>CM074520.1:26880663-28080663 GCA_037379345.1 Perna viridis
ATCGAATCCAAGCCCCTACCGTCACGAGTTCTTAAGTTTCATTTTCAACAGGTGGTCAATAGCATGAATAGTATCAATTCATAAAATGATTTATTTTCCATTTTGGTCCTACGAAGCAACGCGGAGGCCCAATACAAATAACTTTAACTGAATACTCATCCGAGAACATGATACAGGACAATAAAAACATCCGTTATATGGCACCTTTATTTGTGTAAAATAAGAAGTTCATCAACTGTAAGGATTTCTCTGAGTGTATTTCGCAGTGCAGTGGTTTTTTTTTTGGTTGTTATATCATGGACATTTATTCAATATCTTTGCGGGTTTGTCTGATATACATCTTTTTGTTTTGTGTCGGCTGTTCGCCATGATTTGATTTTTTATAGATGGCGCTTTAATTTGTCAAAAAATGATTTGATAAATAACTTGTTTGAGCATATTTTATAAATAATCTTATCACGAAAAGAACATGCGTTATCCAATAGTCAAATTTATAGAATAGGAAAATAGTGACAAACAAAATAAAAATTATAAAAGACATTTGCTTAAGCACAAGCAAATAAAGCGGCTAACAACGTGGTATTCATAAAAGGCTATTCAAAGCATGTTTATTTCACCTACCATTATCGAGTGTTCTACCACTAATATCTCGTAATATTTAACCTCAACTGTAACTCCTAATGGCTATTTTGATATAAATTATTGCAGTGAATAGAATCAAAACTCGTTGGATGTTTTAGATCTTCTACAGAACTTTCAAGACTCATATGATTCGGTAGATATTTATGACCTTATGACCTTTCTACCCTGTATACAACACATTAACGTAGTTTGGAAAACTGTCATATTAAATAAAATGGTATTTTGATAAATCTGGCGCTAAATTCAGTACTTGTAATGACAACAGTGTTTCAAAGTGATATTTGACCGGTTAAATACACATTTGTTTAGACATGATAAATGCACTGAATGTTGAATTGATAATATCTATATTCGTGTTTGTAATAATCTAGACTGACAAGTGTTTTCATCCCAATATATTTTAATATGTTGATATTTCACTCGTAATTAATCCGTACTAAATAATTGCCAATGAAATATGTTAACCAACGAAATACTTCTTGTTTAATTTAATATTGTAATTGAGTTTTTAGTTGATAGTTATAAGGAAGCCATGCTAAAAACTTTAATAAATAAAGTTGAATTACACTACACTCAGAGTGAAATTGTTCTCTAGCTCTTAAGTCCGATCTGAGTTAAACTCGGAGTTACACCGACAATTTGAGTGTTTAATATACAGATTCCACTTAGCCAACACCGACCGTTTGTATATTGCATTAGTCGTAAAATACAATGAAGCTTAACGGCGAATTCATTGTATATTCTGTTTCTGTTTCAATACTCCTCGTAGGATTAGTCTAGGGCTGTAACGTAGTACATGATGTATGTAGTATACATACCACCAGGGGACTGACAAGGCCGTTGAAGATTACGGAATGTATGATAAAATGTTTGGAGGCTCCAGCCGTAAAACGGCCGATAGCTGGAGGTTTACTACCTATACATATGCATTAATTTCAAACTTTCCCACATTAATTTATTATTATTCGTAATCATAAATTCTAATTAAAAAAATGTTCATTTTTGTTTTTCTTGTTTATGTATTTTAAAACTTAACAAATATAATATAAATCGGTGATTTAATTAACAGTATTGATAAGTGTATCAACAATGATTTGTGCATGTACGTGCTGATCATTTTTCAGCCAATGTACTCGGAAAACTTTTAACACATTGCTCAGAGATCTGTCTGTTTGTCTGTCTGTCTGTCTGTATGTATGTCTGTAGTTAACCACTATAATCATTAGTGACTTTTAACTGGTTATGAAGATACATATAGTCACTCATGCAGTGTTATTGTGTAGTTGAGGAAAAAACAATAACACATGATTTATTTTTTTGTCCCATCTCTGTTGATTCTGTTTTCAGCGGAACATGCTCTATGACTAGATGATTTTATTGTTTTTAAATTTGATACAAGTTTGATTCAAGTAAAACGATATTTTACGGAAGGGGAGACAAAAATGATTAATTGCCTGAAACTTTTTAAAAATTACAGGGCTTAGTGCAAGACTGCACCAATTCGAAACTACCCAACAAATTATTACATCGGGCACTGAAGATAAATTAATATATATGCATTCTTAATTTGAAGCTTTAAAGATTAATTCATGCACAGACAAAAAACGCTACACAATTTTTTTTCTGGCTGATTCTAGGACCCAAAACTATAAAATATTAACATTACATGTATGATATGGTAAAATATTGTGTTTAATTGATAAAAACACACACACAACGGATCAACACTAGAAACGAAATACTTGTATGCCTCTATGACCAGGTTTTCCTCCACATCTTGTTACTATTAATGTCTAACAGATTGCGTAAAGCACAGCACTAATGTGTTATTGCATTTTATTTTACTCAACATATGCTAATTGAATATGCATTTAACTTTGTTTATATCTATTATAAACAAAATCATTTTTCTCTTTTGATTTTGTTAAAAACAAAGATGAAATAAAAAGTTTTAATTTAATTTTGAAAAGGAACAATTTTGAGTTTATTAAAGGGAGATAATTTTATTTCTTCTAGTAGGCTCTACAGCGCCTTATGTACGTACCCTCATCATTTTGCTTTTTGTTTTTGAACTCAATGCTATGTTGATGTCGAATCTCCATGTATTTGAAAGGTAGGCATGGACCCATTCTCATGAAACCAGAGAGTCACGTGACGAGACTTACATACACTATTAATTATAACTCAATACAGGACAGATATTAAGTAGGTATCAACGATAACTGTCTTTTTTTCAATTGTCACGTTGTAGTTGTCAATCTTTAATACAATGTGCTAATCGTCTCAACCGCTGTTTAATTTTGAAGATGCCTTGAATTAGAGCTGGACAAATCAACTAGTATAAATTTCGACAATTGGATTAAAAATTTTCAAATGTCCTCCAGACTCCCTTGTTGTGATTCTTAGAGGTCCCCTTTGCATTTTGGAGGTCAGTAACCTGAGAGCTCGGCTACTAACATCCATATTGTCGGTAGAGATCAATGATTACTTCACCATGCTCCGTGATTCAACACCCAGGTTAGAGATTATCCGTAAAAATTAACAACCGGAATATACGATGTCCCAAGGTGGTTTGGTGTAACAATCATATTCACCGAGAAAACTTCCGACTGACACGATGTTTTACAGATTGGCACGGATTTTAAAAATTCCGACTTCAGTGTAAGAGAAACAAAAGTCGCTGTGAGTAGTGTTTATTTCTAAGGATTAATCATGTTTTGTCGATTACAAAATTTTATGATAAAAAAAAATAATATACGACTGATGAAACATGCGATGATATATCATAATTTATTATACTTCATGTTAATTTTCTGAAAATTGATTGGTTCTATACGAGGGTAATATAGTGTATTCTACTAAATCACATGGCTCAGAAGCTGATAGTTTTTTTTGTTTGTTTATTACCCTTACGTTAAAGGTTACCCTACATAATTTTAGTGCATTTGCGCTATGTTCCTGTGGAAAAAATGCACAACAAATCAACACAAATGAGCTTGTTTTTGACAGATAATCATGTTTTCTTTGTTTAATAGAATGGTCACTGTAACTTATTGAATTGGATATTTTAATGAGTACTGCACAAAGAACTACTTGTTGTGAAATGAAGGGAAATTCCTATTATATATTTAGCTCATTGTTTTCTGGGAGCCGGTGTCACACTTCAAGGAAGTAAAGCCCACAAGATATTTTAAGGGCTATTGGTGTCGACATGTATCTGTTAGATTATGTATAGTTTTCGTCAGGTTAAACTTAAGGTAGAAGCTCCATAATTCATTGAACGTAGTGAAACTAGCATTGCAGCTTATGGAAAATGACATTGGTTTGTAGCCTGAAAACTTGTTCCGGTAAAAATCAGATACCAGTTCAATCTTCGTCAGTTTTGTGTGCGGAGAATCAATATGTGCAACGTCAATATCAATAACTGATATAACATTGATTAATAGTATTTTTTCTGACTTATGATGCCAAATGTTCCACTAGCTAGGAAATCTAATTGTATTTTCATATTTAAGAGTGACTGAGGTTGGAACTGGAAAAGAAAGTGTTCAATTGAGACTTTATGTTATTGTTGTACATACATTGCATTCTCGACTTTCTGTATTTGTTCGTTTAGTTGTTTGTTGTTTAATCTGTTTAGATGTATGGCAATAATGGGAGTGAATAACTATATACAAGAAAACTTAAAACAGAAAAATAACACAAAGAACAAAAACAAAAAAACAAAACAAGAAACTGTTATTAGCAGTTTAGGTTTACAGTTTCAAATGAATGCAAACTTGAAAGAAAATAAATCAATTTTAATGAAGAAAATTAAAGACACAGGCAAACATACAAAACAATTTGCCAGGACCTTTTTAAAAAAAAAGAATGACAATGCAACATTCATAAATAACATATAGCTTGGAGGGCGATAAAGCGTTTGTTATCCCTTCAAAATACGCCTAGGGGTGACAACGTTTTTTTTTTTTTGTTTTTTTTTTTTGGGGGGGGGGTAACCAACTCCTCTATCAGCCTTTTAGTTATACGTTATTTATATAATATATGTTTGTGTTTTGTTTACTTTATGATCATTGTAAGGAAATATTTATATATATATATTTGGCCGCAACAAAACTAAACATTGTAATGCAAAGTAATAAAAAAATCAACAAAAGGTATGTTTCAGTTTTTTTTTGTGATCACAAATAATGTTTAACAGAAAATTTGCATTTTCTGCACTTAAAACATTTTTTTTTGTTCAACTAAAATGTATTCTATTTTTATCATTCAATATTTTCGCCTATAGGTGCCAAATACATCTAATTGTTTGGTCTCTTTTCACAATTCTTCAGTTGTTGCGGTATTATTTTAAATGTATTCATTTTTTCCAAATGGTAAACAATTTAATTACAAGTAGGTATGTCTTAGCTTTCTCTTGAAGTTATTTGCATCAACAAAAATAATATGTTTTACTTAGTGCAAGGGCAAAAAACATTAAAATGGTCTTGTGACTTTCTTTTTTAACCTTGTTCCTATGCATTAAAAGAGATAGATTCATGTGTATAATGCACATATCTATCAACACATATAATAGTAAGCAGGGGAAAGGGGTGGGGGGGGGGGGGTGGGTCCTTATCGTGCACCTGGACTAACACGTTCTAGTGTCTGTATTTTAGTCTAAGCAATTTAAGTTTTTTTTTTACAAAATTCTACGTGTTACTGCTTATGGTCTTAACTTTATACGTAAGCCAATCATTTGAAAAAAAAATGGTTTATATTTTCGCAATGCAATACCGGTTACATAAAACAGACGACTTTACAGCACAAACTTTAAAAAAAAAGTACATGGTTGCCTTTTTAATCTAAAGTATTTTTACCAAAAATATTGTGTAGACATATACTAGACAAAAGATAGTTACATCTCCTGAAACGTGTAACGTTCCCAATCCCACGCACACGAAGCGCACAAAACACGAAACACGATCCCACGAAACAAGCACTCGAAGCACACGATACACGAAAGCCACACGAAACGTTGCACGAATCACGATAAACGAATGATCGTGTCCGCCGGAATTATTATCAGTAATTGGTATATTTTGAAATATATCTTGTAAAACGAAACTAATAACAATTTATGATATATGGTGTACGCGTTTGTCGTATTTTGTTGACTGCTAACATCATACATGTAATTCTATATTAATGTGTATTATGCTCTAATAAACAAATTCGATATACACAATCTATAAATGTCTTTAGATATTTTTGATATAATATCATGTTATACATCGAACATTGCGAAGACATTGCCATTGGTCTGGAAATATGAACATGTTGAAAGTTCTTAAAATTGAAGGAAAAAAATAATAAAAAAAAAAACTATTTGATAAAGTGTTTTACCATACAAAGATATTGCTTTGAATATAAAATAAATAAAACTATTTTGATGTGTACATTTGTTGAATTTGGATCATTGTGATAAAAGCACTCTAATTTAAAATAATCAATAGTTATTTTAACTGACGCGATTCCATCTAAACAAAATATTATTACATTGCTGATATGAAAAATGTCAATTAAATTATACATGGTACATTGCGAAAACGAAACCATTTTCACTGGTTTCTGCATGAGTATGAAACTTTAGAAATTTAATAAAATTTGGGTAAAATAGTTACAAGTTTTAGTTAATAAAGTGTTTTTGACTGATGCAATACCATTTAATTGCTCTGAATATAAGAAAAATGCAATTGTCAAGTGAAAATGTCCACATTTGTCGTATATGGGTCATTGTGAACACATTTCCCTTGTTACAGGTGAAATAAAAACACTACAATTTCATAGAGTATTGATAAAAAGTACTCAATTATATAAATAATTTAGCTATTTTAAGTACAAGGGTACCATCATTTTTGTTTTAAAACGAAAATATTGCATTTTTGATATGAAAAGTGCCCAATTTTATTATACATGGTACATTACGAAAACATTTTGATCGGACTAGGAGTAGGAAAAAATTGAAATTTCATAAAATGTGAGTAAAGTATTCTCAATTTTTAGATAAAAGAGTATTTTTGGTTTTTGCAACACCATCTTATTGCTCTAAATATGAAAAGAAAGTAATATGTGAGTGACAATTTGTTGAATATGGATCATTAGGAACACATTTTCTTTGCTCCAGGAGAATTAAAATACCAAAATTTCATAAAGTATAGGTAAAAAGTGCTCCATTTTAAATAAGTAAGCTATTTTAACTGATGCAATACCAGCTTATTTATCTCAAATAGAAAATATTGCATTGTTGATATGAAAAATGTCAATTTTTATTATACATGGTACAATGTGAAAACATTTTCACTGGTCTTGAAATGAGGAAATATGAAAATGTGATAAAGAGTATTGTTGGCTTATGCAATACCATCTAATTGTTCTAAATATATAAAAAAAGAAAGTATATTTTATGTAAGAAATGTACATATTAGTTGTATATGGATCATTTGGAACACATTTTCCTTGCTTCAGGAGAATTAAAATACCAAAATTTCATAAAGTATGGGTAAAAAGTACTCTTTTTCAAATATTTTAGCTCTTTAAACTGATGCAATATTATCTTACTTGTCTTCACAATAAAATATTGCATTGTTGATTTGAAAAATGTTTATTTTTATTATACATGGTACATTGTGAAAGCATTTATACTGGTATCTCAGTTTAAAATTTCATAAATTAGGGTAAGATATACTAAATTTTTAGATAAAAAGTAATTTTTGATTGACATGATACCATCTTATTGCCCTGAATATGAAAAGAAAGTTTTGTTTTTTTTGAAAAAAAGTCCATATTGTTGTAAATAGATCATCGGGAGCACATTTTCCTTGTTCCAGGAGAATAAACATTTCAAAATTGAAAAAAGAATATTCGTAAAGAGTACTCTCTTAAAAATAATTTAGTTATTTTAACTAATGCAATACCATCTTATCAGTCTAAAAAATAACATTGCATTGTTAATGTGAAATATGTTAATTTTATTATACATGGTGCATTGCGATAAACATTTTCACTGGCCTCGAAGTATTAAAATTTTGAAATTTCATTAAATTTGGGTAAAATATACTCAATTTTTAGATAATAGATTACTTCTGACTAATGCGATACCATCTTACTGCTCTCGATATGAAAAGAAAGTAAATGTCATGTAAACATGTCCATATTTATTGTATATGGATCATTGGGAACACATTTTTCATTATTGCAGGAGAATAGAAATACCAAAATTTTATTGCTAAAAATTACTGAAAATGTTGAAATTTTATGAAATTGGTGTAATATTTACTCGTATACTCAATTTTTATTCTCAAAGACAAACTATCCACAAGGGAATGATCGACATGAAATCATAAACAGCTATAGTTCGGGAAGCTTTTACCCGATCATTACGGAATGCCATTCAAATTTTTGCAGTATTTTATTATTTGTACAAATAATTCTCGAATGCTTGAAACCTATTAATTCCTACAAGTATTTATAACCGACAAAATATTGTCTGTTCAATGTTCAATGTTAAAGGAATGTTGAAATTACAGCGGTATGAAATTGATCTACCATAGGAGCTATTTTTATCATCCAATCAGAATACAGAACCGTTGCACAAAGAACATTACACGAAGAATGAAGTACGAGGTGCGCACACGAACGGCACACGCATACGAAGCCCACGCTGCAAGATACACGATCCCACGATAGATGCACACGAAGCACACGCTACGCGCACACGAGGCATATGAAGCACGCTAAATGGGAATGTTACTCGTTTCAGGAGGTTATATATACACGACTGGCACCTGCACTAAATATGGTCTTTTTCAATTGAAGCCACGCTCATTATCACATTCAGTTATATAGTGTCCGTGTAAAAACCAGATGGTTGGTTGCAAATGTCATTTTTTTTCCAAACAATTTTATCCACTTCATATTAAAAATGCATCATTGATCAAAGTTTATTGTCTGCTATTGATTAACAGCAATAAGTTAAATTAATATAAAAAAAAGCATTTAAATTCAGTGAAAAAAGAGAGATGACTCTTTATATATTAGCAAGATTAAGTAGCTTTGTGAGGTAATTTTAAAATCGTCTTCCAAATTATTTATCGTCCCATTCAAACATTCTTTGTACTATTTGTTACCCCTTGAAATACATGGTCAATATCAGCTACGTGACTGGGTGACAACGAATTTCACGAATTAACAGTTTATGACGCATTGACAACATAAAAGTATTACCAATTTCCAACGAAACATTTTATTACTTCGTGACAACGTAATATATACATAATACTTTACTTGTCCATTTGCATATCAAAAGCATTATCAAAATAGTTTTGAAGTAAGAAATGGTTCATTGACTTCCTTGCAACAGATCGTTTTTATATCTTAAAATAAGACTTAAACTTGATTTAAAAAATGTATAAGAAATAAATAAAAATGGCTGAAAAGTTGTGTAATTAATAAAAATGGCTGCAAACTAATAATAATTAATCAAAATAATTGCAAATTAATAAAAAAAACAATTTGAGTGGTGCAACCATTTTTTTCAACAATTTAAAAATTTACCGCCTATTTCAATTTGCCCTGCATATGCGCTTTTCTGCGTCCCTCTCTGTTCAAATTTGAAGATGTAAACAAATGCCGACCGTGAGGAATGAGAAGAAAAAAATGATTATAGAACATATTTGTTCGATTCATTGGAGATACGTAAGTTATTATAATAAACACATTGATAGAGAATATATTTGATATCACATATTGTGTAAATAATTACATTTTTGTTTAAAACACCGTTGTTATTCGTAGAAAAGGGTGACTCATGTGTACACAAGTACGATGCATAGCACAGATCATTCAATGGGGACAATTTAAGGGGGGGAACTGTAAGAAATTGAATTACTTAGTTGATGTTTGCCCTTCATTAAATTACAGACTACGCTGTCAAAGGGAACTTACAGTCTAAAGAAAGCAAGAAACGGTAACACTTCAATGAGTCTATCCAGGTTTTAGCACATGTGAGTATATATTAAACATACTGTTACATGGGGATTTACTCTGTACTCTTACAAGATATGTGCCTATGCCTCTCTCAAAAGTTCCCCATTTATAAACGGCTTTCAACCATAAAACCTATCCTATAATCGTGATAGCATAACGACTGAACAATGTGTCAGTATTTATATTAGTGATTTATGGAATAACGTTAATGCACTTCATCTTTTTACCTTACCACCAACATGGTCATAATATACATGTATATTTGTTATCAGTAGGAGTTCTTTCTGTTTACAGATGTGTATTTAGTTCCATAGTGAAGTTGTTTGTTTTCTTACATATTGGGATACTTATTTCGATCCTATTGTGATGATCAATATATCTGTTATATATATACGCAATTGACATTGTATTTATGTAATCGTTAATTTTTTTAATTAAAAGTTTAATGTTTAAAAATACCGTTGTGTTTACCAAAATCTTAGTCAAATACATATATGGAAGAAATGCCAATTCATCACATGAAATCTCATGAAATCAACACATGCAACGAATTATAATCTATCACAAAGTACAGTATTTAGATAGTTTCACTTATGAATAGTTTTAAAAAGAAAATACACCTTATCTACTTATAACAATTTATTTTCAACTTCAGAAACGGGAAAAAGACTTAGAAGTAACAAATTTTAAAAGTGGTTGATGTGGAAACCAAGTGCTGCACAAGACCATTTTATTCGCATCATTCATCCACTTTACTTAAACATGAGTTCTGATAAACTGCTGACATCTTACTTTTTTTACTTGTTTTATTGGGGAAAACTGTTGTACATCGATACAAATAAAATATTTTGTTTTCATTATCTTATTCCATGTCTATTTTTCTGTACCAATCAAATGATAGATGTAAAACATACACAAAATGAAACAAAATTATGTTCGTCATATTATTACGTTGATACAACTTCTTAATGACGTTGTGAAGACCTTGCGTGAATGGTTGCATTCGCGTGCTCTAGATTCTACAAAATTACGTTGAGATAACGTAGTAAATATAACGTTACGACGACGTAACGTAAAGTATTATGTTGTGACAACGTCCTCTAAAACGTAGGATTGTTTGTTTGGATATCACCCCCTTTAGGCTTACTTTATTTATATAATATATAATTGTGGTGTATTGTGTGCTTTTTGAACATCACATGGAAATATAATCACATTCATGGGCAATGAAACCAAAGAATGTTATTGCATTTTTTTTTAAATCTCAAAATAAGATATGTTTCAGGTTGTTGTGGACACACATAATCTTTAACAGAAATTAGGAATACTCTGTAGTTCACATTTTTTTGTGCTCATCGTTGTGTATCTTGATCATTTATTATATTTGCATCAAGCAAAATTAATATTGATGCCAAATTAACCAAACTGTTTGCTCTTTTTCATGCTATGCTTTAAGTGGTAATATATCTTTTATTCCATTGTTTCCAAATGGAAAGCAATTATTGTTTTACCTTAATAGTAATATGTATTGACTTCCATTTGATGCCATTTGAAAAAAAAAAAACATTTCACTTGGATCAGGGCAAAATATCACAAAGACAAATGACCTTTTGCCCTACTTTTTTCCCTGATTTCCGTCAAAAAGATCCATTTTATATTTTTAATGTACATACATGTATCTATCGACTTATAAAGGTCTGCATGGGAGTTTTCGTTATTGTACACATGGACTTTATCTACGATTTGTACTGTATTTTGTTTAGCAAAATAACTTTTTACACAATATATGTCTTGTGTTACTGCATATGCTCTTGAATCTTCATGTTAGTCAATTATTTCTGAAAAAAAACAAGTTTTTTTTTTATTTTCAAGGCAATATCGGTTACATAAAAAAGACGAAAAACAAAGAACAATTGTACAGCGCAAACTTGGAAAAGAATACATAAAGTTAAAATAATACTCAAACCTCTGTTTAAAATTCCAATCCATTCAGGTGCTACCAATCGCGATCTGTACATGTATCTTGGGACAGAAAATAGGGATATATTTGTTTGGTTGGCATTTCAATCAGTAATATTTATACAAAAATATTGTGTATAGACAAAAATAGTTACATACACGACCTGCGCCAGCACTAAGTATGGTATTCTTCAATTGAAACCACGCTCCTTATCACGTATTAACATGATGACATTAATGTCCTTCAGTTATATCTCGTACAAATAACCTTTTCAAGGGTTTAGATGGTGTGCATGCAAAAACCAGACAGTGGTTTTTACATGTCAAATTTTGTTTCCTAACTACTTGATCCACTTCATATAAAAATACATCCTTTCTGAAAGTGCCATGTGTGTTTTTTATTAACTGCAATGAGTAATTAATTGAAAAAAGGATAATACTTCTTATGTTTTAGCAAGATTTAGTGCTTTGATAGGAAATTTTAATCATCGTCTTCCCAGTCCTCTGTTGTCGCATTTCAAACAATCTTTATTCTATTTGACAAATATGATATAAACATTAAATTTGAACAAAAAAAAAATTCATTGGGATAAAATTTACCATGTGCCAACTGTATTATAAGATCTGCCTGGTTATTACATGAACAGCCACTTCATAGAAGATCCCGTACCATACTTACACAAACTTATAAACATATCATTATATCGTCCTACTTTATAAAGTACGACCTTCCTGTTTTTTTTTTGTTTTTTTTTTATAAAATCCTTGACCAAGTAAGTCAATAGGGTCACAATAAGAGAAAAATGATATACATAAGTAAAGTTTAAAGCTTTGCAAAAATCAAAACAATGAATAAATAACACCTACACTATTTACAATGCATTACATGTATTCAATTAGGAGTCTAATATTAAATAGGAGGTATTTAAAATAATTAAGTCACATATATCATTTCCATCCTCGTATTTTTAAGGATACTAAATATTTGTAACGTGCATAATGTTGATATAAAGTTGGTTTAACCAAATTCACGAGTTCGTCTTGAGTCGTTTTATTTTCTGTTTGTTAGCCATTTTCCAAATAATATAAAAATTCCATGTCAGTGTATCATTACTTTAAATGTTTAAGACAACAAAAAAAAAACAAAAAAAACAAACAAACAAAAAAAAAAAAAACACAATAACACGTTTCCTGACCGAGAAACCAGACTGCTGTAGTTAGAGAATTATGAGTGAGTATATATTCCGACGTCATTTACAGGCGTTCTATTATGGAATAATGTGAATTATCTTAACTGTCATCAAAGGAACAAACGCAAACAAGAGCTTCTAACTTGGAATAGTAATACATATTTGATTGCCTAACATGTTATTCCTCTTAAAAGCTAATGCTGCATACAGTGTAATGTTCTTCTTAACATAAACATATCGCTTAAATATGTCATATCATTCAATCAGTCATTTTTGAATCGAAACGTGTATTTACTTAAGTTATTAAAATCTATACCAACCGATAGCGATGTTTTGTGTTTGCAGAATGAGTCGTAAAAGATTCAATATTTTGTATCTGAGAGAAAACGTTTTCACCATACTTGTTTTAAAATTTGACTTCATAATCAAATACATGATACGCTTATGTGTAACCCCCCCCCCAAAAAAAAAAAAAAAAACAAAACAAAACAAAACAAAACAAAACAAAACAAAACAAAACAAAAAACAAAACAAAACAAAAACAAAACAAAACAAAAGAAAGAAACAACAAAGAAATAAAAACATAAAAAACTGAATTTGTTGTAAGTTTTGACAAAGTATTACGATGTATCTCTAAAGTATACCGTATTTTTCCGCTTGTTAAGTGGTACGTCTCTTACATACTTTATATTGGATTAAATGTAATTGAGTTCTATTAGAACTGAGTGCTGGTAATACAGGCATTGTTATTTTCTTAACATTAATACAGCCAAGGTAAGCATTTTGTTATCATTTTTTAATAAATAATTCTATAAACAAATACTATCCCTTTTTTCATTTTAGTTGACTTTGAAAATAACGTTGTATGTCTTTCTGTTCTATATTGATGATTAAAAGTTCAGCCGTACACAAACTATAGACCCTCAGTTTTTCTTAAGGCTTATCAAAATTCACTATTTAAAATTAATTCAATATGAGGAAAAAGGGGGCAACGTTCATGCACTACAATGCAGGGCTAGAAAATTAAAACATACAGTCAACACAAAATAACACAACCAGGATGAAACGAGAAAGTTCAAAAGGATAATAGGGTCGACAAATTTAAATTGCCACAAGAAAAACGGAGGGATGGGTGGGATCGGGCAATTTAGCCTCCTATGGTGGAGCGCAAAAGTTCCTACTCCTATCAAATATCACAGCAGGGTTCTTTAACGTGCGAGGAGCGTGACATATTTCCCAACAAGGTGCACAACTATGATTTGCGGTCAGGTTTTCCGCATTATAGCCTGACAATCCCAGCATATAACACGCCAGGGGTGCCCCATTCTACCACCTTTGGCACACATCCAAGATGCTCTGTGGACAGAACTCCTAGCCACCGGGTAGGTTCTGAGCACTATTTAGTCGCCTTTTACGACAAGCTTAGCACTGCTGCAGGCCTATTCTTTTGACACCCGGACTTGTACGGGGCGACACTATTTATGAACCGCTGCGATGTTCTTAAGGGATGGTTTTCACCTCGAGTGCGGGAGGTTATAGGTTCTTTCCCCGGTCGAGTCATACCAAAAAATTGTAGTCACTGCTTCTCCGACAAGCACGCGTAATGAAATTCGAATAAACAGAAAATTCTCCTGAATCCAAAAATGAGTCTACCAGGAAATGCAAAAGACCAAAATTATCAAAATAGGAAGCCAAATCCATCAATTAGAGGTTCTCTCATGTACAATAAATGGAATATAATCTTAGTTTGTATATATTTTGAAATTTATATAAAACTGCACATTGTTATAAATGATATATGATATTGTTGGAGGTCAGACAAGTTTGAGTTCTGAGTTGCCAAATGCCCTCTGGGACCGCAGGTCCATCCGCTGTAGCATCGACCCAGAGGTTATAAAATATCAAATTTAACTTTAAATATATACTGCAAATTCCGGTATGCTATGCATGAGTTTCAAGGAGTGCCCTATCACCAGGAGCTTAAGATCAACATAAATTGAACATGAAAAATAATTGCATTCAAGAATAATATCGAAGTAGGAAGCCAAATTAATCAGAATAGGATGTACTTTGTTCAATACAAAGAATGCAACTTCAGTGCGTTATATATTTTGAAATTCAGAATGCTACATATTGTTTACAAATATGATTTTAAAAAAATACAAAACAACAAAACAAAAACAAATATATTCATCAAATTTCGAAATAAGAAACATTGAAGTCAACCGATAAGGAAGTAATAAACCCCTATCCTGAGTTGTGACATACACTGACGTACAACCATACTTTTAAATTTTAAGTTGACATAGTTTGTATTTCGAAAATGAAGTCAAGTGTTTACTCTGATCAGCGTCTTTAATATTTAGCTTAAGTAACGTTCACGAAACTTGATAAACGACATTTTTGCTATGCCCTTTTGAAACAAAATGAAAATAGTAGATTGTCAGAGTATAAATGTATCGTCGCTAATATATTTATTACCGTCACATCAAGAATAACGACGACAAATATTCAACTGCAATACGGTTATAACCTAAACTCAAATGCAAACTCAAAGATTTCTGTCAAAATAACAATTATTTTTTTTCAAAATAAATCTGCGCATGCCTTGAAAATTTGAAAAGACAGTCAGTTGGGAGTCGACGTCCTGATTGTAAGTGTACAATTAAGTAACGACTTTATAAACAGTATTTATGAGAAGGCAGGGTACAGCTCTTGAATGAGAAAAAAAAACTTTCCACTCAGGTCATATACAATCCCCTTTTATCCATTGTCCAAATTCACATCCCCTATTGAAAATTCCCCATACACCAATAATAAATTATCATTCTCAATAAAATCCACATTGCATTATTTCATGAAATATTGCAATGTTCAAACTAAATTATACATTTCTAAGTACTTCAACATTTCAACTGTTATTGAAATTTAATTTCAAAGCATTTTTTATATCAATAATTTATTTTAAAAACTCATATTTCATCCTTTCCGCTCAAAATCCCCATCTCCCCATAAACCATCCCAATTACCAACCCCATACACCAGATAATGGGAAGTCTTTCCTATTTATAATAAAATAGTATTGTAATTCAATATCCGTTATATGTTTAAGTAATAATTTGCTTTACGCATCAAAAGATTCTTGTAGATACATGGTCATTCTTATTATTGTAACCTAGTGGTTAAACGGTTGTGGAGGTGGTGCTGACTGTTGCTGTGTTGGTGAAGAGTCAGTCTGATTAGCTGGTGGTTGTTGCTTACTCTGTTGTTGTTGTTGTCTGTTACCCCTGAACGGTTGGTAATTACCTCGCTGGTAGCCTCTATCCCTGTAACTACCTCTGTTGTAACTCTGTTGGTACTGTGTGTTCTGCTGGTAGGAACTCTGCTTCAAATCACTTACCTGTTGTGTCAGTTGGCTGATCATGCCTTTGAGTTCTTGGTATCTGAAGTCTTCTGTTGTTACTGCAGACTTTGAAGTACCTTGTTGTTTCTTCTGTTTTGCAGCACCAGACAGACTCTTTCTGTGTGGAATGGTCTTTCTCAATCTATCTGAGAGCAACACGGAGGATGTCAAAATCTGGTATGATGTCGTATTTGTGACCGCTAATGTCCTTCAGTTTTTGTCTTAAACCAGTCCAAAGCATATTATGCAGCATATTGTCTATCGCATGGGCTTCTACTAAACCAAGGTCTTGGGCTTTACCAATAATGTTCTCTAGTCTGCAACTCCAGCTAGTTACATCCTCATTTTCACGTTGTCTAGCTCCATAGAATTCAGCTATGTTGTCATATATGCCGTCCAACTTATGAAGTATCTGTTCCACTGTTGTGCCTGTACCAAGTATCATCACTACTCTTCCAGCTTTACCTCTCAATGATATACGGATAGCTTCCTTGACCATGTTCTCGGAGTACAAATGTTGTTGTAAAAGGCACTTGATCTGGTAACGCCATAGGTCGTAGGTAAGCTCTCCTTTGGCATTCTTACCGGAAAAACATGTCAACTTGGGTGGTGAAGTGAATGGTGGCTTCGGTTGAGATGGTAAATTCTATGGGACTAAAGTTGGCGGTGGTGAAACATACTTTTGCTCCTTCTTGACTGTTATCTTATCTGTCGGTTTGGATTCAGTCTTAGATGGTGGCGGTTTTGACGACTCTAGATGACCTGAGGCTTTAAGTAGCTCTATCATGGCAGATGCAAGTGACGGGTCTAATCATGAAGCTGTAGTTGGATCTTTACTCATCGACTGCATCTCTTGGTATAAATCACCAGATGTCATTTGTTTAGTCGGAGTTACTACTACTTCGGTTAACTCATCAGCATCTTTTCCTCCTGTGGCGATGTTGACGATGATAATATCCTCATAAATATCACGTAAATAAAAAAAAACACTTTTCTTTCTGTATAACCAATTATCTGCTATCTATACTGCTGACAGTAAACATCTGTTGTAAGTGGACACGAAAAGAGAAATATTTAATTTTACGGCAACAATTTCTTAAATCAAACATATCGTATAAAGCTGTAACTGCGTAACTATCTAAAAGATTATCCTACGGTAGTGCTCAAAGTAATATATCACAGATATGAAGTATCGCTCAAAGTAAACTCCGCTAAAACGGTGTCTATCTAATCACTGCGTAACTATAGTAACTCAAGTACAAGTGAAAACTGAAAACTCAAAAAAACTAGATCTGAACTAAGAAAACACAATAATACCTGAGCACGAATAAAAAATATAAGAAAATATGAAAGTCTCGGGAGGTGCTAGGCAATCGAACTAAAGGATTGATGGTACAAGGTAGTGTGTGTTAGTTAAGTTAACTGTTAGTTCAACATGCAATGCAAGAATACGCACACCCATACCAATCAATCGCTACAGTAAAAGTTGAGTTTATTTCACTACGATTTACTGAAAGTTTACTTTATATCGGTTTATGTATATTAAACTTTTATCTCAACTAGTTTATACCTATTTAGACTTTTATCTCAATAGTTTTATTGATGTTTAAACTATTTTATCAGTATATCAACCACAGTACTATGTATAACAATACACGAACATAAACATAATACAATGACAGTATAAAAACAACATGCACAATCACAATACTATAATATCACAACATACATGACATATGACAAAGTACAATGTCAACTCAGATAATGTATGTAATATGTATGTGTAAGTATGGACTTAATAATTTTATGTATGTTCTTTTTAATAGGCACGGACAAGTACACAGTCACATGTAAATATCCACAAAAATGCAGATATAATAAACAAATCTAAGCTATAGCATAACTGACTAAGTCAAACTATTATGTTGGTTGTGTATTATAAACACTAAGTAATAATCACAAAACAAAAATGAAAGTGTATGCAATCAACACTAATGTAACACTAAGTATGCAAATATGTGCCTGTCTGTCTCAATCAATCAATAAATGTACCATATAGTAATGCATTAGTGTTTGTTTACATGTGGTGGGTGTGTCTCTATGATACTTCCTGTGACTTTGACCTCAATATGGGAGGGGGTATGGTCTACCTCAAACAAAAATGTTCTATGTTGACAAAATCAAAAAGTCACTGCAATAACATTACAACATCACATGTACACCTTTATCTACATATACGGTCTCTATATTCTAACTAGTAAAGCTATACTGTAACAACAACTTGTTATAATAAACTGAAATTCAGTGACTATTTACAGAAATAACAGTTTATAAATCAGCGTACAGTTTCAAAGTCTAACTTTCAGATTATTCATGAAAATACAGTATTTATATTGATGACAGTGAATAAGAATACACATAAAATATATATACACACAATAAACATGTAATTAAATATAATAAACCTTTTAAACAGTCTGTATCTGTCCTTCATCCATGAATATTGACAAATTTTCAATCGTTTTCACTACACCGGAAATGTCTGACAGCAATATAATACTAGGTCAATATTCGGAACGAGCATGATACGTAATGGGGATCCCTACGAGTACGATCAATTGAAGAAATAAACACAACCCACGATGGGCGCCATCTGTAACCTAGTGGTTGTAGCACCATTTGGGGATAATAAAAACTCAAGGCGTTGATTCAATATGTGTGTTGTTTTTCCAACCAATCATATCAACAGTAACAATGTATAAATATACACAAGTAACCCTGCTAGTAAAATAAATATATTCAGTACTAAGAAAGATGACTCTAGCACTCAAATAAGCAAATCTTCCAAAATTACATGCATGTCTCATAGCCAATAGAAAATAGTACTAGTTTTCTACTTTTTTCAATATTATCAAATATAAACTGCATAAAGTATTTGATTAGCAAAAACAAGCACATCTGTTAGATAATAATCCACATCTTTTGAAAATACAAGTTATTAATAAAACATATGCATTGACAAGACAAATAAGCTGTTAAAATGCACATATAAGCAAATCATGCTGAAGACACTACACTAGCACAAAAATACATATAAAAAACAACATGCAACACAACCTACCATGTATATGGTACAAAGGTCTTCTAGTCAGAGAAAGTAGTCACAAATGTGGGATCTACATTATCAATAAGTATAAGCTGTAACAAAAATAACTATTATAAGCACTGTGTGTATTTAGGTTACATTCTGATCATTTCAATATTCAACATAAAACTATATGCATTTACCTATTAGAACATATTATAGTCAAAAGTTAGCGTTTTTATAATGGAAAATATGATTTACCTGTTATTTTAATCCTTTGATCTCTAAATTTAGCCTTTTTATGATTTTAAGTATTTTAAACAATATTTAACTCTTTTTATCAATAAAATTTATGATTTGTATACTCTTATGTGTTTTATTATTTTATAACGCACTTTCATTCAGAAATCACACTCAGGCCATTTATACAAATTTGACATACAACACTCATAAAACTGGAATATGAAACTATAGACAAGAACATAAGTGAAGGATAACTAACCTTAAATACAGAAATGTTGTCCACTAAAAATAAATGCAGAAAACCTAAGTAAAGTAATAAAGTTGACTAAAAATTAATATGTCTGCCAATCAATCAAACAACTGGCTGTCAAGAGAAAGAAACAATATAATTTCCCTCCAAATGTGACACATGACCAAAATGAACCAATAGAAAGACAAACAATTAGAGGTTTTCCAAAATAGAATGATTAAACTTAAGAGTATAGGCATAGAGAGCACCTGCTCTAAAGATGCACTCAACCATGAAATCAACATATAGTAAACTAGCAGTGGAATTACTGAGGCATGGAATGATCTCTGACCATTCATGACAATGAATGCAATACACATATAATACATGTATAGCAAGAATGAACACAATTGATATAACTAAGTAAATATATTTATTTATCAGAAATACAATGATATATATAATAACTGTATATGAAAATATCCCCTCCACCACATATAATAAAATAGTTTGTTTGTTTGTTGGGGTTTAACGTCCGAGCAGCAATATTTCAGCTATATTCAGACGATAAACATAAAATTGATGATAAAATGAACATAAAATATGTGATAAAATAAACATGAAATATGTAATAAAATAAACATGAAATATATAATAAAATAGTAATGTAATTCAATATCCGTTATATGTTTAAGTAATAATTTGTTTTGCGGATCAAATGATTCCTGTAGATACATGATCATTCTTATTATAAATGCCTCAAGTTTCTGTATGAAAGTTGTCCGTCTGTCAAATTTATAAATCATACATGTAAGCAGTGTATCCTCAAGTTTGCTGAATCTGCAAACCTTTGCCGTAATGTTTAATTAACAAAATTAACAAACACCTTTAAATTACAAAAAAAAATGTGCACCTTAAACAATTCTACTAATGGTACAAAAAGTTTTGAAATTCCAACATTGATCATGATTAACTCATTGAAAAGATAAATATTGGCACATTGGTCCTCTTAAACATTTCAACGGTTGTTCCCAGTTTTTAGTGGAGTCCGCGTTGCTCATTTGCTTTTGTTACTTTGTATGTATAATTTTAGTTACTTTATGATCTTTGTTGTGATTGTCTGTTTTCCATGTCTGGTCTTCGTCTCTGGATTACATTCTTTTGATTACCGCTATATCCTTGGTTCCCTTGATTACTCTTACTCATCCACCAATTGACGTATTGGTATATGGTATATGTCAATGTAAAAAAAAACATGATTTGGACCAGCTTTTTAAGAATTGACTTAAGCACAAGGATCATGTAAGAAAAAACTACATCGATCAAGAAACAACCTTCTTTAAATAATACGAGCTTAAGACAAAAATGAAGTTAGATAAAATACAATGTGATAAAAGACTTATTTCACAATGCTTTTTAAATTGGATACATGGAAAATGCAACTTGTTGAAATTGTAGACGACGATACCCGAAAGTTTCACTAACAGAACGATTATAAGCATTTGGACATTTTCAAATTGCAAAGCTATCCAGCTATCATGCGTTTAGCAAAATCAAAATGGATCATTTTTATAAACAAAAATGTCATTATGACATTTAATTGATCAATTTTTTGGAAATTGAAAATATAACGTATAATATAATAAATGTATGAATGCAACTGGTCAACATATTATGACATTATGTCAGGTGCTACACTTCTTACTTTTTAGTTTTAAAATATAATCCAAGTGGTTAGGTTATAATTATTAGCTTTGAGTGAAAAGGTCATACATTTTAGGAAAAAGGAACATCAACATTTTATTGAAAATTTCCTACAATAATAACAATCTTTACAAATAGTATTTAAGTGCCTTTGATTAAAAAACAATTCAAATATATGGTATTTTCTCCATTTATATAGATCATGAGTCATTCTACGATTTTTCTAATTCTGACAATGGTGCTCATTGAAACGCCAGTCACTCACAGCATTTTGATGAGCAGGTATGTAATATTTCAATTTTTATTTTAACATAATGTCCACAATTTTCTCGACATGGGGATGTAAAAATACATGCGTGTCAGTTGGAATAACATTAAACTACTGCAAAACTCTCTTGGTTCTTAGAAATACATTCAAAGATGTAGAGTTAGATATAAGGTATGGGAAATGACTCTTGAAATTAATGTTTGTACAATACTCAATTTCACTATAGCATATCCATTCGAAGCCAAATGAAATCAGTCCAGGGTATTTGATGTTTATATAAGACTGATGTTAAATGCTTTACACAAACGTGGTAGATTTTTGTTCTAACCCTAGGTCTACCAATAACTGCATTTTTTAAACAGGAATGACAGGCATTTACTAAAAACTACGATAAATTCCGCACCCATTTACTTTTTTATTATTTTTTTTTTCAATGTAATTTTGTCTAATGCTCTGATCATAGTGATGATTGTAAATTGTCGTGTTCAAGTTACTGTGTATATGTTTCTACGATTATATGATCAGCTAATGCAGTTATAAGAGGTGAAAGATCTCAAAAGTGGGTTAATATACAGTACTTGTGGAAAACCTCAAATACTATGGTATATGGGGAATGTACATTAAGAATGGGGATGTGGATTTCGTATGGGGGTTAGGGATTTCCAATTTGGAGGATGGTGATTTTTTTGTATATTTATTGACGTTGAAAGTATATTAAGTTGAATTCAAAATAACAGTTTAAATGTTAAAGAATTCATAATTATAAACTTGTATATGATAAGGTAAATATTTGATATAAAATATACATCGGGGATTCAATGTGGGACGTTTCTCTAGGAAAATGGGAAATTGGAAATAGGGGATGGTATATGGTGTAAGTGGAAACTTTAAACAATTCAAGAGCTGTATCGCAGCAGGGGGTTAAATTATTACAGCACTGGGAAAAATATTCATAACAGATGGATAAAATATCGCAGCAGTAGGGGTAATTTATCGCACCAGGGAGTTTAAGATATCATAACAGGGGTTAATTTATCACATAAGGGAGGTTTAAATATCATAACACAAGTTTTAATTTATCGCAGCACGGGGTTACCTATCATAACCGGGGGTTAATTAATCGCAGCAGGTAAGTTAATTTATTACAGCAAGGGGTTAAACTATCGCAGTAACAGGGTTAAAATATCACATCAGGGGTTTTAAATATACCTACAGGGGGTACAATATTGCAGCAGAGGTATAATTGAACGCACCATGGGGGTTAAAAAATCATTAAAGAGGGTTTACTTATTGCATCGAGGGAGGTTAAAATATCATAACAGGGGTTCATTTTTCGCAACAGGGGAGAAATATCAGAGCAGGGGGTTCAACTATCACAACAGGGGTTAATTACCGGAGCAGTAGGGTTAATTTACACGTGTAGGTATCTTAGCAGGGGGTTAATTTATCGCACCAGGGGAGTTAAAAATCGGAGCAAGGGATTAAAAAATCACAGAAGGTGTTAAGTTTCGCAGCAGTAGGTTTGTTTTATTGCACCAGGATGGTATATTTATCACATCATAGGGGGTTAAAATATTAATGCAGCAGGTAATTTATGATAACAGAGAGTAAGTTCATCGCATCAAGGGGGTTAAACAATGGAAGAAAATAGGTTTCATTTATCGAAGTAAGGAGTCAATTTATCGCAGCACGGGGTTTATGATATCACAGCAGGGTATTTTTGATATCATAGCAGAGGAATTAAATATTGTAGAAGGGAGTACAAATATTCTACAAGGGGGTATTCGTAAATATATCACAGCATGTTTTGAAACATCATAACTAGGGGGTTATTTTATGTCAACAGGGAGTTCAGATAAGGCAAAAGGGCGGTAATTTAACGCTCCCAGGAAATTTACATTTTTCCATAGAGGATTAAATTTATCAAAGTAGGATGTTAATTTATCGCACCAGGAGAGTTGGGTGGGGGGGGGGTCAAAATATCACACCAGGTGGGTAATTGTTTTTGCAGGTGGGGTTATAACATCATAATATGGTTAATTTGTCACATCAAGGGACGTTAAAAATATCAACATGATCAAAGCAGGGGGCTCAAATATCTTAACAGGGGGTTTAATTATCGAATCAAGAGATAAGTATTGCAGCAGGGGGTTCAAAATCGCAGTATAGAGCTAAAATATCACAGTAGTAGGTTTAATATATCGCACCAGGGTGGTTAATTATTCGCATTAGGGAGGTTATAATGTCACAACAGGAGTGTGTATTTATCGTATCAAGTGGTGTTATAATAACACGACAGGGATTTAAAATATCAAAACGGGGTGTTACATTATCGCACCATGGAGTTAAAATATCGCTGCAGAGGGTTTAAATAACACATCGAAAGGTAAAAAATATTTCAGCAGTAGGGGTAATTTATCGCCAAAAGGGGGGGGGGAATTTATTGCATCAATACCACAGCAAGGTGTTAAAATATAAAAAAAAAGTCGGTTAATTTATCGCATCAAGAGGGTTAAAATATTTCAGCAGAGGCGTTAATTTTATCGAGGCAAGGTGTTTTTCTATCGCACTAGGTGGGCTAAAATATCGCAGCAGACGGGTTGATTTACCGAAGCAGGATGGTTAAATATGGCACGGGGGAGGGTTAATATTACAGAAGGGGTTGAAAATTTGTGCATGAAAATATCACACGGGGGGGGGGGTAATTGATTGCAATAAGGGGTTTGAAATATCGCAGCAGAAGGGTTAAAATACCACACCCAGGGCGGATTATTATATTGATATCTCCATTCGCCAACTTTCAATTGCACTTTTATCTTTAAAACAGTTTCTATGAGGCTTACTTAAGAATTTCAAATAGAAATAATTGGGATCTGCTATATATCTTGGAATATTATTTAACTGGTTATAGTTTAAAAAAATTCTTGCGGGAAATTTTTCCTAATGTTTTCTGTAGTAGAAAATTACCAAATCTGAAGTATCAATATCTCCATTGAACTACTTTTATTTGCACTTATATTTTTTAAAAAGTGTCTATGGGGCTCAAAGATTGCCAATAAAAA
Source organism: Perna viridis (assembly GCA_037379345.1). NCBI lineage: Eukaryota > Metazoa > Mollusca > Bivalvia > Mytilida > Mytilidae > Perna > Perna viridis. The sequence continues at coordinate 26,905,476 of CM074520.1, forward strand.
TATGTTGGATCAAGAAAGGTATACATCACTAATTATAAGCCTCTGCCTCGATTTAAGGCAGACATGTACTTAAAAATCGCCATCTTTATGATTTTGTAAAATATTTTCAGTCCTTTGGAACCTTCTTGTTAAGGATAAGAGAAATAACCCTGCAAAAATTAATATCAAGGTAGTTATTTGGAAACTTGTACTTCTATTACTTAGAAATCTATTAATTTCTACTTTAAGCTTTGTCTGAAGTTATTGTGAGGACATCTAGCCCCTTTTGGCCCATAACTCCCAAAGTATTCAAATCACAACCCTCAGAAACAATTTCATCTTTAATGTTACTGTATAGAGAATCAGTCCTTCTAAGTTTTTATTTTTCAACTACTTTTAGATAATTTCTGAGTAATGAAAAATATGAAAATTTCTTTTTGATATGCATACAACGCTCGAATTTCTGTTAGACGATATTTTCGTCCGCTATGTCGAAACCGTTTATTGTCAAGTTATTGGAATTCACATAGGGGCAAATTATGCACCAATTATTCGGCAAACGTCCATCCCGTCACAATAAACTATTCTGTCCCCTGCAAGACTTGAGCAAAACCCAGCTGTTTTTGAGTTATTTGCATAATTCGGCTATTTTACCATAGTGGTCTATATTGGTACCGCACCCATTGTTTTTGCAAGATCAAAAAAAAAAAAAAAATAAATAAAGAAATAAGTAAATAAATAAAATAAAATAAAATAAAAATAAAAAAAGAAAGATTGTTAAATATATTATTCAGATAATTTATGCTAAGATTTGTTCCAATCCGTCCAGGAATGTCTTAGGATAAAGTTCGAAATGTATAGTTCGGGAACAACATCAGGACCTGTAACTCAAAACATCAATTAACATATCTGTAAATATTGGCATAGGTTAACCAACTGTTTTCGAGTCATTTGAGGTGAGCTGAAAAAATTGATTTGTTTGGGCGTTGTCGTTTTGATTCCTTAAATTCATAACAAAATTAAGAGATGTCTGGTATCTGAATTTTCAAATGGAATTTGATATTAATTTTCTTTAATATCTGACCAAAATGTGTTGAATAGTTGTTTTATGGGGGCATGATCTCTTTTGGCCCTTATGTGAAGGGGAAAAATCACAATCTGAACAAAATTTAACAATTTTTGGGGTAGCCATTTAAGTTCGAAAAACAAAGCGATATCCAAAAATTGAAAAGCGCAGGTAGAAATAATCATCAGGAATCCAATAAAATAAAACTCGAAAAACGGAATAAATATTTAAAAACTTGTTTTTTTTTTTTTGTTGTTTTTTTTTTTGTTTGTTTGGTTTGTTTGTTTGTTTGTTTTTTATTTGTTTTTGTTTTTCTTCTTTTTTTTTGGGGGGGGGGGTGGACCTTTGATCTCTTAAGTTTCGAAAATGGTCTAAAGATTTAAGAACACAATCAGGGATTTTTATAAGGAATGAACTAAAACTAATTTCCAAATAAAAAAAGTTGAATTTTTGGCTCCAAAAACGGTTAATGATAAGCAAAACCTGTAACTTTTCTCCAAGATAATTTCAAACGGAACTGACTGACATTTGAATCATGAAAATCATTCAGCAATAGAATCTGCCTATCAATTCTAATGATAATATACATTTCCTCCCTTTTAGTCCTTTATTTTTAAAAATGTTTTTTTCCGAAACCCTGCCAAAATCTGGCCCACTACCATGATCTTAGAAACAATGTGTAAAAACTAACTTCTATTTTTTTTCATAAATATGTTCTTATCTTAAAGCTTATCAAAACAAATTTTGTGCCCACGCTTGTCCTAAGTTCAACATGTTGCAGTCCTCTCACGCTGCACTTAGCAAAGCTATGTATTTGCATATGAGATAATCAGTAATATATAAGATAAACAGATAATACATGGCAATCCACCATATGTTATGATATTGAACCCCACTCCTGCAAAAATAAAATCTCTGTGTTACGTTATTTTAACCCCCAGCTACGATAAATTACTCCCTATTATGACATTTTACTGCTGTGTATAATTAACACCATTGTTATATTTCATGTATTTTAACCCCCTTGCTGCTTTAATTAACCCCTTGTTATGATATTTTAACCTCCCTGTTGTTAAATTTTAACACTTCCTGTGATAAATCAACCCCCTGTTATGACATTTAACCCCCTCGGCATGTTGCGATAAATACACCACTCTCCTACAATTATCCCCCTGCTGCAATTAATTGCCAACATTGCTGCTATAAATCAACCCCCTTGTAATGATATTTTGTTCCCCCCAGTGCGATATGTTAACCCTTCCTGCGATAAATAACCACCCTGTTAAGATATTTTAACTCCTTGCTGCAATAAATTAACACCCTGTTATGACGTTTTACCCCAATGATGATATGTTTTAACCCTTTCCTACGATAAACTAACCCCCTGTTATGATAATATAACCCCTGTTGTGATATTTTACCCCTCTGTTTTATTCAACTTGCAATTTAGGGTCATACAGGGCTCCGGGGTCAAGTTATCTTGAAGGCGGTCAAAGATTTGCTATGGTATTTCAACCCCGTTCAATATTTAGCGGGGTCAAAATACCGCATGCATCAATTATCAATTATGTTGTGGCATCGCACATGCTTGTTTTTTGTTATTGTTTTTTTTGTATATATTAGTGTCACGACAGTGCATGAACATATTCCGTGGCGTTTTTTTTTTTTTTTTCGTTTCTTGCACGAGTTCAGTTGCAAACACTTGTCAATTCGAACGAAATTTAAGGAAACTGGATGATATTGCCTCCTGTTATATTCAGGAATATACGAGACCTCCAACGACCAAAGACTGATCCACAAATTTTCATCATTTATGACACAAGTCTTTCCATACAGTACACAGTCAAGTAATTTTGATATTACAGAAAAAAAAGCAATTTGCAATCCAGATTTCAGTGATATTAAAACGATGATCAAAAATTATTGTCCAGTTTGGAGGACGTGTTTTTTCAACAAACGGTCGGTATTCCAATAGGAACAAATGGTGCTCCTTTAATTTTTTACACCCTTCTGGAGTTTTTTAATCGACACCATATTTGTCAAATGCGGTGAACGTGTTTTTCAACAAACGGTCGGCATTCCAATGGGAACAAGTTGTGCTCCTTTACTTTAGTAAAAACATTGTCTTCTTTACATGAAAAATATGTTGTCGTACTAGCAGACAAAGCCCAAAACAACATTGTTTATTGTTTATAATCTGAGATAGACGTAGAAAACAATAGCAGTGATACGACCTATACTGCTTTTACACTCTTCAAAGAAGAGGTTGTGGAAAACCATGCTATCCTCTTTTGGTCTCTCTACCAAGGATGATGATTGTGATTTACCGTCTATGTACTGGATTCCTTAACTCCACAAGAATCCATACAAACAACGTTTTATAGCTGGATCTGCAAAATGTACCACCAAACCTCTTTCAAAACATTTAACTTCTATACTCTACTGTCAAAGAGGTTCTGCAGTCCTACCACAACACTTGTTACTCCCGTAGTGGTATTAATTCAATGTGGATCCTGAAAAATTCGACAATTTTTTTGGAGACAATCAGTACAATACTATTATCTGAATATAAGAGCATTAAAACCTATGATTGTTCAACACTGTGTACTTTTATTTCCTATATTCAGTTAAAATCCCGACTTAAAAACATTATACATCTTTGTTTTTTTTTTCAGTTTGGTCAGTAGTTTGCTACCTCGAAGTGTAGGTCAATATATGAGGCTTACATCACAATGTCTGTAGTATCCTTTATCTCAAGTTCTTTGGGGGATAGATGCGGTGTATCAAATCCCACAATTATGATTGTTTAAAGTAAATACGTCATATATATATATCGGAAACTAAGATTAAAGGATATAGCTAAACGATATTCTTTCTTTCCGAACAAATCACTTATAAACAAAACAAAAAAAACACAATGGTTGTTTAGATAAGAAGCTGTAGAGATTTGATTCCTCAGCGGTGTTTGCCATACCAGCAACTTGCAGATGCAAAATATGATATTGTATAAAAATGAAATGAAAAAGTTCACCCTCAATGTACACGATGTAGCTACATGTATAATAATATATTAATTTGGAAAGGTTAGTTTTATTTTTGTAAGAAGAAAACCATCTTTTCCTCAATTTTCATACCAAGTAAGAATACTATAGTAATGTTATCATCTATCTCCTTCTATATATTATGATCACTATTTTGTTTAAAATCCCTTTGACCTTGCTATAAGATAATTTTCAATCTCACGCCAGTCGAATGAGAATGAAAACTATCGCTAGCTTCTATGTCCTCGCGTGACATACAAGCAACAGCGTAGGAATATTTGACGACCCAAATAACCATACGTTTGTTTACGGTGTATGAAATAATGGCTAATTTTTACATTATTTTCGTGTTTTAACGGTGTTTGTGGCCGGTGTTAAAGGGGGCAATTCTTGCTTAAATAGCTTTATGACTTTGTTCAATTTAGTCTAAAAACAAATTTTTCATAATACATGTATATGGGGGTAATTTTGTTAGGAACATTTCCCCTATTTTCTTCTCGTTATAACCAGGTTATTTTTAAATTCTCTAACCGGGGTCATTTGCGAACTTCATACAGGCCTACAACGTCAGTCGTATGTTTCTTTTTAACTATAACCGCAGACGTTGATTGAAAATCAGATAAAATCACGTAAATCATTCACATTGTTCCTGAATTTGCAAACTGATTATATTTTCTAAGACTGCTGGCTTCAATCTGTGGACTGAGTTTCGAACGTTAGACGCTGTTTCAGCGCTCAGGGGTCAATTAAAACTTTAATCACTATATGATACGATTACGGACCAAAATACACAAATTAAGAAGAATAACACCATTATACATTTTTTTTATGCATGAGTCATTTATTTTACATGATCCTTACTTGGATTGCTATCTAACTGAGTTAAATACTAATCGTTTGTAAAGGTTCTCAAAAAGGGACGATCAAGGGATTTTGGTGAAAACATGGAATGCTAAACAACTGATATTGCTATTTGTCAATTTATTGCAACAAGTAGCTTTATAGTATGATATGAAGTCGTAACTCTCAAGAAATAAGGCATTTCTCAGCTTATCTTCCATACAAAAACAAGAGAATTTCTTTTTTTTTAATTATTTTTTGAACGATTTGTATTTTTATAATACAGTAATTGCTTTGAAATAACCATAATACGATTACACATTTGAAAACAAAATTTTATATTCGAAATATATTTGTGAATATTTCTCCCCGTGCATTCTAACTAATTATGAATGCACTAACAAACCCTTTGTGTCACGCTTGAATGGGTTATGTGGCGATATGTAGTGAGGCGATGGTTGATAAAGACACCTAAAGTAATGTCAAAATGTTGTTGTTGACTTGTTTTTTTTTCTAAAATTATTTTGATATAGTTTTGTTTTGTAATTCGTTTTCTGAGTTCACGATATGATCTGACTGTATTATTTTTTTTCACAAAACAGTAACTGACGATTATGTTGGTTGAAGAAACGTGTTGTCTTGACTCGATTTAACTCCTACATTGTATCTTAATTAACTCAAAGCAACATCTTTAATTATATTGATAATAGTATTATAATAATAAACATTGTATTCATAGGACATCAGAGAAGACTTCAACGAAAGGTGAAAGGAATGAGGCATACGTGAATGTCGGTATGTTATTTCAAAGTTGTAATAGCAATATAAAAATAGTGTAATAGAAATATGTCATTATTCAACACCTTTTCTGAGAAGATTTTATTGACCTATACAAGACCCATTATTGTTCTTTCTTCAACATATTTTGTATCCTTTTGCAAGTACGTTGAAACTAAGTTTAGTACTCAAGAATACAAATAACGCTATCTTTTAAGTTAAGGTGGGGATGCATGAATTTTTTTTTGCAAGTATGTGAAGGTATATGACCGTAATATTTGTTGTAAAGAAATAAAGGCGCTAAAATTATTTCAGCGATACAGAAAGATGTGCATGCTTGCTCTGTATGTGCTTTGTACATTATCTTTACTTAATTTCGTACACATATTTTCTTTCCTTAGTATTCTGTATTCATTTGCGATGCCCTGGATTGGTAAAAACATGATTCAAACGCCGAATCAACAACTATCTATCTAATAAACTAAATATGAAGACATCCGAATATTTTTTACAAAGAAAATACAAAAACAGAAAGACAAAAATATCTTATTTCAAAACATATTTATCCGAGATTCAGTTTATGCATATTTATACTTTAACAAAGTATTTTGTAAATTTGACGTTATGATTTATGTTTGATTGCACATTAAAATTAACCATTCGATTGCAAAGTCGAAACAAACATGCCATTTTTTTCTAAATGTTTGTGGTTCAAAATATTATTATCATGGGAGGAAGAATACATTTTTGGTCAATTTTGAATAATTCTTTTCTTGTTTTCAAGATTCTATTTAATGACATTTACAAATGTATAATTTGTTTGCATGTCCAAATGGAAGATATTTGTTTTTCATTTCTGTAAACTATCGAAATGAAACCAAAGTAAACAGCACCTGTTGAAATTATTTTGTTAATTATATTTTAAAATTTGTGATTTACAGATGTTTGACAGTCTGAATCACAAAATATGCATGTTGATGCGATTTTCATGATGTTTAGTTTTTAAGGGACAGTCATCTGTGAACTTAATGTTATCCTTAAACTTCAGGTATGAGAAATGATCACCGTTTACAAGTATGCAATGGCCCACAGTTAAAGCGTACATTTCCAGACCTAGATTATGCTTTATTTGGATACAACATATTGAATGGCTTTCCTCTGGCTAATGGTCATGATCCAGGTTTCACCTTGCCTATCTTTGAAGCTGATTACAGCGATTTGCGACAATCTTCTGATTGCAGATTTTCAATACCAAAAGGTCTTGTTGTTGTTCCGGACGTCTCATGTGTAACAAGTTTTATATCTAAAGTTGTTCAAAGTAAACACGAGCTATCTGAAGCCCTATCAGTGTCAGCTGGCGTTAGTGGAGGGGGGTGGGGTGTAAGCTTTTCAGCAAGTGCAGGATATAAAGAAGCTGCGTCACAAATATCATCTGGAGAATCAGTAAAAATAATATCTTCAGCGACTTGCAATTATTTTTTCAGCAAATTGATACAAAATAATCCGCCAAACTTAACTCACGCTTTCCGCAAATGGGTTATTAAACTTAGTGGTACAAGAAATAAAACCTTGTATTTTGAATTTTTCAATAAATATGGAACACATTTTCCAACATATACAAAATTCGGTGCGCGATTTTCCTATGAATACACGATGAACACAAAAACGTTTGAATCACAGCAAGAAAAGGGTATAAATGTAGGTATACAGGCAAGCTATTCGGGACTTTTTTCAATCGGCGGAGGTTTCAACATGGATTCCTCGCACAAAATAGCTGCATCTGAATTTTCAAAGTCGGTCACAACAAAAACAATAAGTGTTGGTGCTCCTCCACCACCCAACGGCGACGCTCTGACTTGGGCTTCTACCGTAAAGGAATATCCTGTTCCTATGGAATATAAACTTGAATCGATTGACAAATTATTTTCTAAAAAATTTATGGATGGACTAGGTATCAATTACAATGATATTGCAGAAAATATTAATCGTTTTAAATTATCCTACTGCAACCACATGAAGGAGACTGGAAGGGTATATACATGTCAGAGACTTGAACCAGGACTGAAGTTATCAGATATAAGGCTGTTATCACATTACAAAGAAAAACCTACAGATACTATTGATGAATGTGTAGAAATTTGTAGAAGTACCAGGAAATGTTTAGCAATTACGATGCACACCGCACGAAAGAATTTCCGAACATGTTTTATGTATAATAGTAGGATGAAAAGTAAAATTCAACACAAAAATGAAAATGGTTGGACAAGCGTTATTATGACACACAAAATTGATGATGCTGATTACCTCCGATTAATAAATGCCAGATTAGATGGTAGAGTACACACAATGTACCATCATTCTCAAGAAAAGGTTTGCAAAAATGATTGTATTAGTAAGGCTTACTGCAAAGCATTTTCTTACAACAAAAATCGAAATGAATGCAAACTTTATTCAAAAGAAGATGAGAACAATCTTTTAGTTGATCGTTATGGCTCATATGTTGAGTTTGTGCCTGCAGGAAAATAGGACGTAACAAAACAAATCTAGGATAAATAAAGTCATTTCGTCATGCGAACAAAATCAAAAATTTCTGATGACTTTGGTAGGAAGTGTTATAAAAACCTGAAGAATATAATCAATAATCAATATACAAACAATATATAACCAAGTTTTCGCATCATGGTTTCACTATCTTTATAACTATGTACGTGTTAACTTAAGTGCTTGTCTCGGAGAAAACATTACAAAATAAAAAAAAAACAAATATCGCATTGAATGTCAGAAAAACGTGAGTCATAACTTAAGAAAGAGCTTCATAGAGAGCAGCACGATACGACCGCAAATGATAAACTTTGAAATTAATATAACACGATTTTTAAAGAGAAAAAATGACATTATTAAATAAGCGAAATTAGACAAAAACAAAAGAAATTAACATGTTCATAATATTTACTTTAAAATATACCATCATAAGTGAACTATCCTAGGAATATTAAAATTCGGTAACAGTTTGTATTTCAGTAAAAAAATATCTTTATTGAAACTGTTCTGACTCAATGTTGCTATTCACTCGAGGTAATAGTTATTGTCAATTTAAATTATTTAAAAGTTTTTAGAAATATTTTTTTTAGATTACTACAATCAATATTATGTAATTGTCACAATAAAAGATATCTCAAAAACAATACTACACTGTACACAAAGGGAGTTGTGTCCCTCGTTTACTCTTCTGCATTATTATAAATGACATCTCATTTATAGTCAAATACAAGGGATAGACAAAATTGGTTAGTGAGTAAATAAAGAGCTTCATGAAGTGCAGCATAGTACGACCAAAGTGTTCGAAACATTAACAGTTAAGGCGAGTGTGGACATAATAGACATGCTATACGTTTGTAACAAACTGTAAGCATATGGACATAATATAGCACACCATTTGGAAACTCATAGAAATTTTTCGAAACATTCTCGGGGGTAGCACATTGATCCCTTTTTACTAAGAAAAACGATAAGAGATATCAGCAAATCTAAAAGATGCAGTGTTATGCAGGGATTTTCACAAAGCACCATACTTAAACAAACAGAAATCCGACCATTTTATTTTAAATCGATTTTTTTTCCCTTTGACACTTAATTTATTAAAAGCTAGAGGCTTGAGAGACCTTGAATCGCACAAGAAGAGAACTTGGAATCATGTGGGCATATTATGTGATCATTTAGAGCAAAAATAATCTCTAGCGGTCATCTTTTTTAATTAAGCGGAACTTAAATTTTATCAGAAGTTTCATTTGCAACTTTGAGTAGCAACAGGTACCGGCGGAGCCCTCTGAGTAACACAAAAAGTGGATTTATTGTGCGGATATTTATGTCATTAACCCTTTCTATTCTCAAACTTGTGGTTCAAGAGGAACTACAAGTATCTTTGAAAAGTTGCCAATCAGAAGCTTAATTTGTGTCTGTTGAAAATCGTGTGTATTCAAGTGACACCAAACATAACTCGTTTCTGCCGAGATTGGTTAAAATTGATCAGAGTCTAATGGTTGATCCCATGTTCCTCCTTTTAGCCCTCAATTCCTAAAAATGCTAAGATTTCTACAAACATTCAAAAACTATAAGGTTCTACGCGCCATTGTCCATGTTGTCCGAGGATCAATGTATCATGATTAAAAAAAAGATTTGATAAGCATTAGTAAAGTTTCGTAAATATAAATCATGCGAGTAGACAGATAGTCGACCAGGTATTGTTACATAGACAGAGTAGCTTTAATAGTTCACTAATGATAATTGTGAAAAGTAATTAAAAAGAGTGACTGGCTTACCCCGTAAAAATAGATGATGTTTTGCTAATTTCTATCAAAGGATTAACACCCCGAAGTGTACCTAAACAAAAGAAACAAACAGCCAATCAATGTGATGCATTTTTAGCTCACCTGGTCATGTAAGCTATTGCCATCATTTGGAGTCTGTCGTCCGTATTTTTTTTTCAAAAATCATTTTTGAAACCAATGGATCAAATGGTTTGAAACTTTGCAGGAATGTTTTATTGAATGTGTACTACAACAATAGCACCTTTGTTTTGATTAAAAAACATGGCTGCTGTTACTAGATATGGAACATCGGGGCAAATTGTTGTGTTTGCCATATCGAAAATCTGACATAGAATTTTGAATTTTGAAGTATATCTGATGACCCACCTGCGAGTTACTGCCCTTTATTCTTTGTTGAGAAAATCAGAATCTAACTACCCTGCAATTTTGAAGTAAACACAATATCTATCTTGGAGTAATTGCCCTTTTCATCAATATTTTAAGTACTTGTGTCGCCTGGATAGCTATTTCATTTCTTTAGAAAGCCTCGTCAAAATAAAATGAGTTTGCTCCAACCAAAACTTTGGATGAGTTGTTCTCACCAAAATCTGAGATTGGAAATTATTATCCCCTCACAGCAAATCTTTGAATAGGATATAGTCATTTGGTTTTCCGTATCAATGTTGGAAACGGCATAGGGGTCGTATCTTACACCAGATCAACATCAAAATTGGTATACAAGTTTCCCATGAAAAGAGGAAAAAAAATTAATTTCAAGACCAGAGTTCAATGGTTATAAAATTTTATAGGAAGAGCCTACATGCAGAATAGGGTCAACAAATGCATCTATTTAAAACTATTCAATATTGGTTTGGTGAACCCAGTTGAATGTCATCAAGTCAGTGATGTAGTTACCTCGTAGCATTATGGACACAAATTGCGGTTTTGTGAACAGTTCCCCTCATGGAAGTGCCCTTATTTGTTGGGGAGCACATTATTTGTACACAGACTATATTTAGTTGTTGTATTTATTAGCTTTAGTTGAAGTTGTTAAAAAGTTGCTTGAATAAAGAGATAATTTGAATGTTTGAGTATGCTGTTAGATCACAAGCAAAGGTGGGGTAAGCTTATATCACCACTTATCCTAACCTCAAACAACTTGACCCAATGAACTTGGCTTCCATTATGTCTGTTATTTGATGACGAGATACATGTTGTTTTAGTCTCTCTCGTACTTTTCAGTGATGTTATTCCACGCCACACCTTGTTTGTCTTTGACCTAGACTTTAGATGTATGTCACATGAGTGTATTTCCAGAATGTGTGTCGTGACCGTCAGATCAAAATACTTAGTGTTAACTTGTCTTAAGCATGTTTCTATGTTTTTACCTAGGCTACAGATATTTGACTTTTACACATATGGTGTAAAATAGTTGTTGTTTGACATATTTCTTCCATCATAGATAGTGGCAGGGGATTATTTCGTTTAATGGAAATGCAAACGAACAACTTTTCAGTTGATTGATATGAATCATGAAATTATGTATGAGACTTTATGTACAAAAGTGTAGTTCACTTTGTAATATGGGTGCTGTCATCGTAGAAGACTGAACACAGTTTTGTACATGTATTTGTATATTTTCATGTGCTGTGCATTATGCTCATACATGTGTACATAGAGTGAACCCATAATCTGATTTTGGCAGTCAAAATCGAGGTCAAAACAATATGTGCGATCATGTGGGAAATATCTTTAACAATAATATCAAATATTATAGAAATGCTCAAAGCAAAGTTCTGACCAAGTGCATCCTGGCCAACGCATGCTATTACAAACTATAAGATGCTGAAAGTTTAAAGATTAACTTGTGTTAATTTATCAACAAATTCAATTTCTTGTAATGATTTCTAAACACTTGTAAAAAGTCATTGATTCCAAAGTTTTCATGAGTTTGGTTGACTTCTCTCGATGCCTGTCTAGACTGTTCGTTGATAAAATGGCTAATTGGGGCAAATATTGGTCGGTCCCTTTCCTCTGTGTTATTCAAATTAATATGTCCTTTAAGTCCATACTCTAGTAATTCTGTTTCACTAAGTTTTATGCTTACTGGGTTTTGAAGTTGGCCAGACGACCACAAAATCAAAGGAGACGATTAAACTGTACGCGTTTTATGACCAGTCCATGCTGTTTTCCACAGTTGTACAGCTGCTAAATGCTGAAGGTTGAATGAATTGAATCTCTGAATCCTTTGATTGTGGGTACTCGGGCGTGAACATACTTCCATCATCCCTTTCACTGAGCACAATTTCTGCAACTGACACTTTTTTCCAGTCCCTTGTGCGATCTAACCCTTAGAGGCACACCGAAGTTTGCGACACCTGAAAAAAAAAAACATTTTAAGACTTTTTCAGACGTGTTTTTATCACAGCATTTAAGAAACATTGTCATTCTGCTAAAACCATCAATACCACCTATTATTACGAATCGCCAACGTACAAGCTTATGGTTAGTATCTATATGCCACAAGTGGTTAGGCCCCATTACGTTATAAACTCGTCTGTGAAGTATTTCCGATTTCCTTGTTTGAGCTTCAGAATCTAAACTTTGAATAGGGTCTCTAAGACGCAATCTCTGTACTTTAATGCTTTTGGCAATTAACATATGTTTAAGCATATTTTTACCACACAGAGGAAACTCTTGAATAGGTTTTCCCAATACAACATCAAGGTCATCATCGTTTAGTTCTGAAAATGTACATTTACTCAGATCAAACAGTGCCATTCTTCATATATTGTACGTTCATATACAATTAAAAGCTGTGCAATATCCGAGATCAAAAATCCATTATAAAGGACATGTCTGCTGTATTTGAAACTCCTGGAACTTCTAATTCATGTCTTGAAAGCATACCCACAATGTTTGGTGTTATTTTTTCACTTTCAAAATGTACAAACGGATGCTTCAAATCAACGTCTTTAGTACACACAACATGAGTGATTCTTCCATTTTGTTTTGTTTTGTTTTTCTTTTTTTTAATTTCCCATGATTCCTTTTGTCTTCACAAAATGGCAAAGTACCATCATATAATATCAAAGTACCATCATATAAGGTCAAAGTACCATCGTATAATGTCAAAGTACCCCATCGTATAATGTCAAAGTTCCATCGTATAATGTCAAAGTACCATCATATAATGAAAGTTTTTAACACGAGACAGTTCCATAATTCACAATAACCTATCTGAATTATGTCAATAAATGTTTTATCAAAATTCCTTTGGTTTATTTTAAAAATTAATCATATAATACATACTGTGACCTTCACATATCAAGAAATATTTTTTTATGATGTAAACATGTTATTGTATTAAAACTCCAAATTACTATAAGTTTCTACCCGTGCAGGTCCGGGTGTTAAAAGAATAGGCCTGCAGCAGCGCTAAGCTTGTCGTAAAAGGCGACTAAATAGTGCTCAGAACCCTAGCCAGGGGCTAGGGCCCTCTGCCCACAGAGCAACTGGGATGTGCGCCCAAGGTGGTTAAATGGGGTACCCCTGGCGTGTTACATGCTAGGGTTGTCAGGCTATTATACGGAAAACCTGACCGCAAACCATAGTGGTGCACCGTGTTGGGAAAGATGCCACGTTCCTCACACGTTAAAGAACCCTACTGTGGTATTTTTCCGGAGTAGGAACCACAGGAGGCTAAATTGCCCGACCCTACCCACCTCTCCCTATTTCCAGTGGCAATCAAAATTTGTTGTCCCCCCATTGTCCTTGTGTCCCATCCCTTTTTCATTTCATCATCATTTCATGTTCATTTTATCATCAATGTAATGTTCATCGTCTGAATATAGCTGAAATATTGCTGCTCGAACGTTAAACCCCAACAAACAAACAAACAAACTATAAGTTTCAAAGTGTTGCATAAAGATTATAATTATTCATTTAATTAATTATTCGGCATGAGTTGATTATAGAGTATATTTCTTGCGATGAATACCGTCTGTCAATGACCATACATAAATAGTGTTCAAAATAAAAAAAAATGAATGTATTGCGAATCTACAGTAAAGTAAATTCAAAAACAATAGCAAACATATTTTTTTATCATACAAAAATGTGATCTTTATTTAAAGGTTATCCAATTCCAGAACAAATCAAGTAAAATCCACTTAGGATTGAGTTCCCTTTACTCTGATCAACAACAGGTCGTTTCTCCTGATTATCTATAGTTATTCCATGATTTAGTTATTGTCAAGAAATGTGTGATATGTCAAAAAACGTAAACTTTTAAGTAGTTGTCTTGCAAGAATTATGCAAATTTTCATAAACACCAAAAGAGCTACACCTTTTCAATGTTGTTGTTAAGTTATTTGAAAGAGTAATGAAGGGAACCAAGGTTATAGCGGTAATCAAAAGAATGCAATCCAGGGACAAAGACCAGACATGCACAGCAAAGAACATAAAGCAACTAAAATCATACGTACAGAGTAACAAAAGTAAATAAGTAACTCGAACTCCTCTAGCAGCTGGAGCATGGACCATGTGCACCGGTAGGGTAAGCGTCATCGCTTTTCTAGAAACACCCACCGAGTTGCTCGTTTTATATGAAGAGTTTAAATGCTTGAATGTATAAATATTCATTTCAATCTGTCTGCTTTTAGAAGATAATCCTTATAGAGAATCCAACAGTGTCATTAACAGAAATGTAGTCATTAATTTCGAATTCTTCAGTACATTCTATATAATTGTTTATCTCCGAAAAAATGGTTACATGATGGGCAACAGTTTAATTTCTGTTTACTATGACATGTTAAACAAAATATATAAAAAAATAAACATATGTAGGTTTTCCATTTGTGAGTCACATCTTGCTTTAATAGTAGCTGGAGTGATATTTAATTTATTTCAGTAACGATCATTACAATATTTTATTTAATAATTAGCAGATTTTAATTTAGATTGAAAAACATATGTCTGTATATTTCAATTCAAAATAAGTTGTCTTTCCCCCATTACTAATACTTTTTATTCTGTAATCATCTGTCTGTAAGACATTTTATCACATCAACTATTTTACGGTCAGACAACGAAAGTCGTTTTTAAATTTTCTATTCACACAACATCATTTTTGCTGTGATAATTAATGTGATTATTTTAAAATGTCAATGATGCATGCCAATAAAATTTCCATTTTTTAACAAACGTCGATTATATTACTATTCTTCCGTCTAGTACATTTCATTATTGTAGCAACATCATCCAGTATAATCAATGTTAGCACTATCCCTAAAACAACTGCGCCGCCATACCCAATATGTTTTGATGATTTTCGGTTATCACTCGCGCTAGTTTTACGTCTGATGTATGAAGAAAGCTTGGTTCTATTAACTCTCAAGTTGTCTGTAATTTGTGTCAATATAGGCTCTAGGTCGATTTTAAGATCCTCGTAGGAACGATTCTGAATAATTTGAGACACAGAGTCAATCAGCTTCTGTCTGTAGTCACAGGAACAGGCACACAGTCCTGTGTCTGAAACAATTTATGGCAAGCGATGTTATATAAAAGATATGCAACTCTGCAATATTTTCTTATTTTATCTACTGCTGACATGTTTGGTGAGTTGCAAAAAAAACTAGCTCAAATATTCATACATTCATGAATTACTTAAACTCCAAAAACGAACAGCTTGTATTATTTTTGTTAAAATGTATTCTAGCCTATAATATGCTTAACAGCACAAACATTTATAAATCTGTTTCCATATGCTAGTCAAATAAGTTATAGTCAAAGTGTTTACAATCAATATAAAGGTCTAATATTGTTATTTGATATAATCCGTCAATTGATGTTAGGGAACGAACATATCTAGACAAAAGTACAGCACATTACCTAAATTCATATTTTAACTAATATGAACAATTTTGATTGAAATATGTGTATCGTTATTTATTATGTTAGTGTTTATTATTTCTTTCTGATATTGTACATGTAAAATTTATTGTGTATATAATGTATTATTGCAGAACCACATTGTATACAGGATTATGTAACTTAATATGCTATTTACATACTGTGTAATGAACTAGTAGATTTATCGATAGTTGCTGAGGAGTCGATAGTTGTTGACAAATGATTTATTTCCTTCGTGCTGTTGATGATTATAGCAGTAGAACTAGTGTAATCAAATTCAGTTCCTGAAGCAGGTTTGGACGTGGAATCTTCGTGGTTAATTCTTTCTAAGGAGTTAATATCAGTTGTTATGTTATATGTTTCATTCATGGCTTGCTCACTTGACACCAATTTGGTCGTGATAACATTTGTTGGACTTATATCATCGTCTAATGCTGAATGCACATAGGTAGTTGTATCTACAAGTCGATCCTTTCAATGTGTTAAGTAGTGCAAAAATGGTATTTGGATCTGTCATTTATGCAGACAATGCTCAATAAAAATTCAAATTGCATTAACTAAAATTGATTCAATTTACAATATAAAAAAAAATGTTATAAATCGTATCATATTGAAATTTCGTGTTTCTTGTGTATTTTTTGGGATTGTTTTTGTTTTTGTATCTGTTTGTTTTGGCTTGTTTTCCCTTTGTTAACCTCAATTTAATTTACATATTCAACTTGAGTTCAAATGCTTTGCAGAAATTTTCATTTAAATAATATATGCAACGTACAAAAAAATTTTACATTTTTTAGATAAAAATGGTTACATTGAGCATGGAAATTATGAATAAATCAAAGATACGACATCCCAACTAGGATGAAATATATCAGTTCAAGCCCACACAGGGGTCTTCAATACATTACTATGTACTCAATGCATACCTAATAAAGCTTCACATATAAAGTTGAATAAATGCGCACATGGTTTGTCATTCATTCTGAACTCTGTGGACTTGTCATTCAAAAATAAACAATTCTCATCATTTCCGCTGTTATCTGGTTGGCCGCTATTCCAGTTTAAAACATTTAAATCTATAAACTTATTTGTCGAAAACCAAAACCAGTAACCTTCTGACCGCCTGTCTGATCCACCAATCCAGTAACCTATACAAGAATATAATTATATTAAAATAATAAATCGCAAAAAATGATAATTAAAAGCGAAGGTGGCCTCCATTATACGGTTCGTTCCAATAGAACCACAAGTTTGTGTTTCATTACTGGTTCGTACCTAGTGGTTTGCCTCACACGACGATCCAGAATAAGCGGAAGTAAAATTACAGAAAGTTGGTTCCTACATGTTAAGCCAGGTCAAGGTCTCTAACAAAACAAATGTTTAATTCTATCAGGTGTTAGAACTTACTACGATGCAGAGATCAGATTAGTTCTAACCTCTCAGAGGAACTTTCAAAATAGTTCACCCTAGAAAAATTCTAAAATTGTGATAGAACAGTTCTACAGCAAACTCCTCTGATAGTTCTGCTACTACATTGTGTAGAGACATTTCTAGCTGTGCCGGCTCTAAGAGACCAGTTCTACTAGTAGACCCGGCTCTACTGCTAGAAATATCAGAATATATGGATCTAGAACTGTTCTAAATTTGTCATAATTCTGTTCCTTTGACACTTATAGGACAGTTTTCTGAGAGGTTCGAAATGATCTCATTTGTAGGCAATACATCTTTATTATTGACATGTCATTTGCATTCCCAGTATGTTGACTGTGATACATTAAGATAATGCATTCTGCATATATCATTATTTATACTTTTGAAGCTGTGCAAAAAATGACTACAAAATTCAATTTTCATCAAGAAGCATTTAAATTAGTATTAGTTATTGGTCCATGCTCCCAGTTTTGATTGGGTCCGAATTGCTCATTTATCTTTGTGTCTTCGTATGTATTATTTTAGTTAATTTATGTTCTTTGTTGTGATTGTCTGTTTTCCATCTCTAATCTTTGTCCCTGGATTACATTCTTCTATTTTTGCAATACATAAAACAAGATATAAAAAAAATATCTATATTATTTTAAAAATGTTGTTATATTTTTATTGAGATGCGCTAAAAAAATTCAATAAAGTATATTTAATATTTATTATGCACCTCAATTTACTCACTTACGAAATATAAGATACAAATGATATCAATATTCGGTGTGCTGCAAATTATAATTAGTCAAATTGATATTAATAATTTAATTGAAATAAAAATGAAATGAATCAACGAATTCCTAAAAACCAAACATATTAAAAAAGAAAAAAAAAATCAAATGGATTACTAAGAAAATAAATTTCTTTGAGTGAACGTATTTTTGTTCGTTTTTTATTTTTGTTTTTGTCAAGCATAGTATAGAGTTTTTCCCAATTTGCCAGATTTTTCAATGACTCGAATCTGAAAAACAAATAGGACAAGTGAGCATACATTACAAAATAACACTGATTTAATTGATTCATTTAACTGTGAAAAATGATTAAAACATTTATTTGGCTAATGGTATACCGCTTACCTCACTTTAAGGTTTTCTCTAAAAAACTTGTTAATGTAACCATCCTCCCATAAAATGTTCTTGTTACATAAATACTCATCGCTAGTAATAAACTTATTAAGAAGCAGTCTTTAAACAAATCAGACAGGAGGTGATTCCTGTATGTCAAAACCTACCAAATTAAGACTAATTTCTTGTTCAGAAACAGTTACTGATCACATAATAAGGCTTAGTTTGCATTTGGTTGTTACCCTTTTGAGATAAAAATCATATAGATTGTAAGGAAAATTGGCACTTTGCAAGAGTTATTGTTCTTGATTTTGTTTGATTTGGTTGATTTTAGTAGGAGATAAATGCATCAAATCTCAAAGTAATAATTATTGCTATGTAAACATATTATATAGGTAGACTGAAACAGCATCATTTGTATGGTGGGTTTTTCTACACCATGAATCACTTTAATATGGACAGTGTCTGAATTTCATGTTATTATGTAATTATTATGTTGATATGTGATTAGAGTTTTCCTTTAAATTATGTAGGGTACATATTGAACATTGAAAATACCCGTTTTGCCTCCGTCTTTATCCTCAGCTAAGTGTCTCAATTCGTTTAAATCACCTAGTGTTTCAGGCTCAGCCAGGAATGCACCAATTCTTAAACAGGTTTCCTTTATATATAATATATAAGGAATACGTAAATCTAATTATTATGTAAAATAAAAAAAAATTAAAAAAAAAAAAAACACTAATGAGTATTATGTTGTCTGTAACACATACACTTTGAATTGATAAATACAATATAAATATTTTGTTGAAATGATATTACCGAAGTGTTATTCAGCATGCCCCATTAAAATTCAATATTCACTGTAAATGATTAACTCATTAACTAGATATAAAAATAAAACTTGGCAATGATTCTTCAGACTTAATCTAAAAAATCAAGCCAGCGGTTGTCGAAAATATACTTTTGTATACTTTTTGTTTACCATTTCCATTCAGGAACTGGGTTATGACGCTTCTAAATTAAGAATTAAGGTCATCAGTCCATGAGTCGTGATGAATTCATTTTAATGTATGCAATGAACTCTTAGAATCAATTTGGCCACCGTGTCACAGTTTTTATTTCCTTTTTAGTCTTCTCCAAAATGAACTAATATGAGAAAATCAGTGGATGTTTGTAGAAGCAAAAGAGCCTTACCCTGTCCGTGCTGCCCCATATTCCACGTAATAGTAGAAGTCATATTGCTAATTTATTTTAGTTTCAGTGTGCGAGTTGTTAAGTTTATTTTATGTTCTTTGTTTTGTTTGTCTGTTATATGTGTCTGGTCGTTCTTACATGTTTTTGTATTACCAATCTATCAAAATACCCCTTATTCCCTGTTAATAAAAGAGTGTATAAAAGACGAGAAATTATTTAGTAAAATTGCAGACACGGACCAACAAAAACCAAAACCTGAAACAATTGGGAACACGATCCTAATACAAAAAATACATATATCTAGGATCTCGTTCTTCCTGCATGACGCTTGACATGTTTTCTTTACAATCATATAAGGGCCGTTCTGCTATTTTTTTGTTCAATTCTTCATTCGCCTTTTATAAATGTTAACTGCTTTCTTTTCTTTCACTGATATTTTCATTAAATGTAATACTTTTTCGTTTGATCGCTGACCATAATCTAATAAAGTATCAATGATATTCCAAATAAAGCAAAACATAAGAAACAAATTGCCTTCATACCACGAATGCAATATTCATGAATCATTTATAATCGATTTATCATTTTTTTAAAAAGAAATACCAAACGTTACAAACGTTAACATATTATTCGTTTTATGAATATATATTTTAGCTAATTTTGAACAACCAAAAGCGACATTTCTTTTTTTTTCGATCCAATATGTTCATCATTATCATGTTGTTTTATTTTCTTTTACCCCGACAAATATCTATTATTTTATTGAAAACAAATACTTGTTTAACTAATACTGTTCATTTTATTTCATTAAACATATTCGCGCTAATATGTTTTTTTTTCTAACGATGATAACGATGATAAGAAATGGTTAATTCACCATAGAATATCAGTATTATTTATTTTGTACTCACTAATAAAAAGAAGTACTTCTTATAATGTATTTATAACTGTTTCCCATAAAAAACGAAGGACAGATAACAACAACAGAAAAAAAATAATGAATTTCATTCAAGTTTTGTAAAGAGTATACATTTCTAGATATACTCAATTGTTGTTTAATGCTGTGAACATTTTGAGCCACAATATGATATGATGTAAGGAATATTTTGATGGTCTGTTTACTATTTATCACCGTGTTTCGTCTATTGCATCTATAATGAAAACAAGATAAAACTTGAAACACAGAGTTTTCAAACCAGGAAAACCCTGGCTATCAAAAATAGAAACATTAAAGAGATGCAACTGACAAAACACAGGAGACACAGCGAAGTGGATGTGAAAATAAAACTTGACTTTTCCTACATACAACATGTTTACCTTAGCATAATCCCAAGTACCTTTATCACCGCTAAACCAGACACAAGACCGGCTGGTTTCCGACCACCCAATTTTACATGCGGCAATTTCTATAAAATTGGATTAATTGTCAAACGAAAAATTCACAATTTGAGGCCAAAGCCTTTTGCTTTGCTACATAAACTTGCTAAAGATTTTACAGATGTGAATCTAACAGTAACTTTTGATTATGGAGGAAATTTGTTGGTGATTAATAAACTGTTAATAAACAACTGTTTTATAGCTTTCGTTTATATTGACTGCAATAATTAACATAGATATTTTCCACTTTAATGTTCAATCTCATTCAGAAATTAAGCAAACACATTTTTTACCTCGCTTTCCTATATAATGTTGGAAATAAATATATATTATTTTTGCATTTTAATGTATGCCGTGAAAGTACTTACCCTTAAGCATAAGACAGAAAAGGCAAACTAAGACAGTTTTCGAAAGAATTCCCATTGTTATCAATTTATCTGCAGAAAAAAAAAGACTTCTTGTTAAGCAATATGAATAGGTCTGTTGTCACAAGCTGAAAGGACGGAGTAAAATTTTGAACGTTATGTAGCTACAAAATTTAAGTCATCACTACATAATTTTTATAGTCGTCATCATGAATTCTTGGGTCGTTACGCAACATGAGAACGAATTTATTATGTAAAAGCAGATGACGCTTAATCCCCATATGGTGCAACTTATCCATGCTCCAAGCGTCTAGCGGAGTCCGAGTTATTCAATTACTTTTGTTACTTTATGTATTATTTAAGTTTGGTTTGTTCTGAGTTGTGTTTTTTCTGTTTCCCATGCCGGCTCTTTGTCTCTGGATTACACTTTTTTAAAAATGTCTGCTGGAATGTGTGTTCCCTTGATTACTTTTGTACGTTCTTTGGTGGCATATGTACATAAATTTGGTAAGTTACAGTTTCAATCGATTTTTTACCCATGTAAATACATAAAACAGGTCATGGATATATCATGTTTTTTTTTTTTTGGTGCAAAATCATGTATTCAAACAAATAAAAGTTTTGGCAAGTTTAAAATAAAATTAATTTGCATATGCTAACTGACAGTTTATTTGGTCCAATTGATCGATCCTAACGATATAAATGTTTAATATCATCACAGTTGTTGCATGAATCTATCAGATTCATATCATGTATTTTTGCTGGACTCTCCTCCACCGACACGTTCTGAAGATTAGCTGGAACTGCACTTCAATGCTACATGACTTCAACGTTCATGAACAGTTGAAAATATTTCCCAGTGTAAAGGCTAAATTTCATAAGAAACAAGTTTCATTATGCTAGTGCACTCTTAAAATTCTTAAATTTCATCCTTGACTGGTCTGGATTCGTGCGATGGTGTCAAAGCGGACGTTGGTGACCCTATGGGCTTTAAAATTGCTGCTTTTATGAGTTGCTGTTGTTCTGGTAGCCTGACGTCCATGCAGCATCATTTTATGTTTGGGTTTGTTTTTTTACAAATAGATTGCCCTGTATCATCCAAAAAGTGCCTTGACTTCTCGATCAGACGTCACTTGAGGTTGTCAAGATATCTTTGGATTTTTAAGTCTATGTTGTGCGCATGCTTTCAAACCTGTCGCCTGACAATTCGAAGTGGAAGTCAACTTGTTATCCTAATGCTTTGTAATACAGTAGGGTTATTTTTGCTATCTTTGCGCCTTCAATCTGTGTTAGCTATAGTGAATTTTAATATTCATCATCCGTTTTAAATGCCTAAATTCTACGCGCGAAAATATAGAGTGACGTGAAAAATATGTTTCATTCGTGGGTTTTCTCGTGATACACTCTTCCAGTCAAACATGGCTGTATACATCACGATTTAACTGTTTGAAATCTATTTACTTTATTTTTACTAAATAGAACATTTTAAATTATGAGTTGTACATATTGGTATCATATACGGTTTACTTATATTGTTACCCTGAGCTGCTTGATAAAAAGAGATTGTACGTCGTTTCCAGTCCCGAAAACCGTTGGCATTGAACACAGAAGAAATGAAAGTATTTTGATGAAAAAAATATCTAAAAAAAACAACAAAAAGCAATTAAAAAAAAAACAAAAAAAACTGCATTGTAATACTTTTCTTTAACATTTTAGATACAAATGATTATATACCCAGCACTGAACACATTTTCAAGAAGTAATCATTGTGATTCTAAAATTATATGGTTCAATTAAATAAAAATCAACCATACAAGGATATTCCACAAGGATCGATACATCAAACAAAAAAAATATTCCAATATTTCCTCATTATTTTTAAACATGTATGAAATATGTAAATCTAGGGATTGGGAATCAATTGTTTATACATGTAAGTTCCATCATATTATTGTAATGCACTGGAGACATGTTCGATGTGCACTAACCCAATCAATTACATCGTTTCTCTGTTACTTTATGCTCTAAAAACTTAATTCGTATAAACAGTTATCAAGACGTGATTAATGCAGAATGTGTTCTTTTTTTAGCAACGAGGAATCGCTATATGACATTGTGCTTGTTCTATGTATGAAAACATTTTAAACGTAGATCTACAATGATCTTGTAATCTATTTTTCTTAAATATTTCAAATATCTATCCAAATTTATGAACCGAAATTAAAAAAATCCATTTACATGTACTATATCTGTGTCATCTATTCTATTAATAAACGACGCTTTTAGTAAATTTGAAAATAAACGAGTAAACCTTATATGTTTGCAATTTTAGAAGTACGATTAAATATGTAGTATATACAAATCATTTTACATATCGCTTTTGTCAGAAGTAATTTATTTTCGAAATGAAGTTTGGGAGTGATCGTTCGAATTTTTTAACGCATATGCACGTTATGTGCTATGGAATAATATATCTTTCCATTAGTCGAAATATTCGCCAAAGATATAAACGCCTTGAAACAAAGTTACTTCTTAATACCATTATCAAAACATCATCATTGATGCCGTTGCATTGGACTACTATAAATTAAAACAAGTCTATAAATGATATTTCTCTTTAACTAACATCGTTTTGATATTGATCATCACATTTTAAATTGCATCATAATCAAACAGTTAGTTTAGAACATGCATTCATATTCATGTTTCACTTAGAAAATATCAAGCCACATCTGAAATCAGAATGTTAGACGTCTTAATAGTATTACGTAATTTCACCACTCGTTTTAAGTAGCAGACTTTAGGAAAATCCGAAGGTTAGTTATTCGTGCATGTTAAAAACCAACCAAATTCAATATCTTATTCAAAAACATTTACAGACTACCTAACCAGACTTTTTTGTTAAGTTGTTGCACTTTTCCGATAAGATTTATATAAATTGCGTATGAAATTGAAATTTTGGAAGTTCCAAAATGGCTTGATTTGATTGATTTTTTAGAGGACGATGAATGCATGTTTATTTTCTCCAAAAAAAAATGTATATATAGAAAGTACACATTAGCTTATGTAGACCAAAACAGTATCGTTTGCACAATGGGTTTTCGATTTTTAAACGGGCTGGTACTTAAATTTATAGAGAACTTCAATTTTCGTCATCGATTTCGTAAGTAAATAAATATCGATTTAGTTATAGAAAAAGACAGTCAGGAAAACAAACATGGTATATCTTTTCATATGCCATATCATTTCACAAATTTATACCATTGGGAACTTGTTCATGTATATCTAGGCTTTATGCAATTCTGATTTGTAATTATGATATTAATTTAATGGTGTAACTATTGTAAACATTTGTATTTACAATAAAATGTTAAAAAAACGCAAACCAAGAAAGGGAAAAAGACAGGTGTGAGTAATATATGGAAAATGTGAAAACACCGTCGCTTGGGTCGAACTTAAAAAAACAACAATTTGTGAAAAATATAAAATAACTAGTAATACATGCAACTCAATATTATATCTAAACCTTATTGAGAATAATGTATATGCCAATGATTTACATTTGCTTATTAATTCTTATTCATTCGCTTTATAGTTTTGGGTACTTTAAACAACAACACAAAGAAAAGAAAAAAAAAACATAAACAAAAACAACAAAACGACAAAACAAAACAGAAACAAAACCCCCCAAAAAAGAAGAATAAAAACAACCTACATGTCAAGATAAACTATGTGTTAGTGTTTCAAAATGCCAATATATCAATATTAAGTAAAAAAAAACACGCAAAAATAGCATTTTTGTTTATGAAATATAAGTTAAGTTTGAATATTACATAAGCGTGAAGTTTACTTTCATGTAAGACTTAAACACATTGAGACTGAGTAAGATGCTTTCTATTGACAAACAGTACCATGTTTTTGCAAACTATGTTTTTTTAATATTCAACACAGCGGTAAATACAAGATAAAGTTAAGCCTGTCTTTAACGAATACTAGAATAATTCGAAAACCTTGTAATTCAGCAGTTTTGAATCCCTTTGTATCAATTTAAAAATGATTTAACTCACATGTCTCAAAGTCCTAAATGGGTTTGGTTTAAACAAGTAACATTGTAAAAAAGACCTTGTAAGTTTTCGTTATAAAATCAATGATTATTTGCATTCTTGCTGTTATACATTTATTTCAATTTTACGTATCATGAAATGAAAGATTCAAATCACGCTGTTTAAGAGTTCGGAATGAATTTGCATATATTTTTGAAATATTACTCTTGAAATAGGAACAGAAACGCAAAAGTGTCAGTTAATCTATGTTTGGATTAAGCATTACGTAATTCTCTATCTAAGAATTAGGCGAAATGCTTAAAGATGCGGCACATGGAGTAAAACAATATTTGTACTTCATATACTCCAGGAAATTCATTCTATCCGTTTGTTCTATATCAGAAGTTCAAAAATATCTAAGTCACAGATGCGACAGGATAAGAATTTTTTTTCAGTTGTTTTCTAGATGTATTGAATATATTTGTGTAAATATAAGTCTACTTGAGAAAAAAATTCGTGCCACCTATTGCCTGATTCTTACACAGAATGGTACCCAACGAAACGTTCCATGGAGTAAAATACGACCTAACAACATGTAAAGTTACCTCATCCTGTTTGACAAACAGGAAGCATATTGAGAAGTTGCCGTTAAAGAAAATAACAGGAAACACATAGAAAATATATTTTTTGTAATTATGACATCAAAGACAAGCAAGTCTCTAGTGATTCTAGGAATAAAACATGTGGTACGAATAATGATAATTTGAGTGATTGAATAATTCATAAACCGGAAAGTTCCTTACTGTTTTAAGACATAATGCAGTATATTTGATATTTGTTAAAGTACTGTGATCCGTTGATTTCTTAACGCATAATGAAACACGTTGGAAACGAGAATGAATTGCAAGAATAAATATGACCCAGAATGGTCGTGTGGTTTCTTGAAATTGTAATTAAGTAACTTCGTATTTACGTCTTAATTCCATTTCCTGAACTGGACTTTTTTTTTACTTTCGGATAATAAATCACCAGAAAAGATCACAATGTTTTGTTACGGAGGCTAAAACTCCGTGAAATAGTACAGTTGGTGTTTTGTTGGCATAGTCATAGAAAAAGAAAAACAATGTGTTTAACAGAGTGTTAAAGCATGTTGTTTTTGTTTTGATTCAAGTTGTATGCATTTTATATCAAAGATTGACTTTTTTGGTAAAAGAAACATATATTATGTCTAGCAATTTTTAATCTTTATTTGTAAGTTACTATTTATAACGTCATCATGATGCCATGACACGTAGCTTGAATTTTGAATTATTACCAATAAGCATGGTGTTTAAATATTTCTTTTTTAATCTATCCCTCTTAATTTATTAATTACACATCTACACTTGAACGTAAATCTAAAGCTATCACCTAATAATTGTGAATGAAACACGGTAACAATTTTACGTTACCTATGTTTGTTGTGATATACAGGAAATATTTAACTGAAAAAGAAGTTAGAGAATGAGCACTATAAAATATGGGACAACCTGCCATTTTCAACTTTCCGGATTTTACTTTGATATTATCATTTGTCATACTGAACCACTTTCCATTTTACGAATTTAACAATTGACAAACGTCCATATTTGTTTTTACTTCAATACTTGTGTTACCCTTCACGTCCTTCTGGTCTTAATTATTAATATATTTTTTTTCAATTCAAATGTACGCAGGCTACATAACATTTAATTACAAGTGTGCACCATAGCTAACAGCTGATTGATTCTCAGAGGTTTTTACTTTAACCTTATGCCAAATTCAAGAAGACAGGAGCATTTAAGGTGTGACAATACTAAATGCACTACATCCAGATTTGTCTTATTTTATTTATACGGTCAGAATGAACCAAGTGATATTGATACATCAAAAATACGGGTCCCGGTTCTCGATCTGTCAATATTTTGCTTTTAAACACCCGAGTTTGGTGGGAAATTAACAACGTCCTATTGCAAAAACAATTACAGTTTTTTTTGTCCGACTATTGCCATTCTGTCTTAAATCTAACATAATTAGTTATGCAGTATTAGGGGAAAATAAACGCTGGGTCACTGTTCTGGTATTCGACTTATTCTGCCTAGAAATTGAGAATATCCTCGGGAATGCAGGAAAAGTTGACATCGGATCTTCAAATAGTATTGACCCCGTTCTTTACATTAGTAAATTATTTTGATAATTTATTTCTTACGGAAAATCTAGTTTCACTGACAGGGAAACATACAGTCACTGAGTCTAAGATTTTCAACTCATTGTGATATTTTATTTTTACTTGATCCTCAGATAATTGTTGGAATCGCGGTTATTTCTCATGTTATGTTCCGTAGGTTTAAAGTTAGAAACATTGTAAAAATGATTTTTGAGTTGGAAATCTACGTATGATGTAATATATTGTAATATATTGTAATAAGGTGCATTGTGTCAAAATCATGCATCAATTGCACACATCTTACCTTACAAAAAATATTAATACTCCGTAATTTCCGGGTCCGTTCGGGAAT
This sequence comes from Perna viridis, assembly GCA_037379345.1. Classification (NCBI taxonomy): domain Eukaryota; kingdom Metazoa; phylum Mollusca; class Bivalvia; order Mytilida; family Mytilidae; genus Perna; species Perna viridis. Next base: position 26,933,452 of record CM074520.1, read on the forward strand.
GTTGCTATAACACTGAACATGTGAATACAAGTTCACAAGAATCCCCATGTTTTCAGGTTATGAACTATCATGCAAATTAAAGAACATTTTAATATACTGTAAGAGTTTTTTTAACTAATATTTTTGTTGAAAACGTCGTTGTCAAATTTTTCGTTTGTGCATAAAGCATATTAGAATTGAAAACCGATTTAACACTGAAAACCTACTTTCATCGTAAAGGTGTGCACAAACGTGTTTATCTAGTTTTTGTATATATATGGATATAGCGGAATCGTTGTATCAAAAACCCTCCGTAAAAAATTAATACAAAATGAAGCGTTTCTGATGGTCGACTTTTTACCCGGAACCAGGATGTCATGATATGTTGAATTGATTTAAAATCACATATGATAGCAACTGCTCCTCTTCTTGAAATTGTAGACCAACACTAAAAAATCCAAAAAAGCCTCTTACCCTGTGCTACATGTACATATGTAAAAAACATAAACATTTTAACTTAAGGTCAGATTCAAAGTTAAAATCGCAGACCTTTGTAACTAGACATAATTTCTTACATTTACTTCATGAAAATGAAATAACCCCAATATTTGACTCCATGGTCAAATTTAAAGGGCAAAGGTCACCAACCCTTGTATCCATATCTTCTTCATCAGGTTTTCTACCCACATACCAAATATAAAACACGTTTCATCAGTGAAGATTATGTTTATTTGATAAAAGACCTCGCTTTTAAGAGTCAATTTAACTGTATTTCCATATTAAACAGCATTTTATTACATCTGATATTGGGTTTCAGGTCAAACGTAATAGTTATTTTAGATGTTCTTGGCTTTTGACGATATACCCTAACCATATTGCTAAAGCATTATTAAAAATCATGTGTAATTGTACCGCAAATATATTTATATCATATCTTTTTTTTGATTTGATATAGTTGAAAAATTAAAAACCTTTAGTGTAAAATATAAAAATTTTATATCCAAAGCAACGTCCCTAGCAACCACTTTCCTAAAGATGTTTTTTTTGCATTTAGTGGACGACTATATATCATATTACAATACTTTAATTATACTTAGATACTAAACTGCTGCATAAGTGTATTAGAGTCTAATAAAAAGTGCAAAAATTAGGTATTTGACACATGGCTCAGGCCATAATTTGTTATACCTCAAGATGTACCTTTCAACTCTTCCTTTTGTAGAATATGTCTGTTCTTGGTCCATGTTTGAAACTTTATAGATTAACAATAAGGACATACTATGATCATATCAATGAACAGCAATTGAATAACAGTAAATGAAGGCTAAAATACCTTAATTTTCAGGTAAAATATTTAACAGAAAAAAGGGATGTGCGTTACCATGGCAACTAACTGTTCAAAACATAAAAAAAAAGTTGATTGCTCATGTAATTGTAGATCTTTACCATTTGTTCAAGATTAAAGAAAATATGAGACCATGCGTGCCACCACCCCTATTTGAAACGTTTAATGCTTACAGAGATTTTCTAAATGCATCCGGAGTTAAATACAGCGATATAGCAAACAGTCCTGAACTTCTATGTGGACTGCTGGTAATTTTAAATAACCTACCACCAATGACCTATGTAAACATTATGTAAAAATCCTATAAATTATCGTATCATTTGGAAGTAACTCGGGATGTACCCGTATTGATGCCCTTTCCCGGAACTAGATGCTCCCTGCATACAAATGTGGGTCTGTATGCAAAACGTATGAGGTGGTAGAGTTTTGTATTATTTAGCCCGGTGACCAAGATCACATTTAGAAAATATTTATCGTCAACAGTAACATAAGGCTACACCATTTATCGATTGATTCCTGAAATTCTGAATTTCAATTTTAGACTGGTTGTGAAATTGACAGTTATGCAGTCTTTTCATTAATCGAGTCCAAATGCTCTCCCCCCCCCGGGCCAAATTAAATGCAGTATGTGTAGTCTAAAATGGAATCATTTCAAAGTAGTTTACCATTATTTTCTCATTTTTATATATTGTAATAACGTTGTTTTCCATCATAAACATGGAGAGTTTTTCTAACGAAAAGTTTTTAGACTGCAGAGTATGATGTAATCAAAATATTGATTTAAATAACTTGTCTTGGGGGGTTCAGAAATATGCTGAAAACACACACACACACACACACACACACACACACACACACACAGATATATATATATATATAGGAAGGTCTGAAAAATTCCTAACGATGTTGGAACTGTCAAATTTGCGATGCAAAGTTTTGGTCGTTTCCTCCGCGGGTCTCGAATTCGTACCGCTGTGACATCTATGGCAACCAAAATTTTGCATCGCAAATTTGACAGTTCTAACATCGTTGGGAATTTTTCAGACCTTTCTATACGTTTGTATATCTTCTCTGTATCAAATTGATCCGATGGAGCAGTGTAGCGAATAGAGTCGTCACAATCTGAGACTTTTATATAGATATATCTATTGTATCTATGAGAAGTTAAAAGCTTATCGGACTTGGAAAGTGTCACTATATTTAAAAAAAGGGGGCGGGAAATATATGTTTCATTTGCGACATAAACTGAATTTGAACGGATAGATTCAACCTCTCTTTGATAAATACAATGCTTTGTGCAAAAGTATATGAAATTTTTTTTTTTTTATATTTTAAATCGATTTTGCTAATCAGAATTGATAAATATGTCTAATAAGCATATTGAGAGCATAAACTTATTTTGATTAGTGTACATAGTTTGTTTGTTTGTTTGTTTGTTGGGGTTTAACGTCCGAGCAGCAATATTTCAGCTATATTCAGACGATGAACATGAAATTGATGATAAAATGAACATGAAACGATGATGAAATGAAAAAGGGATGGGACACAAAGACAATGGGATCGACAAATTTTGATTGCCACTGGAAATAGGGAGAGGTGGGTCGGGTCGGGCAATTTAGCCTCCTGTGGTGGAGCCTTCTGGTTCCTACTCCGGGAGAATACCACAGTATGGTTCTTTAACGTGCAAGGAACGTGGCATCTTTCCCAACACGGTACACCACTATGGTTTGCGGTCAGTTTTTCCGTATTTTAACCTGACAACCCCAGCATATAACACGCCAGGGGTACCCCATTCCACCACCTGGGGCACAAATCCCAGTTGCTCTGTGGGCAGAGCGCCCTAGCCCCCAGCTAGGGTTCTGAGCACTATTTAGTCGCCTTTTACGACAAGCTTAGCGCTGCGGCAGGCCTATTCTTTTGACGCCCGAACCTGCACGGGTCGATTAGTGTACATAGCAAAAGACGTAAATGTATTTCGATTATTGTGTATAGCTAGCAGATTTATATTATGAAGATATTTTTATCTCCCAAGACCCTTTCATTCGTTAAACTCTGTTCAAAAAAGAAGAAAGTCCTGTTGACTACAATATATATATAAGTTTAAAAACGCAAAGGAGGAGTTCGAAAAAAAAATCATCAAGCTTTGGTTCAAGTAAAATAATAAGATAAAAAACGCAAAGACTGTTGTCATGCATATGTTTGTTATGCAGTGCATGGTGATTGAAAATGACTGTTTTTCACCTTCCTAAATTGAGTGTTATTTTATAATATTGACTGAAAACTGCTCGTACGGAATGCTTTGGTCATTTTGCTTAGGTAGGCAGTTTGCATGATGTTAGGATGTTACAACAACGCATTACAGAATAAGTATACTGTGTTATTCTTTTATTAAAATAATACAAATGTCTCATATGTAACGCAAAATAAGTTTCTACACGTATTTCTGAACAAAACAAAAGCGAGGTCCATGAAAACAACAGCAAAGTAACCAAAAAAAAAAAAAAAAAAAAAAAAAAAACACCGATTATAAACTACCAAAAGTCGACTTCAACCGTTATATGTATGTGACAATTTGCTTTTAAAATACTTGTCGAATGTTTAATACAGATTCCACTCAGCAGAAATTTACTTTTTTAAAGCAATTTAAATTATACAGAAATAAAAGACATATGGTAGGAAAGTCGTGACGGCAGGGAGTATAATTTTTGACGGTTATAAATTCTACATGTATATTTGGAATTTCAGTATACAATTCCATGTACGAAAACAGTCGTGATCAAACAAACAAACAAAACGAAAAAAAAAAGAAATCCGGTGTCTTTTATTGATAATTTCTTTTTTGCACCTGAAAATCTCATTTATGTTTCATAAGGTAACAAACTCACAGTGACAGCATTGCTTCTCTGTGTACCAACAAAAAACAATAAAAAAAAATAAAGATCCTATATAATATAATTTTAAAAAAATGAGATGAAAGACTTGTAGTTGCAGACGATATAAGTTCTACCCTTTCGGCCAAACTGTCAGAAGAGCCGACTCAATGACAGTTCTAAAAGTGTCACCGAATGGTTATAGGGCCGCCACCTTTCGGACAGTTCTAGCAGAGCCGCATTTAATGCTGGTCTCGTAGAGCCAGCTCTACAAGGGCTAGCTCTGCTTAAACTGTTGGCTTTATAAGAACAGTTCTGCCACTTGAACTGTCAGAAGTGTCAGCTCTGCTACAACTGTAAGAAGATGTATATCCATCTTTTGATGCAGTTTTCATAAATCTATGCACATGGATTCTCCTACTTAGAATATTATATTCAAAGGATCCGGTTTTGTTGAAACCTTTCATAATTGTTAGGTATGTTTTTCTTACATTAACACACGTTATAATATTGTGGGACAAACGATCTTACTTTTCATCATTTTTGTTCGATTGAAAAGATTGTTAATATTTCCTTTATTAAACAAGTCACAATTTAACAAATAATTTTAATTATTCAATACAACTAATCAAAAATTTAAATATGACATAGACAAATGCTATAAAATCAATCATGTATATACATGTGCGTGTATAAAATTAATCCAAGAAAAATTTACAGATATAAAATTAGGCTATAAATTGTTAACATAGGACATACACATAGAACAGAAAGCATTTCATGTATAACTATATCAATACATTTTCTTCGAAAACTTCAAAATTGGATGAAAACCTGTAATACATGTGATTACATTTGGACCTATTTTGATATTTTTGCTAGTCTTATCACTCCAATTTTGTTTTAATTTGTCAATTTTCAGTGTACCTTCGCTAATATTTCAGTTTGTTAGCATGTGACAAACAAGAAAACCAAACATGAGTGCTATATTGGAATGTTTGAAACGACGATTATCAATTGACTCTAAAATTAGATCAGATAGTTTAAATACAGAGTTTAAAACAATATATATATATATATATATTACATTTAATCATATTTGACTTGACGTCAATCCAGCAATTGCGTTTGCTTAAAAAAAAAGATAAACAACACACGTAATTAACGATATTTTCCTTTGAAAAACGACACAAATGCTGATTCATAAATTGGAATTATAACTTTAAAGTTCTTATGGATGCCGTCGAGGACTATGCAAGAAAATGGTTAAAAGAGAACAAGAAGACATTGATCCACTGTCAGAGTGGTTAAAGTCCGTGAGGTCTTTAATTTTGAAACGAATGAAAGTTTTAAGTAGGTCAATGAGTGCCGAGGCTACATCAGTTTCCAAAGACCCCGATGTAGCAAAAACATTGTCTACTATACATTACAAATATGTTGTCGTACCAGCAGACAAAGCCCAAAACAACATTGTTTTTTGTTTGCAAAACGTTTTATATTCAATGTTTATTATCAGAGGTAGACGTAGAAAATAATAGAAGTGATAAGACCTACACTGCTACCACTCTCTCCAAAGAAGAGATTGTGAAAAACCATAAATCTGTGCTATCCTCTTTTAGTCTCTTTACCAAGGACGATGATTGTGATTTACCGTCTATGTACTGGATTCCTAAACATCACAAGAATCTATACAAGCAACATTTCATAGCTGGATCTGCAAAATGTACCACCAAACCTCTTTCAAAACTTTTAACTTCTATACTCACAACAGTCAAAGAGGGTCTACAGTCCTACTACAACACTTGTTACTCCCGTAGTGGTATTAATTCAATGCGGATCCTGCAAAATTCGAAAGATCTTTTGGAGAAAATCAGTTCAAGACTATTATCTGAATATAATAGCATTAAAACCTATGATTTTTCAACACTGTATACTTCTATTCCCCATACTCAGTTAAAATCCCGACTTCAAAACATTATACATCGTTGTTTTTTCCAAAAAAGATGGTACACCTAGATACAAATATATAGTTCTTGGTAGAGATTCTTCATACTTTGTAAGAAATAATTCCAAATCATTTTCCAAATATACAGAGGAAGATGTTTACAAAATGTTGGAATTTTTAATTCACAACATATTTATCTAGTGTGGTGGACGTGTTTTTCAACAAACGGTCGGCATTCCAATAGGAACAAATTGTGCTCCTTTACTTGCTGACCTATTCTTTCACTCTTATAAGGCTGACTTTATAGTTGATCTGATCAGAAAGAAAGAATATCGTTTGGCTAGATCCTTCAATCTCAGTTTCTGCTATATAGATGACGTATTACCTTTAAACAAACCTAATTTCGGGGATTTGATACATCGCATCTACCCAAAAGAACTTGAGGTAAAGGATACTACAGACACTGTGAAGTCAGTCTCATATCTTGACCTACACTTAGAAATCGATGGTAAAGGAAAACTATTGACCAAACATTACGACAAACGTGATGATTTTTCATTTAGAATTGTCAACTTTCCTTTCATATGTAGCAACATCCAATCGACTCCTGCGTATGGAGTGTTCATATCACAACTCATACGTTATGCCAGAGCTTTCGGAAACTACGCAGACTTTTTGTATCGCACTAGAACTCTAACAAATAGGATTCTGGAACAGGGTTATATTGCTACAAGATTGAAGTCATCAATTCAGAAGTTTTATAGTCATTATCATGAACTCATGAACTTGTGGGTCGTTATGGTGTATCCATCAGCACCATGAAAACTTATTTATTCAAAGGGTCATAGTTTTCCTTCCCTCGTTTGTCTACCCCGGACTTTACTTTTTATGAGCAACTCGGTGGATGTTTCTAGAAAATCAAAGGACGCTTACCCTACCGCTGCACCTGGTCCATGCTCCCAGTTTTTGGTGGAGTCCGAGTTGCTCATTTACTTTTGTATGATTTTAGTTACTTTATGTTCTTTGTTGTGTATGTCTGTTTTCCATGTCTGGTCTGTACCGCTATAACCTTGGTTCCCTTGATTACTCTGTAAAATATTTTTACGCCAAACGTACTGAAGACAGAACATGGCAACAACTATTGCTGTAATAGATCCCATCATTAAGAGTGTAAAATACCTTATTACATTTCTCTCAAATATTGAAATTATTCATATAAGATTGAATGAGAGATTTGTAACGCAACTGATTCTGTGATTGAATAAAGTAAACATCTAGATTTCTGGTAAATGTGCCATCGGTGCATTGAACGTGCATAATCGAGAAAGTGAAACAATCAGGCACTGATGTGTTTTTTAGTGCAAGCCTTGTGTTCATGTACTTATGTAAAAGGTATTTTTACATTACCTTTTAAATGGGACTGGTACCATGTATAATGCATGCATAAAAATGGAGACATTGGTGAATTAGGATGGAAGAAAATTGCAATTAGGATTATGAAAGTGTTCTTTATCCCCAAGAAAAACTTTATTTTACCAAGCTAAAAACAATATCAGTCTAGAATGGATGTATGTACATGTACCATCAATATAAAACTCAGTCATTGTCTATGATAATCAACAGTTATTAATTGTGAAGTTCAATTCAAGCAAGAAACAATGTTTTTTGCCAGTTAACGTATTCATTTTTTCTACACTAAAAGTCATTTCTGTCTGGGAAAACTACTCATTAATCTCCCATTACGATACATGTGTAACTCTTGCAAAATGCCAGTACCAATCACAATCTATATAATGTTTCTATACAAAACTACAACAACATATTTACAAACTAAGGGATTATTTTTGCTACAATATCTTAAGCCGATGAACTCATGCATTGTCAATGTCAATGCATGTTATTTACTTTAACTCTGTTGTGAAGGTTTGAAGATGGTTTTCTTCTTATTTTCATTATTCTTAACTACGATGTCATCATATCTCATCATATTGATATCTGTTTTATATGTTTATAATAATCATTGGTTTGTTATTATAACAGGAAATGTTCAAGAGTAATCAAGGCACCAAGGTTATAGCGGTAATCAAAAAATGTAATCTAGGGACAAAGACCAGACATGGAAAACAGACATACACAACAAAGAACATAAAGTAACAAAAATCATATATACAAGGTAACAAAAGCAAATGAGCAACTCAGACTCCGCTAAACACAGGGAGTATGGAGCAGGTGGACCGGTAGGGTAAGCGTCCTCTGCTGTTCTAGAAAAACACCCGCTGAGTTGCTTATAAAAAGGGTAGACAAACGAGGAAAGGAAAACTATGACTATTCATATTAACAAAATTATTTTGTTTTTTTAAAAATGGCGGAAGATTTCTACAAGTCTCGTGGATATTTCACATTTTTTCAACTTTCAATTCTATCCGATAAAGCAGTATGTTGTTTCCCAAATACGATGCACTTTCTTATATTCCACTATCAAACCATCTCAAGGAGATAAGAAACAGATTGGAATGTACTATATTACCACTGCTACTATTAACAGGTAGAGGTGTTACAAATCGCCTCCAGAAAATGTTTTCGACTGTTGTTGGGCAGGGTAGTGTAACATTTTCTCCCTCCCTGTCAATCATATTATGAAAAGTTTGCGTTCCATTAATATGCGTTGAATCTGCCGTTGTCGATGTACTACCTATAGGCGTAACGCTATGAATACTTATTGCTGTTTTAGATACAGGGTGACTGTTGTCTAATTGTTTGGAAGTGCTTACATTATTAGAATGACCATGTTGTCTGTGTTGGTCTTGTTCGAGTTATAAATAGTTGTTGCGTTGCCTGTTGTTGGTGATGTCAAATCTGTTTTGCTAGTTGCATATTGCTGAGATGTGTCTAAAGCTGTTGATTCATTGTATTTTGACGATGTTGGCGAAGTTTTATCTTGTGCATACTGACTAGTGGTCGAAGCAGTCATAGCTGTTATGGCTGTAGTTGCTGCCGAATAATCAGCAAAAAAAAAAGAAAGAAAAAAAAAAGCTCACTTCGGATTCAGTCGTAGAATAGGTTGATTCAACTGCAGATGTTTTGAAAATATATTAGGTATGCCGTTTATCAATGTTTCTTGAAATTTATTTGGAACATAGTCATTAAGATTAAACCTGTAAAACTCCTGGAGACTTTTCCAAAAGTATTGAAAAATATTTTTCTCAAAGGAAGGAAATTTCCCAATTGCCAGACATAATTTTAGAAAACTGGGTAAAAAAACCAGTGAAATGTTCCTCGAGATGTGATTTCTGGACCCGGTGCTTTGTTCACTTCTGGGGAATGTTTTTCTTCGGCAAGTCATAACCTAATTAATATTGGGAGTAGGTATTTGTCAGTTCGGTATCAGTTTTCAGTTCCAGATCGGCATATGACGCATTTCGGTCCCCTATAAAATATTTTCCCAAAGTTTGCAAAATACAGCTAAATGTCCCAAAATAAAGGGTTGGGGTGCTTTTAAAACAAAGAACAAAATCGGTGCCGGGACGATCCACGAGTCATCATAACGACCATAAAAACTCTGTAGTGATGATATCATATCAATCTTGTAGCGACATAACCCGGTCCCAAAAGCCTAGCTGTTAGACGTCTAGCGTGATACAAAACGTCTGTGTAGTTACGGCGATATGAAACTCCATACGCAGGTGCTGAAGGGATGTTGCCACAGATGGAAGGAAAGTTGACAATACAGAATGAAACATTATCGCGTTCGTCGTGTAGTTTGCTCAATAGTTTTCATTTACCATCGATCTCTAAGTATAGTTCAAAATATGAAGTTGACTTCACGTTGTCTGTAGTATCCATTATCTCAAGTTCTTTTGAGTATTTATATAGATACGATATATCAAATCCCCGAAACTAGGATTGTTTAAAGATAATATGTTATTTATATAACGGAAACTGAGATTGAAAGATCCAACTAAACGATATTACATCTTTTGAGTCAGCTGTAGAGTCAACCTCACAACTTTTAACTAACAAAACAAATGCTAAGGTGCTGGAAACCAACGATAAATAAATGCAAGAAATAATAATTCACAAACAGAATCGAATGAAATTCATTATCCACTGATTTTCAGAATGCTATTAACATTGAATATTCCTTATACTGCGATATAATAGTTATCTTACGTATATTTGCTTGCAGATTTGAAGATTAAAAGTTTTAAATTTGTATATTAGACTGAAAAACTGAATGTTGAGTAATGTTTTATTTCTAACTTGTATTCAAGCGTTAGTTATAATTATGATACATTGAAACTGTAATGTTGCAAATGTTCTGAAAAAAATACATGAAATATTTCATTAAAATAAGAAAAATTGAAATTGCATCAAGTCATCTGCAAAAGTATCAAAGAAATTATTTAGAATAATTCACGAAAAAAAGACAAAAAAAATCAGTACGTCTTACCTTAGAAATCATTAGTTTATTATTTACTGCACTGTTGACAAGCGTTGATTAAGTCGCCCGTTATAATAAACTGATAACCTTGTATAACACACTATTGTCTTTAGTTAATGTTGAAGCTGTGTTTTGTCGATTAAAGATAACTTAACAGACATTTATCTTTGAAATGCAATACAATGAAGATCTGAATTTTGTTACTATTACACAACTTTCATCGATACCAATCGTCTACGTTATAGACTCTAGTCACAGTCATATATAAATAAGTGTATTATTATAAGGTATTTCCCACTCTTCGTATATTTGATTATAACCTAATGTATCATATTCATTTATTTTTGTTTACTTTTAGAACAAAGTAGCCAAAAACAATCAAACTGTTTTGTCTCTAATTGTCGATTTTTTTGTAGTGCTTTATGGTCTCGATATTATTTTCTTCGTGACAAAAATGACATTTTCCATTTGATGTGCCCATTTTTCGCAGTCTGTTTAAATTGTATAATATGCGGTTTATAAATTTCCAATAATGTTGTTGGATGAATTATTTAAACTTTTCTTTGTTGAAGGTTTCTTCCTTTTTGCTCTGACATTTCGGATTAAGGTTTTCATTGATTCTTTTTTTTATATAGTTACAGTCGAAGGTTTTCTGGATAAATTACTCGTCTGTTTTAATTCAGAATGTGTTGCCCATCTGTAATAATAAAAACAATATCATTTCTCGTGAATTTTGGTGAATTTAGACATGAAAAATTCGAAACCAAATTAATTTTTTGAAAAAAAAACCTACTCCCATATACATAGCACACAGGAAAAAGAAATTCAGTTTAAAAATTGAACTTGATAACTTTTCCCTAAGTTCCAAACTTCAACTATTTACGAAGAACATATTGATTTTAAGTTTACTTGTTATACATGCCGAGGTTTAACAAAGCAATTCTGTATGATACACTATGTATAATATGCTTCATTTTTTAAACTAAATACGTTACTATGGATGGATAAATTTTTCATTTTCTTTTACTTCAGCCCTGAGAAACAATGTTTTTAGTGTATACAGGGACCCTTATACTTGTTCGCCTGGGCCGTATAAGGGTATTGTACATACCATGTGAGTACTAAATAAACTATTTCAAATGCGTAGAGTCAATTTCATTAAAAAACACACAAGATAATTAAATCAACTTGTTTTCGGTACTTGATATTGGCATCTGTGAAATTGCTTTATTTTTAAGACGATTCGATATCGATATTACTATTATAAAATCTGATTTATAACTGCATACACAATACATTTGAGAAATTACACGTTACCCGTCGATTGGTCGATTTTGTGTCTGGCTTGGGTATGTCTATGGAGTTTTTTGTTTCCGTGTGAACATTGAAGACCGTGCTTGACCTTTGCATTTAAAATGATTTCAAAATCAATGCAGAATTTAATGCTTAATTAAATGTTAATCCAGAATGAATAAAAATCCGCGTTATATATGTACTGTTAAAAAACGAAGGGCAGAACTGGGCGTTATGAAATATTTGTTTGATGGGTTAAACTTCAAAACAAATGTTCTGTATTAGTCTCTTTTTAAAGTATTTCTTTTATATTTCCAGTGGGCATTTGTCTGGATACACATGAGCAGCTTAGACTTTTGTTTATCATTCCCCCTCCCCTTTTATGCAATTGACAAACTGTGATTGTGAGAAGCGATGCCTTATAAGTCGCTATACAAATGATGAAACGGAATGAAAGAATAACCTGTGTGCGACAAGTGTAATAATAACCTAAAATATTAACTGCATAACAATGCAATTACACAATTCACAAAAAGTCGGAAAGATCAGGTTCACCATAATGGAATGATTTTTTTTATGACAATCGTATTCTTCATGTTCTTCTATGATTAAAACCTTGCCTATGATAGACCAAGCTTGTGTACATACATTAAACTTAATGATGCGCCTTTTTTATCGATAATATCTCGACTAACAGAAATATAAACACATCCTTACAACAACATAAATATGTCTGCATTAAACAATAACTTTTCTATTACATACATCATTTTCGAGATAATGTACTTTCCGACAGAGCAATTGTGTGCAATTTGAATTTCAAAGTAAACAGTGCTAATTTAAACAAAAATGTGCGATTTTGTTTTCTTTCAACTATTCTTGTCCTTAGCAAAATAATATTTTGGGAAGAAAACAAATGTCGGAAAAGTAATCAAGGGAACCAAGGTTACAGCAGAAATCAAAAGAATGGAATACGAAGACCAGATATGGAGAAGAGACACACACAATATAGAACATAAAATAACCAAAATAATACATACAAAGCAACAAAAGTAAATGAACAACTTGAACTCCACAAGAACTGGGTGAAACAAGCTTCAACCGAAATCTGAATAATCCGAAAAATCTTCGATATATCCGTTTAAATATGTTTAGGACCTCTGTAAACCTAACAACTTTACTGAACAGAACAAATGATAAAGTTCAGATAAAAAAACAAATAACTCTGTGAAAACATGTATTTTCTTTTTCTCCATTTGTGACATATTTGTGTTGTATTCTTACACTTTAACAGTTCACTTATGCGCATTGGATGACATTAATGCACTTTTGAATTTTACGATCCCTTGTACTGCAAATGAAACTGATAAATAGTGTGTAACCCAATAGTCTTTTCCACAAGTCATTCTTTCATATCACGAGAAAGCATTGACCTTGGTACACATGAACCACTGTCACTCCATATATCCTTTCAGGCATTTTTTTTCAAATTGCTTTGCAATTGATGACAGGAAATGAAAGAATAATATATTCTTACACGTGTCTCTGTTGAAGATCTTGATTTTCGTCCATGGATATGATAAATTCCTTTTTTAGACGAGTCGAGCGCACCGTTTTTCTTCCGTTTTACAGCCAAAGGTGTGAAATAACAAGAAAGATCAAGAGTAATTTGTATAGAATATGTGTCGTATTAATGGGAGCCGTGTAACCAAGTGTAATTTACAGTAACCACCACGAAAATTCCGTTATATAATGATGAAACAGTAATTAATGCTTAAATTGTTGTAAAATTTGAATATACTAAAATCCAGAATCATACAAAGATGTGCACCTGCTTATAAAAAATTGGATTCATTTACTCATTGACCATCTGAACTATATAAGATACTTTCATTTAGCGAGTTGCGAATGGCTATTTTACCCATGGCAGTAACGGTCGCATGCACTTGCCTGTTATGGACAAAAAAAAAACAAAAAAAAACAAAAAAAGAAAACAACGAAAACGGAAGAATAACCTGAGAGCGACAAGTTTGATGAAAGTCTTAAATATTAACTGCATAAAAATGAAATTGTACAAATGGAATGTTGTCACGAAAAAAACTGGAAAGATAGGATTAACCATAAAAATTAGATTTGTTTGACAAATTTTATTCTTTATATTTTTATTCATTTGTGTAAAATATCATTTGCAATGTGTCCTATTGCCTCTAACATTGCGAAACTTTGCTGCGGCCATAATAACTTTTTTTACAGAAAAATCAAATGTAACTCTAAAATTGCATCAAACAACAACAGCGACACCCACTACAGCACACACAAAATATTAATTTACCAAATTTGAAAAAAAAAGTAAATTGTTGTTTTATTCAGTATATAACATTCCGAAAAGAATGGAGTATTGAATACCAATTCGTGTTTAGAACTGAATTGAAGGAGAAATCAAAGGAACCAGACCTTGAAGGGTAATGAAGATAAAACAAATATTCCAGGGATCTTGAGAAGTAAAGGCTTATTAATTAGCATAAACATTCACGTACAAAACGTTACAATGCCTTCGAAGGGCAGTAATACGGATAATGAAAATGAAATGATATATGAAAGTTTTTTTTTCTAGTGAACGTGTTATATTTGACGATGATAAGTTCAAACTTATATGAGGAATCTAATAATGTTATTTTCTATCTTTTTTGTCTTACATGTATGGCATCAAATGAATATTCAAGTCGACTTTATATTATTACTGTCTATAAATGAAATCACAATTATTTTGTTATCGGAAAGACTTATCATGTAAATGTTCAAATCTGTTTTCCCTTGACAAAGTGTTATATACGGGTCTATGAACTAATGTCGATTGGTACCGTTGAGTAATGGATTATTGTTTACGGATATATTGTGTGTTATTTACTCTCTTGAATAAATGGAAAGGAAAATCCCTTATTATATATACTCTATCGCTGTTCTTAGGAAAATCCACCACGTACATTAATCGATATACAGTATTTTCCCGTTTGTGTTAAGTGTATGACAGTCTTTTCTAAAGTTATAAGATCTTTTTGTTAACATGAGGGCATTTAAAAGCAAAAATTTAAAACAAAAAATATATCGAAATAAAATACAAAGGCCATTTAATTATCTTTTTATTAGTCAACGAGACGTTACACAAAATAACATAATATGGTACAACTTCCTTTCCAATTACAACATACAATAACGATGGTTGATTCCAATATGGCGTGCTTCAACGCTTTTTATTCCACAGCCGTGGTAAAACATTGATAAAACATGATCAAGATTTCGAACAACATGTTTGCTGCGTCCATATACAAAAATATGAAGGAACTAGTCTTACTAGGCTCAAAATAAATCACGGAAACTCCCTTTTTTTCATTGTTTTATCACGGGCTGGCCATTTGTTTGCCTTATTTAACCGCTCGTTGTTGCTCGGGTTAAAACAAAGCGGCATAATTGGCCAGCCCATGGTAAACCAAAGACAAAAAGAAGTTTCCATGATTTATTTCGTAAATATGGTTAAAGCTTTGCCTATAATAGACGGAACTTTTGTTCTTACGTAAAACTTTTTGATTATGCACATCTTTATTGTTTTGTCGATATTGTCTCGACTAACGTGAATATTATTACAAAATAAGTATGTCTGCTTTAAACAATCAGTTTTATATTACATACACGAGATAACGTAATTTCTGACAGAGCAATTTTATTCAATTTGTGTTTTAAAGTATATTTTGTTCATGACCAAACTGTGTGAATTATGTTTGTTTTTTTTTAACCATTCTCGTCCTCACCAAAAATATGATATTCGGAAGTCAAAAAAATAGTAAACATTGTCAACACTGAACCCTGAATAATCCGAAAATCTGTCTAAACGATAGATCCGTTTAAATATGTTTTAGACCTCAGTAAACCTAACAACATTGCTTAAACGTACATATATTAGAGTCCAAGAGGAAACATATTTGTAAAACACGCACGATTATTCTCTTGCTACATTTGTGACATGTTTATGTCGTATTATTACACTTATACAGTTCACTTACGCCCATAAGATGACATTTATGTATTTTTTTAAATTTTATTATCCCTAGCTTGTGTTGTACATGTAACTCAAAACATAAACAAGATGAATACATATTGATTTGAATGGCTAAATATATAATTGTGTTTCTTTAATAGTGGACACGCATTAAATGTATTACTGTACTGAAAAAAAAATGAAATACCGAGTAATGTGTTATACAGCAAACGAAAGATAACTCAATCAATATTCTTAACATTTGTGATGATATCGATGATCATAATCTAAACCAGATGGTTGCCGTAAATTATTATCTAAACCGAAGCATAACTGAGGTCCATTATTTTTTTATTTTTTTTTTTGACGACCATCGACCGAGTAGTCTGCATACTGCTTTTTGTTTCAAGGTATCATGAATTACTTGCTACTATTATACTTTTACGGTACTTAAGCGTATCTTGCTCTAGATGACTCGTTAATGATTTACATTGTGATGTCACGTTTCATATTTTGATAGCAAGTCGGTCTTTGTAACATTATACGTACCGGCATATATATCCTACACAGTACGATAATTAAACCTTAAAAGAATAAAAAAATAAGAACAAGAACGGGAATGTAAACCACAAAAAAAATATTAGAACACAAAACTGTGAATAATGATCATTTTACTGGGATTTCCGTGAGCAGTTGACAAAAGCATGGATGAACGGGTATATAAGACCATTATTATGCTCTTTCTTTATCAGAATGGCATATATTACGTTCACAATTTTAAAATATAATACATTGTTTCTTATTTGGTGTCTAAAATATATCGAATTTTACCGCCACTAATATATCGAATTTCATTGCCATCAATGTAATATATGAGTTGTATATGTATAATGTAACATATCATATTAATGTGTCGAATTAATAGAATATTACACAGATTGTGTTCTAATGAGTGGCACAGTTCTTTTGAAATATCCCTTTGGTCAATTGAAGAAACCTACTCATATCAATAATCAATAACAACCCAAGAACAATTCCCAGAATAACAGCACCAAAATATCCAATCCTTTTCGACGAAACACGATCATCTTCGGCACTTGTTTTTCTCCGTTTATAAGACGAAAGCTTTGTTATATTCAGTCTTAAATTGTCTTCGATTTCAGCAAGTGTAGGTTTTAGCTCAATTATCAACTCGTCATACGTTTTGTTTGAAGTTCCTTGCGAAGTCCAGTAAATTAGCCTTTGCCTGTAGTCACATGCACATGGGCAAAAGTTTTCACCTTTAATTCAAATAAAAAATACAATATAAAAAAAATTAACCTTCAGAGTCCATATTTTCAGATATTATTGCAAGTATAATCTTGACAACATTATTCTAAATCGAAGTAGAGAACATTTTGTTATACTAGCTGTATATATGTTAACCAAGCACTTGCGACTACGACGAAGCAAAAAATTGCTTTGGTCAGAAGATGGCTTAGTATAACAAAAAGTAACGGAAAAAATTAGTCATAAACACTTAACAGACGAAAACATTAAACGTATTCAGATAATCCTTGATTACTATATACGCAATAAGTTAAAATCTGTCAAAATTTAAAAAGTATCAGAATGAGAGAGTGGATAAAAAATGGTAAGAAACATACCCAAAATTTTGAAAATTAAATTTGACTATTTGAACCAACAAAATCAAGAGAAAAAAATAACATTTTGCCAAACATTATGGTAAATTGAGTTATGGTTTCATTGAAATGCACTGAAAAAGAACATTTCAAGGGCAGATAAATCTGTCAAAAACCCCATTTTTCTAACATTTTATTGAAAATTATAGGAGCAACTCCAGCGGTGAATAGTTGAAATAATTGTCTTTTTCAAATAGAGAAAGCATATTTGAGTGAACTTATATTGTTGGCTTTTGAAATGCATTTGTATACGATTTATCCAATTTTGCCGGATTACAAAAACCTTAAATATACATTTAAAGAGTAATAACGGAACAAAGATTTGAGCGATATCAATAGAATATATTCCAAGGAGAAAAACAAGGCAGGGATATCAGACACACTCAAAAAAATAACATGAAATAAACGAAGTAAAACACATGTACAAAGAAACAAAAGAAAAAGAGTAACCCGGACTCCATAAAACACTTGAAGCATGGATGAAGTGCACCAGTACAGCAAGCGTCTGATGCCTTTCAAGAAATATACACCGAGTTGCTTATGACATTTTGTTTGTCCCGGGTAGAGCAAAGAGATAAAAAATCTAGTACACGATGTGCATAATTGTTGTTATGGTGTAAATGGATACAATATAAAGATCCACGAGATCATGATGACAACCATTCAGCTTCTGAAGTGAAGACTTCAATTTTATAGCAGCATGCACTGTTGAATAAACCAAACTGTAGGGAGTCAAGCACCGTTCAAAAAGTCTGCGTAGTTACAGCAAGCTCTACCATATGAACTTTGATCTGAAAAATCCGTACACAGTACCTGAAGGCATGTTGCCACATTTTTCCCATATAACTATCAAGTGGGCAACTGTGGAAAATCTTTTTCAGTAAAAATTCTTAAACTTGACATATTTCTGCAACATGTATGAGTGCGCATACTTTTAATTCCTCCGAGGGTCTAAAATTATTAACTAAAATGCTATTTTATCAATAAAACTGCATATAGTGACTGCAACTTATTAGTTTGAGTCGAAATTCTTTTAAAATGCCATATTCTTGCAAAATGTATGAGTGGGGGAACTTTTAATTTCCATGAGGGTCTAAAACTAATGACTAAAATGCTATTTTTCCATATAACCTATATCGTGTGGGTGACAATGACAAATATATTTTAGCCAAAATTCTTAAAATTGACATATTTCTGCAAAATGTATGAGTGCGCACGCTTTTAATTCCCGTAAGGGTCTAAATATTTTTGGCTATTTTTTTTCAATAAAACTATCATTTAGTGGCTGCACATATTAATTCTTTACAAATGCCATATTCTTGAAAAATGTATAAGTGTGAGCACCTCTAATTTCCAACAGGGTATAAAAATTAACGACTAAAATGCTTAATTGTCTCAAATAATTATCATGTGTATAACTGCGACACATATATTTAAATCAAATAATATCAATCAATTTCAGCCAAAATTCTTAAAATTGACACAATTCTGCAAGGTGCATGAGTGGGATCATTTTTAAATTTCAAAATGGTCTGAAATTAATGATTAAATGTTTTACTTTTCTATATGACTATCATATGGGTGACTGCAACTTAAATATATCAGTCAAAATTCACCAAAAATTTCATATTATTTCAAAATGTATGCGTTAGAACACTTTTAAGTTTCATGAAGGTCTAAAATGTCTGTATAAAATATTTAAAATTGTCAATATATATAGGTACTCTGTATCATACTGATGTCTGCAACGACAAAAAAAATCAGTCGAAATTCTTAAAAATCAGGGGCATAGCAGGTACGGAAGGCAATAATTTTTGTTGGTACTGCATGCCATACATAAATGTCTGTCGAAAATTGAAAAAAAAATATTAAGTTCAGACATAGCAAGGATTCCTTCCCATCGAACGAATCGGGGTTCGAGTTTTTTTTTATCACGTACATGTACTGTCAATCAGAGAGGTATTTTAGAGCTAGTGATTGTCAGGTACGATCTGTCAGGAACTCTTATAATCCACGTATCTTCTCTACCTAAAATAGTTCCTGATAGGAGAGTGTCAGGACCCATGACAGATTATGACATAGATTGTCCAAAAGACTGACAAACCCTGACAAGGTGTGTGGCGGGTCATAACAGTTTCTGACAATTTAAAACTGTTCTATGACAGACAATCTTTACAGAATCGAAGGGAGGTTAGAATTGATCGCGACTGCATGAAAGGAAAGTTGACTATACGGAATGATAATTCTTTGCGGTTGTCGAATAGTTTGGTCATCATGAGTTTTCTTTTTTCATCGGCCATGATCAGTATGATTTGTAATTTTGTAAATCTTAGTGCATTTTAAGATATTAGGCTGACTTCATAGTGCCTGTTGTGTCCTGTATTTCAAGTTTTTTGTGGTAGCTGAGGTATATAAAATCCCACCAAGACAGATTGCGCAATGTTCTTTCTATTTGGATCAGATCAGCTATGAAACTGTATTTGTTAGAGTGAAGGCATACGTCAGCAAGTAGCAAGTAGGAGGTCAATTTCCAATTACTAGAATGCCGACTGTCGTTTAAAAAATGCGCGAGCAATACAATGAACAAATAAGCATATTCATGTGTCTTTACTTACTAGTAATCACCGTCAGATTTATAAAATGAACCATGGCTTTGCCTTCCGATATGACATGACATTCATAAATGCCTAAATCAAACCACCTAATCGCCGTTAAAATCAAATGAGGAAATTGAATGTTTCCACCAGAGCTTATCGAAGGCAGTGGAAATTCTTCTGCGTTGAAAAACCGCTTCCAGAAAATTTCATCACCCATAATAGATGGAATTATTGGGCAGGGCAAGCTGATGGTATCTCCTTCACTCGCAATAATATGGTTCGACATGCTGCTTCCAGTTGAGATAATATGCGTGCTACTACCAACAGTGGTTTCAATCGGGTGTGTTGTATGTCGAATGGTTGTAGTCGTGCATTCTATGTTGGCTGTATTTGAATTGGGATCATTCGTTGTGGTATGAAGTCTTGTCCTTGTACCGTAGTTTGATAATGTAGTTGAAGGATAAGCTGTTGTTGTAGTCTCGTCAAGTAGTGATGTTTGCTGATAGCTTGTAGAAGTAATAAGTTCCGACTGTGTTGGCGCAACCGCTGTAGTAATATCTGCAAATATTTCATAAAAGGTAAAAAAGAGGTAACAGAAAAGTAACAGTAACTTCAAAACTTAGGATGATTAATAAGACAGAATGAATTACCAAAATATGATCATGAGTGCCGAAGAGTACCTAGATTTAGCGAGTGTGCAGGTCTAAACCATGATAACAAATTGATTATCCTTTCTATATATATATATAAATTTGGTGTACGGCGGATGGATATTCGTGTTGTGACGTTTTTGCAGGGAAAAAGCTCTAGTCCTAAGTTGGATTCAATAACAATGTTTTTCATTGAAATGTATTGAAATTAAACATGTTCATTTGTTTAAAAGTACAAGCAAGAGATTGGACTCAAGTGATAAAACAATTAAGGAAGACTTTACTATATTTTATACAGAAACTCATGCCTTTAAAAATACAACTTTGTTTGCCATCTAAATGTTTTTAAAAATCTGATATAATAGTAAAAATGGGAACCAAAATTCTTGCGGAAATTAAAAGAAGGTAATCAAGGGACAAAGATCAGACGTGGAAAACATACATACACAACAAAGAACATTAAGTAATTAAACTAAAACATACAAAGTAACAAAAGTAAACGAGTAACAAGGACGCCATTAAAAACTGGGAACATTGACCAGGTGCACCGGTAGGGTAAGCGTCCTGTGCTTTTTTAGAAACACCCGCCGAGTTGGTTAAACAATGTGCAATTATTTCGAGAAATAGGGTGAAGAATTTTTTTTTAAATATTATCCATTGACCAAAACATCCATTCATAGTTACTGTATTCATGAAATCAACATGTCAAAAAAGGAATTATTTTTTTTATTAAATCAAAAATAATGTTTATGTGTTTTGTTAAACATAACCATTACAAATTACATTCTAATGACGTATTGTTTTTACAATTGCACTCATAGGTTGCAGAGAGTTCTCTGTATGTATGTTCTTATTTTTCATGATTTAAGCCATAGTAACATGTCTTGAATAGACATGACTTACATTATAAAATATCATGATACAACATTAAACATGTTAAAAGAACAGTAACAAATAATTTCAGTATTAATAGTCTACGTGCATGATAAAATACATGGATTATATTAATTAACAGATTCAATGGGGCCATGTGATGGATGACTTCATGGTTGAAATAGAGTGCTAGAACTGTAAATGGGAATAAAAAGTATCATGTAAAGGTAAAGATAAACTAAAGCGTTTATTGGTAAGCCTTACTTTTGACGGACGCGAATATCTTATTAAATCATATTTTTGAACAATTGAAGCAATTGAAGACATCGTTTCAATCATTATCAAATTTGAGGCTCTTCTTTATATTCTACTTGTTCCATCATCATCATTTTGAAGCTTGATAATCTGTATATGTTTCATTCATACGTTTCATAGACAGAACAATTTGAAATTAAATTAGCCTTATCCAAAGGTAACTACAGAAAAAAAAGTTATATGTTTTACATATACACCAGTTGCACATATCTTCAATTCTTACGGTAGATTGGTACCTTATATTTACCTTGCAATGTCTCACATATGTAGTTATATTGATTAGAACATACACGGTCATTCATTTTATATTCGTTGCTGGCTTTATTCATAAAGAGGCAATGTTCCCTTTGAGTCCCATGAAGGAAGTTATTAGGTTCTCCAGAATTCCAATCAAGGACAGTAATATCTTCCTTTGTAGATGACCAGACCCATGTTCCTTCGTTGAACATATCTGTGCCACCAATCCAAAAACCTGCAGTAATATGACATAGTACTGATCTTTATATTTAGGCAATAAGCGTGTTTTGAAATGGATTCTTTTTAATACAATATGCATATTTTAGTTTCGTTACATTTTAATAAATATATCTCCCATCATCGTTAAACAATTTTAGTTTCGGGGATTTCTTACATAGCATCTACCTGAAAGAACCTGAGATAAAAGATACTAGAGACACTGTGAAATCGGCCTCATATCTTGACCTACACTTAGAGATCGATTGTAAAGCAAAACTATTGACAAAACTTTACGACAAACGTGGTGTCTTTTCACTTGGAATTTTTTTAACTTTTCTTCATCTGTGGCAACATCCCTTCAGTATCTACGTATGTAGTTTTCATATCATAACTCATGCCAGAGCTTGCCGTGACTACAAACAATTTTTGTATCGCGTTAGACTTCTTACAAGTAGGCTTCTGGAACAGGCTTATGTTGTTACAGGATTGAAGAAAGCACTACAGAAGTTTTACGGTCGTCATCATGATCTCATAGTGTACCATAGAACTGATTTTTGCAAGGTGTCATAGTTTTCTTTCCTCTTTAGTCTATCCCAGACTTGACCTTTATGAACAACTTCGATGGGTGTTCCTGCAAAAACAGAGGACGCTTACCCTACCGGTGCACCTGGTCCATGCTCCCAGTTTTTAGTGGAGTCCGAGTTCCTCATTTACGTGTGTTCCTTTGTATGTATTGTTTTGATAACCTCATGTTTTTTGTTGTGTTTGTCTGTTTTCCATGCCTGAACTTATTACATTCTTATTTCCGCTAGAATCTTGATTCCCTTGATTACTCTCTCAATTCTGTAAACGTATTAACTTTGGCGTTTTACGTTAAATAAGGACATATGTGGTCGCGGATAAAAAGAATGATGAGCGTTTTAAGTGATATAAATCAAATCCGGGGTACTATTTTGCGCGCTACTTTGTCCACGGCGAAAATTAGCAAAATATAGTACACCGCGAAAATTAATACGTTTACAGTAATTTCCTTTACTATTTTCAAATATATTTGTTTGTATACCACATGTAAATCAGATAAATTGATTCGTATGAGTTTGTTTATTATGATCACAGAATAAAATTTATTTGTTAATCAACTTGGGAGAATACATCCCAATGGTTTATAAGTGATTTTTATGTGTAGAAACTTTTTATTCTAAATATGAAATAGCAATCATATTTCAAACGTTTTGTCAAATTGTCAAAAGTGATATTTGTAAGTAAAAATGCAGTCATAGTCATGTGAATGTCACTAAAAGGTTTTGATGTTAGGCTTCAAATACATATTCAAGGTACAATTTCAAACATGCAGCAAATTTATATTTAAGTACATATTTAAGTAGTGAAAGTAATAATTCAATGTAAAGGTTATTGTTCTATGGTCTGTCAGTACTTACTATGCACGTCCAGTCTTTCATTTTTATCAATATGATAATTATTTGTGTTGATTTGATAACATCATGTACGAATCAATTCATTGCCAAATAACCCATGACCTAAGCTTTCAAACAGTATCAAGAAAGCTGGGGTCACATTTATGCACTTTTTTTGAATGCCAAATAATCCGAAACCTTAAGTAAAGTTGCTGAGACTGACTCATGGGTAGCATGGACCAGGTGCACCGGTAGGGTAAGCGTCCTCTGCATTTCTAGAGTTCGCAGAGTTGCTCATAAAAAGTCAAGTCCGGAGTAGACGAAAGAGGGAAGGAAAATTATGTCACATTGAACAAATCAGTTGTTATAGCACAGATGGATACACCGTAACGATCCACGAGTTCATGATGACAACCATAGTTTTTTTTGTAGTTATGACCTCAATCCTGTAGCGACATAACCCTGTTTCTAGAAGAAGCCTATTTGTTGAAAGCGATACAACTTTGTGTAGCTCGGCAAGCTCTGGCTTTAATGGTCCTTTTCGAGAAAAAAATAAAAGTCTAGAATAGATTTGATGAAGAGGATAAGAGAATTATAGGACCGTACAAGTAATAAAGACATATTTTTACTATTTTTGTCAGGATCTGAAATCAATTTACATAACTGTGTTCTTTTCACAAGTTAAAACAGCATTCCACGGCGATTGCAAAATTGCAACTGGAACAAATTATTTGAATAATTAAAAATACAATGTACATGTTGTCATTAAAAATCGGTACCAGAACCTAATTTAAGGTCAATGTAAAACCAACGAATTCCATTTGTCAGAGACAACTTTTTTATTTTAATCCTGGTATACTGAAATGAACACCGGTTTCCGTTTTTTTGTAGTGTTTTCGTTTCATTGTTTTTGATTGTTTGTATTTTTAGTTTTGTGTATGCGTATTTCAGGTTCATTTGCTTTCTGTGTGGTTATATCACTATCATCGATTTTGGTAATGATTGATTGACTGATTGTTGGGGTTTAACGCCCGAGCAGCAATATTTCAGCTATATTCAGGCGATGAACATGAAATGGGTGATAAAATGAACATGGAATGATGATGATGTTCATAAAATATGGGAAGGGACACAGGGATAATGAGGTTGAAAATGTTTTATTGCCACTGGAAATAGGTAGAGGTGGGTAAGTTCGGGCAAATTAGCCTCCTGAGGTGGAGTCCTATGGTTCCTACTCCAAAAGAATACCACAGAAGGGGTCTTTAACGTACGAGGAACGTGGCATATCTCCCAACACGGTGCACCACTATGATTGGCGGTCATGTTTTCCCTATTATGGCCTGACGACTCCTGCATGTAACACGCTAGGGGTACCTCATTCCACCACCTGTGGCACACAACCCAGTCACTCAGAGGGAAGAGCGCCCTACCCCCTCCCCCTGCTAAGGTTCTGAGCACTATTTAGTCGCCTCTTACGACAAGCTTAGCGCTGCTGCAGGCCTATTGTTTTGACAGTCGGACACTGTTTGTGGTAATTTTCTATTCACCCCCAACATATTTCGTTGAAAATGATTCATTAAAATTCAATAAGAATGACTCATTATTGTCTTTGTTTTGTTTGTTTGTTGGGGTTTAACGTCCGAGCAGCAATATTTCAGCTATATTCAGACAATGAACATGAAATGAATGATAAAATGAACATGAAATGAAAAAAAAAGGATGGGTCACAAGGATAATAGGGTCGACAAATTTTGATTGCCACTAGAAAAAGGGGAATGGGTAAGTCGGGCAATTTAGCCTCCTGTGGCGGAGCGCAAAGGTTCCTACTCCTATCGAATACCACAGCAGGGTTCTTTAACGTTCGAGGAACGTGGCAGCTTTCCCAACACGGTGCACCACTATGGTTTGCGGTCAGGTTTTCCGTATTATAGCCTGACAACCCCAGCATGTAACACGCCAGGGGTACCCCATTCCACCACCTGGGGCACACATCCCTGTTGCTCTGTGGGCAGAGCGCCTAGCCCCCGGCTAGGTTTCTGAGCACTATTTAGTACCCTTATACTACAAGCTTAGCGCTGCTGCAGGCCTATTCTTTTAACACCCGGACCTGCACGGGGATCATTATTTTCTGTAACGTGGTTAGGCTTAGATGACTTTAATATAAACATCTTCAATGTTTAATTCAAATGGTTTTAGGTAATAATGTAAACACAATGTGCAGTGCAAAAAAAAGGCCACCAATACTCCAACACTAAATATCTAGCTGAAGCAGAGGCGTGTCATGAAATTGACAGAATACATGTATCTGCTAAAAACAAAACTGAATAGTTGAAGACTGGTTAGATGTGCATGTGTTAAGGATTGCTTCAACAATTTCTCAAGCTTATTAAGTAACATGCATTTGTAAACTAGTAAGTATAAAAAAAGTTTACAAATGATTAGAGTTACTTTTTAAAACATGTCAACAACATATCGAAATGTGCAGTACAAATGATCGGTATTATTTGTGTATTTATATGTGTTCTAAAAATCAAAACGTAAAATGTTTAAATGTCGCGAGCGAAGATATCGTGCGAAGGGAACTAAAAACAAACAGTACCTTCTTTAGCAGTTTCTAATCTGCACTTGTTTCTCAGAAACTCTAATACACTAGATGTTTTTGGCTCGGCAAGTTTACCCCCCATTTCTGAACAGTCATCCTGAAAAAAAAAACAACATTTGAAGTAACAAATACTATGTTTTTATGTTTACTCATTACATTGATTCTTAATATTCACTATATATGTTTTCGCTGCAACACACGCGGATATTCACATAAATTTGCACACTACATTTGGAATACGGTTATAGCTTAATTTAAGACTTATTTATTTTCGGTACAGTGTCAAACCTCTGCTAGTCGAAGTCTGCAACTAAAAAAAAATATTAACAATACGATTTCCTTGTAACAAGCATTTTTACCTTGACTTGAAAAACAGAGTGCTTTAAAGATTCTTGCGTCGAATTCACAAAAGTCGTAAGAGTAAAGTTGATCATAGGTAATGACGTAACAATCTAAAATAGTATTGTGACGTCATAATTTACGATAAATTTCACACTTACGGCTTTTTTTTTAAATCGACGCCAGTGATAATCAATATCCAGAATATCTACAAGTCTGTTGAATTGATGAAGCCGGAAGTGCATGGCAATGCTCTTTATTCAATACAGATGATAACAACTTGAAATTGGGTAATCTTATTGAATACTTACGTAATTTAAGCCTCTAAAATATTATTCGAAATTATAGTGATAGAGACATATTTCGAATGGCTTACCTCACAATCATTCCAACATTTTAAAACTATACGGAGAACTTTTCTGAAACTTTTATACATTTTTGTTTTGTTTTGTATACACAAAATCCATAAAAAATATTTTTTTGTACACGAATTGAATAGAAGTTTTGATATACGCAAATGGCAGAAATCCTTGTCTTTGATACATGTTTTACAACATAAACAGAAAGAAAACGAATCATGTCACGATGCTATTTACGATTTAAGTATATTTCACTTAAAATTTAGTTGTTTATTTTTTAATATTTTGTAGAAAAAAAATATCCCCCAAAACCAAAAATGGATCAATTATAACAATGCTTCGGGTGAGAAAAATAATTCTTTACATATGCACGGTGAATTTTCTATAACAATATCAGGCGATGTACAACAGTTAGTGTGATATTATATACACATTTATGAAAATTGAATAATGACAAAACTTTGCAGGTTTCCTACATTAAATTATAATTTAAAATGATTTTAATATGTGTTCATGCGAAAAATGACACTTTGAACTAATTTAGGGTGTGTTCAATTGTGTAGTATTTTTAGGGTGGCAAGACTTAAAAGAGAACACCTTAACTGTAGCGGATTTTTCATCCTGGTGGTTTTGTTGCATTTTTTGGCGTATTCACCATTTTCATTCTCATTATAAAGTCTGTCTTATATACAAATCTCCACAACAATGAATAACAAATTCATATAAAATTAATCTTACCTGTGCGCTTTCCCAACTTTTTGTTATGGTACTTAGCTTAAAACACGAGCCTTCCGAAAAATGCCAGCCATATTCACAGGCGTGAAATCGTGCTACAATTTACAAATATAATTACTTTTACTTAAACTATTTTTAAAGATAACGAATATTAACTGAACTCAAGAAAAAATCGCGGTTTGTATTTGTTCTATTCTAATTGCTTTTTTTGTTTTTGTTTTTGTTTTATTTTTGTTTTATTTTTATTTTTCATTTTCTTTTGTTTTGTTTTGTGTGATTTTTTTTTGTTTTGTTTTGTGGTCTTTTTTAAAATGGGAATTTCTTACGACATGCAACATTTCTTAATTTTTTTTGCACATTATTTGAACCGATGAAATTGGAAATTATTATACGACATGCGAGGTCTCTTAAAAAGATATTGTTTTAAAACATGTATCGATATTTGAACTGATGACATGGTTGTTCAAAAATGGTTTCCTGCGTATTAAGATTCAATAAACGACTCTGAAAACTTGAAATATGAGTTTACTTGTATATGAAACTGAAATAATAACAATACGAGCAGATGCAATGCGGACTTGAATTATTATCAATGACTGATAGTCGTTCAGCGTTTCTGCTTTTAAACTGAGGCACAATCAGTGATTCGAGAACCTGCCCGATGTAGCGTTCCCCGGTCAAGTTTCCTGGAACATTTATAAAATCTGAATTACTGTAATTGGAGATGCAATCATATACCAGAGACGAATTTTACAGTTGTCATTATCTTTTGTTTATGTAAAGGCAGCATTTTTTGTATATATACCTTAAATCGTCAAAAAGCGGTACCCACTAAGAGCCTTTTTTCTTTAGATCAAGGCTCTTAAATTCAGACGTTATGTCGACAGGCAGTTTATCAATATGTATAGGCTGTAGTTTTCATCAAAAAGGGACTTTCTTGAACTTCAATGCAATTGTTTTCATGTTATTTGTTACATTTTGGATAGACAGGCGTCTATAAAACATCAATTGACGTTTAAAGCAGGTCGGGTAGCAAATGGATTGCGCCGTACCAACCGACCAAGAGACATGTCCTCTCGATTTAACGTCATGTGAAATCGTCCGAATCTTAGGAGTTATAGCTTTTTTACAGCATTTTACACCATGAATGTTTTCTAACCAGTCGACCGATAATCACGTAGTTTTAGTCAACTTGCTTTCCTTTTGTTTACTAAGATATACCAGCAAAGTGTATTTCAACAATGTTTTGGCATCTTCGCTTTCGTGATTATATTCTACGACAATTAGCTTCATATCGACTGCAATTTATTTAAATACTAACATTTTACACGCAAATAGTTTTGAGCTTGTCTTTTACATGAAAACTATGTTCCACTAGCGGTTATGATGTGGGAATTACTCGCTTCACTTTAATTGTATATGATAATGAATTGCAAAAAATGACTTTTGTCTCAGGTGGCTTAAATATTTTCCTTGTGCATATATATATATATATATATATATATATATATATATATACTTTTCAATGATACAAACATTTCATCCTTTTATCGACATAATGTTAAGATTCTTATTTTTAGTTTACAATCAATGTAGTTATATAGGAAGGAAAACCGTTAGATTGAAATGTATCAAAGGTTTACTTACAAACCGCAATAAAGATGTGTATTCCCAATATCAAAAGAAAACGATGTGTTCTCATTATTACGAATGTACCTGAAACATCAATAAATGTGTAAATATTTTTGTGAAAACCAGGCATATTTTGGAAATTTCCAAACATAAGTATCAGACAAACTGTAGTCTATATTCATTATGACATATGAATAATTATTGTTACTTATTACATGCAACAGTTGGGAATCATTTTGATAAAATGTAATTGAATTGTAAGTATCATAAAAAATACCCGATATGGTTCCTTTGCAGTGCAATTCTATTTCATTTCACTTTCAAATAATAACATTGATAATTGCAAATTTATTAATTGCACACCTCTTCATATAAGACATAATTTTAGGTTAATTAGAATATCACGTGTTTACAAATTAACTGTACCTTATCTTACCATGTAACAACTTAATTATGTTTTGACGGAGGTTAATACGTCCAATTTCTTATGTGAAAATATGTATTGCTTTATTTAAATCAAGCGTTTTCTTCGCAAATAATGAAAACAACAGGAAGATAACGGGATAATATTCAACAATTTTACGTTATTGAACCGTGAATGGAAAATGACTTATTAACTCTCCTTTTTCCATCTTAGATATCGTTTTAATCGGATAGTAAGTACAATGACATCGTAAGTTAATTTATTCCAAGTCTACAATTAGTCGTTACATAAACCGTTGAAAGAAAAATCTATCATATAGGTGGATTATTCAAAATCTGGCAATTTAAATGTGACGTAATAAAGTTATGAACGATTTTGGAATTATATTGCCATTTACCGATTTTCCCATGATTTTTATAGTTGACGAACTTCACATTGTGAGAACAGTGATCAATTCTAGGGAATGTCTGAATAACTCTTGATTTCAAAAACATATGTTTATGAAAAGATCATTTCTGAATGTCTGCATGTTTTGCATAAGTCAAAGGCACTTTTGACATTTTTTCTGCTGGCTACAATTCAGATTCGTACTATTAATGCAGCATAGTTAAACACAAATAAGATTTGTTTTAGCATTTTTGCAAAATGATAAAAGATCCGGTTCAGGAACAATTTTGACAGAACAGTTCTAGAATTATCTTTTTAAACAGTCTTCTTAGTGCCAACACCTAAACGGCCATTGTAGAAACAGCTATACGGGAAGAGACCAATAGATCAATTTATACTATCTTGCATGTAGTACAATTCATAGTAATTTATTTTTAATAACATGTAAGACCATTTTTTTTTTATTTGTATCAGGAATAGATTTATTGATAAACTTTTATTCATTTTGTTCTTTCGAACTGTATTTCTGGTAGTTCTGAGCCAGTTTCGTGAAACATATCTGATCTGCAAACTCTGCATAGAAAATTCCATCTTAAAGTACAATCGGATTGTTTTTGGCCTAACAAAGGTCTCGGATACATTGCCCTTAATACGCAATTCAGCATCCTCCGATTTACTAAATTATAATTTTGCGATTTGAGCCCATTAATTCAAACAAAATTTTATGCAGTTTTCCCTATCCGTTATTTGTACATTTTTGACAAATTAATGTTATTTGCGATTCAATGTGGTCAGGGCATTTAATTGTTTAAGCTACGTTTCTATGAATCATTCAATGAGATCCAGTCTCATGACTAGTAAAACGGACACAGAAGAGATGCAGTATAGTCTTTAAGAACATTTGTACATGTTACTCTTCCATTGGTTTAAAGTGACCGTATACAGGTCAAAATCATCCTATTTACCATAGAAAGCAATTGAAAACTTGCAATATATTCCAATAATAGACCAATATAGTTAGTTCAAACATCATAACATCATTGGCGATGAAAGGAAATTTGTCACAAAATTAGTACTCATTTTGAGAAAATAGGTAAATGATTTTCCTCGCCGTTCAAGTTCACTCAAGTAATATAGATACTTAGTTTACATAAATATTAGCCAAGACCATGAACAATGCTGTAATTAGTATTATATGGTATTGTATTATTAACGTTTCAGACTTTCATATCATTTTTCTTGTAAATTATGTGTATAGTACATTGTATAATCAAAAACTTCTGAACAAACATATTGGAGTGGGTGAAATTCTTCTAACTAATGTTCAAAAAGACTTATATCAGACTTAATATATCATATTCATGAAATATTGCAGTATTACAAATTTCAAAATAACTAACACACTAAGGCTTTATTCGTTGAATTGGGCTTATTGGAACTCTTGGTGGTTGATTTAGGCTAAATGTAACTTTTTTAGCTTTGATTTTGATAACTTCTTCATTATACAATTGTATTTTTCGATTTAGAATTCCCTATACACTAACTTTTAGTGATGTTGATAAGCGGTAACTCCTTAAAACAAATACGCAACGTATCGACAATTGTAATATACATGATATATATGATTGGTATATTGTTTTAATATTCATCTAATCACAAACTGTTTACTATTGTTGTATATGTACAATTAGATGGATGTATCTAGATCTCATATCTTAGATGTTAACTGTACATTAACGAATGCTTATATGTAAATGTATAAATGATCATCTAAAATACAGGTGTGAAAATAGTTAAAGTATTTATAGTTCTGGAACAATATTATTTTACTACTATATTATTACTTACTATTGTTATTTCGAATGCCAACTCCATTTGCTTTTATGTAAAAATTCATAGCAAAATCATGCTAACGTTGGTTCAAAGGAGTCATTTACCTTGGGCCAACGTAGGGTATCCAATGTTGGCCCAACATGGTAGGTGCAAAGAGAGCCAACGGAGGCAAACAATAGTTGGGCAAACGGTAGCCCAACGTAATGCCAACGTTAATCCAACCATATGATCAGACGATTGTATTGCTTAAAATATTAGTTAACATAGTTTAATTTTGAGTTTCCTGGTCATGTCGCAGAGTGCTGATGCTGTGCATTCCTTCAGAGTAAACGTTCACTTTTCTCCTCAGTTGATCATATAAATTCATTAGAGTAAGAATATACTAATGACAAGCTGATTGTAGTTAACAAGATTAAAACAAGAAAATCTAGTATAACATCAGCAGTTACTACGAGCATTGGTATACTAAATATTGAAAATTTGCATTTTTTTGCATTGATTAGACATATGATAATGTCTGTCACTGTTTTGTGTTTAGAATGAATTTACATTGAAAATATATATACATTTGTTCAAAATCAAAGACAACTTTTGTTTTGTAAAAGGTGTATTATGCTCTCAGTTAAAACGCTGCATAAGGGGGAGATAATCATGTACACTATTGTCATCATAAATTAGATTTGGTTATTCATAGTAATTTTTTTGTGTTATTAAGTTCTAAATATTACAAGCGAATACTTGTTGCATGAATGTTAAACATGCAGTTAACAGAATTCGACAAAAGAGCCAACAATACTTTTTGAAAGAAGTAAAACTATATTAATAAATATATATATTTTGGCGTTTCAACGTTGGGCCAACGTTGGTCCAACTTAGTATTGCAATGCAATATTTGCTTCCATACATCAGGATTTTCTTTCTAGTTTTACTTTCTTGAGACCAACACACATTTTTGCATCAGAAATAATACTAAGTCTTTTTCAACATGTTTGTTACCAAAGTCGTTTCGACGTTGGTTCAATGTTGGTTTAGTGTTGGCTCACTATTGATTATGGGTTGGACAAATGTAGAAAAATGCAAATCATGTAATCATGGTTTTGATTTGAAAATCAAAATTTAACAATACTCTCACGCAGTATTCGCTTCTAATACAAGTTTTTTTTAAAAAGAAACATAAAATGAAATGGTTGATCAAATATAGCAGGGCCAACGTTGGACCATAATTGTGGCCAACGTAAAACGTTTGTATGATAAGAAAATATTTAAAATTTCAAAATGTCGTGTTTAATCATGTGGTTGTCAAGTAAAAACCATTTTGGTTAAAAATAAATCAAGAAGAAACATTTCCAGAACTACGGACTACAACATTGGGCCAAAGTAGGGCCAACGTTGTCTTGCTAACGCCAACTTAAAGCAAACGATCCAACCATTAGCCAACGTTGGCCCAACGGAGGCATGCTGTCTGGGTTATCGTGTTCAGACAAGCATGCTTACTTTTGTTTCAATTAATAAATCTTTCAAAAAGGAGTGAAGCTTTCACATTTTACACCATGTTTCTTTTTATTGTAACTCGTGTTATTTTCTTTAACAAGATACCAAAATGAAATCTTTAAAACGAAATACATCGCATATATAAAAAGTTGATAAGAACATATGTTCGTAAAGCTACATATGTATTTGAAATTAATAACCTTAAAGTTAAAAAAAACAAATCATTAAAGTTTTCATTCTCAAATGTCGTCATTTTCATAAATGGTGCAGTTAAATTAAAATCACAAATGTACAAATCAAACCGCCAACATCGTTCCTGACAATCTGACTATCGGGGAGTTACTTCGTATGGCTGAATTATTTTTTGAACTTTTTATGTCAATGAAACACGAATCTTTTTTTTTCTATTAAAAGAGTAATCAAGGGAACCAAGGTTATAGCGGTAATCAAAAGAATGTAATCGAGGGACAAAGACCCGACATGGAAAACAGACATACACAACAAAGAACATACAGTAACTAAAATGATACATACAAAGTAACAAAGCAAATGAGCAACTCGAACTCCACTTAAACCTGGGAGCATAGACCAGGTGCACCGGTAGGGTAAGCGTGTTCTGCTTTTTTAGAAACACCCGCCGAGTTGCTCATAAAAAGTCAAGTCCGGGGTATACAAACGAAGAAAGGAAAACTATGACCCATTGAATAAATCTATTTCCATGGTGCAGATGGATACAAGATAACGATCCACGAGTTCATGATGACGACCATAGAACTTCTGTAGTGATGACTTCAATCTTGTAGTAACATAACCCTGTTCCAAAAGCCTATTTGTTAGAGTTCTAGTGCGATACAAAAAGTCTGCGTAGACTTAAGAATCATAACTCAAATGTAGACATTACATAGACATTAATGCTTCATCAATGTATACAAATGTATATGGTTTCTAATAACAAAGTTTCCCAACTGATAACATATAGGCTACCTCATGAAGAAATATCTTACCTTATCCCTAGGTTAATCTTTGTTGACTAACTTAACTTTGAAGCAGTGTATATATCCTAATTGTTCTATAAAGTTGGCATAAATATCTTCTTATAATCAATGTCTGATGACTTATCATTTTGTGAATAGAAAACATGACTTGAATGATCAGTAAAATACTAATTGGCAGCAATAATTTTGAAATTTACAAAGCAATACAATCAAGCAAAACTAAAATTATGCAATGCTTCATAGAACTAAAAAGTAAAATTCAGAACAATATGCAAGTTTATGTCAAATATTTATCAACAAGGTATCATATTTCCCAGGGGAATATATTGTTTGAAATAATAATACTAAATTAAATTCTCCGGAAAAATGATCACATTCATAATATTCTGAATTTTGATTGTTTTATTTAGAGTTATGTAAGGTTAACATGAACAACATTTTAGTAGCTCTGGATTATTAATACGAAGTTGTCTTAACTTTGGTGTTTTATGAAGCATTGTACAAATGTACCATTGTAATTTTGTTGAATTGTTTTTCTTTATTAATTCCAAAATTGTTGCTCCAATATTGTTTTTTATCTTAAAAGGAGAAAACTCTGATTTTCTTATCCTTAAAAGTCTCAACATTCAGGTATTCCACTCCACTTATGTTATTTTGTCCGAATCATATTAAACAAACCAGTCAAAAAGTTATCCCCTAAATACCGCTTGCTTCGCGGAGAAGCAGTGAATGAATATCAATTCTGATTGGATGGTCAGTAATGTTACATTTCAATAATTATAATTTATACAAAAAATCCTTAATTGTTATATAGCATAAGTACAATAAAAAAAGCTTCATAGTAAATTAGCTTAAAACAAAGTAAAGTAAAATAATACACCGTAAAAACAAAGCTTTTAAGAGTAAGTAAGTGAACCAAGATTCTAGCGGAAATCAAAAGAATGTAATCCAGGGATAAACCAGACGTGGAAAAAGAGACAAACACAATAAAGAACATAAAATAACTAAAATAATACATACAAAGTAACAAAAGTAAATGAGCAACACGGGCTCCACTAAGAATTGGAAGCATGGACCAGGTGCATCGGTAGGGTAAGCTTCCTCTGCTTTTACGAGAATCAGCCTTGTTTGTAAACAAAATAAAACAAAACAAAACAAAACAAAAAAAAAACAACATGCATTTACAATGCACACGACCTATACATATATACATAAATTGTCAATGAATGTCAATGAACTCATGTGTAACGGAATTCTACACTACAGGAATTTAACTACTTATTTCATGTACTTTTAATGCCGATATAAAATAAAATCAGTACTTTTCTTTCGAATAACATTTCAGTAAGGAATTTCTATCGGTAATTTCAGTACTTACCTGTTTTTGTCATTTTACAGTACTTTGATTTTTTGTTATTTTACAGTACTGTAAATTTTAGTCAATTTTTAGTACTGTAAATTTTAGTCAATTTTTAGTACTGAAAATTTCAGTAAACTTTCACTACTGAAAATTTAGTATACTTTCGGTACTGTAAATTTCAGTAATTTTTCAGGACTGTGGTTTTCTGTCGTTTTTCAGTACAAGTAATTTATTTACGATGATTTATCGAAAAAAAACATTAGCTTCGTGTTGTCAGAATATTCAACTTCGTTCATTTTAATGTTTATATAAACAAAACAAATGTGCAAAATGACGTAATTTGTTTACAGATCTTTCGAGCGTTTTACCGAGAAGAAGATAATTGTGAAAATTCAAGCGCATACGTGATACCGACGAAAAACGGAAACTGGCGTTCACATTTCAGTTGGAAACGTCGCCGTTTAAATTTTACTGACATCTTACTGCCACACAGACATCACCAGAAGAAGAACTGTTCTTTTAACAAGTTTGTAGAAGAACCTGAGCTTGGTATTGGCGCAATATCCGATGTAGATACAAATGAAACGTACACTATTTGCATTCATCAGCTTGGGAACAAGTCTCAAGTCCTGATATTGACACCCCCCCCCCAACAACCACCACCACCACACTCATTAGGTGCTTTTTATCCATTTCAAAATTTTTAAAAATGGAATATTGTTAACCGTTGGAATATTTCTGTAATTTTTTTCAGGGTTGTATCTTGGTATTCTGGCCAATTTGGCCATACTGGGGTTAAATTATCGAAACATTTTTCCATTTAAGTTAAGAGTCAAAATTAGGGAGGTAAAGTCAAAATTTTGGGAATATTGCATGATTTGATAGGATTTTATTTGGGAAAAGGTCCTTTTACAGGATCATGCTGAATGCCTGCCTCCTTTTGGATCGACATATGAATTTAAAATGCTGTATTATAAACAACTTTGATTTTTTGACATTTTTAATACTTGGAGTAGAGACTTGAAAATGATTGAAATCACTTGTTTCATATCACATATTAAATCTGATTTTTTATACCCCCGCAACGATAAGTTGGGAGGCATATTGTTTTACCCCTGTCCGTTCGTTCGTTAATTCCGTCCGTCTGTAATTCCGTCGGTAATTCTGTCCATCCCAAAAATTTTCCGCACCTTTTTTACAAAATCCTTGAACCTGCTTTTTGGTATGTGAGTCTGTCATGATTAGTAACAAATCGAGTATAAGTTTCATTCTTCTACGCTGAGTTTTACTAAAATAATGGGCCTTGCAATTGTATTGAAATAATAGTTTTTCGCTTTTGTTTTTGTAAATGCTTGAAGATATATGACTGGTTTTTGGTATGTGAGTCTGTCATGATTAGTTACAGATTGAAAGAGTAATCAAGGGAACCAAGGCCATAGCGGTAATCAAAAGAATGTAATCCAGGGACAAAGACCAGACATGGAAACAGACATACACAACAAAGAACATAAAGTAACTAAAACGTATACATACAAAGTAACAAACTCGGACTCCACTAAGAACTGGGAGCATGGACCAGGTGCACCGGTAGGGTGCTTTTTACAATTATGAGTTATGATATAGCTGTATGAAGGTTAAATGCGGGGGCATCACTTTATCTAGTTATCAATGTCCCATTTTTGTTGAAAAAAAACATGCTACACGTTAAAGTGCCCTCTTCTCTGCATCCTTCTATCTTCAAATCCAAGCTAGAACACTGCAAATTGATTGATTTTAGGTGAAAACTGACCAACTGAACATTTTTTTATTTCATAAATGACCATTTCTTACGGCACTTCCATGCAGATTCTAATGCGGCTTATAATAAGATAGTGGCTGCAATTGGCTGTATCAGTCAGCAGATTTTAGATTACCAAGAGGTTCCTTGTGTTAAGGCTGAAAAATGGGGGGTCCAAACTTGACTTGTTATGAATAGGAGACCAAACAAATTGAGATTTTGAAATAATTCGGTATTCATAGAATAGTTTAGGCATTTGTCTTCTCAATTCAGACCCTTTTTCATCTTTAAAAGGTAACAAAATCGTTTTTTATCAAAACTTGTCTCTTTTTGAAAAAAAACAAACAGATATTTAACTTAATACTGTTATAAGATACATATATTAAAATTGAAACAAAAATTCACAGGAAAGCAGGAGGACAGAGATATGTTGTCTTTAAGTTGGAAATTGAACACACTTGTAGAAATGCAACAGCATTTATAGATATCTAAAAGTTTGTATTAGTAATAGGTATCAGTCTTGTATTGTGTTCCGAAACGGGTGTACGTCAAAACATGGAGGCTAAAAAATATAGTGCGCTTTCATTTTGCCATTTCCGGTTTTTTGTTTTTTCACAAATGATTATCATTTATCATCAAAAGTATAGGATGAATATCAAGCTATGACAGACAAAACTTGTTTTTGAGGAAAAAGCAGTATTTTCATGAAAAATGATGCGACAGAAAATGAGTCTTATTTTATGAACTCAAAATAACAATGAAAGTAGAAGTAGTCTATTTTTAGTTTGACATGTTCTGGTGTACCAAAGTTCGTGCCTTTTTTTCTAGAATGGACCTAAATTATTTTTGACATTGACTTAATAAAAAAAACATGGTCAAAAGTTAGATTGAAACTCCTTGTCTATTTTTTTTTTAAAAAATCATGAAAACTTATGGTTTACTACAAAAACCTTTGGGGCAAAGACTACAAGACTGAGACCTATTGTATTTAGTGTCATTTATAGAGTAATCTCCCTTTATTTCAAATTCTACAGTGAATTTTATATATTATTTTATCTCCTACATAACAGAATGTTAAATTCTATTTACAACGTCAATACAAACAAAACATAAAAAAAATATGTAGGCTAGGCATTTTGGCCATATATCACATTATGCATGATTCTTAGATGAAGTGCTACTTAATAACAAAAATAAGAAATTGAAGTCTTTTGGAGTTGTTTCGATATCCCATATAACAGAATCTGCATGACTCTTACAAGCAGTGCCACTTGAACAGTGTTGCAGTACTCAATACCTACACTTGTAAGTAACCCCTTTCTCTATTTTTCAACGGGAACTCTTAAATGAATTTTCAGTCTTTCACAAAATCATTGTAGAATATGATGTGATTTAATTGTTCAGAACAAGGGAAAGATGATACTGCGTTTTTTTAATTTTCTCTCTTTAAACATTTCAGTAGCCTTGATGTCAACTAAGTGCAGATTATCTGGGTGATCCTGCACCAGGATATTTGACAGATGATCAGGCACAGATTCAAGGACTGGCGTACCGGGCGGACGCCCCCCTCCCCCAAATCGGTAAGAAAAACATTTTTCACCACAAATTTCACCCCATAATATTTTTGCCTTGCTTTGCACGGCATTTAATTCAATTAACGCCCCCTAAACTCAAATCCTGGATCTGCCCCTTATGATGATAGTCCAAAAAGTAAAATGTAAGACTTACTTTTGAAATTTAAGCAATCAAAGGTAGAACGAAGTGCTTGTTACTACACAAACAAATGTAGCTCCACCTTATGAGTTGTAAATCCTTAAATCCGTAAAACCTTACATAGGGATTTCTATAAATTCTTGAATGCAAACGGCAAAAAGATAACTTGAATTTTACCAAAATTCATATATTTCGTTCATTTTTTGGCCATATTTTGGTCAGAATGATGTTCACAAAAACAACTTAATATTTAGTCAATAGATTCATTAGACACAAAGGAAGACCTTTCAGTGTTTGAAGAATCTTGCATCACCCAGTTTAAAAAAGAGGGGCTGTGATGGAGAAAATAGGTCACTGTAAATCTTCTTTTTTTACAATTCTGTTGTGAGTTTGTTCTTTTTTTAAATCTGTTTTCTTTTAAGCAGAAATTTGCAAGATTCATATAATGTTATGGCATTGTCATCCCCA
Source organism: Perna viridis (assembly GCA_037379345.1). Taxonomy (NCBI): domain Eukaryota; kingdom Metazoa; phylum Mollusca; class Bivalvia; order Mytilida; family Mytilidae; genus Perna; species Perna viridis. Next base: position 26,973,461 of record CM074520.1, read on the forward strand.
AATCAACAGGCTGCAAAGGACATTATTCCCATTATTATCAGTGTCTAGTTATGTTTTATAAATTATGATATATTTATATGTATTGCATGGTATATGGTACTATACAATTTTGATAATAGTGTGGAGCATTTATATTTTTTTAGACTTTTCTTTTTATATTTTAGGTTGGTTGTAAAGCCCACATTGTGAACAAAAGGAATGAAATACTGGAGAGCAATATTTAAGAAACTATATTATAATGAATATAAAAGATTTAAGGAAACCATTTTTATACACCTATGACTATCAATTAGAGATGGGTCTTATAATGGTACACGTTCATATATCCGTCTGTCTGTCTGTGTCAACATGTAAAATGGTAAATTTAAATTCCCTTGAATAGTAAACCTTATTTTTATACTTTATAAAGTTCTTTGTTATCATGGTCTTATGATCTTTTAAGAGAAAATTCTACTTTAAGTTTCTAAGTTATGAGACTTTTTCTAAAAAAAAGGTGGAGGGTCAAGATTTTACTGTGTTTTGGAAAATGCATGTACAATTTACTTCACACTATGCAAAGTTGTTTGCTACCACTGTATAAGGGAAATACATTTTGGTAAAGGTCTTGTTTTTGTTCCCTGCTGCTACATGGAAGAAAATAATCATATAGAAATATCCAACCAACACATTTGACTCTATGGAGGGATTTTGTTCAAATTATGTAGGATTGTTAGCCACTATATGTAATTGATCACATTAGTCACCACATTGTGTTGATCATATTGGGCCACCATTAGGATTCGACAAATTGGGACTTTCTTGAATTTGGACATGCTACCCTATAGGAACTCATTGTGGATGCAACACCTTGGGATACAGCTGTACAGGTTTTGTTCAGATTTTATCAGATTGTTAGTCACCATTGATTTGACTAATATACATGAGTTATGGGACGTATGATCTTCCACTTTTTTATGGTGAGGAGGGACGTGTGGTTATGTGTAGCAACACTGTTATTTTTTTTTGTTGAAAAATTGAAATTTTTACATAACTAGAAATACAGATTTTATTGCCCAACTGTTTAGGAATTAGGGTGCAAAATTGCTACAAAGTCATGCATTTGATATAATTTTACTACAGAACTCCAATGGAATCACATGGATGTCCTGATTAGGAAAGAAAAATATGCTAAAAACCGTTAGTAATGGAGTTGACTCACATTTATTGACGCGTATATTTTTGATAATTAATCATGTTGTGTCGAAAACATAATTGTAGGATTAAAAATAATACAGAACTGATGAAATTTTCCATGTTATACACAACATGATTAATTATCAGAAATATACGCGTCAACAAATGTGGTCACAAATGTTTAACAGAATTTAGGCAATATCTGAACTTCAAATAATTTTTGTTAAATTAAAATGTATTGTATCGTAATCATTCATATGTTCGCCATTAGGATATAGGTGCCAAATAAATCTAACTGGTTGGTCTCTTTTACGCAATTGTTCTGGTGGGAAAGCTATTTTCTTTTTAAATTTATTCCATTGTTTCCAAAAATGTAAGAATTGTTTCGCATTAATAGTAAATAGGTATTGGCTTTCTTTTGATGCCATTTGTGTAAAGGAAAAGATTATATTTCATTCGGAATAAAGCAAAATATCACAACGATGAATACTGAGAAAAAAACCTTGTTGCCTACTTTTTGACCTTGGTTTCCATGACAAAGAGTTGGTGAATATCCTCGGGGACCTCAGCCTCTCCACCAGTAGCATCGACCCAGTGGTTATAAAATAGCAAAATTAACTATTATATATACTGCAAATTTCTGTATGTTTTACATATGTTTCAAGGAGTGAACTTTCATCGGCAGCTTTACAAATAGGAAAAAACTGTTTCCGAAAAAAGAATTCCATTCAAGTAAAATAATAAAAATTAGAAGGCCAAACCAATTACTAAGTGATTGTACCATGTAAAATACAAGGGATGAAGCTTCAGTGTATTATATAATTTAAAATGCTGTACAATTTACAAATATGATTAAATAATTAAAAAAATATGTTATTATTCAGGGTCAGACAAATCTGACTATTTGGTTGGTGAATACTCCCAGGGACCTTAGGTCCACCATCAGTGGTATTGATCCAGTGGTTATAGAACACAAAACAATACCATTAATGTATTTTCTATATGCTGTACACGTGCTTCATTGTCATCTCATCATCAGCTTTACAATCACCAAATCCCTCCCAAAAAATATTGTACAAGAAGTACTTCTAGCAAAAACAATCCAAAATAGGAAGCTTAATCTATCACTAAGAGTTTTTTCATGTTTAGTACATGGAATGAAACATCAGTGTTAAATATATTTTGACATTTATTGCATATGTTGAAGTATCTGACAAAAAAAATATGAAATTATTTGGGGGCCGAAAAAATTTCAGTCTATTTTTTTAGTGCGAAAACATTTTGTTTGGAGGCTTCTTTAAGGGGTACTTGCCTTGTTTTTGTTTGTTTTTATTGTTTTTTTTTGTTTTTGTTTGTTTTTGTTTGTTTTTGTTTTGTCTGAATTAGTTCCTCTCCAAAACCGTATAAATATTGAATCTCAAACAATCGTCATTGGCTTCATAGAATGAATTCAAAGATGTTTAGCTCAAGTAAATAAAGGGGCATAACACGAAATAAAAAAAGGCAACAAAACAAAACAAAACAAACAAACAAACAAAAAGAAACAAAAAGAAACAAAAAAATTAAATCAACCGATAAAGAAGTTATGAACCCTAACCCTTAGTCGTAACATAACATGAACTACCATCATACCTCTATGGTGACATATTTCAAACATGTTAAGGTCAAGTGTGTATGCTGACCATTCAATCAGACCTGCGTTTTTTTTATATTTAACTTAAATATAGTACTTAAAAAGGGAAATTGATAAAATACAAATATGTTTGTTGTATCTGTTTACTACAACCACAATGCAATACAAAAAATCGATGAATGTTGTTTTTTTTTTAAATAGTAGATGGTCAGAGGATAAAGGTTTGGAGCGGTCAATCGTGGATTTGTTACCGTCAAATCTAGATAGACGACAACACATATTCAATCACTATATGGTTATACTCTTTACGCAAATTCAACCGTCAATGTTGTCTGTAAAATAATCAATTTTTTTTCAAAAATAAGTCTGAGCATGTCTTGACATTATGAGACGGTCAGTCGGGAATTGACGACCTGAATTTTTAGTGTTATGTAATTTTTTTTTTTTACAAATCGGTTTGCAATTAATCAAACACAATGAAATAATTACAGTTTTTTACTCGAGTCTCTATTGCAGATCTTGGATTTCTTCCACGAATGTGAGAAATTCCGTCTTTTGACGAATAGGGCGCGCAGTTTTTCTTCCGTTCTACGGCCAAAGGTGTGAAATAACAAGAAAGGTCAAGAGTAATGTGCATAACCGACTAACCACCTGCAATTAACAGTTACTATCCTGACAATTTCTTTATACAGCAATTGATGCTAAGGTTTTTGTATAGTGTGAATATACTAAAATACATTGTTGTTCAAAGGTGGACCTGCGTGCATAATGTTGGAATCATTTTTTCATTGGCCTTTGAACTTTACTGGAATACTTTCACTTAGCGTGTTGCGATTGACTATTTTATCAATGGCAGACATGGCCGTGTGCACCTGTCTGTCATGGGCTGCCTGTCATAACAAAAACAATGAAAACGGAAGACTAACTTTTGAGCGACAAGTGTGATACTATATACTAAAATATTAACATAAATAAGAAATTATACAAATGGAATATTGTCAATTAACGAATAGTCGAAATATAGGATTTACCGTAATGGAATGATTTGTTTGAAAATTTATTTTTCACGTTCTTATTCATTGGGAAAATATCATGTGTAATTTGTCTTTTTTTGCCTCTAACATTGCAAAATTGGTCCCGGTCATAAACACTTAACTGATCAAAATATCAAATGTACCACTTAAGTTGTCTCGAACAACAACATAATTCAAAACAACTAAATTGAATACTAATAAATGTTTAGAATTGAATGGAAAGAGAAATCAAGGGAAACAGACCTTGAGCGGTAATGAAAAAAAAACATGACAAATAAATGTTTACTTATTAACATACATGTACACATTCACGTGCAAAGTGTTACAATGACTTCAATGGACAGTCCATGTACCAGCTACATGTAATACGGATAATTAAAATGAAATGATATATATATATACCTTTCTGGTGAACGTGTTGTTTATGCGAATGAAAAGTTCAAACTTATATGAGTAATCTAACGAAGTAAGTTTCCATCTTCGTGTTTTTCTTATGACATCAAAATAGCATTTATGTCGAACTTTTATCATAACTGTCTATAAATGGAATCACAGTTGTTTTGTTATCAGAAAGACTTATCATTTAAATTGTTCAAATCTGTTTTTACTGTACAAAATTATGTTTCATTGGTTAATATACTACTATCGATTGGTACTGTAGAGCAATGGATTTTTTACCGATTAATGATTCGTTATTACACTCGTGTAAAAAGTGTAAAAGGAAATTTCATTATCTCCATTTCCATTTCTCGTTCCCAAAACTGCAATATGTTTTGTTCATGCCTATGAATTATACTTTTTTGAGAAAATGGTTTCCCCTGTAATGTCACGATCAGTATCATAAATACCACTATAGGTTCTAACATGTTTTAACTATCTCGTTCTTGATTATTACAAATATTCATCAATAAACCGAATGAAATGTACTCTACCGCTGTTCTGCGGAAAATTCATCACATTAAGTAATCGATGTACAGTGTTATGCTTTTTGGTCGATGGTTTACAATGTACATGTAACACTAGTGTTGTGAAAAGGGCATGTCAGCTTTTTTTAAGTTGCAAGTTCTTATTGGAACATGAGGGCATTTAAAAGTAAATTAGTAAAAAAAAACTATCGATGTAAAATACAAAAAGTATTTAATTCTCTTTTTATTAGTAAACTAGGCTTTACACGAGCTTATCATAATTCATGTCAATTTGCTGAATTTTGATTGGCCAAATACGAGGGTAATATTCAGCTCTATCACATGTCTCAGGGGGTGATATTTTTGTCTATTACCCTCTCGAGAAAACTAAACTTGTTTCGGTAAAAAATAGGTACAGTTCGATCTTTTTTGCGTTTGAAGGAATTAATATGTGCAACGTGCGTACCAATAACATCGATTAATGAAAATAAAACATTTTTTTTAGAAAATATAAAGACCGAAGACAAACATACAAAACCTATTGTTAAAGCTTAATTTGAACAAAAATGACGATGGAACATCCAGTATAATTAAAAACAAAACATATATAGCTTAGAGGGTGAAGAGAGTTTGTTTATCTTGACAATACATTGTCATCTTTGGCTACGCCTCGTGGAGACGACATTCTCGGTGTAACAAACTATGACCCTCTTAGCTATATGCTATTTATATAGTGGTACAACTTCCTTACCAATCTCAACTTATTTAACAACGACGGTTGGGAAGTTAATTCTAATATGACGAGACTCAACGCTCTTTATACCACAGCCTTGGTAAAACATTGATAAAAACATGATCAACATTTAGTGCAACATATATGTTACGTCTATTCAAATATATGAAGAAACTAGTTACAATAACTAAATCATGGAAACTGCATTTGCATCATTTTATTATCACGGGCTGGCCATTTTCGTCCTTACTAACCCCTCTTTGTCGCTTTGGTTTCAACAGTTCGTGATAAGCCAGTGGTTAACAAAATATAAATGGAGTTTCCGTTAATATGGTACAAGCCTTGCCAATGATAGACTGAACTCTGTACTTACAACAAATTTTCTTGATTATGCACCTCTTTATTGTTTTGTCGATAATGTCTCGACCAACAGGAAAATGGACACTTCCTTATAACAAATTAATGGAGTCTGCATTAAACAATCACCTTTCTATTACATATATCATTTTCGAAATAATGTTATTTCCGACAGAGCAATTTTAATCAAATGTAAAGTTTGTGACCAATTGTGTGATTTTTTTTCAATTATTCTCGTCCTTAGCAAAATAGCATTATGAGAAGAAAAAAATGATAGCGGAAGAGTAATCAAGGAACCAACATAACAGCGGAAATCAAAATAATGAAATCCAGGAACAAAAACTAGACATGGAAAACACACACACACAATAAAGAACATAAAATTACCAAAATAATACATACAAAGCAACAAAAGTACATGGGCAACGCGGACTTCACTAAAACCTGGTGAAGCATTTCTACACCGAACCCTGAAGATTCCGAAAATCTGTCTAAACGATAAATCCGTTTAAATATGTTTTGAACAAATAACCAAGGGAACCAAAGTTATAGCGGTAATCAAAAGAAAGTAATCCAGGGACAAAGACCAGACATACACAACAAAGAACATAAAGTAAGTAAAATTATACATACAAAGTAACAAAAGCAAATAAGCAACTCGGAAACCACTAAAAACTGGGAGCATGGACAAGGTGCACCGGTAGGGAAAGTGTCCTCTACTTTTCTAGAAATACCCGCCGAGTTGCTCATAAAAAGTTAAGTTTGGGGTAGACGAAAGAGCATAGAAAAATCATGATACGTTGAACGATAACGCAAAATATAGACAAGATGAATACATATTGATTTGAATGGCTAAATATATAACTGTGTTTCTTTAATGTAGGACACGCATTACATGTATATGTATTACTGTCCTGAAAAAAAGTACCTAATCTGACATCAAGGAGAATAAACAAGCATTATTTTACCAGGAATGTTGTATGTTTCTTCTGTTGAAGAATAAAAGAAAAAAACATTAATGATTTACATTATGACGTCACTCTTCTCATTTTTGTTAGCAAGTTGGTCTATATGACCTTATACACACCGACATATATACCATAGATAGTCTTACATATATCAAAAAATAAGAATAAGAACGGGAATGTAAATCACAAAAAAAAAGAACACAAAACTTTGAATAATTATTACTTTACTGGAAGTTTCTGTGGACAGTAGACAAAAGCATAGATGAATGTGTACATAAGACCATTATTTTGCTCTTTCGTTATCAGAATGACATATACAAAGTACACAATTTTGAAACATAATTCATTGTTTCTTATTTGGTGTCTGAAATGTATCAAATTTTATCGCCTTCAATGTATCATATGAAACATATTTGTGGGTCGAATTAATACAATATTACAACGAATGTGTTTTTAATGAGTTGCATAGTTCTTTTGAAATATCCTTTTGATAAATTGAAAAAACCTACTCGTATCAATAACCATTAACAACCCAAGAACAATTCCTAGAATAACAGCACCAAAATATCCAATCCTTTTCGACGACACACGATCATCTTCGGCACTTGTTTTTCTCCGTTTATATGACGAAAGCTTTGTTATATTCAGTCTTAAATTGTCTTCGATTTCAGCAAGTACAGGTTTCAGCTCAATTAGCAACTCGGCATACGTTTTGTTTGAAGTTCCTTGCGAGGTCCAGTAAATTAGCTTTTGTCTGTAGTCACATGCACATGGGCAAAAGTTTTCACCTATAATTAAAATAAATAATAAAATACAAAAAATATAACTGTTAGAGTCCATACTTTTAGATATTATTTCACGTATAAAAATAAGAAAACATTTTGAAATAATCGCCCTATATATGTTAATTAAGTACTTGCGACTACGACAAAGCAAAAAGGTATTTTGTTCAGAAGATGGCTTTGTATAACAGAAAGTACCCGAAAAAAAATTAGTCGAAAACACTTAAAAGTCGAAAACATTACACGTATTCAGGTAATCATTGATTATTATATGAGCAATAAATTAAAGTCTGCCCAAATTTAAAACAATGGTATCAGTTTTTGTAGGAATAAGGCAATAGATTTTAAAAAAAGGAATAAAAAAAAACTCCAAGATTTGGAAGTTTAATTTGACTATTTTAACAATCAGAATCAAGAGAAAAAAGACAAGACTTTGGTAGATTGACTTAAATTTTCATCAAATTGCACTGAAAAAAAACGGCAGATAAATCTGTCCCCAACCCCACTTTTTTGAAAATTATAGTAGCAAAGCCGGTGGTAAATAGATTAAATAGTGGTTATTTTATACAGAGAAGGCATCTTTGAGTGAAATTATATTGTCAGGTCGGTGGACTTTGACAAGCATGTTTATAAGATTTTTACAATTTGCCTGATTCCAAAAACGTACACTTAAACATATACTAAAAGAGTAATTAAATGAACCGATATTCGAGCGATTATTAATAGAATATATGCCAAGGATAAAGACAAAACAGGAATATCAGACACACAGAACAATAGCATGAAATAAACAAAGAAACAAAAGAAAAAGAGTAATCCAGACTCCACAAAAAACTTGAGGCATGGATCAGGTGCATCAGTAGAGTAAGCGTCCTCCGTTTTCAAGAAAAATACACCGAGTTGCTTTTGAAATATTTCATCTCAGGTAGATGAAAGAGAGTTATATAGGGAACGATGTACAGATTGGTTATTTTGGTGTAGTTGGATACAATATAAAGATCAACGAGTTCATGATGACAACCATACAGCTTCTGAAGTAAAAACTTCAATCTTGTAGCAACATAACCCTTTTCCAGATGCCAAATTGTAGGGAGTCAAGTATCGTTCAAAAAGTCTGCGTATTTTTAGCAAGCTATGTCATAAGCTTTGATATGAAAAATCCATACGCAAGTCCTGAAGGCATGTTGCAACATATAAAAGGAAAGTTGCCGAATAGTTTGGTCATCATGAGTTTTTTTCTTTTCCAACGATCACAATAAATATGATTTGTAATTTTGTTTCTGATAATGCAATTTAAAATTTGAGGCTAACTTCATAGTGCCTGTTGTGTCTCAAGTTCTCTTTGGTAGATGAGATAAATAAAATCCCACAAACAAAGATTGCTCAATGTTTCTTCTTTTGGATCAGATCAGCTATAAAATTGTGATCATCAGAGTGAAGGAATATGTCAGCAAGTAGCGAATGCCGACTGTCTTTGAAAAAAAGCGAACAATACACTGGACAAATAGACATCTTCATGCATTCTTGACTTACTTGTAATCACTGTCAAATTGATAAAATGAACCATGGCTTTGCCTTCCGATATGACATGGCATTCATAAATGCCTAAATCAAACCATCTGACCGCCGTTAACATCAGATAAGGCAATTTCATGTTTCCACCACTGCTTATTGAAGGCAGTGGCAATTCTTCTGCGTTGAGAAACCGCTTCCAGAAAATGTCATCACCCATAATAGATGAAACTAAAGGGCAGGGCAAGCTGATGGTATCTCCTTCACTCGCAATAATATGGTTCGACATAATGCTTCCAGTTGAGGTAAAATGAGTTCTACTACCAACAGTGGTAGTTGAAATTAGGTGTGTTGTATGTGGAAAGGTTGTAGTCGTGTATTCTGTGCTGGCTGTACTTGAAACGGGATCATTCCTTGTAGTATGAAATCTTGTGCTTGTACCGTACTTTGATAATGTAGTTGAAGGATAAGCAGTTGTTGTAGTCTCCTCAAGTTGTGTTGTTGGCTGATAGGTTGTAGTAGTAATAAGTTCCAACTCTGTTGACGCAACTGCTGTAGTACTATCTGCAAATATTTCATAAAAAAGGTTAATGGAGGTAACAAAGTAACAAAAAATAACGGTGAGTTAAAAGCTTAAAGAAAAATAGGATGATTAATAAGAGAGAATGAATTACCAAAATATGACCATGAGTGCCGAAGAACACCTAGATTTAGGTCTAATCCACGATAACCAATTTATTTTCCTATGTATATCTTTATTATATAGATTTCCTCCATTATTCGTTGCTATTTTCACAACAATTTTTTGACGTTTTTGCGTGAAAAAGCCCTAGAGTGAAATTACAGAATTTATTTATTTAACTATGTGAAATGTCGATTTTTTTACACTTTGAACATTCAGTAAATCACTGCTATCTACATAATAAATATGTTAAATTTTATTGTTCAAATTTGAATACATTAGTAATGTGGAAAAAATGTAAGTTCTGTTGAGTCCAACGAAGCTTCTTACTTTAAATTCGATTTTTTTTATGTCCTATTTGAATTCAATGTAACGGTTTAGTGAACACACTCTACTGTATACTGTTCAGAACAATGTTTTCTTTAACAGTATCAAAATTAAACATGTTCAGTTGTTCAAAAATAAAAAAAGGATTGGAGTCAAGTGATAACACCATTATGAAAATCTTCCGCTATATATGATACAAAACTCATGCCTTTAAAAATTAAAATTTTGTTTCCATCTAAATATCTAAAAATATAAGAGCAATAAGGCGACGTATTTTTTACTTTTAGAACTGGCTTTATGAAATCAATACGGCAAAAAAAGGTATTATTTTTTTTTATTAAATTGCATTTTAATGTGTATTGTCATACAGAACCATTTATGTTAATAAGAAGTCGATAAAAAAGATATGTTATTGACGAATTGTATTTACAATTACACTCATAGAGATTGCAGAGAGTTTTCTGTATGTCTGTTTACCTTAATTTAAGCCATAGTTACACATCCTGAATAGAAATTACTTACATTGTAAAATAGGTCGATGCAATATTATACATGTTAAAAGAACAATAACATTCAATTTTAACATTAATAGTCAACGTGCATGATAAAATACATGGATTAAATTAATAAACAGATTCAATGGCGCCATTTGATGGATGACTTCCTGGTTGAAATTGGGTACTAGAATACTCTAAATAGGAAAAAAAAGTATCACTTCTCAGCCTAACACTTTTTAAAACAATTTATGTAAGCAATTCAAGACATCATTTCAATCATTATCCTACCGTCTCAAAATTGAGACTCTTATTTTTATTCAACATGTTTTATCATTATCATATTGAAGCTTGATAATTCGAAAAATGTATCACTCAAACATTCAAAGGACAGAGCAAATTGGATTTGGATTGCCTCCCTTATTCCGCGTTAACTTCGTGTGTTCCTTTTTCCACAAATGAATCAGTTTCACATATTTTTATTTTTTACGGTGAATTGGTACCTTATATTTACCTTGCGATACCTCACATATGTAGTTATATTGATTAGAACATACACGATCATTCATTTTATATTCGTTGTTGACTTTATTCATAAAAAGGCAATGTTCCCTTTGACTCCCATGGAGATGGTTATTAGGTTCTCCGAAATTCCAGTCAAGGACAGTGATATCTTCCTTTGTAGATGACCAGACCCATGTTCCTTCATTGAACATATCTGTGCCACCAATCCAAAAGCCTGCAGTAGTATCACATAGTACTGATCTTTATAATTAAACAATAAGCGTGTGTTGAAACATATTCTTTTTTTAAAACAATATGCATATTAAAGTTTCGTTACTTTTTAATAAATACACCTCCAAGGTATCATCGTTAAACAATCCTAGATTCGGGGATTTTATACATCGCATCTTCGCAAAACAACTTGAGCTAAAGTATACTTCAGACAGTGTGAAATCGGCCTCATATCTTGACCTACACTTAGAGACCGATGGTAAAGCAAATTTATCAACAAAACTTTACGACAAACCCGATGATCATGATCTCGTGGAACGTTACGGTGTATCCATCTGTACCATCAAACTTATTTGTTTAACTGGTCATACTTTTCAATTTTCTTTCGTCTACACCAGACTTGACCTGTTATAGGCAACTCGGTGGGTGTTTTTAGAAAAGCAGAGAACGCTTACCCTACCGGTGCACCTAGTCCATGCTCCAAGTTTTAAGTGGAGTTGTTCATTTACTTGTGTTACATTGTATGTATTATTTTTATTACTTCATGTTCTTTGTTGTGTTTTTCTGCTTTCCATGCCTGGTCTTTGGCCATGGATTACAATCGTTTGATTTTCGCTAGAATCTTGGTGTCCTTGATTACTCTTTCAATACTGTCAACGTATTGACTTTGGTGGTTTACGTTAAATTAGCATATACGTGGGTATCAATTGTCGCGGTTTTAAAGAATAATAAGCGTTTGAAAATGATATAACTCAAATTTTGGGGTACCATTTTCGCGTTATTTTGTCCACCGCAAAAATAACAAAAAACAATACACCGCGAAATTTAATACGTTTGTAGTATTGTGTATAAAACATCAACCACTGTCAGCCAATCGGATTCATAAATAATAACAGAATAAAATTTATCTGTTAAACATCTTGGGATACTACATTCTTATGCTTTATATGTAATTTATATGTATAGAACCTTTTTGCTTTATTTATAAAATAGCAATTATTTTTCCAACCTTTTGTCAAATTGTCAAAAGGAATATTTGTAAGTAAAATGCAATCATAGTCATGTGAATGTCACTAAAGAGTTTTGATGTAAGGCTTCAAATAAATATTCAAGGTACAATTTCAAAAGTTGTGCAGCAAATTTATATTGAAGTATATTTTAAGTAATAATAGTAATAATAATTCATTGTATAGTGGTCCATGGACCGTCATTACTAACCATTCACGTCCAGCCCCACACTTTTATCAACATAAAAATTATTTTTGTTGATTTTTATAACACCATTTACGAATTAAATCATTGCCAAATAACCCATGACCTAAGCTTTCAAATAATACCAAGAAAGCTGGGGTCATATATACACACCTTTGTTAAATGCCAATAAATCTGAAACCTTAATCAAAGTTGCTAAGACTCATTTGCCAATGGTGTAAGGGTATATAAAAAGCACATTGGAATTGATGATATAAGGAAGCATTTCGATTTTTTTCTAAAGTTTAAAAGAATAATCAATGGAACCAAGGTTATAGCGGTAATCAAAAGAATGCAATACAGGGACAAAGACCAGACAGGGAAAACAGACATACATTACAAAGAACATAAAGTAACTAAAATCATACATACAAAGGTAACAAAAGCAAATGACCAACTCGGACTCCACTAAAAACTGGGAACATGGACCAGGTGCACCGGTAGGGTAAGCGTCCTCTGCTTTTCCAGAAACACCCGCCGAGTTGCCCATAAAAAGTCAAGTCCGGAGTAGACAAACGAGGAAAGGAAATTTATGACCCGTTGAATACATCTGTTTTCATGGTGCAGATGAATACACCATAACGATCCACGAGATCATGATGACTTCTGTAGTGATGACTTCAATGTTGTAGCAACATAACCCTGTTCCAGAAGCCTATTTGTTAGAGTTCTAGCGCGATACAAAAAGTCTGCGCAGTTTCGGCAAGCTCTGGCATAACGTATGAGTTGTGATATGAACACTCCATACGCAGTTGCTGAAGGGATGTTGCCACAGATGAAAGGAAATTTGTCAATTCTGAATGCAAAGTCATCACGTTTGTCGTAAAATTTTGTCAATAGTTTTCCTTTACCCTCGATTTCTAAGTGTAAGTCAAGATATGAGGCTGCCCTTACAGTTTCTGTAGTATCCTTTATCTCAAGTTCTTTTGGGTAGATAAGATGTATCCTTTTCAAGTAAAAAAGGAAAAGTCTAGAAAAGCTTTGATGAAGATGATAACAGATGTAATAAAAAACTACTTTGTCAGGATCTAAAAGCATTTTATATAGCTGCGTAAGTTAAAAACGGAATTCAACGGCGATCGCAAAATGGTAAGTTGAACAAATTATTTGATTAATTAAAGATACAATGCACATTTGGTCATTAAAAAGTATACAATTGCCACCAAAACCTAATTTAAGGTCAATGGTGTTTAAAGTAAAACCAACAAATTCCATTTGTCAGAGACAATCTTTTTTTTATATTAATTCTCGTATACTGAAATGAACACCGGTTTTCGTGCTTTCGTGGTATTTTTGTTTCATTGTTTTTGTTTTATTCGTTTGTATTTTTTTTATTTTTTGCGTATTCGTATGTCAGTTTCATTTGCTTTCTGTGTGGTTATGTCACTAGCATTGATTTTGGTAATGTCCAGGGCACTATCGTATTGTAATATTCTATTGACACCCTAACATACTTTGTTAACAATGAATTATTCATTAAGAATGACTCATCCTTGTCTGTAAAGTATTAAGGCTTAGATGATTTTAATATCAAAACTTCAATTTTTTATTCATTTTTTTGTAGGTAATAATTTAAAGACAATGCAAAGAAAGCCTATTAATACTCCAACACTAAATGTCTAGCTCGAGCAGAGGCGTGTCATGAAATTGACTGAATACAGTTAACCGCTAAAAACAAAACTAAAAAGTTGAAGATTGATCAGATGTACATCTGTTAATGATTTCTACAACAAGTTCTCAACCTGATTAACTTAAATACATTTGTACACTATTAAGTTTTAAAAAAAGTTTACAAATAATTAGGTGGCTTTTCTTACAGGGTTTACCACACTGCTTTGTCACATTGGCATTTATTTCTAACAAGCTTAGTACCAAAATCATTTCTAATTTTCAACACACTTGCTTTTCCATCGTATTTTGAGTACTTCTGGAAGCAATGAACTTCACATTCAGATCTTCATATTCATTTTATTCTAATGCGTCTGATGAGAGTTATTCCTTAAAACATATGAACAGCATATCGAAATGTGTAGTACAAATGATCGGTTATTTGTGTATCGATATGTTTTCTAAATATCAAAACGTAGTATGTTTAACTGTCGCGAGCGAACACATCGTTCGAAGGCAACTTAAACCAAACCGTACCTTCGTTAACAGTTTCTAATCTGCACTTGTTTCTTAGAAACTCTAATACACTAAATGTTTTCGGCTCTGCAAGTCTACCCCCCTTTCCTGAACAGTCATCCTGAAAAAAAATTGAAGTTACTGATACATTGTTGTTTTTATGTTTACTCATTACATTGAAACTTAATCTTCACTGTAGACGTTTTCGCTGCAACACACATGCGTACTCACAAAAATTTGCATACTACATTTGGAAAACGGTTATAGTGTAATTTAAGGCTGACTTATTTTCGGTACAGTTTAACCTCTGTTAGTCGAAGTGTGCAAGTTTATTAAAAATAAAAGGTATCTACAGATCTCAGCGATTTCCTTGTAACAAGCGTATGCACCTTGACTTGAAACACAAATCAAATATTCTGGCGTCGAATTTACAAAAAATCGGAAGAGTAAAGTTGATAGTAAGTAATGACGCCACAACCTTAAATAGTATTGTGACGTCATAAGTTACGATCAATTTCACACTTACGACTTTTTGTGTGCACGCCAGAGATAATCAATATCCAGGATATCCACAAGTCTGTTTAGTTAATGAGGTTGGATAAGAAACTCGAGTGTCCAAACTTGTTTTATAAAAAGGGTGCAATAAAGTGCTATGTTCAGAGTAAAATTAGGGTTCGATGTGTTGAAGTCCAAGATGTTTTTGTACAAAAGATAGAAGATAATCTATCGAGACACCACGCATCATAGTGGTGTTGTACAGTTAAGGATGGTGTAAACAGGAATATCTCAAAGTAAAAGATTAATCTTTTAGAACAAAGATGTCTGTGTTCAGCAACTTTGCTCTTCGTAAACTACGAAAGTAAAGTACGGATTGAAATGATGTCATATGCATTTGCCCAGTCAAACGTTTATTGGACATTATTTTGCATCATTTTCAAAATGCTTGGTAATACTCTCTATTCAATACAGACCATAATAACTTTAAAATGGGTAATCTTATTGAATACTTACATAATTTAAGCCTTTAAAGTATTATTCAAAATTCGACTGATAAATAAATATTTTGAATGACTTACCTCACGATCATTTTAACATTTGAAAACTATACAGAGAACATTTCTAAAACTTGTATACATCTTTTTTATTTTGTATATAAATGATCCATAAAAATCATTTTTTTACAGAAATTGAATATAAGCTTTGATATAGGCAAATGGCAGAAAACCCCTCTTTGATATTATTTTGGGAGATAAAAAGCAAGTGATAATACATGTATAAACAGAAAAAAAAAACGAATCAAATTTTATATAGTATTACGATTTAAGTACATTGCTTTATAGCAATGAATAAGAAATTCTTACATGTCTGGTACGAGTGAATTTGATTTTATTATGCATTTAAGATAAAAAAATGACAACATTTGTAATGGTCTATGTTTCTTTGTTGTGTATGTCTGTTTTCCATGTATGGTCTTTGTCCCTGGATTACATTCTTTTGATTACCGCTATAACCTTGGTTTCCTTGATTACTCTTTCCCCTTACCAAAAAAAAAAAAAAAAAACACCACACTGGTGTCATGTTATATCATCAAGTCAACCTTTCCTGTCATTAACTAACATAATCGTACCTGTGCGTTATTCCAACCTTTTGTTGTGGTACTAAGCTTAAAACACGAGCCTTCAGAAAAATGCCAGCCATATTCACAGGCGTGAAGTCGTGCTGCAATTTACAAAAGTAATTACTTTTACTTAATGTTTTTTAAATAACGAATGTTAACTCAACTCAAGAGAAAATCGCGGTTTGTATTTGTTCTATTCTTATTGCTTGTTTTTTGTTCTTGTTTTGTTTTTGTTTTGTTTTATTTTTCATGTCGGTTTTTTTTTTAGGACTTTTTATTTGTTATTTTTTTCTTTTCTTTTCTTTATGTTTATCCGATAAATTAATCCATTCGAAAAGCATACTCTACTTCAAAAAGATCTTTTTTTTTTACATTTTTGCTCGCATGCATAATTTCGTCGTTTCTTTGAAATGGGAAATTATTTTACGACATGCAAGATGTCGAAAAAAATATGTTTTGGCACATTATAACATATATAGATATTGATATTTGAACTGATGAAATGGTTGTTGAAAAAATTTTTTTTTATTTATTAAGATTTAATATACACACATGTTTATATATACAAAACAGCCTCATGTGTTTTGCATATGTTTATTCAAGTGAATATATCCTGTAAACAAATGACTCTGAAAACTTGACATAGCATGAGTTAATTTGTATATGAAATTTTAATAATAAAAGTACGGGCAGATGTTTTTGTCAAATTGAAAAAAAAAATACAACAATGTATGCTCTTTGTTTATTGAAAAAGATTTAAGGTCGTACAATATAACATATTTAGTCCTATAAAAGTAATTGCATAATTCGAACAGACACTTCAATAGAATGTATAACCGTCATTTGTACGAATGGCAGCGCCTACAACAACCTTGCGTTTCAAGCCTGAGAGCGTTAAACAGATTTGCTAACGAGTTATGTTTGCCTTCCCTAGTGAAATGTCGCTTCCATCAACTGAGGAGATGAAATAATTAGATTGAGTACTTGTACCCGTCAACCAAGCTGGTCCAAAACATGTTTTTTTCAATTCATATCAGGACTTCCTGCTGTCGCCTATTTATTTAAAAAGCTTGAACAGCTTGTAATCAAAGCGGCCTAGAATTATTATCAATGACTAAAACTTTAGCGTTTTGCTTTCAAACTGAGGCACAATAACTGGTTCGATAACCTCCCGGATGTAACATTCCCAGTCAAGTTTCCTGGAACGGTTACAAAATTCTACTTACAGTAATTGGAGATGCAACCACATATCCGCGGCGAATTTAACAGTTTTCATTATCTTTTTTTGTGTAAAGGCTGCATTTTTTGTATCTGTGCCTTAACTCGTCTATCTGTGGCACTCACAATGACCCTTCTTTCATTTAATCAACGCTCTTAAATTCCGACGTTGTGTTGACAGGCACTATATCAATGTGTTCAGGTTGCGGTTTTAATCAGAAATTGAATTTCCTGGACCTCAATGCAACTGCGTTTACGTAATTTGTTACATTTTGGATAGAAAGGCGTTAATAGAGCATCAATTGACGTTTAAAGCTGTAAGGATAGCTAATGGATTGCGCCGAACCAACCGACCAAGAGACATGTCCTCTCGATTTAACGTCATGTGAAATCGTCTGGAGCTCACTAGCTATAGGTTCTTTACATCATTGTTCCATAAATGTTTTTCTAACCAGTCGACGGGCGATCATGTTTTGCAAAAAGTGACTTTTGTATTGGGGGGGGGGGGTAATTTTTTTCCATGATCATATATATCCTTTTTTAATAATACACGCAATTTATCCTTTTATCGACATGATGTTAAGATTCTTATTTTTAGTTCACAATCAATGCATTGACTTAGAAAGAAATACCGTTGGATTAAAATGTATCAAAGGTTTTTGTGTAATCTACTTACAAACCGCAATAACGATGTATATTCCAAATATCAAAAGAAAACGATGTGTTCTCATTATTACGAATTTACCTGCAATATAAAAAATGTGTACATATCCTTGTGAAATCCAGGAAAGTTCGAAACATAGGTATCAGACAAACCGTAGTCTATATTCATTATGACATTTGAATAATTTGTGCTCCTTTTTACATGTAACAGTTGAGAAACATTTCGATATTATGTAATTGAAATGAAAGTATCATAACAAAAATACCCGATATGGTATGGTTCGTTTGGAGTGCACTTCTATTTCATTTTACTTTCAAATAATTACTAATGATTGCGAATTTATTCATTGCACTCCTCCTCATATAAGACATAATATTAGGTCAATTAGAATATCATATGTTTACAAATTAGCTGAATCGTATCTTACCATGTAACAACGAAAATATGTTTTGACTGAGGTTAATACATCTACTTTCTTATGTGAAAATATGTAGTGCTTAATTTAAATCAAGTGTTGTCCTTGCAAATAATAAAGACAACAGGAAGACAACGGGATAATATTCAACAATTCAGTTTTAAACCGTGAATAGAAGCTAACTTATTAACTCTCTTCTTTTCCCTCTTAGATATCGTTTTAATCGGATAGCAAGTACGATGACTTCGTAAGTCAATTTATTCCAAGTTAGTCTAGACATAAAACGTTGATAGAAAAATCTACCATATAGATGGATTATTCAAAATTTAGTAATTTAAATGTAGAGTAGTAAAGTTATGAAAGATATTTGAATTGCATTACTATTTACCGATTTTCCAATGGTTTTTATAGCCCTACGAAGTTTACATTGTGAGAACAGTGTTCAATTCTATGAAATATCTGATTAACTCTTGATTTGAAAAGCACATTTTTATGACGAGATCAATTCTGAATGTATACATGTTTTACATAAGTCAAGGTCAAAGACAAAGGCAAGACATGGAAAACAGACATACACAACAAAGAACATCAAGTAACTAAAATCATACATACAAAATTACAAAAGCAAATAAGCAACTCGGACTCCACTAAAAACTGGGCGCATGGACTATGTGCACCTCTGCTTTTCTAGAAACACACGCCGAGTTGCTAATAAAAAGTCCGGGTAGACGAAAGACGATATGAAAACTATGACACGTTCAACAAATTGGTTTTCATGGCGCAGATGGATACACCGTAACGATCCACGAGTTCATAATGACTACTTTATCTTTAAATAATTATCTTGTGTCTAAAAATTAACTGTCAATTAAGGAATGTTTTTTTTATGTTAAAGTCTTAATTATAATCTAAAACACATTTGAGAAAATAGTTTAAGTATTTATAGTTCTGGAACAATATTTACTTACAATTGTTATTTCGAAATGCCAAATCCATTTGTTATCATATAAAATTTTATAGCAAAATTATGCAGTTTTTTTCGATCAAAGTTGAATTTGAAGGACTGAAGCTTTCATCTAACAATTGTTTCGTTTCATTGTAACTTGTGTTATTTTCTTTAACGGAATACCAAAATGAACTCTTTAAAAAGATATAGGGAACACGTAAAACGTTGATAGGGACATGTGTTCGAAAAGCTACACTTGTATTCGTAAGTTCAAATCTTAACAAATCTAAACAAATCACTTAATTTTTAAACCTCTAATTTCGTGTTTAAATGTGGGCATTTGCATGAAAAGCGTCGTTAAAAAAACCAGAAATGTGCAATTCAAACCGCCAACGTCGTAACTGACCATCGAGGGGGAGGCATTACTTTATATGACTAATTGTTTTTTTCACTATTTAAGACTATGAAGCACGATTCTTTTTCTGTTAAGGATCATACCTAGAATATACGATATTACACAAACTATTATGCTTTGTCAATGTATACAAATGGTTATGAATTGTAAATACAAAATTACAAAATTACAAAAAAAGATATAGGGAACACGTAAAACGTTGATAGGGACATGTGTTCGAAAAGCTACACTTGTATTCGTAAGTTCAAATCTTAAAACTAAAAAAAACAAATCACTTAATTTTTAAACCTCTAATTTCGTGTTTAAATGTGGGCATTTGCATGAATAGCGTCGTTAAAAAAAAAAACAGAAATGTGCAATTCAAACCGCCAACGTCGTAATTGACCATCGAGGAGGCATTACTTTATATGACTGATTGTTTTTTCACTATTTAAGACTATGAAGCACGATTCTTTTCTGTTAAGTATCATACCTAGAATATACGATATTACACAAACTATTATGCTTTGTCAATGTATACAACTGTTTATGAATTGTAAATACAAAATTGCCCAACTGATAATATCTAGACTTCTTCATGAAGTAATATCTTACCATGTGACTGGGTTAATCTTTGTTGACTAAATTAACTATGAGGCAGTCTATGTATCCTAACCGTTCTATACAGATGACATAGATGTCCGTTTTTCATGAATGTCTGTTAAGTTGTTATTTCAAAAAGTGCAATCAAGCAAATCTAAACCTTTAATGAATCAATACGTCAAAGAACTAAAAGTAGAAAATTATGCAGGTTTATGTCAAATATTTATCAACAAGGTATCATATTTCCCAGGGAAATATATTGTTTGAAATAATGACACTAAATTAAATTCTCCGGAAAAATGATCACATTCATAATATTCTGAATTTTGATTGTGTTATTTAGAGTTATGTAAGGTTAACATGAACACCACTGTAGTAGCTCTGGATTATTAATACGAAGTTGTCCTAATTTTGGAGTTTTATGAAGCATTGTACAAATGTACCAGGGAAATTTTCTTTGGAAGAATGACTCTAAATTGAATTCTTGGGAAGATTGATAATTTGCTATTAATATGCGTAGCTCTCAATTTTAATTACCTAATTATGAGTTATGTATGATTGAAATTTAAGAAGCTCTGGATTATAAGTACAAACTTTACGAATGTCGTAATTTTGGAGTTCTATGACGCATTGTTTAAATGCACCTTTGAAGTTTTATTGTTTTTTTTGTGAATTTGAATGTTGCTCCTGTATATTTTTTTAGAAGCGAACTCTGATGTCCTTATCCTTAAACATCTAACAAAATGCATTTCCTATACATGAATTGATTAATTGATTTATTATGATTTAATTTTGTCGTATTCCTACTGAAAAAAATAAGTCGTAACGCTTTCCCCTAAATACCGCGTGCTTTGCGGAGAAGCAGTGAAAGAATACAAATTTTAAATAGTTGATATGGCTCGGCCCGGAACCAAACCTATGTACTACCGCAATCACGCAAGCATTCAATGCTGAGACCACCGATTCGCCCTGTTTTAGTGAAATTTTCAAAATATTTTAATTACCTATAATGTGTTTCCAGATGTATTTTATACTTCAACTTAAGGATAAGTTATTTTTAATGGAAAACGTACTAGCCATTAAACGAAATTATACAAAGTTGAATTTCTCAATATCTACTTATTTGTTCAATTCAGACTACTATAATTTTCATGTTCATTTCATATTAACAAATGCAAATGGCATGTTATCTAAACATTTTTTGTCGCATCTGCTTATCAATGTTAAATTAAAATACAAAAATATTAATCCACCTTATATACTTTAATCGTAATATTTAAAACAGGACTGCATTTAAACGTTAATATTCAGTTTATATCATAGTGAAATATAGCTATATTATTTAATTTCCTCCCCTTTTCTAAACCAAATAGATGGGACGCTGGGTTCGAAAGCTGGTCATTTTTTTTTTAATTATTATGGATACTTTTCAATTATATAATTTGTACAAAAAATCCTTAATTAAAAAATAAAAATTCATACAAACAACGTTTCATAGCTAGATCTGCAAAATGTACCACCAAACCTCTTTCAAAACTTTTAACTTCTATACTTACAACTGTCAAAGAGGGTCTGCAGTCCTACCACAACAATTGTTACTCCCATAGTGGTATTAATTCAATATGGATCCTGAAAAATTCGAAAGATCTTTTGGAGACAATCAGTTCAACACTATTATCTGAATATAATAGCATTAAAACCTATGATTTTTAAACACTGTATACTTCTATTCCCAATACTCAGTTAAAATCCCGACTTAAAAACATTATACATCGTTGTTTTTCCCAAAAAGATGGTACACCTAGATACAAATATATAGTTCTTGGTAGAGATTCCTCATACTTTGTAAGAAATAATTCCAAATCATTTTCCAAATATACAGAGGAAGATGTTTACAAAATGCTGGAATTTTTAATCGACAACATATTTGTCCAGTGTGGTGAACGTGTTTTGAAAACAGTCAACAAACGGTCGGCATTCCAATGGGAACAAATTGTGCTCTTATACTTCCTGACCTATTCCTTTACTCTTATGAGGCTGACTTTATAGCTGATCTGATCAGAAAGAAAGAATATCATGTCGCTAAATCCTTTAATCTCAGTTTCCGCCATATAGATACATCGCAACTACCCCAAGGAACTTGAGATAAAGGATATTACATACACTGTGAAGTCAGCCTCATATTTTGACCTACACTTAGAAATCGATGGTAAAGGAAAACTATTGACCAAACTTTACGACAAACGTGATGACTTTCCATTCAGAATTGTCAACTTTCCTTTCATCTGTGGCAACATCTCTTCGGCTCCTGCGTATGGAGTGTTTATATCACAACTCATACGTTATGCCAGAGCTTGTCGAAACCACGCAGACTTTTTGTAACGCGCTAGAACCCTAAAAAATAGGCTTCTGGAACAGGGTTATGTTGCTACAAGATTGAAGTCATCACTATAGTTGTTTTATGGTCGTCATCATGAACTTGTGGATCGTTATGGTGTGTCCATCCGCACCATGAAAACTGATTTATTCAACGGGTCGTAGTTTTCCTTTCCTCGTTTGTATACCCCGGACTTGAATTGACGTTTTATGAGCAACTCGGCGGGTGTTTCTAGAAAAGCAGAGGACGCTTACCCTACCGGTGCACCTGGTCCATGCTCCCAGTTTGTCCCAGTCCGAGTTGCTCATTTACTTTTGTTACTTTGTATGTATGATTTTAGTTACTTTATGTTCTTTGCTGTGTATGTCTGTTTTCCATGTCTGATCTTTGTCCCTGGATTACTTTCTTTTGATTACCGCTATAACCTTGGTTCCCTTGATTACTCTTCTCATATAAAATAAGTGCACTATAATAAAAAAACTTGATGGTAAATTAGCTTAAAACATTGGTTTTTTTTATTTCAAAATATTTGTTATCTCCTGATTTGTTATCTGGCGAACGAATCAAATATTGTCTTCTAAATCTTGGTTTTACTGCTGGGATACATTTAAATTGAAGAAATACGATTTTTGTGCCAAAAGTACATAACGGCGGGCCATAAAATATTTGCCTTTTTTTAGATATTTTTATAAATTCAAATATGGAAGACCACAAATCGAAATCAGGAGAGAAGTTTACATGCATGTATATCTTGCCTTGACATATGCATTTGCCTACAATATGAAATTTAGGAAGGAAAAAAAAACTAAATCAACTGAAACCATATTTTCGTTATTTTTTTTTATAGAACGAAGAAACGTTTTGAAAGTAATATATTTTTACGAGGGGTTTAGAAGGTTTCAATCTTTAATTCTTAAAAAAAATATTGAAATACTGGCATATACTGTGTGTATAGGCGCATCCTAGTTTTTTTCCTCTTTCGTCTACACCGGACTTGAATTTTTATGAGCAATCGACAAGTGTTTCTAGAACAGGAGAGGAGGCTTGCCCTTCCGGTGAACCTGGTCCATGCTCCCAGTTTAAGTGGAGTCCGAGTTGCTCATTTGCTTTTGTTACTTTGTATGAATGATTTTAATTACTTCATGTTCTTTGTTGTGTATGCCTGTTTTCTATGGCTGGTACTTGTCCCTGCATTACATTCTTTTGATTACCGTTATAACCTTGGTTGCCTTGATTGATCTTATTCTAAGATGACCGTTATCATTTGATTCGTTTTTGCCATAGGTAGCTGCTATTTTGTATTTGGCAATACCAAATTAATTTATTTTTATGTGATTGTCATGACGACATCATCATGAACATGGCAGCTGTGTTTGAGAAAAAAATAGAATTGAGGGTTCAAGTTACGCAACACGCGAGTGCTATATTTTGTCTGTATAATTAAAAATTAATTTCTATACATAAGACTTCTTTTTCTATATAATTATAATATATATCGATAAGAAAATGAGTAGAACTACACGTTAATTGTCCTGATAAAATATCTTCTTAATAATAAGCAATGGCGCTTAACCGATTTTTGTTTTTTTTGTTTTTTTGTTTTTTGTTTTTTGTTTTTGTTTTTTGTCCCTAATTTATTCATACTCCTCATTTATGGTTCTTGCAGCTTATTTTATTTCCTAAACTAAAACATAAAGAAGATATTTTAAATAAATATTTAAACAAATCACTGAACGCCATCAGTGAAGTAATTCCGTATATTTACGCATGTGTTCATGTACTAAAAACCTCATGTTAAAACTCAAAAGAAAACTATAAATTATGTATAAAGAACGTTAATTGTCATAAATGACACAAACACAATTTTTTTTTCTTGCCAACTTCAAAACATTATTCGTCGTATCCGTAAATTTTATTTCGCTTGGTGTAAAAAGAAAATTGTTAACACAGTTAAAACAGTTGTTGGTATTTTTAACGCTGTTAAACTATTTTATACATATTATATTCCGCATGAAATGAGTAATAAACTTTTTAAAAAAGCAGTTAGTTCCCATCGAGAGATTTAATATATTTGCTCGAAACGTACTAATATTTTTAGGAAAAAAATTATTCTACAAACAATCACCAAACAATCACCAGCATGTTGGCTTAAGAAGTTTAAGAAGCTAGAGATATTTAATGCAAAGTTGTTCATTTAGACTTCTGTGACTCATTGTAAATTTATTATTTTGTTCTTTTTTCTCAAAACCAGATTATTGAGATATATCGATTTGTGCATAACAAATGACCTTACTAATTCAAGTATGCAAATTGAAATACAACTATTTACATGAATAACCCTGCTCCATTTTTTTCAATATTACATTGTATACACTGTATAATATCTAAATTGATTAAAACAAATTTTACTTCAATATCTTTCACCAACAAAAAAAATTATTTACAAGTCTGTCAAATGTGGAAAATTTTGCGGTTTGGAAGGGTGGAGTTCACTGACTTGATTAACTTGAATTCTCGCAGCTTGTTGCATCTATCAAAGTTCAGAATTGTGGGATATAGCTAAAGTACAAATCATAGAATATGAAAACATAAGTGAACAACCTGGACCAATTCTACAGATCAGTTCAAACCTCTCACAGAATTATCCTAAATCTGTCAGAAGATCAGTTCTAGAGTCTGCTCTGCTGACTGTTCTAGCAGAAGAGCCGGCTGTACTAGTAAAACTGTTTTCCTGAGCTGGCTCTGAAAGAACTGTCAGAAGAGCTGGTTCTAGTAGCAGAGCTATCGAAGAGCTGGCAAGAGAACTGTTTAGGACCGGCTCTTCTGACAGTTCCCCTGAGAGGTTATAACTGATCTTATCTGTTAGTATAACTTCAATTTCCACAGATTAAACTGTGAAAACGTAAACCCATAAACAAAACAACAAACAATACAAAAAGCCGAACAGAAACTCCATAGTCAATAAGCAGCTGATTATCTTTTAGAAAATGAGGCATTGTCAGGTTAGCATCCTGTATATATGTACATGTAAATATAGTACTCGTCAGCGACATTCTATTTAGGAAATCAAAAATATCACAAATTGTGTATTAACATCATTCTAGGTGTAATATAAGTAAGATAAGCATCCGAATTTCGTTTAAATAAAAAATGTTAAAATACTATGATTCACCCGAAAAGAAAATTAAAAGATCTCAGGTAGTTATGGTCATCAGGCTAATAAACAAGTGAATCACGTTTTTATAACAAATACAGGTGTTAATCAAAAACATGTATTACGGACATTTACCGGAACCATATCCATTGAACACGATTGGGATTATTACATGTACATGATATAAGAGCAATCAAGGGAACCAAGGTTACAGCGGTAATCAAAATAATATAATCTAGGGACAAAGACCAGACATGGAAAACAGACATACACAACAAAGAACATAAAGTGACTAAAATCATACATACAAAGTAACAAAAGCAAATGAGCAACTCGAGTTCATGATGACAACCATAAAACTACTGTAGTGATGGCTTCAATCTTGTAGCAACATAACCCTGTTCCAGAAGCCTATTTTTTAGAGTTTTATCGCGATACAACAAGTCTGCGTAGGTTCGGCAAGCTCTTGGCATAACGTATGAGTTGTGATATGAACACTCCATACGCAGTTGCTGAAGGGATGTTGCCACAGCTGAAAGAAAAGTTTACAATTCTGAATGAAAAGTCATCACGTTTGTCGTAAAGTTTGGTCAATAGTTTCCCTTTACCATCGATTTCTAAGTGTAGGTCAAGATATGAGGCTGACTTCACACTGTCTGTAGTATCCTTTATCTCAAGTTCTTTGGGGGTAGATGCGATATATCAAATCCCCGAAATTAGGATTGTTTAAAGATAATACGTCATCTATATAGTGGAAACTGAGATTAAATATTCTAGCCAAATGATATTCTTTCTTTTGGATTAGATCGGCCCTAAAGTCAGCCTCATAAGAGTGACGGAAAAGATCAACAAGTACAGGAGCACATTTGTTCCCATTGGAATGCCGACCGTTTGTTGAAAAAAATGTCCACCACACTGGACAAATATATTGTCGATTAAAAATTCCATCATTTTTGATGCAATGCGTGAAGGAATATGAAATAATTGGTATGGATTTGTCTTTGAAATATGGGGGAATTTTGTTTGGTAACGTTTTTGTGATGGAGGATGTTAGCCAAATTAGCCACTGTAGTGGAAGAAATGATCGGTTTTCTTCATCTTAACTTTTCACAAACTGGTTTAAAGAGTTTGTGGAAATCCATATCCAAAATGATGGCAACAAGTCTGTATAATGATGAGGTGGGGTCAGAAACAGGAGTTGCAAGACTTGTTTCGTAAAGGGAGTGTAGGAAAGTGAGAGGTATAGAATAAAGTTGGGTTCTAATGTGAAAAATTCCAAGAGGTTTTTGTATGAAAGGAAGACCATCTATGGAGACATCATGTAACTTAGGCGACGTATAGTGGCGATGGCCATGACTTATATCCCGTCTTGGATTGTTGTCAAATAAATTCATTACATTTGTGCTATTGTTTTATTGGCTAGAAAGGTTTCCTATACTTTTGATGTTGTTATTGCATCCGTAAGGTATTGCAGTACGTAGTCTTCATATCCAGTTCTCCTGTCTTTCCCTACGATAGTTTATACTTAGAAACGGACTGTTCGTATGATGGTAATTTTTTTCTGAAATACGAACTTTCATAGAGAGGATTGAATGATGTTGTTGATTAAAGTGTTGATAAACTGTAGGGAATTTGGCGGTGTTAATTCCCGAACGATGACCGCACATTATTTTGTTTAATCGTTCTTGCGTTTCTCCGACATATACTAAACCACATAAGTTGCATTATAATCCATATATTAAGTTTGTTGATTTGCAACTTAAGTCATCGTGACTTCTTGTATGGAAGATTTTGTTTGTAAGGGAACTGTAGAAGTAAGGGTCGGTTATAAGAATGTAGCATGTTTTGCAGTTTTGAATACCACATTTTGATATGGTACAATATGGTTCGTCATCGTTGAAGGCAAATATATCATTTAAAGTGATGGAACATGGTTTGATAATTTTGAAAAAGTCAAAATGTTTTTAAATGGAATAGATGGTCTGCAGACTGAACGTGTGATTGGGTACTTTTAGTTGAATTGGTCGGGGCACTTTCCATACCAGATGTGAGTGTGCTAAGATTCCCATCTTGGGACACTACATTCTTACAAAACAACCGAGTGTCCGATCTGCTGTCAGGTTCGGACCATTTTATACTGGGCGACGTCCGAGCCAGTTTTTCTTTCATTCCTCTAATTAAGGAATTGATTTTAATTATTCATATCTATTTACTATCTTTGCTGGGGCAAAATAAGTGGTATCAGGTATGTGTCCCCTCGTGCAAGTAAATTGTCTAAAATTATCCACTAATATCATGCTCAGTCAGAATCAGAGCCACAAAAACACGTAGTTATCAAACAATAACAGTACAAATTAAGGTAAAAAAAGTGCCCTCCATAATAGACGAGTTTTCTTGTGTTAAAAGCCATAAGAAAAAAGGAAGATTCGTCAAAGTTATCAAAGTTCGGACAAGTGCTAAAAATACGAGCCTGTCTTAATCTCTTTTTATTTTGTGTTACATTGAACGATGTGTTTATTAATATGTGTTAATCATCTCATAGATGAATATCTCTTTCATAAATGCGTTAATCATCTCATAGATGAATATCTCTTTCATTAATATTAATCCAAATTTTCAATTGTACATTAATTGATTGAAATGTACAATCTCAGTTCGCTTGAAAAACAGAGATATCAGCTGTGACTTTTCGAAGGCGTTCAGTATTGATCCGACGCACCACTTTTGCTCAAAGTAGTATTTCATTTGCGCGAAAAAAAATATATTAACATTTTAGAAATAAGATAATTTTTTTCAACTTGCACCTAAATACAATATTACAGTAATTCTTTTTATATCAGACTTTTTACAATAAGTATAAACTTAAATCTATTTTTTTATCCATAGTTTTCTAAAGAGAGACATAAGATTCATGTCAAATAATGAAAGTATATACATGTACATGCAGTCTATTTCTGTACTCAATTGATACATTTACCGCACATTTTCTTTTATTTTTTGTGTACTTTTGTGTTAGTTTTTTACAAGTTTGTGCATACAATAGCAGGCGAATCAGACAAAAAATGATCGGCATACTGAGTTGATTATATACACCCACTCTAATGGGGTATATTGCAATCAGCTCTATCAGTCTTTGCATTACGCGTTTCTGTAACAGATTCCTCAGCTTCTGTTAAAGGAAATTGTTAAGTGTTTGTAAATTGCTTTTGCACGACGACTTGTACCCAGGTTAGCCGATTAAATGTTTTTTTTTTTGTAGGGATTTCTTAGATATGTGGTATATTGCTTACGCATGATGACTTGTATTGATCCTCGGAAGTTAACCTCCCATTTTCAAGTTGGTTGATTGTAAGCTTCGTTACTATTTTCGTAACAAATTTCTCAGCTCCATTGTAAAGAATTATATGAAACTGATATTAACACACCTTCCACAGTGTAATTATGCAACTGATCACAAAAATCCCTTTCTTGCTGCTTTTTTTTTGTTTTGTTTTGTTTTGTTTTGTTTCATTTAAATTTATTGACTATAATTCATTTTAAAGTAATCGGCATCTCAAATTTGAAACTCACCAATTAAGGCCGGGGATGCTGTATGGTATGTTAAATCCAGGTACACGGGTAAAGATCAAAGGATTTCCAGATTGCGTAATCCTGTCCAGTGACACATGTTACGGTACCCCTGCTGTCGATTGTAAATTTAATACCTGCACAGTTTACATGTATATTGTAGCAAATTCTATATCAAGTAGTGTATTTAATGAATAGCCCAGTAGAATAAGCTCTTAATGCATTTTCGTATCTATTAAAACAGTTAAGCTGTTAGCACGAACGTTTTCAGTTATCCAGGACTACGCTTGTTTTTGTTTTTGCTTTGTTTTTTTTTAAACAACCATTTTGGCAAGTGAAAACGAATCATGTGATCGGAATATTCTAAAACAGATCAAAATGATAAATTTATTAAATAATATAAAATTAGATTATTATTGTACTATTTGATTCTGAATACTCTTACTAAATGCTTTATAATTACATTTATTACTAAAATAATTACTGCAGATCGTAGCCTGAGGAAAATCATACTTTACTGGTTATACATGTAACATGGCAATACATATATATACCGAAATTTATAACCCGACACAAAATATTATTGTATGTTTTGACAGATGACAATATAGACTTACTACGTTTTCTCACATTGAACTTTTATATTAAGTCATACATTTACCTTTTGTCGTTCAAGTTTATTTAATGTTAAATATGTGTACTTGTATTACTTATGATATATACTAGAAGCCTGGGAATATAAATGTCTTTTATATATTGTCTTCTAGAGGTCTATAAATGAGCGCAAAGCACACGGTACACGGTACACAGAATGCACAGGGCACACTGTGTACAGAATGGGAATATTGGGAATGTTGACTGATTCAGAGAGTGTTCAACCTTGTCTCACATCAGTTTCCCACTGAGCGACCTGTCAACATTTTTATTAACCCTTATAGCATCAACACAGAGCTGTGTTGCCAACATCAAAATTTTCACAAAGTGAAAAAAATGAACCCATTTTAACCATAAGGACAGCTTTCTTATTCAACTTGTTTTTCTTCTTATATATTATGAAGATAAACTTTGTAATTGTGTTATAATAGCGAGCGCCTATCCACTTGCTAAACATCACCTATAATCAGTTTGTTTGGAAATGTTTGATTTGCTCCTTAATTTTAATTTTACCTTTTTTGTGTTTTATTAAGTGCCTGTATATAGTTTTCGTTGAATAGTTCCCTACTTTTTTATATTGCATATGAAATGTGAGTTATGGTTTTGCTTTACCCTGTGACCCTTCATCTCAATAAATTATACAATATTGAAAATATTAATTGATTCTGTGTTTGTTTTTTTTTTTTTTTTTATTTCATGGAAGATTGTTATTTGTATTGGTTTGAAGGTATATGCCTGCAAGTTATAAAAATACTGAATACAATGAATTATAGTTATAAATCAAAGACTGAAGTCTTCGAAGTCGATAATTGTCAAATATTCCTTGCCATTTTGTATCATTTTGGCTAACTTCAATACCCGAAATGATACAAATGCAAGTGACTTCCGCTAAAATCTTGGTTTCCTTGATATTATTGTGACTGTCCTTTTTCGTAACCGTTATGATCCAAATGTTTTCAATCATCCGGAACAAGATTAAACAACTGGATATGGCTATATATAAATATCGGTATCCTGATAATATATGACCTTTATACAACCAGATTTAACAAACGCCTGTTTTTGAATCGGAAACTGGTAAATATTACATAAAATCAATGCTAACCGATCATTTTATCTTTTAGAACTTCCCATTCTAATACAAACAAAAACACGCGAAGACATGTGTATGATATGTTTTTAAAAAGGTACGTTGCAGCGAGTTTTAGGTCGCTTATGATATTGACCAGGGAAGCGGTTTAGGAACCAGATTTAGCTACATATTTGAAGAGTGGTGGTTTAAAATTAGTTAAGTTTCATTCATATTGATTTTCAATGCTGCCAAATAACTTCCTTTGCTGAAAATATTTTCCATTCGTTATTTTCAATAGATAACAATTTGATTTGTTTTTGTCTTTTATTATTCATGTATGCTAATAAAACAACGGAGCTGGTGTTTGGTTACAAGTTTGAGGATTGAACACACTGACGATATGAGGATTATAAAATCATATTTCTGTATTATGAACTTGAAATATTCGTGTTCTTTAATTCACTTAAGGAGGTAGACCTAGAGTGACACAACTTTTACAAATCATTGATACGTTTGTATTCATCATGTTGCTTCAATTTCATGTAAGCATCAAAGTAACTTGGACTGATTTCGTTCTGTTTCAAATGGAAGTTTGACAGACTTTTTCACTGATTAAGAATTATTTCCCTTACCCTAGGTCTACCTCCTTAATCAGATCAACAAGAAATTAACCAATGAACTGTTAAACGTTTTCTTAAACACATCACAGCTAACTATAAAAATAGTCAGAAACAAAATTGATAACCAAGTGGAGATATTTACACCTCCAACTTCACCATAAAACAACAATAGTTCTGCCGAATACTACGGATGAAAAATCTACTCAGAACTTGACAGGCAATTTAATATTTAACGGACACTGTTAAGTTGAAGTGGTTTTGGAAAAATACCCCACTGAAAACTGTTGAAATGCAAATACCAAGCATAAGAAACCTGTACTAAGGGAAATTAATATGACTTCATATAAAAGGCAATATTATATTGATAGTTTTTATTAAGATACGCTATTGTGAACTAATGAACCTTTTGGTACTTTAATTGTGATATATTTTTTATTAAATAAGGGGGACAAGTCCTCGGGGCGGCACCGAGGTTCATAACAGCAATTCTAGGTCATTACTAATATCCATGCTATTTAAAAAAAATATATATAAAATGTATTAATTAATTCGCCATTACATTTTACTCTAGTCAAACTAACATTAAAGATGGCGCTTTTAGAGCAAGATTAAGTATGCGTATTGCATCCGCAAAAAGACCACACTAGTCATATGCAAAGTAAACCCTAAAAAGAAGAAATTATATTTTAATCTATACTCGTAATGCATGGATGTGTAGTAATGATTGGCTGTGTACTACAGTACTAATGTTTGGCCTGTTCCATATTGGCATTGCAACATGCCCGAGGTATAAGTAATGATCAAGGTTGGTTGTAATAACAGCCATTCGAGGTCATTGTTAATACCAAGGGCATGTTTTACTAACTTTTACTAACCATCTTTAATCAGGACATAGTCAGAGTCTATTATTAATACATATGATTTCACCATAATTGAAAATAAGTGCATATCTCCATGAATCAAATAGTCATAAAAATAAATCATGAAGGTTTTGTTGTCTTTTCGAAGAACCCCCCCCCCCCAAAAAAAAAAAAAAAAAAAAAAAAAAAATAATAATAATAATAATAGTAATAAAAATAATAATCGTAAATTTATTTTGTAAGATCAAGCAAACCTAATAATTCAATATACTCAGTCCCATTACCATTTTTCGGCAACTTTAAATATCCTTATCGAATTGATTGAATTATTAGGTCACTCTTAATTACAGTTGTCACTTATTATAGGAAATGTACGCCATTCTGATTTAGTTCATAATGGTCCCGAATTGATGACCGGTTTTAAAATTTGTAATGCATGACTCTGATTTCGTTATTAATTTCCGATTCATATTAACCAGTTGTCGAAATTTTCGATTCATAAATGATGGTCATTTCTACAAATATTGTAGTAAATTGGTTAATAAAACAATGTTAAAATCCAGGTTGCTTTGTTTACCAGTAGAAATAATGTACATAAAGGAAGGGCCTTTCTTTGTTTATTGATAATCTTTTGTTTCTTTCAATTGTGTACTGCTCTGTTTGATACAATTGCCGGCGTATTCGTGTTATGGCTTCGTATAATAATTTTATTTGCCAGAAGTAAACTTTACTTTATTTAATGTGTACATAAAGATTGGTTCAAACCCATCCGGAATCTTCTATAATAGTAACCTTTTAACTTTTTACATTATGGACAAGTCGTTTAGTATATGTCATTCGTTCCTTATATACACTTCCATTGATACTCGCAATGTTAACTTTTGTCATCCATTTATAAATATGTAACAATTTGATTTTTGAATGTACGTCTAAACAAAGGGCGACACTTGTGAAAATCCATACTCATTTTCATTATGGAATTATTATAGATGCCACTAAAACATAGCAAACAAACTGTCCAAATAATGATATATCACGGATAAGAATGTGTATGTACGTAAAATAAATTTATCAATGAGTAGAGCCGTTTAGTATCTTTTCATAGCTGGTCAGTATGTATTAAAAACTGTTATCTGATAACGAATCAAAATACCATTCAGGTAATAATAGATTACCAGAATTTGTATGATAAATGCCTTATTCTAGAATTAAAAGAATAAACTATAAAATGCATTATATTTTATATGAGTAATCCCATCTTGACGAATACTTAATGCATGTCGTTTTGCTTAACCAAATTCTTGTACATAACATGTATTCATTAAGTTATTTTTTTAATGACAAACAACAGAATGTAGATATAGTAAAGCAATATGTTTGTACTATTTAGGAATTAATTTCAAGATGGATACACGATTACAGTTATCACTTATACCATTAAAATCGTTTGCACCATGAGAACAAATTTGTTCATCGAGTCTAAGGTTCAATTTCTATTTCAACTACACTGGACCTGACATAAATAAAACAGATGACGCCATCACTGCTGGTACACATGTTCCCTACTTCCATTTTTTTTTTCGTTTTAATCCTGGTTTTATTGACTTTCCTTAATCAATAAGTCAAATATGAATTTGCGTATACAAAAATTCACAGTTCTTTAAAATTTGTTTAATAACATTATTCTTAATCGAATGTTTAAAAAATAAAGGCAAAAAAGGTAATTTAATAAATGAACAATAAATTTTTCTTACCATCCAAAATCATCAGTATCCATACAGCGCTGTTATTCACAATGAAAAGTTCAATATATTATCATGGCAAGTTCCATGATATATCTGTATAACAATACCTTGCTTTCAATGTTATGTCGAATGCTCATACAGAAGAGAACAAATGAAATGAACTGTACAATAAGTATGAATGCATGCGCTATAACTTGTTAAGGTTGAATAATTTCGTCATCTATATTATTTAAATTGAACTATTTATTTTCTTATTTATGTTATTATCCAGCGGAAGTTTTTGCAAACAAAACGGATCAATGCGTGAACGTTGATATTTGATAAATATAAATTCAGAGTTTTCAAAATATAACTGTTACCAATAAAACGTAATTAAGTAAAGTCAGATTACCGGATGTATATATTGTATTTGTCATAAACTGGGTTTTCTGATGACGTCATAGTGTTGTAGTTTCTGTCGTTTGTTTTAATCTTTAAACAATATTTTGCTTTCGTTACGGTGTATTTATCTGCACCATGGAAGCCTATAGTTTGTTCAACATGTCATAGTTTTCATTTCCTCTTTTGTCTAAACCTGACTTTTTTTCATGAGTAGCCCGATGGATGTTTATAGCACACAAAAAAGGACGCCTATCCTACCGATGCACTTGGCCCATGCTCAAAGTTTTTAGTGGAGTCCGAATTGCTCATTTACTTTTGTTGCTTTCTACGTATTATTCTGGTTATTTGACGTCTTTTTTGTGTGTGTCTTTTTTTCCATGTCAGGTCTTCGTCCTGGGATAACTTTCTTTTGATTTCCCTCAGAATCTTGGTTCCCTTGATTACTCTTTCATATATTTTCAGATATTTGATCAGAGAAAACACATATTGTCTTGAACTAAATTCAAATAAATGGTACCAATTGTTGCGTTTTCTTTTGCAAACCATATTCCCAAACATTATGATATGATTAGCTGGTAATGGTCAGTATTGTATTTTTATCATTACCTTTTGACTGCAGGGTTGTAGTAATAAAAACATATTCATGTATACGCGTTGAAAGTAAACATTGGAAACTTGCAAGTTCATAGATGTATATTTTATTATGGTTCCTTAAAAAAATATAGTCTTCTGGTTTCATTCGGATTATGAATTGATGGTTAAAATCAAAATTAAACGTTCGTAAAATGGAAAAAAAATATGTGCACTGAAATTCAGCTGTCAATGGATGGTTGAACGAGGAAAGGAGCAAGCGTGGTGGTGTGGCACAATTTGATGTCAGACAGTTTGTTTGTTTTTTTTTCTTTCATAAAACATGTAAACTATGTATACAAAATATAAATAATTAATTATTTCGTAGCATGCATAATACGGGTTTTGTTTTTGGGACGATCGATGTGGAACATGATTTGGTAATGTTACCCAAGGAATGGGGAAATAGGGCAGTCATGATGGGATACCGGGAGAGTGACACGTTTATCTCATAGAAAATCTGAGGAACTTTAATGTCATATGCGTTTTCACAAATACTGGTTGTCTATATGCCTACCCCGTCATACATGAACATCAAGCAGTTGTTCATCTGTAACTCGTCCGTGATGATAGTTTAATCGACAACTAACCAATGTACATAGTTGTTGAATGGTTATTGGATGTACTTTAAAACTTCATATGAGTTAAGAGGACGGCCGTAAATAATCAGATTCAATAGTAGTTTATCAGCTCTCAGCTGTGTATAAATACTTTAAATAAGGTGATAGGATGATTGTCAATATCTACGGAATAAAGAGGTATGACGGTTATCGGCTGTACATTAATGCTTTACCTAGGGTCGTCAATAAATCAAAGTAAAAAGTACTTTGGTGGCTCTTTGCTGTAAATTTATAGTTTATCTGAGTTGATAGGTTGGTGGTCAATATACCAGAGCTAATAACTGCTTGCTCTTGGCTGTACGTTAATACTATCTTTGGCGTAATACTATAGGTTGACAATGAACCATGAATGAACCAAGATAAACAGAATCTGGGCGGCTCTCAGCCATCCATAATGGTTTCGCTAATATGATACTGTAGGTTGGTCAATTAACCAATAGGAGCTGGGCAACTTTGGTTGCATATTAATTCTTTCAATAGTTTATGGGTTGGTCGTCAATACACCATAGGCAATATTAGTTTGGTCGGTTCTCGGTTGTACCTTAATATTCTTTCTGTGGTGATACTGTTGGTACATGTCAATGAACGGAAGTCTGTAATATCTGGGTGACATTTGGCAGTACACTAATTCTTTACCCAAGATGTGAAATTTTGTTCTTCAATAAAAAAAACAATAGTAGCCGTGTGTATCTCGGCTGTGCATCAATACTTTCAATGAGATGATAGCTATATAGGTTGGATGACAATAGACCAGGGCTTGTAGGTGCTGGGCAGCTTTTGGCTTTACATGTACATGTATACCTTACCCGAAGTGATAGGTTGGTCGACAATCAACACAAGTAGCTGGGATGTTCTTGGCTCTGCACATAAAGACTTTACTTGAGGTGATACGTAGGTAATTCGTCAATTTTAAGCCAAAAGTCTTAAATATAATTACGGAATGCAAACCTTTTTAGCAAGTATTTCATGGGACATTACCAACCTGACACGCCAACTTTGGCGGTCTTACTGAGGAAAGGGAAAACAGTGAATATTTTTCTTAGAAACTTTAACTATTTTCACTTCGGTGAGCTCCTGAATGGTTTAAAATAATACATTTGAAAGTATCCAAGTAGTTACCACCGCTATCAAATAATTGAATATTTCCATTTGAAGTATATTGGTATTCATTACTCCAATTTGACAGTGAACCTCTCTGTCGGCTTATAAAAATGTAGAATCTAACTTTCCTTTGTTTTTTTATTCTTAGAAACGAAGCCGTCTAAGACGGGAATATGCAAAAAGATGGTCCTCAGATATTAAAAGAAAAGTGGTGAATTTCTGTTATTTTATTGCAACCTAACATTTAAAGCAATACTGATAATACCATGTTGATCTTTTGCTATAACTTCCACCAACGATTTTATCCAATAACTATTGACTTTCTTCTAAAACTGTTTTTATGTGTACGATCTCTAACAATACACTTGTAATTCCCTGCACTGTCTTCGGTTTCAGGAAACACAAAATAATGGGTTGACACAAACATTTCGTTCACTTTGTTGGGAATGATGCCTGATATTTTCTTCTCGCCCATCACGAGATGTATGACGTAATGAGAAATCTAGGTTTGTTGCTGTACCAAGTGCGCGGTAGGTGATAACAATATGTGTGTCACCCTTTACCACCGACATATCTGTGATAAAAGGTGACCTTGCAAGGAATCTTTGAATCGAATATTTACCATTGAACAACGGTCTTGTAACATCATGAAACTAACCTTAGAGTTTAAAATGTTAGACATTTCGACGCCTATCGATACTAGTCCAGGGGTATTATTGACAATAGTATCGGACATGACGATGTAAGTTTTTTTCTGGAACGGCTGTTGAATGATTGCTGATGTCATATATAAGGACCAGGTCGCTGCTGTTCAGGGAACGAGATAATCTACACGATGCAACAGATTATATTAACTTTCTCTTTCCTTTTACTTTATCTATTCCTTCAAATTTAGCCGAAAAAATCGATGATAATGATGGGAGAGTGAAGTCGACGAAGTCTGCAACAAAATCGGTTCTTTTCTTCAATTTTTTGTATTTTGTATTGCAATTGTTCAAACTTAAAGTTTAGATTTTCCTTTTCTTCATCTCCTTTAAAACTTACATGATTTCCGTCAAATTCAACCTCATACGTGATGACTTTGTAATATGTTAATGTCTCTTTGTAATTATCATTTGGCTCACCAACAAAGACTACTTGAGATGTAAGTTTTTTTTTTTTGCCAGCACCATTCGTGGGTATTTAGATTTTAAATAGAATGACCTGTCGCTGACCTTTCCATTTGTAGTATATACAGAATAATAAAAGTACTCTAAAATAGTAATTAAAGTAGTTCTATCATACGATAAATTTATGTTTAAAATTAAGAATTATAAGAATTAAATATCTCATTTGACTTTTATATGAGAAAGAACGTGTCGATGTATGCAAAATGACTTTGTATATCGGGCTAAAACACGAACAGGTCTCTATAAGAGAATTGAATAATATTATGTAAAACATATAAAGTAACTACCAAATCTAATCTTGCTTGATTTTGAACTTTATACCAGTATGTTAAAAATGATTTGAAATTTAAGACTTTCAATAGACATCAAATTGATATATTTATCCTCCACACAAGAATATTTCAAATATAAAAAGAGAGAAAACAAAGAAAATATCCTATAATTCTTTAAAATTGTTCCTTCTGGTAAAAAGAACAACTCGTCAATGGTTTAAATAGTGGAGTTACATGTACAACTTGTACTGCATTACATCCGCTAAATGCATTGTATTTGACTTCTTACGCATAAATAGCATATACTCAGGTTTCCTCGGGTTTAATCAAAAGAAGAAGACCCAGAAAATGTGCTATTCTTAACCAATATTGTTCCCTTGATATCATTGATTTGAAAAACAAGGAATGGTTTCGTTCGGTCGTCTAACTTTTGTCTAATGATAACCCGCAGTGGGTTTCCATTTTTAAATCACACTTATAGTTCTATTCACTATAATAAGAGTTGAAAAAGAAAGTAATTATAATTTTCTTTGTTGCACCTTTAGGTATATAGTACTGACTCATACCTTCGCTATGCGTGATAAGTTCATTGTCGATAAAGTCCAGAGGTTCCATCAAACGACTGGTACACCATTTCCTTTGTTGTAAATTTGTATGTGATGCTGAATAAATCCGGATTGTTCTTATATACCGTAAGCCTATCGAGGTAAAAGTTAGGAAAGTTGGTGTTAGTGCTGTTATAATATGGCTTTTGGTTAAGATGCTAAAACAAATGAAGTGTCACATTTCACTGAAACTTTGCAAATGCATTCAGTATGTGTGTAGGAAGATACCTGTATAGTTATTTATTTTTTCTAAGACAAAAAGTGACTCTTTAGGTTACAGACCACCAATTCAACCAATGAGCATTTGGAACGTACGCAAAAATAGTCCTACGCAGAAATTACCCCTGTTCCTCATAGTGCTGTGAAAACAGTTCTCATCTTATTTAAAAAATTTAAACAGTTTCTGAAAGGAAAAACATTTCTGTACATTTTATAGGTGCATTTTGCTTCTTGTAATGTGAAGCCTAATCTCCATAATGATTTTTAAATATACCCCTATCTTGTGAAAACACTGGGATTCCCCATGCTATTTATAGACCCTTCACTTCCGGTGACCAGTACTGCACTGCAAGTCTGCTAACCCCACATGCCATTCTGAGGATTGTGAGCTGACATATGTAGAATCATGCTGATATATAGTCATCTGTAGCTTAAAGTTAAGGTAAAGTCCAGAGAAGCCATTGAATATTGTGAAATTAGCATGGAAGCCTATGGGAAGTGGAATTAGTGGTTTTTAGCCTTAAGATGAAGCCATGGCAAAATGAAAAGTTTCTTGAAATAGCTTTAAACTACTTGAAGATCTTGTTAACTTTGCCATGAGAGGAATACACTACAAAAATCCTTCAAAATATGCATTTTTTTTAAGTTATAGATCCAAATTATGGAAAATTGGTCTTTTTGGCCGATTTTTATGTCCTATCTTTTAAAAAGTGTAGAAAATTTAGTAAAAATATCAAATATTAAACTTTGAGGGCTATATTTACCTAAATATGGTAGTAATAAGCACTTGAAGTCAAGTTTTGTGTAGATTTGAGCAAAAATTAGGTTAGAAATGAGGAAAAACTCACTTTCATTACTGCGGTAAAGGCCATATAAGCATTCCCCTATGGCAACATGGAAAATCCATTATTGAGCACTTTTTTTGCTTTAGGTGCCCTTTACTGGTCATGTTTTAATGTGAAAACACTGTATTTACAAATTTAAAGCCAAATATATCACCTTTTGTGAAAATTTAAAGATTTAGGATTTTTGACATGTGATCAAGAAAAAGGGGGAGGCATGTCAGAAATAAATTTTAAAAAATAGACCAATTTCTCAGAAAATGATTACTTTTAAAAATAATTCGTCATTAATATTGTTAAAAAACAAGTTGTGATTGATATTTTTTATTTGAAAAGTCAGAAAAAGTTCTTTGCAAATATTTAATGCATTTCAGTATGGTAGAATATTTTCACTTTTTTGCTCGCACGACTTGGTTACTCTATATTTAAAAATCAAATATTTAAAATGTGCTTGTCACATTTCACTGAAACTTTGCAAATGCATTCAGTATGTGTGTAGGAAGATACCTGTATAGTTATTTATTTTTTCTAAGACAAAAAGTGACTCTTTAGGTTACAGACCACCAATTCAACCAATGAGCATTTGGAACGTACGCAAAAATAGTCCTACGCAGAAATTACCCCTGTTCCTCATAGTGCTGTGAAAACAGTTCTCATCTTATTTAAAAAATTTAAACAGTTTCTGAAAGGAAAAACATTTCTGTACATTTTATAGGTGCATTTTGCTTCTTGTGATGTGAAGCCTAATCTCCATAATGATTTTTAAATATACCCCTATCTTGTGAAAACACTGGGATTTCCCATGCTATTTATAGACCCTTCACTTCCAGTGACCAGTACTGCACTGCAAGTCTGCTAACCCCACATGCCATTCTGAGGATTGTGAGCTGACATATGTAGAATCATGCTGATATATAGTCATCTGCAGTTAAAGTTAAGGTAAAGTCCAGGGAAGCCATTGAATATTGTGAAATTAGCATAGAAGCCTATGGGAAGTGGAATTAGTGGTTTTTAGCCTATAGTTTAGTCAATAGTTTTCCCTCATCATCGATGTCTAAGTGTTTGTCAAGATATGAGTCACAGTGTCTGCAGTATCCTTTATCTCTATTTCTTGGAGTAGACACGATGTATCAAATCCCCGAAATTAGGATTTTTTTTTAGATACTACGTCATCTATATAGCGGGAACTGAGATTAAAGATTCTAGTTAAACGATATTCTTTCATTCGGATCAGATCAGCTATGAAGTTAGCCTCATAAGAGTGTAGGAATAGGCCAGCAAGTAGAGGAGCACAATTTGTTCCCGTTGGAATGCCCACCGTTTGTTGAAAAATGTGTCCACCACACTGGACAAATATGTTGTCGTTTAAAAATTCCAGCATTTTGTAAACATCTTCCTCTATTTATTTGGGAGATGATTTGGAATTATTTCTTACAAAGTATGAGGAATCTCTACCAAGAACTATATACTTGTATCTAGGTGTACCATTTTACTTTTGGGAAAAAAACAACGGTTTATAAAGTTTTTATGTTTTCAAATTGTGATTTTAATTTTCGATATGCAGATCGCTACGGAATTCCAGAAGAATTTATTCTCTCTGGATCCGAGGTAACCACTATATGAAGTGTTACAGTATATGAAATCACCGAATGGTCTTGATTGTAAAAGGCACATGCATATATTTGAAGGGATCGAATCAACTACATACGTGTACCTGGAAAAAACCCAGAAGCATTACACTCCTTGAAACGTTCACATTTCCCATTTTAGCGTTCGTACATCGTTTATCATGCGTTTACACATCGTTTTGCGTTCGTTTAAACGCACGATAAACACACGATAGAAGCTTTAGTTTAAACGCACGCTAAGAACGTTCGTTTAAACGCACAGAAGCGTTCGTTTAAACGCACGCCGGGAGCGTTGTTTATTTTTGTATTTGATTATTTCCTTGATTCTACTAATATTTTTATATTTTTTGCTATTATCAATTTATATAATTTCATTAATTTTATTTTCTTTTATTTTTTCTTTATTTGTTCATATTATTATTTTTTCATTGTTCGTCTATCGTGCGTTTAAACGGACGATATGAGCCATCGTCTATCGCGCGTTTAAACATGCGTTTGGTGAGCGTTTAGCGTGCGTTTAGGTTTCGTGCGTATGGGAAACCTAAACATCTCAAGGAATGCACAATCGAATTTCTATTTTTTTCATAGGAACTACAACAAAGCCCGCCTGTTTTTTCTTCCAACTCAAGGCAGTAACATTGGTTCAGTGAGTTTAGTTTAAAATGAAGAGCAGATTATGAAAAACTGTAAAGATTTTATTTTAGTACCACTACATGTATGATGCAAAAAGTTCAAGATGAATATAAAAAATATCAAAGCTGAGTAATACATTATAATCTCCATCGTTCCAATCCGAAAGAACTTTAAAGGAAGATAAAAAGACACAAAAAAACAGAATTTTTAACTCTGACGAAGGTCAGTGTGTTGACAACACGGCTTATGTACATCAAACCTTGTGCTTTTCAAATTTAGACCAACTCTATATCATTAACATCATCATTGCAAGAACAGTCTCGGCTTGTTTGTTGTGATGTTGAAACAAACTGTTGCGAGTAGATATTCCCCTTGCACCATTGAATTCCACCAATCATAAAATCATGAATTGAATCATGATAACAAGCATTTCTTAATATTAGAAACTAAAAGAAATATTTCTTATTTTTGATAAAATAACCTGGTTTGGGTGAGTTTACACTGTTTTTATAAACCGCTTTAAAATTAGAAACATATATTAAATAATTGTTTTATGACAGTTTTCATTACAAGATGAATTATGGATTTCACATCTGAAGAACTACATGTACCTATTGGTGCCTCGCCTTAACACTGTGCATCCATCATAGTAAAACAATGAACGTGTATAAGGGATTTTATACTTTTGTTCCCTAGGTAAGAAACTTTAATGCACTTTTGCATTCTCTAGTTAATGAAAATCTATATACAATTGTTTTTAAATATTTTTTTTGCTTCCTTAATGTTTTGATCAGATCAAGCAATGATCTGGGTTTTTTTCATATCATTAATGAATGCTTTAAGCTTGAAAGCATTTTAGAAATGGATCTCAAGCTGTATTAGTACAATGTTTTTGTTCTTCGAAATAACAATAATGTTAAATATTGTTATATAATCCATAATGATAAGCATACATTAGTGTGTATTAGCATTAGCATTACTGACAATATGCAATATTTGCCTTTGTCTGAAAGTTTTAAGTACCATTCCATATGGACGTCATACACTACCTATGGCAGGGGTGATTCATGGTGTAGAATAAAAAACGAATAAATATGCTTTTTCGGTCTACATGTGCTATATTTCAAATTGTATGTAACGATAGTCCTCTCTGTAATCAGATACGTACTTTTGAGAAAAAAACATACTTTCATCGCCCACTAAAATCAACAAATCAAGAAGACGACTCTTGCAAATG
This sequence comes from Perna viridis, assembly GCA_037379345.1. NCBI lineage: Eukaryota > Metazoa > Mollusca > Bivalvia > Mytilida > Mytilidae > Perna > Perna viridis. Next base: position 27,017,415 of record CM074520.1, read on the forward strand.
GTCAATATCATACACAGTCTACATATATTTTTTTTATCTCGAAAGTATAACAACCAAATGAAAAACTAAAACTGTTTATGCGGTCTGTTACTATATCCGAGTTAGTAATAAATGTATATAGGTGGGTTTGATATGCGGTAATCATCTCCTGTCTGATTATTGGAAAGACTTATACTTAACTAATGACCTTCATAACGTACATTTACATATATATTTTTCGTTTATGAAGTTCAATTCTGCATTTACATGTTTCAATGAATGCCTCCGTCTGAAATTCTATCAAAGTTGTAAACAATTGTTTTTTCTAATAAATCTATTTATCATTTAGTTTTGAATTTTTCAGTCAAACAGCTGCACATTCGTTCAATATAGTTATAATAACTTATGCATGTCAAATGCACATGAAACTTCAATAGGTGCAACAATTTAAATGGCTAATAGCGCGTGTAACTGTAGCTATGATTGAAACTTACGTGTATAATGCATGAATTAAATATGTTAATGCCTTTTCATTACCTTCGCTTAAAAGAAACGATTATTCATACATCATTGCATGCATATTGATGAATATTGGCCCGAGCAGATATCATATTGCACCATCGAACGAGTGCTTTATTTTAATCTGCCGGGGCAAATAGTCAATACGGATGCTTACCAGAATAAATTGCTTCCAGTTGGACAAAGTTCGATACCAGCCATTGTACCCAATGTCTGAAGTCCTTTTAATACATTTTAGGGTTGTTACACAAGCATGCTGATCTATAAATCTTCACTTTGCTTTAGTCAACTATTTAATTGACTTTGGTTTGTTATTTTTCTAGAGGCTCGACTAACTCTCATATGCTCGAAAGATTGACGATGTCCCGTTCCGCTGTGTATGCAATATGAATATCGTCATCTCCGTATTTTCCCCGGTATATACTAGTTACTGTACATTTTGAAAAATGAGCTAGAAACGGAATAAAAAAGTGGCGCTTATTGTCCAACTACCCAAAATACGTTAAAATATGTCAAAAACTGACCAAATGATACGAATTCAAACCGGGAATTATACGGGTCCAATATGAAAAAAGAGGGCTAATATAGATCAAACCAGGGCCAATACGGCAACATAATTTCCGGTCGTTTGACACCGCCATTTTGAGTTAGAATTGGTTTCGATGAACTTTGATCACCAGAACTAAAAGCTGCAGAAACACAAAAAATATTTATTTTATACAAAAAGGATATTTAAGACTGAATAATGCAAATAAACCTGCAGTACATGTTCTTGGTAAAACACGAAAAACACCTGTTCTACAAATCATCTAATAGTGTTGGTTAATAAAATTGTTTATCAACCAAATACCCCAAAATACGTTGAAATATGTCAAAAACTGACCAATTGATATTAATTCAAGCCGGGCATCTATACGGGCCCAATGAAAAAAGAGGACCAATATGTTTCAAACCAGGGCAAATATGGCATCTTAACTTCCGGTCGTTGGATACCGCCATTTTGAATTGGAATTGGATTTCATGAATTTTGATCACCAGGACTAGTAACTGCAGAAACGCAAAAAAATCTTCCATTTTATACAAAACGGATATCTAAGACTGAATAATGCAAATAAATCTACATGTACTTGGTAAAACACGAAAACAACAATTCTACAAATCATCTGGTTGAGTTGTTAAATAAAATTGTCAATAAAGATGTAATTTCATATTGGCCCTGTTATAGGTTTCCGTCAATCATATTGGCCTCGACAGCCGTATTGGCAGTCGGCGATGCCTCGGGACCAATACGACCGCCTCGACCAATATGACAGACCTCAAACCTATAACAGGGCCAATATGAAATTACATTAATTTCTCTATTTGGTCTTTTTTACCACAAATAGATTCAATACATCTAGAAAACAAATGTAAAGCTATTTAATTTTATCCTGAAACATCTGGTACGTAGATATTTTTTACTGCTTATATAAAGAAAACGTGCGGGAAAATGTTCCCGCCATTTTTTCTATAGTGCATTTCATCTGAATTTGACCTATCAATATTTTAAAATGGAAAATTTTACAAACAATTTGATGGTTAATTCTAGATGGTATAAATACTTGGTTAATTTAATGCAATAAGATATCAGTGTTTATTCCTTCATGTTCCACACCTTATACACATTTTGCCTGATTCTTAGACGGAAAATTCGTTCGAAGTACTTAAAGAGAGACTTGATCCTTTTGACCGCAACATATGCGTGTCAATGAAATAAAAATAAAATAAACAACTAAAATAATGTTCAGTGCTTTGTCTGAATGATCGGGTTGACATTGACACATGCAGAAATTCATTACTTAATTCATACATGTATATCCTCTTGTAAAACATCGTATAAGCGTCCATGTACACTTGGGATTTAAATAAATAGTTGATCAATATTTTTTTTCTTTTTTGTGAAAATAGAATTGAAGTTTCTTAATCGCTGTGCAAATCCTTAACACCCGGAAATTGGTTGAAAATTGATACATTGTATTTGTTTATTTAAACAATGAGCTTCCAAACAAACACGTCGAAATGTCATGCGTAATCACACAACAAAACATTCTAAAGACGTGACGGCTTTTGTAATACTCAGTATTTAAATTTTTGTTTGTTTCTAAATTACGAAATGGTTTGGATTCTATTGTAATTAAAACTTTGATTGTGTTAGAGTTTTTTTTCCATCGCTTTTTTACGTATATTATACTTTGAAAAAAAAAATATATACGCGATAACTACAAAGAACACAATTCAATACAACAATACAATGACAAAAAAAAAGGAAACAAATTAGACAGGCGTTTCAAAGACATGTTCAAAGTTTTTTTGACTGAGTCCTACGTAACGAGGAAACCAGCTTAAACAAATCATATACACAGTACATCTTGAACCTTAGTAACTTGAACTCCTGTTTTAAGCCAATACAATCGCCAGTTACATTGTATAGAGAGATTATTTCAGACAACTTCAATTTAAAGCTACCTAAGGAATAAAATGAAGGCAACATTGAGCGAGCTATACAGGACGTCCTTATTGCATATGAGTGTGTACCACAGTATCAGCTAATATCATACTTGAAAGAAGCCGCAACAAGGTTGACTGATTGAATGAACAGTACTAGTACACGTAATGATGAATATTTATTGTATTCCATCAATATATCATCGTACAAATATTTTTGCCTAATTGTCAAAACATCATGATAATGTATGTAGCATGCAATTACATAATATTAAGTTTCTGGTATATTGTCATCACAAATAAACTTGATGAAACAATCTCAACAAAGAAATAGGTCACTGTCTTCTTAAAGTGAAACCCGTATGTATGATAAAAATCTGCCTTAGTGACAACTTGTATTCAGAAAAAAATCTGCGTTAAAAGTATGAAGATATTCTTGATTAATATATCCATAAGTAGTGCGCAAAAAAAATCTACACAATTGTAGTACATGTATATAAAATACCATATGTCATTTTTTATCAAAATTCTGGTCTCCCTTAAAACGTTAATTTATCACTGATTTGTCTGTAAGACGGTAGGAATACATGTATTTCTCTCTTAAATGCGGTGTTCTTTTATCTCCTTTCGCTTCAAGTCATTGCTATTACCTAGATGATCAAATATTTACCGTTTCGATACATGTACGTGTAGTAGTCAACAGATAATTGTTCGATTTTGTTAATAGGTTATGGAACTTTCGTCACGTGACTCCGTGGTTTCGTAAGAATGGGTCCTAGTCTACCATTCAAATGCATGGAGATTCGTCATGTCATTGAACATAGCATTGAGTTAAATATTAAAAGCAAAGTATCTTTTTGTGTTATAATACCGATACAAAATGACAAATATCTAGTTCTAAGGAATAAAAAGAAAAGCATAAAATAGAAGATTTTGCATTGTTGTGCAGCGTTTGGATTTGAACTAAGGGTGTACTATAGTTACATTAAGGCGCACTGTTTCGCACATCAAGTTACCCCGGTCAAATCTTTGAAACTTAAAAGTTGAATTTTGGTGGATACATTGTTTAAATGTAGTTAAGCATTTATACATAGACAGATGTAATATATCTTATGGTAAACAGGTGTAATTTAAAGGAAGAATGGTATCTGGAACGTTTCAGTCCCATGCCATATTAGGTTCTCTCCTCAGCATCAGATGGTTGATTTTCAAAATACCTTATCTCGTAAGAACTTTTGGAACCAAAATTGTGAGAGAATGAATCGAAAATGGTCTTATTATTTTTACTTTTTTTCCACCTACTCCATGCATGCTTTCATCCTGTGGTAGTGTCTAAGTGCCTAATATTATATAAAACATAGTAATTGGCTGTTAGTTTTGGAAAGGCACCCCTGATTTGTACTTAAAATCAGTAATATTTTTTTCAGTATGTTACCATGGCTACTGGATTTTATAACAATAATCAATAAATTATCTATTATAAATGACTTGAACCTCCACACACCAAAGATATAACAAAAATATGCTATTTTTATGACAACACACTAGAAATTCCTTTGCGGACTGCTCAAAACAGCTTTATTTCAACAAAATAAGACCGACTTAACTGGGAAAACGGTAGTATTTATTTCCCATAGCCGTAAATACTAACCTTTTCAAGTTTTCAGTAATTTCTAATTAAAACTAGGACTCAAAAAACATTTTTTGTTGTAGTACTTTTATTTAGAGATCGAAAAATCACCATGGGAATAGAGGTTGACCATCTTTTTTTTTAACCATCATCAAAAGTTTGAAGGTACCGGAAGTTTTGCATTTTTTGGTTCCGCGCTCATTTGTAATATGCAGTCTTTTTTAAATTTCATAAACTATGCATTTTGAAGGATAAAAAATAAACTCATTGTTTTTTAAACTTTAATCCTTTAAGAATTTGAGAGACTCAGAGAAAAATCATCATTACAAACTTTGTCAGTACACCAATCTGTCCTTTCAAAGTTCTACTTCCTTTCATCTGAATAGGGTACATGGTTGGTCAACCTAATGCAGGGAATTAAATACTACTATTTACCCAACTGTATTGTACTACTTAAACGATAAAATGCAGATCGGTCTTCGGATTTCAAAACGTTCTACATCGGAAATTCCGGACGGGAAACTGAAAGTAGAACGAGACTTACTAACTCTATGTCAATGAAACGACAATTCATTCACAACAATCAAAGGACAATATCACATACACAAATGACGTGTATTATATGTATTTTTAGGTTTTAGATGCTCTGTTGCCTTGCATTAGTTTCTATGTGGAGAGGGCTTACATAAGTTTAGTCCTATCCTATCCAATTAGTGACTGAAATAGGTTTAAACCAGATACAAAATGGTACATTTTCATGACCAACATTTATGGTATTGGTGATCAGTCAAGATGATTATTTTAAGGTAGAACGGTACTATTTATTTTTCATAGGCGACAATTTATTATAGTTTAAAAAAACACACCCCTTTAAAACAATATAGGAGATATAAACAGACTTTTTCCAGTCATATCTTCATTTCCCTAATTAAAATTGTGAACAAAGTCATAGCATAACATCTCGTTTGTTTGGTATTTTTAAAAGATGATGCTTGGGGTCAAAGTTCCCCCTTTTTTTCTGCGAATGGCACATAAATTTAAAAAAATCATAAAATGGTTTATACATAAAAATATGCAATTTTTACAAAGTGTAATAATACTAGAGAGTTTAATCAAACATTTTGGGTATCAGCACAATTTGTCCAATCACAGCGTCCGGCAGTATTTACCTGAGTAGGGTACACATTGGAGGGGGGGGGGGGTGGTGCCAACCTAAAATAATGCGAAATAGTACCGTTCTGAAATGTACCTTAAATGGTCAACCAGACTTGCACCAAATCCGGGGCAGTTCAATTTCCGTACCGTTATATTCCTGTACTGATGACTAGAATTGATAAAAAAAGTTTAGAACCAATGCTTAAAAACAGTGTCTACTTAAACATGTACATGTAATTGTTTTACTTCTGAGAAAGCATGTTGAAAACGCAGCTTGCTCTGTATTTGGACATACCAGTAAAGACATTCATTCATTCAAATATCCAGTTAATATGTTTCTCGTTCTTCAAAGAAAATCTGTTTCTCATGTTCAAGTATAATACTAAATTGGGGTGGGGGGGAATTAACAATATTTAACCTCCCTTGGTTTCCATTGTAAATTTGTGCAGTCATATTTTATTCATTCACAAACTTAGAAAGAGAATCAGTCATGCATGTTTCATCAATGTCAAATACCCATTGCAATTATGTTGGTTAGGTAGAAAAAGGATTAACACTGTCTTAATCGTATTCGTTTGGAAATTCATAACAATACAGTATTGAAACTTTGACAGATTGTGTTATATTAGCTGTCGTCATTTCGAAAGTTAATGAATTAGATCTTGACATTATTGAAAAATATCTGTGAATTCTTTGTTTGGTGATTTACTCATATTCATTGATTTATGGAAAACGTACCTTATATACAGTTACTAAACATTTGATTTGAGATCTCATATACTTCAGTTTCTAAACATTTGATTTTAGATCTCATATACTTCATACGTTGCATTAGTGTAAGTGATTTAAAATTATGCTAGAAAAGAGTGTTTTCAAGATTTACAAGACATTTAGTGTTTAATGTCAAAATAAATATATCAGTTCAGATCTCTCTATTAGCGTAAACCTGTTTTGCTTTCCGTTATGCGTCATTTTACTTGAACCACACAACTATTGGTTCTGACCTAATGGTTGGAGACGGAAGAAGGTATGGAAACAGTTGGTTTGTATCGGTAAATGGAAGATACGGCAGATACTGTAATCAACATATTTTTGCTAATTTCGCGAGCAAGGCAAATACCAAAATAATAGAATACATTTTTGAGACAGTGTTAGACGCCGAATTAAGCAGCCGCCAGATTAGATTAGGATTTTCAATAGCCTCCCCTACTCTCTTTATTTCTACTTCGAACCGCTGTTTCATTCTATGTACATGTATATGGTCATTATACAACTGCAACGAAGTCGTCTTTTTTTAAAAGTTCTTGAAGCGTGTTTTCTTTTGAACATCAGTCATCCTTTTTTGAAGTTTTTGAAGCCTGTTTTCTTTTGAACATATTTAGTTCATCTTTTTAAAGCTGTTTATTTTAGACCAGTCCCAAATACAGGTGCAGTTACAGGGACGGACGTGCACGCACACTCCACCCCCCACCCCACTCCCCCCCAAAAAAAACAAAACAAAACAAAACAAAACAAAACAAAAAACAAAAACGAAAACAAAAAACAAAAACAAAAAAATTGGTAAAATTAACTTTTTTCATGAAATCTTAATTTTTCACAAATGTAAACTCCAATTTTATTTTGGTATTTAATTGTTTAACCCCCTTCCCCTCGCATAATCACTACCTTTTGTTTAAGTGTAGGAAATTTACATTGACAAAATTGTTAATGGCGATTTCAGTTGCAACTGCCGCGAGAATATCTCGATTGATTTATACTGCTTATGCTTTCTTGCTCGGGGCAAAATGTCGCCCAAATACAGTTTTATGTACTATGCGTATCAAATTACTTGTATTTCAACGTAAATTCCCCAAATTCAAAAAGTCCATGCTCCCAGTTTTACGGTTGAGACAGGGTTGATCGACACTTTTCATTTTGTTATATGAAATAAACTTGGATTGTCTCCCTTTCACCACATGCTGACCTACATTTATATTCCTTCACTCTTAAAGCTGATCTGAGCCGAAAGAAAGAATATCGTTTAGCTCAGTTTCCGCTATATATATGTAGATGACGTATTAACTTGAGACAAGCTCTAGTTTCGGGAATTCGGTACATCACTTCTTCCTAAACAAAAAGGAAACCACCCGTAGCGGATCCAGGCCCCCTCCCTTAGAAAACATTTTTTTGAAAAAAATTGTGTTAAATCATGAAAAGCACTCACTTCGACATCCTCACCGGTGATCCTGTCAATAATTGTTTTGCCCCTCCCCCTCCCTTACTTAAAACTCTGAATCCGCCAATGACTACAGACACTGTTAAGTCAGTCTAATACATTTGTATCTTGACCTACACTTATAGAGATCGATGGTAAAGGAAAACTATTGACTCAACATTTAATTACGAAAAACGTGATCACTTATCATTCAGAATTGTCAACTTTCCTTTCATCTGTGCCAAGATACCTTCTGCACCTGCGTATGGTATTTTGCCTTTCACAACTCATACGTAATGCCGTAACTACGCAAACTTTTTGTGTCGCGCTAGACTTCTTGCAATTATACAATCACCTTTGATATGTTTATTTTGTTTGCACTTCCCGTATGAACAAAAATATTTAAATGCAGTTGTTTATTTTTTTAAGCGAACTTTTGATATAAATGTGTTTTCTACTAATAATGTGCCCATTTCAGTGTTACGTGCACTATTTATTTTTCTTTTGGTAGTACGTGTACATGCAAATATGCAGATTGGTAATTGGCATGTATGTACATGTACAATGTAATATGTACAGATCAGTTTAAACTTTTAACCTCTCACGAAACTGTCCTACAAGTATCAGTAAAAAACAGTTCTTTGACAGATTTAGAACTGTTCTCGGACAGTTCCAGAGCCTGCACTTCTGATAGTTCTAGGAGAGCCGGCTCTGATAGTAAGTAGAGCTGTTCCCGTAAAGCTGGCTCTACCAGAACTGTTCTAGAGCCGGTTCTCCTGAGAGTTCCCAAGAGAGGTTAGAAATGATCTCAGCTGTAAAGTCGAATTGAACACGTTCACAAGACGAGTATAGATTCATAGTAATGAGAAAAACATAATTGAATATTTATATGAAAAATATAACAAAACTATTTTCATACTGATGTCTGATTTGCGACAATTATCTTCTGTGTTCCACCATGATACATAGCTCTATTGAAGTCAGGCTTCTGTGCATGCGGAACGGCCATTGATGTTTTGTTTCTACCAATCAAAACATGTCCATCAAAATTTGAAATGCGTGATCTTGGAGTTTGATTTACAGTTATCTCTCTTGTATTAGCATAGTTGTAACTATACGGACTTCTTTCTGGCGGAACTTGAGGCATTCTATCACTCAGAATCATTTGAGCTCTCTCGTTGTAGTATATAACGCCCTGTCGTTGGGGCACCCTTGCATTACCCGAACTCTTACTTGTTCTGTCAAGTTTTATAGACGTATGCTGCTTTTCTGGAATTCGGGAGGAATGTGCTCTTTGATCTTGATATCTATGAGACATGGAACCTCTTTCTGGTTTGTTTATGACCCTTATTTTATTCTCACCAATTGACGGCATCATGGTTGTAGTTTGACGCGGCGTAAATGATTGTACCGCTTGAATTGTTCCTTTCGCCAAAATTGGTCCATTTTTATGCAAAAGCAAAGCAGGCCAGACTACATATTCCGCCACACTTCCGGTTCTGTCGTATAAATTAAATATGCTGCGATCAATCGGTTTTCCTTCGAGATTTTCATACTCAAGAACAAGGGGAGGATCGCTTACGCACATGAACCAACACAGCTCAGCGCATTTCCCTGTGAATTTTATCACCTGGGGTAGGTGGATGCCCTTTTGTGACAACATATACACCAATTTCTGTAATGTAAAGACACTAAAAAATTGAATTTAGTAAACAAATACATACAATAAATTCGTGTTATGTAACAGAAAATATAGACATGTAGTTGGAAAATAATGGAACCATCTCCAGCCATTGTGGAGTGACAATATATATGCGATGTATAAATGTATCAGGATTCATGAACAAAGACCGAGCCTGTAAATGGTCGAGACATTATAGGATATAAAGTCTTAATACAACTTTGCCCCAAAAAAGCCCTCAAGCCTTAGACTTTTATCTGGTTTATGCGTAGTGGTTAATCACTATTTTTTTCTCTATACTTAAAAGAAACAAAACGTTCATGTGACATATAATATGTATGTACATGTATATACAATAATTATACATGCACATTTATTTTCTGTTTGGGTCCCTTTTACGTAATCATAACAGAATAATGTTTACGATCTATATCATAACTCCCCCCTTTTAAACTGTACGCAACGTGCATTGTAAACAAAGATTAATTTGATATGTGTGCGTTATTTTCGTGCCATTTTGAGCAAATCACAGGTTAGTAAATATTTCGTTTCATCTTCATATTGTTTTCATTGATTTCTTGATTTATATGAACGGTTTTCTGTGTGAAGTTGTAATTATATTTCTTTGTTTACCGATGTGCAGTAAATCAAGGCGTATATAAATCCTTGAGTAAATTAATAGGCCTGTATATAAAGCTACATGTACAGTACATGTATTTTTATCAGCGATAAGTGTTTATGCTTTATGTTTATGATTATAATGTTTTATGGTTAATTAAGCATAAAACATGCATTAAGGGATGACCTAGATACTGCTTAAGCTACAGTCAGTATCTAGGACATCCCTTAATGCATAGTTTTAAAAATACATTAAATTTAGCACTTAAACATTGCTAAACGCATCTTTATATGACTGTGTTTAAAACACAAGCACAAATCAAACTTAGGAAAAAAGTTTAATGACTTCCATATAATATTAACAACAAAAATTTAAACAACATATTTTAGAATAAATCAACAGCAGTCAGAAACTAGATTTGAAGTCTGAAATTCATATAGTCATGTTCCTAAATTATTATGCAGTGTGAGCTACAGTCAGTATCTACATGTAGGACATCCCTTAATGCATACATGTAGTTTTAATAATACATTAAATTTAGCACTAAAACATTGCTAAATGCATCTTTATATGACTGTGTTTAAAACACAAGCACAAATCAAACTTAGGAAATGTTAAATGACTTTTATATAATATTAACAACAAAAATTTAAACATATTTTAGAATAAATCAACAGCAGTCAGAAACTAGATTTGTAGTCTGAAATTCATATAGTCATGTTCGTAAATTATTATGCAGTATAAGCTAGCAGTAATTTTCTTGAAAAAAATGTCATTTCTTTAAATTTAGATAAGTTGAGGTATTCTGTGCTATGAAGCAGCTAAATACCAACACCAAGAAGCAGAATACATGTATATTAAAATGTTCATTCAAATATTATCTTGCAATCTGTCACAAATTATTGCTAGCTTGCACTGCATTAGACAAAAATATATTTAGGCTACTGCATAATTGCATTTCCGAACAAAAATCCGTTCATGTAAATCTGTACATTTATTTTATCATTTGATGTTTACACTTCTGTTGTTAGCAAAATATGGCCGTAACAGCATTTTTTTTGTTTGTGTTGTGAGTGAAGTAAACATTCCTGATACTTTGTGAATGTAGAATACAATATGAAGAAGCGGTAATAAATGTCCTAGCTTTTGACCTTAGCTGAACTATTGTTCGAAGAGTTAATCAGACGTGTAAATTACAATAAAACTCTTTTTCAGTTTTTCACTGTTGTATTCAAGTTCCGATTCCACTTCATTTTTGATACATATCGGGTTTATATGATCTTGTATCAATTCCATGGTTACATAAGGAAAATACGGAATTTGGTCTCGTCACAAGGATTTTCTTACATGTGTACTTGATAAAGCATTTTCTACATGTATGAAGGTGTACGCTTATGCATCCTTCCAAGACATGATATTAACTAATGTACTGACGGTTAAATGGTTGAGGGAAATACCAGGGGCGGATTCAGGCGGGGCGTAGCGGGCGTGCCCCCCCCCCCGCCCTAAAGTTTGCAAACATGGGTTGACATTTAGGCGGTTTTAGGTTAAAACTTTAATTTCTCTCTAATTTTACCACAAAAGATATCTACATTGCACTCACTCCTGAAGAATATTTCAAAGACTCAACCTAAAAAAATGTAACTGCGCCCCCTCCCCCCAAAAAAAATAAAACTACAATCCTCGATCTACCCCTGAATACTACTTTATGCAATACATTTACTTTTAATATTCTATGTCAGAAAGAATTTATCAAAGACCTGTAGTGTTACCCTTGTGACGGCCTGTATATCCATTCTGTGTCTTTTCGTACTTACCTTTGTGTCGATCTGTAATTCCAAAATGTGTCGTTTTGTACTCACCTTTGTGACGGTCTGTATATCCAATCTGTGTCGTTTCGTACTTACCTTTGTGACGGTCTGTATATCCAATCTGTGTCGTTTCGAACTCACCTTTGTGACGACCCGTATTCCTAATTTGTGTCGTTTGTACTCACCTTTGTGACGGCCTGTATATCCAAACTGTGTCGTTTCGTACTCATCATTGTGGCGGCCTGTATATACAATCTGTGTCGTTTCGTACTGTCTTACCTTTGTGACGGCCTGTATTCCCAATCTGTGTCGTTCTGTATATGTTTAAATTATGTTTTGATGGTGTCGCGGATGAATTTCACTATTAATTTTTTGTGTCAAGATCAAAATGTTATACTTTTGAGGGAAAAATATATTTCTTTTTACTACCAACGATTTCTCTCTCAATACAAAATAAAAGGTTTGCTCTCCCTTTGTCATACTGAACTTTTAATAATATTTCTCACTTTGTAAATAACGTATGCAAATTGTTTTAATTTTAATATCTGTATGTTTATACATGTATACTTTATCTAGTTAATGAATTTTATTCTTTGTTTATTCATGTGACTGAATTTAATGATTGTATATACATTGTATTATGTGCCATGTTGCACATTTATGTGTCTGATGACATATAAATAAATAATCGTATTCGTATTCGTACCTACCTTTGTGACGGCCTGTATAACCAATCTGTGTCGTTTCACACCTACCTTTGTGACGGCCTGTATAACCAATCTGTGTCGTTCCACACCTACCTTTGTGACGGCCTGTATAACCAATCTGTGTCGTTCCACACCTACCTTTGTGACGGCCTGTATAACCAATCTGTGTCGTTTCACACCTACCTTTGTGACGGCTTGTATAACCAATCTGTGTCGTTTCACACCTACCTTTGTGACGGCCTGTATCCAATCTGTGTCGTTTCACACCTACCTTTGTGACGGCCTGTATCCAATCTGTGTCGTTTCACACCTACCTTTGTGACGGCCTGTATCCAATCTGTGTCGTTTCACACCTACCTTTGTGACGGCTTGTATAACCAATCTGTGTCGTTTCACACCTACCTTTGTGACGGCCTGTATCCAATCTGTGTCGTTTCACACCTACCTTTGTGACGGCCTGTATCCAATCTGTGTCGTTTCACACCTACCTTTGTGACGGCCTGTATCCAATCTGTGTCGTGTTTCCTTCTAATTTTGTAATTATTGATTACTTCGTCTATAAACATTTCGCCTAATCGTGTCGGTCTCGTTGAAGTCGGCGATATCATTGTCTACAAAAGTGTAAACAAGGAAAAAGTAACAACTGTAGCATAATACTAAATAGAATATAAATATGTGCAAGTGCACGTAACTGAAATAATTCTCATACAATAAAAAGCAAAGTAAATACTGTTTATACAATAATTCAATTGAAAGAAAGAGTCAGATATCTATTCCATCGGATTCGTTAATCTGATTAAAACTAGTATTTTTGCATTTTTCTGGACCCCTTCATTTACATTATACATATTAGTGAAAAAGTCTCATGTACTACTAGTAGTACATGTTTTCTTCTATTGGAGGAAATATATAATTATGGTATACTTATTAAAGGGGGAAATAACTTAGTTTGACAGCATTTTGTAATGAATAGATTCAAATCAGGTCAACAAAGCATTACCAATACATTGCCTAGAGCTTACTTACATGTACTTTAAAAATGAAAATACCATTATGTGGCTATTTTTCGAAAGAAATTTGCATGATTCTTACAAAGACAGATACTTGCTTCTAATAGTCTAACCATTAAATATTGTTTGACAAGTGTTAAATGCACTGTCCACATGGATATTGTCTTAAATTTCCCAATTCTCTTGTGTAAAATGCAACATGTCTTCGGTAGCTTTTTACATGTACATGTTTTTTTGTAGCAGTGCACATGTAAGTGCATACATGAGAAATTGGTCCACCATTTTGTACCTTACAAGGTTCATTTTTTGAGTAAGCAACTAAACTTTACCCTATTTCTATCCGGTGAATCGTTAGTTATATAGTGTTCAAATCCATTGAGAGAAAATCTGGCCTTCTGGAGTTGATCTTCAGCAATCTCATGGCATTTCCTGTAGCACAGCTAAAACATAATATGATAATAACAATAATTTTGAAGTTCATGATCTAGACGATCGTAAGAGTTTGATAATTGTTTTATGTACAAAAGACAAGGCAAATCTTCAAATAGCTTTGAAACTATGATGACTGATTTTTTTTATATGTTTTGATAAATTGACTTAGTGCAGGCGGTGTTGCCAAAGATGTCATAGCAAAGAAGGAGTTCAAATCCCGCTGAGGTAGCGACCTAATTTACATCTTGTTCATTTTATCACCCATTTCATGTTCATCGTCTGAATATAGCTGTGATATTGCTGCTCGGACGTTAAACCCCAACAATCAATCAATGATCCTAGCTGTGCATGATATATGTCTATATATTAATGCACTGGCATGTTAGGTGGCAGAGTAATCAGTCATACATTTTGTATTTTGAGGAAAGGTTAAGTACCTACCACGAATGGAGATCAACACGCAGTTGCAAAGTGTACCTGTTTTTTTTTTTTTTTTTTCGCTTATTATATTATCGCAAATATTGTGTCTGACTATTACAGCTACATGTATATTACACTTACATTGACTATGTCTATAAGTTGTTTCTCTATGATCCTAGGTTGGTTTTTATGAGCGTCATTTCTAAGTTCTTCATAGGCATCGGCCCATTCGTCAGTATACAGGGAGGTCCATTTCTCTCCTAACTTTGTTGGTCTGTTCTCGTCACTCAGGTCGGCTATTACTGCATTGCCTCTAGTGAGTTGGTCACCAGCAGCTTTGCTCAACCTTTGAATACATTTTTGTAGTCCATGAGGTACAAATGTACATGCTAAGAGAGAACAGTTGTACTATAAAATAGTTTAAAAAGTTAAAAGTACATGTACGTGTACATGTACTTGTATCTCTGTGATTACAGGGGTTTCATGATTAAGTTATAATTTCTAGTCTTGACAAAAGTGTTCGCGCCAGTATATATTTTATCAGGTGTTGTGCGCGTGTAACGTATATGAATACATGATAATATATGGACCACTGTAGGTGCATGTACGTCTTACTCTCTGCATGTACATGTTTATGAACCTACATGTACCGCTGGACCGGTATGAAATGCATCATTGTATAATTTGATTACATCAGTGCTCATTTGATAATATTTTTTTCAAATCGTTTTAAAGCTGTAGTTTTCTTATTATGATGATGATTGGGGGTTTTTACGGTCTTGACTATACTTACAGATCTCGCACGACCGTCCCTTGCGGGGATTCTGTTAGTAAATGTATGTTAGTAGTTGGAGGTAGCGGAGCCCAGCCTTCGGGATACCCGACCGAAGAACTCAGTCTGAGTATGTCCTACTAGCGGCTGGGCTTCTCTGTTGACGCTCTGGCCTACTCCCAGATCCCCCACTCTAACTGTTTGGGAGTACGTCAACGTGAAGAGTGATGTTCTTATTCTGTTTCTATGCATCCCTTAAATAGGATATGTAAGTCTCGTCATGTGACCCCGTGATTTCACGAGAATGGGTCCTAGTCTACCATTCAAAAGCATTGAGATTTGTCATTTAGAGAGCGTTGAGTTCAGTGTTAAATGCAAAACATTTTTTTGTATAAAAAAATACCGATAAAAGATGACAAATATCTATTTCTGCATGATAAAGGTAGAAAGAAAAAATAGAATATTTTACATTGTAATACAGTGTTTCGAGTACCCGGAAGTAAACAATAAAATGCAGATCAGTTTTTGGTTTTCAGTACAGTCTACGTCGGAAATTCCGGTAAAGAAAATGAAACTAGAACGAGATTTACATACCCTAGTCGGACACAGTTATTAGTGATCAAGGTAGGGACCATTTGGTTTTATAAGGTGAATACTCTGTATATGTCAAACAATTTAGCCAGAAACTGGAATAAAAAATATTCTGGCCGACATTTGGCAATCCTATAGCCTCCTCACAAAATAAAAAGATCTATACCATATAAACATGGATGGATGCATGAATCATCGTTATGGTAAATGTTTGATCATGTAATTCATACATAAGTACATGTAAATGTAAATGATATACAGCATGCGCATGTTACTACAAAGGACGACAGTCGCCATTCTTTTTTATCAATTTTCCTTGACTGTGTATTTTCCCGTGCATACTGCGCATGTATATTTTTGTAATTACACGTGCACATGTATACAAATGTAACTGCATGTACATGTCACTACCGAGAAAAGCTAATATATGATATGTAAGCATCAGATGATACATGTTTATAGTACATAGTAACACTTATATACAATTATATAATGAAGTTACGAACCTTCGTAATAGTTCATCTTTTTCTCTTTTGAGGATTAAATTTTCCTCACATAGGTCCTTATTTTTTCTTTCCAGCCTTGTGTACCATTCTTCTTGTGTTAGCAGCTTCCGCTCTAATTCTTCTAGTCTTGCCTTTAGATTTTCTTTACTCCCGCTCCGTAGTCTCTTCAATAGTTTCGCCATATCTCAATATTTCATTGTGTCTAAAATAGAGTGAAAATCGACTTACCAAACACCGGAAATCCCAAACATTGTCGAAACATTTAGTAAAATACCGATTTATTTACAATATTTACTTTCAGTAATGTTTTATTTCCTTGCAAATACAACGTGTATATTAACATACGCCAGACTTCTTAGCCAATAAAAACGTACAGACCTCATCACCACGGAAACTATTTGGGAATAAAATTTCATCCATAAAAGGGTCATTTTAAGTTGTTAAACTAACAGACTCAGTGCATACACACTCAATCTCAAAATTCTCGCGTACGGAATTATATTCGTTGTACGTTTTGGGTTGCTGTGCTTGGTATTTTGTTTGTCAGTGAGTTTATTTGTTTGCGTTTCTCCAGAAATGCAAAACTTTAGTGGTATATACATGTAAAGAAACAAAAGTAAGTTTTTAACAAATCAACATACACGTACGACATTGTAGCATTTTTTACTTCCCCTTTTACATTACATAATCATATTTCATTAGTGTTTACTTTCGATTTTCAAAGTTCGCTTACCTGTCATGGCATTAAAACATTCATTTCAACAGAAATATATCACGTCAGCTAAATAAGGCTAAAAGCTTGTATCCATATCGTAATGTGTATTGTAAACAAAAATAATTATATCTGGGCCATAAACACAAAAGATTTAAAATAAAAACAATCCTATCTGATTTCACATGTCTTAATCTCTTTAAATATGTATAACTACCATTATTAAAGAATGTGTGTCAATAATTAGCCGTCATGTTATAGACATGTACTTTTTGATAATGGAACAAAAACATACTGTTACAACATAGTTGCAAGGTGTCATAAATTTAAACGAGTGTATCGGTAAACAGTTAGAAGATGGTCATTTACACCCGATAACCGGTAAGGTTTGATGATATTGGCCTAACAAAAAAGGGGGGTCAATGGGACAATACAATGTGCCTTAATTGCCGGTGGCAGTGACAAATAGTAAGAGGGATCTTATTTGAACATTAAATTTTGTTAATTTAATTAGATATTGCATGCTAGCCAGAATTAAGCTACAAAGAAAGATACGTCAAAGATTACCACGAAAAAGAGAGAATTTGGCTCGAGTACAAGAATATAAATAAAAATCCCGGTATGAGAAACTTGGCAAAACTCATATTGAAAAGCTTCTTGGGAAAATTCGGAGAGCGATCGAACATGTGTCAAACAAAATACGTAACAGAACCGGCTGAGTACTTCGACATGTTAACCAGCGATCAGATTGACGTAAGTGGGATCAACTTTGTGACTAATGAAATGGCGGAAATGCGATGGAAGTTTAAAGGAGAGTTTGTTGAAACATCCCATAGGACAAATGTGGTCATTGCTGCATATACCACATCTCAGGCTCGACTGAAATTCAGCTTCTTGGAAGAACTTTGTACTGTGATACCGACTCCATAATATTCAAAAGTAAAGAAGGAGAATGGAAACCGAGACTAGGAGATTAAAATTTCAAGATAAGCAAAAAAGAATATAACCAATGATGGATTATCACAAATTACGAATTTTGAATAGGTTCTATGCAAATGCCATATGTTCTGATTAAGATGCAAATAGACACCCTTAAATGCTATTTAAAATTCGTCTCAATTTTAATATTTCTTTAACCATTCAGTGAATACAAATATTGCCTGACATTAAATCCAAGCCGCCCCCTCCCGGATTTACGGGCATAAATTGTCGCTGTCTTAGTAAAACCAGAAATAATTTTTTAGCAGTTTTATTTTGAACTTAGAACTAACATTTTTTTTCTTACGCTACCTCTACATAGCACATGCCCTCGTTTCTATCAATAACTAGATTTCAATATGAACACATGTACATATATACCCAGAGGAGAATTTTCCTCGGGGTACATGTGGATACTGATAAAAAACAACTATGATTGGCAATTGAAAATATTTATTTCCAATTTCCAAATACTTTTTTTTCATTCACTGCAACAAGTATTATTTTTCGATTATAGCTTTCAGACTTACAAGTAATGATTTTTCCTATGTCTTCAGTGTTATATCTATAACCCTTATAAGTGGGTATACATGTATATAGTGATAGGGATGTCTGTCCGTCCGTCCGTCCTTCCTTCCTTTCACCCGTCCTTCCTCCCTTTCTAAAGGTAAAGATATATGCGAAAACTACTTTCTCACTCCTGTGTTTTATTTTCAGTAACGGCGGTCATGTCTTTCGACGGATAAAAATTACCACATTTGTTTTATGCAGGATACCCTATAAACATACATACCAAGTTTGGTTTAAATTGGTCAAGCAGTGTAAGCCAAGAAGAGTTTAAAAAACTGTTAAAGTGCTTGTGTTTCTTGATTATTAAAGAGGCTTGTTCAAAATCGGAAGATTTTTAACTTATTATTAATTTGCGGCCCAAGATGGCGACGTCCATCAAATTTTACCAGCTCAGATTATTTGAAGAAAAACCATTACTATTGACATAAAAGACACGGACTGATAAAAATAAGTAAATAAAAAGGTACTGATGCCCATAATATTTATTACTATTTTTACCGAATTGTAAACAAACACAAAACCATATGCAACGAGGAAGAAGACCAAGGCCGACCCCAGCAAAGTACGATGATTGCGTAACTGGGAAGACGCTCGAGGACATATTGAATAATAGTGACATTAGTAACAATAAACAATCCTAGAAAAGCCTATCCACACACATAGATTGGTGGAAAAACAAGCAATGTAACTTCTGCAACAAGAAACAAACGCTACAGTAATGGAAAAGAGAAAACTATGCCGATGAAAGAAAGATCAGTGATCAGAATTAACTGTGACATTTCAATAATTACCAAACTAAAACGCGTTGAATGTCGTGCTGCATATTTTAAGGATATTCAAAACATTGCCAACCGCCTACACGAGGTAGAGAATCGGAAAAAAACAGAACGTATTCGACCAAACCGGAGACCCAACTATCATTGAAAACAAAAGAGTATTCAAGGCAACCAAGGTTATAACAGTAATCAAAAGAATGTAATCTAGTGACAAAGACCAGACAAGGAAAACAGACATACACAAAAAAGAACATAGAGTAACTAAAATCATACAAACAAACAAAAGCAAATGAGCAACTCGGACTCCACTAAAAACTGGGAATATATACTAGGTGCACTGGTAGAATAAGCATCCTCTGTTTGTCTAGAAACACCCACCGAGTTGCTCATAAAAAGTCAAGTCCGTGGTAGACAAACGAGGAAAAGTGCAGATGGGTACACCATAACGATCCACGAGTTCATGATGACGACCACAAAACTTCTGTAGTGATGACTTCTATCTTGTAGCAACATAACCCTGTTCCAGAAGCCAATTTGTTCTAGCGCGACACAAAACGTCTGCGTAGTTTCGGCAAGCTCTGGCATAATGTATGAGTTGTGATATGAACACTCCATACGCAGGTGCTGAAAGGATGTTGCCACAGATGAAAGGAAAGTTGGCAATTCTGAATGAAATGTCATCACGTTTGGCGTAAAGTATGATCAATAGTTTTCCTTTTCCATCGACTTCTAAATGTAGGTCAAGATATGAGGCTGACTTTACAGTGTCTATAGTATCCTCTATTTCAAGTTCTTTTTGGGTAGAATCGATGTATCCAGACCCCAAAATTAGGATTTTTAAAAATAATCATCTATATAACGGTAACTGAGACTAAAGGATCTAGCCAAACGATTCTTTCTTTCGAATCAGATCAGCTATAAGTCAGCCTCATAAGAGTGAAGGAATAGGTCAGCAAGTAAAGGAGCACAATTTTTTCCAATTGGAATGCCGACCGTGTGTTGAAAAACACGTCCACCACATTGGACAAATATATTGTCGATTAAAAATTCGAACATTTTGTTAACATTTTCCTCTGTATTTTTGCGAGATGATTTGGAATTATTTCTTACAAAGTATGAGGAATCTCTACCAAGAACTATATATTTGTATTTAGGTGTAACATTTTAAATGGAAAAACAACGTTATATAAAATGTATAAGGTTTGTAAGTCGGGATTTTAACTGAGTATGGGGAATAGAAGTATACAGTGTGGTGAAAATCATAGGTTTAAATGCTATTATATTCAGATAATAGTCTTGAACTGATTGTCTCCAAAAGATCTTTCGGATTTTTCAGGATCCACATCGAGTTAATGGTGAACTGTATTATATGTCCTATGCCACACCAAACGTCATTACAAAATGTTTTTGTTTTTTGAAAATCTGATTTGTGTTTCAAAATCTCAGTGTTTGGTTATTTATAGATATAATACAATTTACATATAAATACATGTACCTGTGCATTTAACATTTATCATTTTTTGTTTCCGTAAGACTAATTAAGTCTTATCTTTTATCTACATTGTATTTCATTATCATGACATTATATATGTACATGTTATATCCATGATTAAGTTTCACTCTCTTTGTTTCCCCTTCAAACATATATTTTATTTAGATGACTCTATTCATGTACAAACTTAGCTAAGATTCATGTTTTTTCGACGCAGTCGGTATAGTTTCGCTTTTACCCTTTGACCTTAAAGACGCTCGTCCATAGAAACGCAAGTCACCTGATCAAAATTCTGTTTCCAAATTGGCCAAATACTGATAACTTAGTGGGGTTCGAAAAAGAAAATTGAAATTGCGTGCCATGCGTTATTTCCAGATGAAAATCGTAAGTAAACAAGAAAAAAACAAAACAAAAACAAAAACAAAACAAAACAAAACAAACAAAACAAACACAAACAAACACAAACACATTTTACTGCATCGGCTATCTTTTTTTTTTAAAGATAGTACTTGTTTTAGTCTTGTTTGAAATACCAACATAAGAGAAGTTTTGTTTTAATATCCGCTGCTTGTAATAAAGGAAGTATGATCCTCACTTTGTACAAAGTATTTCTAAGTTTCATATTGTAAGTTCGGTTGAAATATGGTCAAATAAATGACATTTATATACCAAACGTTCACAAAGCAGCTCGTAGTAGTAGAAACAAAACAAAAATTCTAGTGGCATTTGCATTTTTGTTAAACACCAAATTATATTTAGGGGGGGGTGTACATAAATACCCAATAGTCATCCTGATATCATTCGGATTAAATTAAACGCTTGTATAACTTAAGAAAATATATTTACTTAGCCACGGTGTACATTTCTCCAGAAAATTCTAGATACATATCAGTTTTTGACCACCATTCAAAAGATGTAACAAAATGAAATAAATTTTGACATTTAATGTTTTTAAGGGGACTTTAATGCATGATTTATATTAAAACCGAATTTAATTACAAATAATTACTCCAGTATCATTCCAATTGAAAATAATAACTATATAAAAGATCAAGTTATGACAAAGTAACTACAAAGACTCCAAAACACTTACCAAATGTGATAAATTATTAAGTAGTTTTTGCATAAAGCCAGGTCTACGTATTTTAAATGGACGTAAAATTGGTGACATGCAACTACAATTTACCTGCATGATTCAAATTGAAAGAGCTCCTTTTGGGTTCACTGTAAGGCATCAAATGTTGCATGTGAAGCAGAGCTTGCCAGATTAACATTGAAAATAATTTATGATATATGTATTCAAACACAAAGCGCAAATATTGATGATAACTCCAAACTAGCTTTTTTCCTCGAATATGCAATTTGGACGAAAGACCAACATATGTAGAAAAATCATGTAATATGATAGATTAATGCATGATTTACAAACTCAGAACATGTCCTCCCCACTTTATAATTGAAAGTTGAAGATATTTTCAAATCCCTAGCGCAGAAAGAATATGCCCAATTTGTAATAGCTGTGTCAAAGATGAGTTCCATTTCTAATTTAATTGTTCCTCTTAGAAGGCAAAGCGAGATATTTTTTAACAGAGAATAAGATCCATTTTTTTCAAAATTACAATACCATGAATAATATTTAAAAAATAAACATAATTTTTTTATAACAATCTTTCTTACATTCTGTAGATGTTCCTTAATTTTATATCTCAATGCCCTGAGAAAGAAAAAGCAAAATGTAAAATGTTCCACTTTCAATTTATATAGAAACCCGTAATATTAGATAATTTCATTTGATTGATAAAGTGATATTTTTTCATGTGTATGTATTATGTGTGTTCTCAATTTGAATAAAATAAACATATGATATCCTCCAGAAGTAACATGTCTTAGTACTATGTACCTTATTTTTTAAATTGTATTCTTCACTCTCATAAGTATATAACATGCTTATCCACAAAATTTAGGCTGCTTTCAGGGGCAAATGTGGGGGAGTGGCGTACTACTGTAAAATGTACATGGGGAATTCTGCAAATTGTCTGCGTGTTAAAATACAAAAGTGAAAGTGAAAGCAGAATCACTGGTAAAAATTCAAAAATCAATCTAGTTTCTCTATGAAACCGCGTAGTAGTTGCTAATCATTTGAAATTGTAATATATGAATGCAAACTGTTCTTGCCAATCAATTATCAGTTACTAATTAAAAATATTTTTAGTACAATTGAACTTTTTAATGGCACAAGGCTTCAATTATGTGTTCGGGTTCAGTATTTACAGAAACAGTAATACTGTGTTATATGATGATTTATACGTGTGTAATACATTTTTATAATGGCTTAATCTAATAATAGAATACAAGGGCAAACACGATAATATAACGTGGGCATATCCTCTTTAGCGAGTATTTTTTTCTTGCATATGAGAACGGAACAAGGAGTTGTTTTTTCCCTAGTAAGCAACTTATTAGATATTGATACAGTGAAAACTGTCTAAGCCAAACTCCTTTTGGATTGAGAGATTTGATCGGTAAATGCATTGTCTTTGATTTACAGAATTTTAAAAAAAGATATTGTTCATGTAATTAATGTGAAGGGACTAAGAAAAATGTTTCTTTTACACTGGTTACCCGTTTATCAAGTGTTTGATTTAGACAGGTTTTATTGTCCTTTAAGGGACGCACATGCTTTAAGTTTTAATTCAATCTTAATTATTTCAGACATTCGGCTTCTAAACATTTCTTCAATGTATCGTAACCTTAGTTTCAAGTGCAACTGTGAAAAAGACACGTTGTAAATGGACATGCTTCATCTGATGGCTGTCACTAGGTATTATCTTCATCGTTGCTGCTGACCTTACACAAGACAAGTATTGTACAGACGAAAATGAACAGACTCGAAGAATAGCCTGATTCCTCTTTGTCTCTCTCACTTTACCTTTGGGGAAAAGAAAAGACATTACCAGGAAAACACAGCCATTGGGAACTCCTTATAACTTATAAAATGTGCCTAGAGATATATGTAGCATTTACTATTCTGAAAATTACAAATCTACATACACGTAAGAAGAGATTAGTTGATTTCGATCAAGTCTATACGTTATACATGTACATGTTTTTCCAGTTGAGATTTAATTCAAACACTACCGATACTCAAAATGATAACTTGCTAAATTATAAGAATGCACAATATTATATCACAATTAGAAAATTAAGTAGCTGTCTGTATAAACGTCAGTCAGGTGGTGATACATATACACGCATATAAAAACCCACAAAATCGACTTTTAGTTTTAGTTTAGACCATTATTAACCAATCTTATTTTGCCATCCGGTCGTTGCACCTTTATGATATACCTGTTGAACAGATTGTATATGAAATTTGCACTTCAAATTTATTATGGATTGGTCCAGCATGATATGAAAAATCTCGTCTGTTTTAACTTGATTCTCATGGTGCAAATAGTCAAATTACAGGGACTGACACTTTATACTTTTAAGTTGTAAGCCCATTTTGATATCCCCAAAATATGGCTTTAAATTTCATACATGTATTAAGTTACATATCAAAGTATTGTCACAAATAATTTCGTATTCAAAGCGGTTTTGGGTCTCATGTTTTATGTGTGATCGGAAGAATGTTGTCTAATGCGGTTAGATACGTGCGAATTTAAAACTTCAGTCTTAAATCCGTACGTTGACTTACATGTACATTGTACCATATCTAGTAACATGTTCATAAATGATGCAAAACTGTTCCAACATTTTGTTTTATCACTTTAAGTTGTAAAGTAAGGTTATGCATATAGCCTAAACATTTGACGCCAATGCTCCAGAAAGAAGACCTCCTAAAAAGTAACAATAATAAATGC
This sequence comes from Perna viridis, assembly GCA_037379345.1. Lineage (NCBI taxonomy): Eukaryota > Metazoa > Mollusca > Bivalvia > Mytilida > Mytilidae > Perna > Perna viridis. Next base: position 27,042,316 of record CM074520.1, read on the forward strand.
GCTAAATATAAAAAATCAAACAAAGAAGGGAGTTTTACTCCAAAACTTCCTCCTGGAAACTCCCAACTTTACTGCTACATGTATGTTTCATGTTTCAAATGTAATTTTTTTTATATTTTGCTAGACAAGTTTACAGTTCTATCTGCAAGATGTACAATAAAAGTTTGCACAATGGCATCTTTTTTGTACAAAATATTGTTTTAGAATTGATGTGCGTTTTTCTACTCATTTATATGCTTTTTTTTCTCGTGTTATTTTTCTCGATCTGAATTCATGATCAATGCATATTCATTCATATTTTTACAATGTTTTACTGTAATTATGGAAGATATTTGTACGTATACATGCATTAAGTTACAGTTACTATCGTACGATAACATAGATTTTGCTGACTCTACATTATATCTTATCCTACCAGTGCACATTGGCCAAACGAAATGGTTTTAATTGTACTCGAGGGGCTTGTTTAATGCGAGTTTTATTTTATTTTGTTTTATTTTATTTTATTTTTATTTTATGTTTCATTAACAGTTGTTGTTTGTTTGTTTGTTTTTTTGCTAAATTGTCGTTTCTTAGAATGTATTCCTTTCTTCTCATATTGAAGAAAGAAAGGAATGTATTTATTGCTTTTAAGTCTTGTCTAAATGTTTTCAGAAGGTAAAACTGACACATCTTAATGTTCTCTTCTATGACCAATGAAGTGGACTCTTATTAGAAGCTCTGGCGCATTGAAAACTAAAAATTTGTTTTATATTTCTTGTTTATGTCTTACATATAAGGGCAACAACCGGTGAAAGGGAGATAAAACGGAGGTCATAGTGATTTGTCCCTTTCACCGTTAGAGGCATGTACATTGCACCAGAGTTTCTGTTACTATTTTCTTAATTTAAATTAAGCATACAAATTCTCACTTCTTTCCAAAAAAGGGTCTTAATTCTGGCATGATCGTTGAGGTCTAACATCATAATTTATTTATGATATTTAGACATTGTTCTGCCCTATATACACATATTTTTTACTCGAATGCAGATCGGTGTTTGCTGGCAGACATATTAAGTAACCAAAGCTCTATTAAAATGAAACTTGTCTATACCAAACCCCAAATAAACTTGTCTACACCAAATCCCAAATGAAACTTGTCTATACCAAACCCCAAATAAACTTGTCTATACCAAACCCCGTATAAACTAAAAGCCAGTCTTAACCATAAATTCCATGAAGTCCCTTCGTTTGAGTTAATTTATACACAGTGACGGTATTTCGTTTCCGGATAACGCGAACAAATTCTACATTCCAGAAGGGGTTCTGTTTGACAGGTTTCACCGTATACTAAATTGCAGCCCAAAAACAGTGAGTACCAGACTATCTTGAGACGAAACGTGAACTACTATGGTAACATCTACTACATGTAGCAGCCATTCTGATATTTTGCATGTACATGTACTAATATATTTTACAAACTCTTCACCCTTGTTTTCATATTTATCCATCTTGATATCCATAAATATAATACATGCAGAGTTCCATACATGTATCCTTGTTCTGTTTTGCATAGAGGGCGCAACTGCAATTGACCACCCATCTTCAGTTTGAGGTTCAGGTGCTTAATTTAAATGCCTCCATAATCTAACACTTCGAAGGTGAACAAACTGTCAGTTCGTCTTCAGTAAAGCGTGCCTACATTGTCAAAATTGTGTGTTTTTTAGTGTTTATTAAGATTATTTTTTTAAATAAATTTTGCCTGATTCAATAGATTGGTGATAAGATATAATAATATCCAACCTTAAACTATTACACCAGCTCCCCCTTCAATTTGATAGCAAACTAGGTATGTTGTGAGTATGCGCACTACGCATTTCCGTTCTTATTATGATATGTCCTTTATCAAAGGTATGTTGCGTAGATTGTTTTTTTTCAAGTTATAACAGGTATTTTTTTATTTTGTGTTTGTGTTTCCAGATTATGCTTGAAGGCCTAAAACGGATGACTTGATTATATAAAAAAATGTTTACAAATTTGAATTTTATGATCCCTAGTTTACATGTATGTGTTACACTTCACGTTGACGTACTCCCAAACAGTTAGAATGGGGAAATGCTCTCGGATCCACGTGGGGTCTGGGAGTAGGCCAGAGTGTCAACAGAGCAGCCCAGCCGCTAGTAGGACATACTCTGACTGAGTTCTTCGGTCGGGTACCCTGAAGGCTGGGCTCCGCTACCTCCAACTATTAACAGATATTTACTAACAGAATATCCGTAAGGGGCGGTCGTGCGAGATCCGTTAGGATAGTCAAGACCGTAAAAACCCCCAATCATCATCATCACTGTACCTATTTTCAAATATGTGTTACTAGATTCGGTGTTTAAAACAGGAATAAAGTAACCATATGATATCGCCTTGAGGTAACATGTCCAAGTACAATGGGTTAATTTGAAATGGTACTCCTCACTCTCATGAGTATAATATGCTTATCCACAAAATTTAGGCTGCTTTCAGAGGCAAATTAATGCGGGAAGGGCCTTACTACTGTAAAATGTACATGTTTTGTATATGGAAACTTCTGCTATAATGCCAGTTATGCATACTTTTCTTGCAAAATGATTACAATAGTGAAAGTGAAAGCAGAATTAGTACTTTTCAAAAATCAATTTAGTCTATAAAACCAGCTACTATATACAAAAATTTTCAGTTCAAGTACACGTTTTAATTGCACAAAACTTTGATTAAGTGATCAATGATGAGGTTCAGTGTTTACAAAACCATTAATTACGAGTTTACATGTATAATACATTTTTATAACGACTTAATCAAGGACATACTAGACAGTATTTTGTTATATCAGGGGGGGCCGGGTGAGTGTGTTATGGGCGTACGCCCCCTCCCCCTTTTTCAAAGGAAAAACAAAACAATCGTAATCTACTAAGTATTGTATTGAATATGGCAATTTATTATATTCATTCATTAAACACGTCATATCCTGGTTTCCTTTTTAATACTGATTCTTGCAATTACGTTTCTTTTTCAGAAAACCCAGGACCCGCTCTGAATATAACCACATACAGTGAGTTCATTTGACTTCAAATGAGACCTAAACAAAGAGTTGCTTTTTTCCCTAGCTAGTGTATTTGAACTAAATTAGACCTATCAATATCTTAAAAAGGCAAATTTTACAACAACTTTGATGGTAATTTCTGGAGGTTATCAGGTATAAATACTCGATTAATATAATCATAATGTCTCTGCGTTTTTTCGTTGCAGGGTCACACCTTATGCACATTTTGCCTGGTTATTAGAATATAAGTACTTGATACAGTAAAAACTGTCTAAATCTTGCTTCGTTTGGATTGAGAGATTTGAACGATAAAGATGTGTTCGATTTTTAGAATTAAAAATAAATATTGTACATAATATGTAATTGATGTGAAGTGACTAAGGAAGACGTTCCATTTACACAGTTTACCCCTTTATCAAGGGTTTGGGTTAGACAGGTTTGGCTGCATATCCCATTTTAGTGACGTACGTTATAACTTTTAATTTCGTCGTAACTTTTTCAGATACTCGACGTATAAATATTTTCTTCCATGCCTCGTAACCAGAATTTCAAGTGCAACTGTGGACAGGACACGTGTAAATGGACATGCTTCATCTTATGGCTGTCACTAGGTATTATCTTCATCGTTGCTGCTGACCTTACACAAGACAAGTATTGTACAGACGAAAATGAACAGACTCGAAGAATAGCCTGATTCCTCTTTGTCTCTCTCACTTTACCTTTGGGGAAAAGAAAAGACATTACCAGGAAAACACAGCCATTGGGAACTCCTTATAACTTATAAAATGTGCCTAGAGATATATGTAGCATTTACTATTCTGAAAATTACAAATCTACATACACGTAAGAAGAGATTAGTTGATTTCGATCAAGTCTATACGTTATACATGTACATGTTTTTCCAGTTGAGATTTAATTCAAACACTACCGATACTCAAAATGATAACTTGCTAAATTATAAGAATGCACAATATTATATCACAATTAGAAAATTAAGTAGCTGTCTGTATAAACGTCAGTCAGGTGGTGATACATATACACGCATATAAAAACCCACAAAATCGACTTTTAGTTTTAGTTTAGACCATTATTAACCAATCTTATTTTGCCATCCGGTCGTTGCACCTTTATGATATACCTGTTGAACAGATTGTATATGAAATTTGCACTTCAAATTTATTATGGATTGGTCCAGCATGATATGAAAAATCTCGTCTGTTTTAACTTGATTCTCATGGTGCAAATAGTCAAATTACAGGGACTGACACTTTATACTTTTAAGTTGTAAGCCCATTTTGATATCCCCAAAATATGGCTTTAAATTTCATACATGTATTAAGTTACATATCAAAGTATTGTCACAAATAATTTCGTATTCAAAGCGGTTTTGGGTCTCATGTTTTATGTGTGATCGGAAGAATGTTGTCTAATGCGGTTAGATACGTGCGAATTTAAAACTTCAGTCTTAAATCCGTACGTTGACTTACATGTACATTGTACCATATCTAGTAACATGTTCATAAATGATGCAAAACTGTTCCAACATTTTGTTTTATCACTTTAAGTTGTAAAGTAAGGTTATGCATATAGCCTAAACATTTGACGCCAATGCTCCAGAAAGAAGACCTCCTAAAAAGTAACAATAATAAATGCGCTAAATATAAAAAATCAAACAAAGAAGGGAGTTTTACTCCAAAACTTCCTCCTGGAAACTCCCAACTTTACTGCTACATGTATGTTTCATGTTTCAAATGTAATTTTTTTTATATTTTGCTAGACAAGTTTACAGTTCTATCTGCAAGATGTACAATAAAAGTTTGCACAATGGCATCTTTTTTGTACAAAATATTGTTTTAGAATTGATGTGCGTTTTTCTACTCATTTATATGCTTTTTTTTCTCGTGTTATTTTTCTCGATCTGAATTCATGATCAATGCATATTCATTCATATTTTTACAATGTTTTACTGTAATTATGGAAGATATTTGTACGTATACATGCATTAAGTTACAGTTACTATCGTACGATAACATAGATTTTGCTGACTCTACATTATATCTTATCCTACCAGTGCACATTGGCCAAACGAAATGGTTTTAATTGTACTCGAGGGGCTTGTTTAATGCGAGTTTTATTTTATTTTGTTTTATTTTATTTTATTTTTATTTTATGTTTCATTAACAGTTGTTGTTTGTTTGTTTGTTTTTTTGCTAAATTGTCGTTTCTTAGAATGTATTCCTTTCTTCTCATATTGAAGAAAGAAAGGAATGTATTTATTGCTTTTAAGTCTTGTCTAAATGTTTTCAGAAGGTAAAACTGACACATCTTAATGTTCTCTTCTATGACCAATGAAGTGGACTCTTATTAGAAGCTCTGGCGCATTGAAAACTAAAAATTTGTTTTATATTTCTTGTTTATGTCTTACATATAAGGGCAACAACCGGTGAAAGGGAGATAAAACGGAGGTCATAGTGATTTGTCCCTTTCACCGTTAGAGGCATGTACATTGCACCAGAGTTTCTGTTACTATTTTCTTAATTTAAATTAAGCATACAAATTCTCACTTCTTTCCAAAAAAGGGTCTTAATTCTGGCATGATCGTTGAGGTCTAACATCATAATTTATTTATGATATTTAGACATTGTTCTGCCCTATATACACATATTTTTTACTCGAATGCAGATCGGTGTTTGCTGGCAGACATATTAAGTAACCAAAGCTCTATTAAAATGAAACTTGTCTATACCAAACCCCAAATAAACTTGTCTACACCAAATCCCAAATGAAACTTGTCTATACCAAACCCCAAATAAACTTGTCTATACCAAACCCCAAATAAACTAAAAGCCAGTCTTAACCATAAATTCCATGAAGTCCCTTCGTTTGAGTTAATTTATACACAGTGACGGTATTTCGTTTCCGGATAACGCGAACAAATTCTACATTCCAGAAGGGGTTCTGTTTGACAGGTTTCACCGTATACTAAATTGCAGCCCAAAAACAGTGAGTACCAGACTATCTTGAGACGAAACGTGAACTACTATGGTAACATCTACTACATGTAGCAGCCATTCTGATATTTTGCATGTACATGTACTAATATATTTTACAAACTCTTCACCCTTGTTTTCATATTTATCCATCTTGATATCCATAAATATAATACATGCAGAGTTCCATACATGTATCCTTGTTCTGTTTTGCATAGAGGGCGCAACTGCAATTGACCACCCATCTTCAGTTTGAGGTTCAGGTGCTTAATTTAAATGCCTCCATAATCTAACACTTCGAAGGTGAACAAACTGTCAGTTCGTCTTCAGTAAAGCGTGCCTACATTGTCAAAATTGTGTGTTTTTTAGTGTTTATTAAGATTATTTTTTTAAATAAATTTTGCCTGATTCAATAGATTGGTGATAAGATATAATAATATCCAACCTTAAACTATTACACCAGCTCCCCCTTCAATTTGATAGCAAACTAGGTATGTTGTGAGTATGCGCACTACGCATTTCCGTTCTTATTATGATATGTCCTTTATCAAAGGTATGTTGCGTAGATTGTTTTTTTTCAAGTTATAACAGGTATTTTTTTATTTTGTGTTTGTGTTTCCAGATTATGCTTGAAGGCCTAAAACGGATGACTTGATTATATAAAAAAATGTTTACAAATTTGAATTTTATGATCCCTAGTTTACATGTATGTGTTACACTTCACGTTGACGTACTCCCAAACAGTTAGAATGGGGAAATGCTCTCGGATCCACGTGGGGTCTGGGAGTAGGCCAGAGTGTCAACAGAGCAGCCCAGCCGCTAGTAGGACATACTCTGACTGAGTTCTTCGGTCGGGTACCCTGAAGGCTGGGCTCCGCTACCTCCAACTATTAACAGATATTTACTAACAGAATATCCGTAAGGGGCGGTCGTGCGAGATCCGTTAGGATAGTCAAGACCGTAAAAACCCCCAATCATCATCATCACTGTACCTATTTTCAAATATGTGTTACTAGATTCGGTGTTTAAAACAGGAATAAAGTAACCATATGATATCGCCTTGAGGTAACATGTCCAAGTACAATGGGTTAATTTGAAATGGTACTCCTCACTCTCATGAGTATAATATGCTTATCCACAAAATTTAGGCTGCTTTCAGAGGCAAATTAATGCGGGAAGGGCCTTACTACTGTAAAATGTACATGTTTTGTATATGGAAACTTCTGCTATAATGCCAGTTATGCATACTTTTCTTGCAAAATGATTACAATAGTGAAAGTGAAAGCAGAATTAGTACTTTTCAAAAATCAATTTAGTCTATAAAACCAGCTACTATATACAAAAATTTTCAGTTCAAGTACACGTTTTAATTGCACAAAACTTTGATTAAGTGATCAATGATGAGGTTCAGTGTTTACAAAACCATTAATTACGAGTTTACATGTATAATACATTTTTATAACGACTTAATCAAGGACATACTAGACAGTATTTTGTTATATCAGGGGGGGCCGGGTGAGTGTGTTATGGGCGTACGCCCCCTCCCCCTTTTTCAAAGGAAAAACAAAACAATCGTAATCTACTAAGTATTGTATTGAATATGGCAATTTATTATATTCATTCATTAAACACGTCATATCCTGGTTTCCTTTTTAATACTGATTCTTGCAATTACGTTTCTTTTTCAGAAAACCCAGGACCCGCTCTGAATATAACCACATACAGTGAGTTCATTTGACTTCAAATGAGACCTAAACAAAGAGTTGCTTTTTTCCCTAGCTAGTGTATTTGAACTAAATTAGACCTATCAATATCTTAAAAAGGCAAATTTTACAACAACTTTGATGGTAATTTCTGGAGGTTATCAGGTATAAATACTCGATTAATATAATCATAATGTCTCTGCGTTTTTTCGTTGCAGGGTCACACCTTATGCACATTTTGCCTGGTTATTAGAATATAAGTACTTGATACAGTAAAAACTGTCTAAATCTTGCTTCGTTTGGATTGAGAGATTTGAACGATAAAGATGTGTTCGATTTTTAGAATTAAAAATAAATATTGTACATAATATGTAATTGATGTGAAGTGACTAAGGAAGACGTTCCATTTACACAGTTTACCCCTTTATCAAGGGTTTGGGTTAGACAGGTTTGGCTGCATATCCCATTTTAGTGACGTACGTTATAACTTTTAATTTCGTCGTAACTTTTTCAGATACTCGACGTATAAATATTTTCTTCCATGCCTCGTAACCAGAATTTCAAGTGCAACTGTGGACAGGACACGTGTAAATGGACATGCTTCATCTTATGGCTGTCACTAGGTATTATTTTCATCTTTGCCGCTGAGCTGACACAAAGCAAGTATTGTACAGACGGCAATGAACATACTCGAATTGTAGCTTTTCCAATAGGAGCTGCCTTTGCCTTCCTATTAGTCGGACCATTCTTGTGCACCAATTGTGGAATACCGAGTCTCTGCAAAGCCATTTTCCTACTAATTTTTCTAGCAACAGCAGGCACTTGTACAGTTTTTTCTGTTTTATCCGTTATCAAAAGCTGTCATAAAGAAGAATTGTTATTAGCACTCTTCTCTATTGGATGGGTATGTTCGTTTATTGGAGGCTGTGTATTTGGAAGAAAAGTGGCCAATATGGTTGGATACGTAAGGATGTGAATTAATGCAAATAGCAGTAAAACACTAACTGGATGATATTTAAATGTCTTTTTTACACATATACATGCGCATTTCCCTTGTGTAATATTATTCTTACATGTACATGTAGAAGTGTCATTTTCCGTAACACCTGCAAGCTGTTCGCTGTGAGCGGAGTATTTAGTTATCGTGGCGTTTGTTCGTCCACAACTTCTCCATTACTGATTTGTTTTACATATCACTGCAAAATAATATTTTGACCGATGCTTAGTTCATGTACCAATATAAGTATGCCAAGAATGAGGAATTAATTTCAGATAGAAGCAACATGTTGTTTTTGCACTGACAAGTTGGGGAGAACCTTTTTAGAGCTTTCTTCATTTTATTGTTTTAATTTCCATTGAAATGCAAAGATTCGCGCTTTTAAAAACCCGGTTATTATTATGCTTAATTGGGCAATTTGAGGACTGTTATATAAAAAAACACTTTTCATCTCCAGGGTCGCTCCAATTTAAACATCATACATTATACTTGTATCAATCAATCAAAAAAATTTTTTTTCACCTTGTTACATGACTGCATAATTTAGTAAGGAAGATTTAATTTATGCCATATATTATATGCAAACAACTGGGCATCATACATGAACATTGAATTGCCCGATAACAGACTTGTAAAGGAACTATCCATGCTTGGCTTAGTATTTGGGGAAATAAAGGGTAATTACGTGAATGAAATAACCGAGCTGATAGTCAAACGAGTTCAGGAAATTGTATGACGGAAAAGCAAACAAGGCAAGTTCACATGACAAATGACAATATCAAGGAAAAAGCCGGGCAATTGAAAATAACTATTGTCTTGGTGTCTATAATTGTTTTGTCAAAAACATTAACTTCTCAATCTAGATATTGGAAATACAACTTTTTCATTCAATGTAAATTTCCCTAGGCACAGTGTAAAATTTAAAATATTTTATTTTTCATTCAACTGGAAAATTGCACGTTTTAGTTGCATTGGTGCTGGTTATTTTTCGATTGCAGATTGATTTATTTTATAGTTTGCGCTAGCGACAGCTGATCTTGTTATTAATTAGAAAAAAAAGAAAAATAAATAAATAATTAATGGATAAAGTACTTATATTGTTAGCATAGGTGTTTGTAAGAATCGGGCAAAATGGAAAAAAAATCAGAAACATAATAAAGTCACATCAAAACTCCACCAATTTGACAATGTAATGTCACTCAAGGATACTTTCTGTTTGAAAATACCATTATTTGATCTCTGCATCACTGATTTTGCTCAGATTTTTTTTTCAATAGAATGTTAGTAAATGTAAACGGCACATAATAATCAGTATAATGACGGAGTGTGGAAATTTGAAGATAGATAGATCAAAATGGTGTTTTTAACAGAGTTATCTGCCATTGAAATGTTCATTTTTAATACAATTCTATGAAATTATGAAATAAACTCGATGCACCAATATGATATGGAAAATATTGTCTTCATTTCCTTGATTTTTATGGTGCAAATAGTTAAATTACGACATCAAAATGATGGGTTCTTTTATACCATGTTTTACCAACTGCCTGATTCTTACAGAGACTGACATTTACAATATAGTTCATGACAAAGTTATTCCAAGCAAACACATGTACGCCTTAATTTAAATTGGATGTAATATTTGCGGATTATTTTATAATGTTTGTTTGTTGCGTCTGATATAAAACAGAGCGATGCACTATATATACCATATACATGTATCTGGATGTTGTTGCTTTCTTAATAAAAAAAATGACCAAATTATTATCACTTACTTCAGAACAGCACTAGTTCAAATGGGTGAACAAGTGTTTCAGATTTGATATCTTTAATTGGTCAAAGTACCAAGCTGCATATCATTTATAAAATGCTATGTATGTTGTATTATTAGTGTCACAGTATAAATATTTATATATATTTTGGTATATTTTTGGTTGTTATATTTAGGTTGTTATACATTTATTTAATACCTAAATATACTTTCGTTTATTATCTTATTTACTTTTGAGTTTATTCCTATACATTCCATCTTCATCTCATAATTATAATCATTGTTATTGTAATCATCATGTGACGGTTGACTGGACCGCTCTCCGCTAACAGGTTCCCGCTGCACGGACTTTACTTTTCTTTTATTAAATTGTCATTCTGCACTTCGACTTTCACCAGAGTGGATTGTCTTATCGACATCCTTTATTGCAGGTTAGTCAATTGTAATAATCTTTGTAAAATAATTGATATTTCAATTTAACGGCGGAATATTTCATATATTATTCATTGTTTCCATTCCATTTATAATTCGTGTCCTTTATTGCAGAATTAGATATCATCGTTGACAACTGGCAATTATACTTATTTTCGCCTTGCCCAACATAATCTAATGGTGAGCATAATTTCCGGCGACATTAGGATTAATACCAGAGTTGTGTTAGCGTTCATTTAACAAATACGCAAAATCCGGACTATATGGGAATCGGCTTGAACAAAAAAAAAAATGCGTTTAGATGTAAAACTTGGACAATCAAGATTTGAACAAGACAATGTATCATCCCTTTTTCCTTAGGATAGTTGCTTCCCCAAAAACCAGAGTCGTCTGACAACTTTAATCCTTCAAGACTTTTGTAGGCCTTATAATAAGGATCATTTCAGCAATTAAAAGAATTTGGCTAAATCTAACGGCTTTGGATATATAACTTGCGAAAAACTACCGCCTGACCCCTTTGTGTTATTTTCCGAAACGGCAGCTATGTTTTTTTTCGACCGATCGAAAATCCCCACATATGTTATATACAGGATCTCCCAAGGAACATTCATACCAAGTTTGGTTCCAATTGGTCAAGTTGTGTCAGAGGAGAAGATTTTAAAGAAATAACATTGAAGAAAGCCAAAAAAAAAAAAAAAAAAAAAAAACATCGAAAAAAGCAATAACTCCAATACAGCTTGCCAATAACAAACGAAAAATTAATTAGATCTTATGATGATCACTTTTATTCACGTCAGGATTTGGCTTAAGCTAACTGTGTTGGAGATATAAGCGAAAAACTACTGTCTGACCCCTATGTTCCATTTTTAGTAACTGCAGTTATGCGTTTCGGCCGATCATAAATCCTCACATTTGTAATATACCCCAAGGAACATTCATATTAAATTTGGTATCAATTGGTTCAGTAGTGTCAGTAAAGAAGATATTTGAAAAAAAAAATAGCATTGAAAATATCAAACATACGTCGAAAAAGGCAATTACTAAAATATAGCTTAACAGATTAAAACAAAAATGACCGCAGATTGATCTTTTTACTTATGTCTGAATGTGGTTAAACCTAACTGTTTTGGAGATATATTTTATATTTTTAGTAACGGCTGTCATGTTTTTCGACGGATAAAAATTACCACATTTGTTTTATGCAGGATACCCCAAAAACATTAATACCAAATTTAGTTTAAATTGGGTAAGCAGTGTAAGCCAAGAAGAGTTTGAACAATTTGTAAACGACGATGACGACGACCGACGACGACAACTGACTAAAAAGTGATGGCAATAGCTCACGTGACCTTTGGCCAGACGAGTAGTCATAGACATCACTATAGACCACTTTAATGACCTTTTTCTATTGTAAATGTGCACTCGAGCGGAAAATCTGTGAGGATCAGTTTTCAACATAGAGGACACCTGGTTATGCAATGTGATGACTAATGGTCTAGTATCGATCGTCATACATGAACTAGTTTGACCTTTTGATGACAGTTTGTCTAAGATTACGTGACCGGGAGATGGTGGGGGACCAAAATTGACCAGGGGAACCGGAAGTGGATGGAGGACCAATAAAGGGAACATGGGGCCCTTGACCTAGAAAGGGGACCCTTAAAGGTTGGGAGGAAAACGACTTTCATTGGTATCCTCATTAAGTGTCCTAATTAGTGTCATTATATAGTACGGTGTAAACTGGTAAGTATAAAAAGGGGGAGGGGTATTATGATTTGTCTTTCTTTGTTTATATTGCCTAATTATTTTAATTGTTTTTTTTAATTATTTTTGTTTATTATTTGTAATTTCATTGTCATTGTATAATAATTGAATGGACAGATTTTAAATTTTGATTTGATTTTCTTTGTGTTCAGTGGATTGTGTAATTTGAATAGATGTCTCACGGGTTAGACAGATGTTTAAAACGTCTCATTTTACTAGTGATTTCAATAGCCCGTGTATTGATTTTCGACCTCTTCTTATTGTGCTTCATGCATACATTACAGTTGTAAGGACGTGTTGTGCAATGTTTACCACTAGAACATCAATGTTATCATTTTTTTTCAATTATGTTTTGTTTAATCATGTTTAATATGTTAGTATTCAGTTTAAAATTTTGAATAATCACTAATGATTATCCTGACAATTGTAAGGACAATCACCCCGGACTTGACTTTTTATGTGCAACTCGCGGTTTCTAGAAAAGCAGAGGACACTTACCCTATCGGTGCATCTGGTCCATGCTCCCAGTTTTTAGTGGAGTCCGAGTTGCTCATTTGCTTTTGTTACTTTGTGTGTATGATTTTAGTTACTTTATGGTCTTTGTTGTGTATGTCTGTTTTCCATGTCTGGTCTTTGTCCCTGGACTACATTCTTTTGATTACCGCTATAAGCTTGGTTCCCTTGATTACTCTTTTACAAATGATGTTAACAATTGGAAAGTTAAGAGCTTTTGAATGATATTGTTAGATGGACAACAGGGACTCATTGTGGTGTGGGTCTATAAAGGGATAATCACCTGTCTAAAATTATTGATTGAACTTTCCAATCTATAATAGTAATGGACTTTTTGAATGTTATTGCTGATATGTGTCAATGTACACTCGACCGACTGATGTAATGTAGTTGTGTTATATTCATATTTAAGATAATTATGTAGTTGACTTGATGAACGACTTTGTAAGGGGACAGATGTCGTTTGCTCGTGTACTTCTATGTCTTATTGATTTTCACTGTCGTGTGGTTAAATGTATTTGAAAGGTTAAGATTGTTTTCGTTTGCGGTCATTCACCCGGAGGTTTCGAAGTAGAGTTACTTCCCTTTCAATAACAACGTTTTTTTAACTTTCATATTATTGTATTTCTCCGTCACGAGAACATTATGGGTCGGAGATCCCACAATATTTTTACAAATCAATATCCATACGGATAGCTTTGGTACGAGTCCTTCTTTATACAGCGTTTATCGAAGATGATACGCTGTCGTACTGTCAACAATTGTTTCTTCCTTCTCATTATTCTATCATCTTCTATCGTGGTGCCATCAGCTCCATTTACTGCCATTTCTCTTAATAGCTCATATTTGATTTGAAGTGTGTTTTTATAATTTAACCTAATTCCTCGCACTTACAGCAGGTCGTAGTTCCGTCATCTAGTGGTTTGGTTTATTTAAAGGTATGGTTTTTTCTTTGATCTTGTTTTCAGCTACTTCATTCGTTAAGTCTCCTAAATAATTTCGTAGTTTGGTTTTCCATTTACCTTCTTTACTTTTGAATAGTATGGAGTCGGTATCATAGTACAAAGCACGGGGTCCAAGCTGTTCCAAGACGCTGTACAGGAATCGAGTGGCTGGCCAGAATGGTGTAAGACAAAGAAAACAAAGAAAGATACGTCAAAGATTACCACGAAAAAGAGAGAATTTGGCTCGAGTACAAGAATATAAATAAAAATCCCGGTATGAGAAACTTGGCAAAACTCATATTGAAAAGCTTCTTGGGAAAATTCGGAGAGCGATCGAACATGTGTCAAACAAAATACGTAACAGAACCGGCTGAGTACTTCGACATGTTAACCAGCGATCAGATTGACGTAAGTGGGATCAACTTTGTGACTAATGAAATGGCGGAAATGCGATGGAAGTTTAAAGGAGAGTTTGTTGAAACATCCCATAGGACAAATGTGGTCATTGCTGCATATACCACATCTCAGGCTCGACTGAAATTCAGCTTCTTGGAAGAACTTTGTACTATGATACCGACTCCATAATATTCAAAAGTAAAGAAGGAGAATGGAAACCGAGACTAGGAGATTAAAATTTCAAGATAAGCAAAAAAGAATATAACCAATGATGGATTATCACAAATTACGAATTTTGAATAGGTTCTATGCAAATGCCATATGTTCTGATTAAGATGCAAATAGACACCCTTAAATGCTATTTAAAATTCGTCTCAATTTTAATATTTCTTTAACCATTCAGTGAATACAAATATTGCCTGACATTAAATCCAAGCCGCCCCCTCCCGGATTTACGGGCATAAATTGTCGCTGTCTTAGTAAAACCAGAAATAATTTTTTAGCAGTTTTATTTTGAACTTAGAACTAGCATTTTTTTTCTTACGCTACCTCTACATAGCACATGCCCTCGTTTCTATCAATAACTAGATTTCAATATGAACACATGTACATATATACCCAGAGGAGAATTTTCCTCGGGGTACATGTGGATACTGATAAAAAACAACTATGATTGGCAATTGAAAATATTTATTTCCAATTTCCAAATACTTTTTTTTCATTCACTGCAACAAGTATTATTTTTCGATTATAGCTTTCAGACTTACAAGTAATGATTTTTCCTATGTCTTCAGTGTTATATCTATAACCCTTATAAGTGGGTATACATGTATATAGTGATAGGGATGTCTGTCCGTCCGTCCGTCCTTCCTTCCTTTCACCCGTCCTTCCTCCCTTTCTAAAGGTAAAGATATATGCGAAAACTACTTTCTCACTCCTGTGTTTTATTTTCAGTAACGGCGGTCATGTCTTTCGACGGATAAAAATTACCACATTTGTTTTATGCAGGATACCCCATAAACATACATACCAAGTTTGGTTTAAATTGGTCAAGCAGTGTAAGCCAAGAAGAGTTTAAAAAACTGTTAAAGTGCTTGTGTTTCTTGATTATTAAAGAGGCTTGTTCAAAATCGGAAGATTTTTAACTTATTATTAATTTGCGGCCCAAGATGGCGACGTCCATCAAATTTTACCAGCTCAGATTATTTGAAGAAAAACCATTACTATTGACATAAAAGACACGGACTGATAAAAATAAGTAAATAAAAAGGTACTGATGCCCATAATATTTATTACTATTTTTACCGAATTGTAAACAAACACAAAACCATATGCAACGAGGAAGAAGACCAAGGCCGACCCCAGCAAAGTACGATGATTGCGTAACTGGGAAGACGCTCGAGGACATATTGAATAATAGTGACATTAGTAACAATAAACAATCCTAGAAAAGCCTATCCACACACATAGATTGGTGGAAAAACAAGCAATGTAACTTCTGCAACAAGAAACAAACGCTACAGTAATGGAAAAGAGAAAACTATGCCGATGAAAGAAAGATCAGTGATCAGAATTAACTGTGACATTTCAATAATTACCAAACTAAAACGCGTTGAATGTCGTGCTGCATATTTTAAGGATATTCAAAACATTGCCAACCGCCTACACGAGGTAGAGAATCGGAAAAAAACAGAACGTATTCGACCAAACCGGAGACCCAACTATCATTGAAAACAAAAGAGTATTCAAGGCAACCAAGGTTATAACAGTAATCAAAAGAATGTAATCTAGTGACAAAGACCAGACAAGGAAAACAGACATACACAAAAAAGAACATAGAGTAACTAAAATCATACAAACAAACAAAAGCAAATGAGCAACTCGGACTCCACTAAAAACTGGGAATATATACTAGGTGCACTGGTAGAATAAGCATCCTCTGTTTGTCTAGAAACACCCACCGAGTTGCTCATAAAAAGTCAAGTCCGTGGTAGACAAACGAGGAAAAGTGCAGATGGGTACACCATAACGATCCACGAGTTCATGATGACGACCACAAAACTTCTGTAGTGATGACTTCTATCTTGTAGCAACATAACCCTGTTCCAGAAGCCGATTTGTTCTAGCGCGACACAAAACGTCTGCGTAGTTTCGGCAAGCTCTGGCATAATGTATGAGTTGTGATATGAACACTCCATACGCAGGTGCTGAAAGGATGTTGCCACAGATGAAAGGAAAGTTGGCAATTCTGAATGAAATGTCATCACGTTTGGCGTAAAGTATGGTCAATAGTTTTCCTTTTCCATCGACTTCTAAATGTAGGTCAAGATATGAGGCTTTACAGTGTCTATAGTATCCTCTATTTCAAGTTCTTTTTGGGTAGAATCGATGTATCCAGACCCCAAAATTAGGATTTTTAAAAATAATCATCTATATAACGGTAACTGAGACTAAAGGATCTAGCCAAACGATTCTTTCTTTCGAATCAGATCAGCTATAAGTCAGCCTCATAAGAGTGAAGGAATAGGTCAGCAAGTAAAGGAGCACAATTTTTTCCAATTGG
This sequence comes from Perna viridis, assembly GCA_037379345.1. Lineage (NCBI taxonomy): Eukaryota > Metazoa > Mollusca > Bivalvia > Mytilida > Mytilidae > Perna > Perna viridis. The sequence continues at coordinate 27,059,441 of CM074520.1, forward strand.
AATGCCGACCGTGTGTTGAAAAACACGTCCACCACATTGGACAAATATGTTGTCGATTAAAAATTCGAACATTTTGTTAACATTTTCCTCTGTATTTTTGCGAGATGATTTGGAATTATTTCTTACAAAGTATGAGGAATCTCTACCAAGAACTATATATTTGTATTTAGGTGTAACATTTTAAATGGAAAAACAACGTTATATAAAATGTATAAGGTTTGTAAGTCGGGATTTTAACTGAGTATGGGGAATAGAAGTATACAGTGTGGTGAAAATCATAGGTTTAAATGCTATTATATTCAGATAATAGTCTTGAACTGATTGTCTCCAAAAGATCTTTCGGATTTTTCAGGATCCACATCGAGTTAATGGTGAACTGTATTATATGTCCTATGCCACACCAAACGTCATTACAAAATGTTTTTGTTTTTTGAAAATCTGATTTGTGTTTCAAAATCTCAGTGTTTGGTTATTTATAGATATAATACAATTTACATATAAATACATGTACCTGTGCATTTAACATTTATCATTTTTTGTTTCCGTAAGACTAATTAAGTCTTATCTTTTATCTACATTGTATTTCATTATCATGACATTATATATGTACATGTTATATCCATGATTAAGTTTCACTCTCTTTGTTTCCCCTTCAAACATATATTTTATTTAGATGACTCTATTCATGTACAAACTTAGCTAAGATTCATGTTTTTTCGACGCAGTCGGTATAGTTTCGCTTTTACCCTTTGACCTTAAAGACGCTCGTCCATAGAAACGCAAGTCACCTGATCAAAATTCTGTTTCCAAATTGGCCAAATACTGATAACTTAGTGGGGTTCGAAAAAGAAAATTGAAATTGCGTGCCATGCGTTATTTCCAGATGAAAATCGTAAGTAAACAAGAAAAAAACAAAACAAAAACAAAAACAAAACAAAACAAAACAAACAAAACAAACACAAACAAACACAAACACATTTTACTGCGTCGGCTATCTTTTTTTTTTAAAGATAGTACTTGTTTTAGTCTTGTTTGAAATACCAACATAAGAGAAGTTTTGTTTTAATATCCGCTGCTTGTAATAAAGGAAGTATGATCCTCACTTTGTACAAAGTATTTCTAAGTTTCATATTGTAAGTTCGGTTGAAATATGGTCAAATAAATGACATTTATATACCAAACGTTCACAAAGCAGCTCGTAGTAGTAGAAACAAAACAAAAATTCTAGTGGCATTTGCATTTTTGTTAAACACCAAATTATATTTAGGGGGGGGGGTGTACATAAATACCCAATAGTCATCCTGATATCATTCGGATTAAATTAAACGCTTGTATAACTTAAGAAAATATATTTACTTAGCCACGGTGTACATTTCTCCAGAAAATTCTAGATACATATCAGTTTTTGACCACCATTCAAAAGATGTAACAAAATGAAATAAATTTTGACATTTAATGTTTTAAGGGGACTTTAATGCATGATTTATATTAAAACCGAATTTAATTACAAATAATTACTCCAGTATCATTCCAATTGAAAATAATAACTATATAAAAGATCAAGTTATGACAAAGTAACTACAAAGACTCCAAAACACTTACCAAATGTGATAAATTATTAAGTAGTTTTTGCATAAAGCCAGGTCTACGTATTTTAAATGGACGTAAAATTGGTGACATGCAACTACAATTTACCTGCATGATTCAAATTGAAAGAGCTCCTTTTGGGTTCACTGTAAGGCATCAAATGTTGCATGTGAAGCAGAGCTTGCCAGATTAACATTGAAAATAATTTATGATATATGTATTCAAACACAAAGCGCAAATATTGATGATAACTCCAAACTAGCTTTTTTCCTCGAATATACAATTTGGACGAAAGACCAACATATGTAGAAAAATCATGTAATATGATAGATTAATGCATGATTTACAAACTCAGAACATGTCCTCCCCACTTTATAATTGAAAGTTGAAGATATTTTCAAATCCCTAGCGCAGAAAGAATATGCCCAATTTGTAATAGCTGTGTCAAAGATGAGTTCCATTTCTAATTTAATTGTTCCTCTTAGAAGGCAAAGCGAGATATTTTTTAACAGAGAATAAGATCCATTTTTTTCAAAATTACAATACCATGAATAATATTTAAAAAATAAACATAATTTTTTTATAACAATCTTTCTTACATTCTGTAGATGTTCCTTAATTTTATATCTCAATGCCCTGAGAAAGAAAAAGCAAAATGTAAAATGTTCCACTTTCAATTTATATAGAAACCCGTAATATTAGATAATTTCATTTGATTGATAAAGTGATATTTTTTCATGTGTATGTATTATGTGTGTTCTTAATTTGAATAAAATAAACATATGATATCCTCCAGAAGTAACATGTCTTAGTACTATGTACCTTATTTTTTTAAATTGTATTCTTCACTCTCATAAGTATATAACATGCTTATCCACAAAATTTAGGCTGCTTTCAGGGGCAAATGTGGGGGAGTGGCGTACTACTGTAAAATGTACATGGGGAATTCTGCAAATTGTCTGCGTGTTAAAATACAAAAGTGAAAGTGAAAGCAGAATCACTGGTAAAAATTCAAAAATCAATCTAGTTTCTCTATGAAACCGCGTAGTAGTTGCTATTCATTTGAAATTGTAATATATGAATGCAAACTGTTCTTGCCAATCAATTATCAGTTACTAATTAAAAATATTTTTAGTACAATTGAACTTTTTAATGGCACAAGGCTTCAATTATGTGTTCGGGTTCAGTATTTACAGAAACAGTAATACTGTGTTATATGATGATTTATACCTGTGTAATACATTTTTATAATGGCTTAATCTAATAATAGAATACAAGGGCAAACACGATAATATAACGTGGGCATATCCTCTTTAGCGAGTATTTTTTTCTTGCATATGAGAACGGAACAAGGAGTTGTTTTTTCCCTAGTAAGCAACTTATTAGATATTGATACAGTGAAAACTGTCTAAGCCAAACTCCTTTTGGATTGAGAGATTTGATCGGTAAATGCATTGTCTTTGATTTACAGAATTTTAAAAAAAGATATTGTTCATGTAATTAATGTGAAGGGACTAAGAAAAATGTTTCTTTTACACTGGTTACCCGTTTATCAAGTGTTTGATTTAGACAGGTTTTATTGTCCTTTAAGGGACGCACATGCTTTAAGTTTTAATTCAATCTTAATTATTTCAGACATTCGGCTTCTAAACATTTCTTCAATGTATCGTAACCTTAGTTTCAAGTGCAACTGTGAAAAAGACACGTTGTAAATGGACATGCTTCATCTGATGGCTGTCACTAGGTATTATCTTCATCGTTGCTGCTGACCTTACACAAGACAAGTATTGTACAGACGAAAATGAACAGACTCGAAGAATAGCCTGATTCCTCTTTGTCTCTCTCACTTTACCTTTGGGGAAAAGAAAAGACATTACCAGGAAAACACAGCCATTGGGAACTCCTTATAACTTATAAAATGTGCCTAGAGATATATGTAGCATTTACTATTCTGAAAATTACAAATCTACATACACGTAAGAAGAGATTAGTTGATTTCGATCAAGTCTATACGTTATACATGTACATGTTTTTCCAGTTGAGATTTAATTCAAACACTACCGATACTCAAAATGATAACTTGCTAAATTATAAGAATGCACAATATTATATCACAATTAGAAAATTAAGTAGCTGTCTGTATAAACGTCAGTCAGGTGGTGATACATATACACGCATATAAAAACCCACAAAATCGACTTTTAGTTTTAGTTTAGACCATTATTAACCAATCTTATTTTGCCATCCGGTCGTTGCACCTTTATGATATACCTGTTGAACAGATTGTATATGAAATTTGCACTTCAAATTTATTATGGATTGGTCCAGCATGATATGAAAAATCTCGTCTGTTTTAACTTGATTCTCATGGTGCAAATAGTCAAATTACTGGGACTGACACTTTATACTTTTAAGTTGTAAGCCCATTTTGATATCCCCAAAATATGGCTTTAAATTTCATACATGTATTAAGTTACATATCAAAGTATTGTCACAAATAATTTCGTATTCAAAGCGGTTTTGGGTCTCATGTTTTATGTGTGATCGGAAGAATGTTGTCTAATGTGGTTAGATACGTGCGAATTTAAAACTTCAGTCTTAAATCCGTACGTTGACTTACATGTACATTGTACCATATCTAGTAACATGTTCATAAATGATGCAAAACTGTTCCAACATTTTGTTTTATCACTTTAAGTTGTAAAGTAAGGTTATGCATATAGCCTAAACATTTGACGCCAATGCTCCAGAAAGAAGACCTCCTAAAAAGTAACAATAATAAATGCGCTAAATATAAAAAATCAAACAAAGAAGGGAGTTTTACTCCAAAACTTCCTCCTGGAAACTCCCAACTTTACTGCTACATGTATGTTTCATGTTTCAAATGTAATTTTTTTTATATTTTGCTAGACAAGTTTACAGTTCTATCTGCAAGATGTACAATAAAAGTTAGCACAATGGCATCTTTTTTGTACAAAATATTGTTTTAGAATTGATGTGCGTTTTTCTACTCATTTATATGCTTTTTTTTCTCGTGTTATTTTTCTCGATCTGAATTCATGATCAATGCATATTCATTCATATTTTTACAATGTTTTACTGTAATTATGGAAGATATTTGTACGTATACATGCATTAAGTTACAGTTACTATCGTACGATAACATAGATTTTGCTAACCATACATTATATCTTATCCTACCAGTGCACATTGGCCAAACGAAATGGTTTTAATTGTACTCGAGGGGCTTGTTTAATGCGAGTTTTATTTTATTTTGTTTTATTTTATTTTATTTTTATTTTATGTTTCATTAACAGTTGTTGTTTGTTTGTTTTTTTTTTTTGCTAAATTGTCGTTTCTTAGAATGTATTCCTTTCTTCTCATATTGAAGAAAGAAAGGAATGTATTTATTGCTTTTAAGTCTTGTCTAAATGTTTTCAGAAGGTAAAACTGACACATCTTAATGTTCTCTTCTATGACCAATGAAGTGGACTCTTATTAGAAGCTCTGGCGAATTGAAAACTAAAAATTTGTTTTATATTTCTTGTTTATGTCTTACATATAAGGGCAACAACCGGTGAAAGGGAGATAATTCAATTTATAAAACGGAGGTCATAGTGATTTTTCCCTTTCACCGTTAGAGGCATGTACATTGCACCAGAGTTTCTGTTACTATTTTCTTAATTTAAATTAAGCATACAAATTCTCACTTCTTTCCAAAAAAGGGTCTTAATTCTGGCATGATCGTTGAGGTCTAACATCATAATTTATTTATGATATTTAGACATTGTTCTGCCCTATATACACATATTTTTTACTCGAATGCAGATCGGTGTTTGCTGGCAGACATATTAAGTAACCAAAGCTCTATTAAAATGAAACTTGTCTATACCAAACCCCAAATAAACTTGTCTACACCAAATCCCAAATGAAACTTGTCTATACCAAACCCCAAATAAACTTGTCTATACCAAACCCCAAATAAACTAAAAGCCAGTCTTAACCATAAATTCCATGAAGTCCCTTCGTTTGAGTTAATTTATACACAGTGACGGTATTTCGTTTCCGGATAACGCGAACAAATTCTACATTCCAGAAGGGGTTCTGTTTGACAGGTTTCACCGTATACTAAATTGCAGCCCAAAAACAGTGAGTACCAGACTATCTTGAGACGAAACGTGAACTACTATGGTAACATCTACTACATGTAGCAGCCATTCTGATATTTTGCATGTACATGTACTAATATATTTTACAAACTCTTCACCCTTGTTTTCATATTTATCCATCTTGATATCCATAAATATAATACATGCAGAGTTCCATACATGTATCCTTGTTCTGTTTTGCATAGAGGGCGCAACTGCAATTGACCACCCATCTTCAGTTTGAGGTTCAGGTGCTTAATTTAAATGCCTCCATAATCTAACACTTCGAAGGTGAACAAACTGTCAGTTCGTCTTCAGTAAAGCGTGCCTACATTGTCAAAATTGTGTGTTTTTTAGTGTTTATTAAGATTATTTTTTTAAATAAATTTTGCCTGATTCAATAGATTGGTGATAAGATATAATAATATCCAACCTTAAACTATTACACCAGCTCCCCCTTCAATTTGATAGCAAACTAGGTATGTTGTGAGTATGCGCACTACGCATTTCCGTTCTTATTATGATATGTCCTTTATCAAAGGTATGTTGCGTAGATTGTTTTTTTTCAAGTTATAACAGGTATTTTTTTATTTTGTGTTTGTGTTTCCAGATTATGCTTGAAGGCCTAAAACGGATGACTTGATTATATAAAAAAATGTTTACAAATTTGAATTTTATGATCCCTAGTTTACATGTATGTGTTACACTTCACGTTGACGTACTCCCAAACAGTTAGAATGGGGAAATGCTCTCGGATCCACGTGGGGTCTGGGAGTAGGCCAGAGTGTCAACAGAGCAGCCCAGCCGCTAGTAGGACATACTCTGACTGAGTTCTTCGGTCGGGTACCCTGAAGGCTGGGCTCCGCTACCTCCAACTATTAACAGATATTTACTAACAGAATATCCGTAAGGGGCGGTCGTGCGAGATCCGTTAGGATAGTCAAGACCGTAAAAACCCCCAATCATCATCATCACTGTACCTATTTTCAAATATGTGTTACTAGATTCGGTGTTTAAAACAGGAATAAAGTAACCATATGATATCGCCTTGAGGTAACATGTCCAAGTACAATGGGTTAATTTGAAATGGTACTCCTCACTCTCATGAGTATAATATGCTTATCCACAAAATTTAGGCTGCTTTCAGAGGCAAATTAATGCGGGAAGGGCCTTACTACTGTAAAATGTACATGTTTTGTATATGGAAACTTCTGCTATAATGCCAGTTATGCATACTTTTCTTGCAAAATGATTACAATAGTGAAAGTGAAAGCAGAATTAGTACTTTTCAAAAATCAATTTAGTCTATAAAACCAGCTACTATATACAAAAATTTTCAGTTCAAGTACACTTTTTAATTGCACAAAACTTTGATTAAGTGATCAATGATGAGGTTCAGTGTTTACAAAACCATTAATTACGAGTTTACATGTATAATACATTTTTATAACGAGTTAATCAAGGACATACTAGACAGTATTTTGTTATATCAGGGCGGGTCCGGGTGAGTGTGTTATGGGCGTACGCCCCCTCCCCCTTTTTCAAAGGAAAAACAAAACAATCGTAATCTACTAAGTATTGTATTGAATATGGCAATTTATTATATTCATTCATTAAACACGTCATATCCTGGTTTCCTTTTTAATACTGATTCTTGCAATTACGTTTCATTTTCAGAAAACCCAGGACCCGCTCTGAATATAACCACATACAGTGAGTTCATTTGACTTCAAATGAGACCTAAACAAAGAGTTGCTTTTTTCCCTAGCTAGTGTATTTGAACTAAATTAGACCTATCAATATCTTAAAAAGGCAAATTTTACAACAACTTTGATGGTAATTTCTGGAGGTTATCAGGTATAAATACTCGATTAATATAATCATAATATCTCTGCGTTTTTTCGTTGCAGGGTCACACCTTATGCACATTTTGCCTGATTATTAGAATATAAGTACTTGATACAGTAAAAAACTGTCTAAATCTTGCTTCGTTTGGATTGAGAGATTTGAACGATAAAGATGTGTTCGATTTTTAGAATTAAAAATAAATATTGTACATAATATGTAATTGATGTGAAGTGACTAAGAAAGACGTTCCCTTTACACAGTTTACCCCTTTATCAAGGGTTTGGGTTAGACAGGTTTGGCTGCATATCCCATTTTAGTGACGTACGTTATAACTTTTAATTTCGTCGTAACTTTTTCAGATACTCGACGTATAAATATTTTCTTCCATGCCTCGTAACCAGAATTTCAAGTGCAACTGTGGACAGGACACGTGTAAATGGACATGCTTCATCTTATGGCTGTCACTAGGTATTATTTTCATCTTTGCCGCTGAGCTGACACAAAGCAAGTATTGTACAGACGGCAATGAACATACTCGAATTGTAGCTTTTCCAATAGGATCTGCCTTTGCCTTCCTATTAGTCGGACCATTCTTGTGCACCATTTGTGGAAAACCGATTCTCTGCAAAGCCATTTTCCTACTAATTTTTCTAGCAACAGCAGGCACTTGTACAGTTTTTTCTGTTTTATCCGTTATCAAAAGCTGTCATAAAGAAGAATTGTTATTAGCACTCTTCTCTATTGGATGGGTATGTTCGTTTATTGGAGGCTGTGTATTTGGAAGAATAGTGGCCAATATGGTTGGATACGTAAGGATGTGAATTAATGCAAATAGCAGTAAAACACTAACTGGATGATATTTAAATGTCTTTTTTACACATATACATGCGCATTTCCCTTGTGTAATATTATTCTTACATGTACATGTAGAAGTGTCATTTTCCGTAACACCTGCAAGCTGTTCGCTGTGAGCGGAGTATTTAGTTATCGTGGCGTTTGTTCGTCCACAACTTCTCCATTACTGATTTGTTTTACATATCACTGCAAAATAATATTTTGACCGATGCTTATTTCATGTACCAATATAAGTATGCCAAGAATGAGGAATTAATTTCAGATAGAAGCAACATGTTGTTTTTGCACTGACAAGTTGGGGAGAACCTTTTTAGAGCTTTCTTCATTTTATTGTTTTAATTTCCATTGAAATGTAAAGATTCGCGCTTTTAAAAACCCGGTTATTATTATGCTTAATTGGGCAATTTGAGGACTGTTATATAAAAAAACACTTTTCATCTCCAGGGTCGCTCCAATTTAAACATCATACATTATACTTGTATCAATCAATCAAAAAATTTTTTTTTCACCTTGTTACATGACTGCATAATTTAGTAAGGAAGATTTAATTTATGCCATATATTATATGCAAACAACTGGGCATCATACATGAACATTGAATTGCCCGATAACAGACTTGTAAAGGAACTATCCATGCTTGGCTTAGTATTTGGGGAAATAAAGGGTAATTACGTGTATGAAATAACCGAGCTGATAGTCAAACGAGTTCAGGAAATTGTATGACGGAAAAGCAAACAAGGCAAGTTCACATGACAAATGACAATATCAAGGAAAAAGCCGGGCAATTGAAAATAACTATTGTCTTGGTGTCTATAATTGTTTTGTCAGAAACATTAACATCTCAATCCAGATATTGGAAATACAACTTTTTCATTCAATGTAAATTTCCCTAGGCACAGTGTAAAATTTAAAATATTTTATTTTTCATTCAACTGGAAAATTGCACGTTTTAGTTGCATTGGTGCTGGTTATTTTTCGATTGCAGATTGATTTATTTTATAGTTTGCGCTAGCGACAGCTGATCTTGTTATTAATTAGAAAAAAAAGAAAAATAAATAAATAATTAATGGATAAAGTACTTATATTGTTAGCATAGGTGTTTGTAAGAATCGGGCAAAATGGAAAAAAAATCAGAAACATAATAAAGTCACATCAAAACCCCACCAATTTGACAATGTAATGTCACTCAAGGATACTTTCTGTTTGAAAATACCATTATTTGATCTCTGCATCACTGATTTTGCTCAGATGTTTTTTTCAATAGAATGTTAGTAAATGTAAACGGCACATAATAATCAGTATAATGACGGAGTGTGGAAATTTGAAGATAGATAGATCAAAATGGTGTTTTTGACAGAGTTATCTGCCATTGAAATGTTCATTTTTAATACAATTCTATGAAATTATGAAATAAACTCGATGCACCAATATGATATGGAAAATATTGTCTTCATTTCCTTGATTTATATGGTGCAAATAGTTAAATTACGACATCAAAATGATGGGTTCTTTTATACCATGTTTTACCAACTGCCTGATTCTTACAGAGACTGACATTTACAATATAGTTCATGACAAAGTTATTCCAAGCAAACACATGTACGCCTTAATTTAAATTGGATGTAATATTTGCGGATTATTTTATAATGTTTGTTTGTTGCGTCTGATATAAAACAGAGCGCTGCACTATATATACCATATACATGTATCTGGATGTTGTTGCTTTCTTAATAAAAAAAATGACCAAATTATTATCACTTACTTCAGAACAGCACTAGTTCAAATGGGTGAACAAGTGTTTCAGATTTGATATCTTTAATTGGTCAAAGTACCAAGCTGCATATCATTTATACAATGCTATGTATGTTGTATTATTAGTGTCACAGTATAAATATTTATATATATTTTGGTATATTTTTGGTTGTTATATTTAGGTTGTTATACATTTATTTAATACCTAAATATACTTTCGTTTATTATCTTATTTACTTTTGAGTTTATTCCTATACATTCCATCTTCATCTCATAATTATAATCATTGTTATTGTAATCATCATGTGACGGTTGACTGGACCGCTCTCCGCTAACAGGTTCCCGCTGCACGGACTTTACTTTTCTTTTATTAAATTGTCATTCTGCACTTCGACTTTCACCAGAGTGGATTGTCTTATCGACATCCTTTATTGCAGGTTAGTCAATTGTAATAATCTTTGTAAAATAATTGATATTTCAATTTAACGGCGGAATATTTCATATATTATTCATTGTTTCCATTCCATTTATAATTCGTGTCCTTTATTGCAGAATTAGATATCATCGTTGACAACTGGCAATTATACTTATTTTCGCCTTGCCCAACATAATCTAATGGTGAGCATAATTTCCGGCGACATTAGGATTAATACCAGAGTTGTGTTAGCGTTCATTTAACAAATACGCAAAATCCGGACTATATGGGAATCGGCTTGAACAAAAAAAAAAAAAAAAAAGCGTTTAGATGTAAAACTTGGACAATCAAGATTTGAACAAGACAATGTATCACCCCTTTTTCCTTAGGATAGTTGCTTCCCCAAAAACCAGAGTTGTCTGACAACTTTAATCCTTCAAGACTTTTGTAGGCCTTATAATAAGGATCATTTCAGCAATTAAAAGAATTTGGCTAAATCTAACGGCTTTGGATATATAACTTGCGAAAAACTACCGCCTGACCCCTTTGTGTTATTTTCCGAAACGGCAGCTATGTTTTTTTTTTCGACCGATCGAAAATCCCCACATATGTTATATACAGGATCTCCCAAGGAACATTCATACCAAGTTTGGTTCCAATTGGTCAAGTTGTGTCAGAGGAGAAGATTTTAAAGAAATAACATTGAAGAAAGCCAAAAAAAAAAAAAAAAAAAAAAAAAAAAAAAACGAAAAAAGCAATAACTCCAATACAGCTTGCCAATAACAAACGAAAAATTAATTAGATCTTATGATGATCACTTTTATTCACGTCAGGATTTGGCTTAAGCTAACTGTGTTGGAGATATAAGCGAAAAACTACTGTCTGACCCCTATGTTCCATTTTTAGTAACTGCAGTTATGCGTTTCGGCCGATCATAAATCCTCACATTTGTAATATACCCCAAGGAACATTCATATTAAATTTGGTATCAATTGGTTCAGTAGTGTCAGTAAAGAAGATATTTGAAAAAAAATAGCATTGAAAATATCAAACATACGTCGAAAAAGGCAATTACTAAAATATAGCTTAACAGATTAAAACAAAAATGACCGCAGATTGATCTTTTTACTTATGTCTGAATGTGGTTAAACCTAACTGTTTTGGAGATATATTTTTTTTTTTTAGTAACGGCTGTCATGTTTTTCGACGGATAAAAATTACCACATTTGTTTTATGCAGGATACCCCAAAAACATTAATACCAAATTTAATTTAAATTGGGTAAGCAGTGTAAGCCAAGAAGAGTTTGAACAATTTGTAAACGACGATGACGACGACCGACGACGACAACTGACTAAAAAGTGATGGCAATAGCTCACGTGACCTTTGGCCAGACGAGTAGTCATAGACATCACTATAGACCACTTTAATGAACTTTTTCTATTGTAAATGTGCACTCGAGCGGAAAATCTGTGAGGATCAGTTTTCAACATAGAGGACACCTGGTTATGCAATGTGATGACTAATGGTCTAGTATCGATCGTCATCCATGAACTTGTTTGACCTTTTGATGACAGTTTGTCTAAGATTACGTGACCGGGAGATGGTAGGGGACCAAAATTGACCAGGGGAACCGGAAGTGGATGGAGGACCAATAAAGGGAACATGGGGCCCTTGACCTAGAAAGGGGACCCTTAAAGGTTGGGAGGAAAACGACTTTCATTGGTATCCTCATTAAGTGTCCTAATTAGTGTCATTATATAGTACGGTGTAAACTGGTAAGTATAAAAAGGGGGAGGGGTATTATGATTTGTCTTTCTTTGTTTATATTGCCTAATTATTTTAATTGTTTTTTTTAAATTATTTTTGTTTATTATTTGTAATTTCATTGTCATTGTATAATAATTGAATGGACAGATTTTAAATTTTGATTTGATTTTCTTTGTGTTCAATGGATTGTGTAATTTGAATAGATGTCTCACGGGTTAGACAGATGTTTAAAACTTCTCATTTTACTGGTGATTTCAATAGCCCGTGTATTGATTTTCGACCTCTTCTTATTGTGCTTCATGCATACATTACAGTTGTAAGGACGTGTTGTGCAATGTTTACCACTAGAACATCAATGTTATCATTTTTTTTCAATTATTTTTTGTTTAATCATGTTTAATATGTTAGTATTCAGTTTAAAATTTTGAATAATCACTAATGATTATCCTGACAATTGTAAGGACAATCACCCCGGACTTGACTTTTTATGTGCAACTCGCGGTTTCTAGAAAAGCAGAGGACACTTACCCTATCGGTACATCTGGTCCATGCTCCCAGTTTTTAGTGGAGTCCGAGTTGCTCATTTGCTTTTGTTACTTTGTGTGTATGATTTTAGTTACTTTATGGTCTTTGTTGTGTATGTCTGTTTTCCATGTCTGGTCTTTGTCCCTGGACTACATTCTTTTGATTACCGCTATAAGCTTGGTTCCCTTGATTACTCTTTTACAAATGATGTTAACAATTGGAAAGTTAAGAGCTTTTGAATGATATTGTTAGATGGACAACAGGGACTCATAGTGGTGTGGGTCTATAAAGGGATAATCACCTGTCTAAAATTATTGATTGAGCTTTCCAATCTATAATAGTAATGGACTTTTTGAATGTTATTGCTGATATGTGTCAATGTACACTCGACCGACTGATGTAATGTAGTTGTCTTATATTCATATTTAAGATAATTATTTAGTTGTCTTGATGAACGACTTTGTAAGGGGACAGATGTCGTTTGCTCGTGTACTTCTATGTCTTATTGATTTTCACTGTCGTGTGGTTAAATGTATTTGAAAGGTTAAGATTGTTTTCGTTTGCGGTCATTCACCCGGAGGTTTCGAAGTAGAGTTACTTCCCTTTCAATAACAACGTTTTTTTAACTTTCATATTATTGTATTTCTCCGTCACGAGAACATTATGGGTCGGAGATCCCACAATATTTTTACAAATCAATATCCATACGGATAGCTTTGGTACGAGTCCTTCTTTATACAGCGTTTATCGAAGATGATACGCTGTCGTACTGTCAACAATTGTTTCTTCCTTCTCATTATTCTATCATCTTCTATCGTGGTGCCATCAGCTCCATTTACTGCCATTTCTCTTAATAGCTCATATTTGATTTGAAGTGTGTTTTTATAATTTAACCTAATTCCTCGCACTTACAGCAGGTCGTAGTTCCGTCATCTAGTGGTTTGGTTTATTTAAAGGTATGGTTTTTTCTTTGATCTTGTTTCCAGCTACTTCATTCGTTAAGTCTCCTAAATAATTTCGTAGTTTGGTTTTCCATTTACCTTCTTTACTTTTGAATAGTATGGAGTCGGTATCATAGTACAAAGCACGGGGTCCAAGCTGTTCCAAGACGCTGTACAGGAATCGAGTGGCTGGCCAGAATGGTGTAAGACAAAGAAAACAAAGAAAGATACGTCAAAGATTACCACGAAAAAGAGAGAATTTGGCTCGAGTACAAGAATATAAATAAAAATCCCGGTATGAGAAACTTGGCAAAACTCATACTGAAAAGCTTCTTGGGAAAATTCGGAGAGCGATCGAACATGTGTCAAGCAAAATACGTAACAGAACCGGCTGAGTACTTCGACATGTTAACCAGCGATCAGATTGACGTAAGTGGGATCAACTTTGTGACTAATGAAATGGCGGAAATGCGATGGAAGTTTAAAGGAGAGTTTGTTGAAACATCCCATAGGACAAATGTGTCATTGCTGCATATACCACATCTCAGGCTCGACTGAAATTCAGCTTCTTGGAAGAACTTTGTACTGTGATACCGACTCCATAATATTCAAAAGTAAAGAAGGAGAATGGAAACCGAGACTAGGAGATTAAAATTTCAAGATAAGCAAAAAAGAATATAACCAATGATGGATTATCACAAATTACGAATTTTGAATAGGTTCTATGCAAATGCCATATGTTCTGATTAAGATGCAAATAGACACCCTTAAATGCTATTTAAAATTCGTCTCAATTTTAATATTTCTTTAACCATTCAGTGAATACAAATATTGCCTGACATTAAATCCAAGCCGCCCCCTCCCGGATTTACGGGCATAAATTGTCGCTGTCTTAGTAAAACCAGAAATAATTTTTTAGCAGTTTTATTTTGAACTTAGAACTAGCTTTTTTTTTCTTACGCTACCTCTACATAGCACATGCCCTCGTTTCTATCAATAACTAGATTTCAATATGAACACATGTACATATATACCCAGAGGAGAATTTTCCTCGGGGTACATGTGGATACTGATAAAAAACAACTATGATTGGCAATTGAAAATATTTATTTCCAATTTCCAAATACTTTTTTTTTCATTCACTGCAACAAGTATTATTTTTCGATTATAGCTTTCAGACTTACAAGTAATGATTTTTCCTATGTCTTCAGTGTTATATCTATAACCCTTATAAGTGGGTATACATGTATATAGTGATAGGGATGTCTGTCCGTCCGTCCGTCCTTCCTTCCTTTCACCCGTCCTTCCTCCCTTTCTAAAGGTAAAGATATATGCGAAAACTACTTTCTCACTCCTGTGTTTTATTTTCAGTAACGGCGGTCATGTCTTTCGACGGATAAAAATTACCACATTTGTTTTATGCAGGATACCCCATAAACATACATACCAAGTTTGGTTTAAATTGGTCAAGCAGTGTAAGCCAAGAAGAGTTTAAAAAACTGTTAAAGTGCTTGTGTTTCTTGATTATTAAAGAGGCTTGTTCAAAATCGGAAGATTTTTAACTTATTATTAATTTGCGGCCCAAGATGGCGACGTCCATCAAATTTTACCAGCTCTGATTATTTGAAGAAAACCCATTACTATTGACATAAAAGACACGGACTGATAAAAATAAGTAAATAAAAAGGTACTGATGCACATAATATTTATTACTATTTTTACCGAATTGTAAACAAACACAAAACCATATGCAACGAGGAAGAAGACCAAAGCCGACCCCAGCAAAGTACGATGATTGCGTAACTGGGAAGACGCTCGAGGACATATTGAATAATAGTGACATTAGTAACAATAAACAATCCTAGAAAAGCCTATCCACACACATAGATTGGTGGAAAAACAAGCAATGTAACTTCTGCAACAAGAAACAAACGCTACAGTAATGGAAAAGAGAAAACTATGCCGATGAAAGAAAGATCAGTGATCAGAATTAACTGTGACATTTCAATAATTACCAAACTAAAACGCGTTGAATGTCGTGCTGCATATTTTAAGGATATTCAAAACATTGCCAACCGCCTACACGAGGTAGAGAATCGGAAAAAAAACAGAACGTATTCGACCAAACCGGAGACCCAACTATCATTGAAAACAAAAGAGTATTCAAGGCAACCAAGGTTATAACAGTAATCAAAAGAATGTAATCTAGTGACAAAGACCAGACAAGGAAAACAGACATACACAAAAAAGAACATAGAGTAACTAAAATCATACAAACAAACAAAAGCAAATGAGCAACTCGGACTCCACTAAAAACTGGGAATATATACTAGGTGCACTCGTAGAATAAGCATCCTCTGTTTGTCTAGAAACACCCACCGAGTTGCTCATAAAAAGTCAAGTCCGTGGTAGACAAACGAGGAAAAGTGCAGATGGGTACACCATAACGATCCACGAGTTCATGATGACGACCACAAAACTTCTGTAGTGATGACTTCTATCTTGTAGCAACATAACCCTGTTCCAGAAGCCGATTTGTTCTAGCGCGACACAAAACGTCTGCGTAGTTTCGGCAAGCTCTGGCATAATGTATGAGTTGTGATATGAACACTCCATACGCAGGTGCTGAAAGGATGTTGCCACAGATGAAAGGAAAGTTGGCAATTCTGAATGAAATGTCATCACGTTTGGCGTAAAGTATGGTCAATAGTTTTCCTTTTCCATCGATTTCTAAATGTAGGTCAAGATATGAGGCTGACTTGACAATGTCTATAGTATCCTTTATTTCAAGTTCTTTTTGGGTAGAATCGATGTATCCAGACCCCAAAATTAGGATTTTTAAAAATAATCATCTATATAACGGTAACTGAGACTAAAGGATCTAGCCAAACGATTCTTTCTTTCGAATCAGATCAGCTATAAGTCAGCCTCATAAGAGTGAAGGAATAGGTCAGCAAGTAAAGGAGCACAATTTTTTCCAATTGGAATGCCGACCGTGTGTTGAAAAACACGTCCACCACATTGGACAAATATGTTGTCGATTAAAAATTCGAACATTTTGTTAACATTTTCCTCTGTATTTTTGCGAGATGATTTGGAATTATTTCTTACAAAGTATGAGGAATCTCTACCAAGAACTATATATTTGTATTTAGGTGTAACATTTTAAATGGAAAAACAACGTTATATAAAATGTATAAGGTTTGTAAGTCGGGATTTTAACTGAGTATGGGGAATAGAAGTATACAGTGTGGTGAAAATCATAGGTTTAAATGCTATTATATTCAGATAATAGTCTTGAACTGATTGTCTCCAAAAGATCTTTCGGATTTTTCAGGATCCACATCGAGTTAATGGTGAACTGTATTATATGTCCTATGCCACACCAAACGTCATTACAAAATGTTTTTGTTTTTTGAAAATCTGATTTGTGTTTCAAAATCTCAGTGTTTGGTTATTTATAGATATAATACAATTTACATATAAATACATGTACCTGTGCATTTAACATTTATCATTTTTTGTTTCCGTAAGACTAATTAAGTCTTATCTTTTATCTACATTGTATTTCATTATCATGACATTATATATGTACATGTTATATCCATGATTAAGTTTCACTCTCTTTGTTTCCCCTTCAAACATATATTTTATTTAGATGACTCTATTCATGTACAAACTTAGCTAAGATTCATGTTTTTTCGACGCAGTCGGTATAGTTTCGCTTTTACCCTTTGACCTTAAAGACGCTCGTCCATAGAAACGCAAGTCACCTGATCAAAATTCTGTTTCCAAATTGGCCAAATACTGATAACTTAGTGGGGTTCGAAAAAGAAAATTGAAATTGCGTGCCATGCGTTATTTCCAGATGAAAATCGTAAGTAAACAAGAAAAAAACAAAACAAAAACAAAAACAAAACAAAACAAAACAAACAAAACAAACACAAACAAACACAAACACATTTTACTGCGTCGGCTATCTTTTTTTTTTTAAAGATAGTACTTGTTTTAGTCTTGTTTGAAATACCAACATAAGAGAAGTTTTGTTTTAATATCCGCTGCTTGTAATAAAGGAAGTATGATCCTCACTTTGTACAAAGTATTTCTAAGTTTCATATTGTAAGTTCGGTTGAAATATGGTCAAATAAATGACATTTATATACCAAACGTTCACAAAGCAGCTCGTAGTAGTAGAAACAAAACAAAAATTCTAGTGGCATTTGCATTTTTGTTAAACACCAAATTATATTTAGGGGGGGGGTGTACATAAATACCCAATAGTCATCCTGATATCATTCGGATTAAATTAAACGCTTGTATAACTTAAGAAAATATATTTACTTAGCCACGGTGTACATTTCTCCAGAAAATTCTAGATACATATCAGTTTTTGACCACCATTCAAAAGATGTAACAAAATGAAATAAATTTTGACATTTAATGTTTTAAGGGGACTTTAATGCATGATTTATATTAAAACCGAATTTAATTACAAATAATTACTCCAGTATCATTCCAATTGAAAATAATAACTATATAAAAGATCAAGTTATGACAAAGTAACTACAAAGACTCCAAAACACTTACCAAATGTGATAAATTATTAAGTAGTTTTTGCATAAAGCCAGGTCTACGTATTTTAAATGGACGTAAAATTGGTGACATGCAACTACAATTTACCTGCATGATTCAAATTGAAAGAGCTCCTTTTGGGTTCACTGTAAGGCATCAAATGTTGCATGTGAAGCAGAGCTTGCCAGATTAACATTGAAAATAATTTATGATATATGTATTCAAACACAAAGCGCAAATATTGATGATAACTCCAAACTAGCTTTTTTCCTCGAATATACAATTTGGACGAAAGACCAACATATGTAGAAAAATCATGTAATATGATAGATTAATGCATGATTTACAAACTCAGAACATGTCCTCCCCACTTTATAATTGAAAGTTGAAGATATTTTCAAATCCCTAGCGCAGAAAGAATATGCCCAATTTGTAATAGCTGTGTCAAAGATGAGTTCCATTTCTAATTTAATTGTTCCTCTTAGAAGGCAAAGCGAGATATTTTTTAACAGAGAATAAGATCCATTTTTTTCAAAATTACAATACCATGAATAATATTTAAAAAATAAACATAATTTTTTTATAACAATCTTTCTTACATTCTGTAGATGTTCCTTAATTTTATATCTCAATGCCCTGAGAAAGAAAAAGCAAAATGTAAAATGTTCCACTTTCAATTTATATAGAAACCCGTAATATTAGATAATTTCATTTGATTGATAAAGTGATATTTTTTCATGTGTATGTATTATGTGTGTTCTTAATTTGAATAAAATAAACATATGATATCCTCCAGAAGTAACATGTCTTAGTACTATGTACCTTATTTTTTTAAATTGTATTCTTCACTCTCATAAGTATATAACATGCTTATCCACAAAATTTAGGCTGCTTTCAGGGGCAAATGTGGGGGAGTGGCGTACTACTGTAAAATGTACATGGGGAATTCTGCAAATTGTCTGCGTGTTAAAATACAAAAGTGAAAGTGAAAGCAGAATCACTGGTAAAAATTCAAAAATCAATCTAGTTTCTCTATGAAACCGCGTAGTAGTTGCTATTCATTTGAAATTGTAATATATGAATGCAAACTGTTCTTGCCAATCAATTATCAGTTACTAATTAAAAATATTTTTAGTACAATTGAACTTTTTAATGGCACAAGGCTTCAATTATGTGTTCGGGTTCAGTATTTACAGAAACAGTAATACTGTGTTATATGATGATTTATACCTGTGTAATACATTTTTATAATGGCTTAATCTAATAATTGAATACAAGGGCAAACACGATAATATAACGTGGGCATATCCTCTTTAGCGAGTATTTTTTTCTTGCATATGAGAACGGAACAAGGAGTTGTTTTTTCCCTAGTAAGCAACTTATTAGATATTGATACAGTGAAAACTGTCTAAGCCAAACTCCTTTTGGATTGAGAGATTTGATCGGTAAATGCATTGTCTTTGATTTACAGAATTTTAAAAAAAGATATTGTTCATGTAATTAATGTGAAGGGACTAAGAAAAATGTTTCTTTTACACTGGTTACCCGTTTATCAAGTGTTTGATTTAGACAGGTTTTATTGTCCTTTAAGGGACGCACATGCTTTAAGTTTTAATTCAATCTTAATTATTTCAGACATTCGGCTTCTAAACATTTCTTCAATGTATCGTAACCTTAGTTTCAAGTGCAACTGTGAAAAAGACACGTTGTAAATGGACATGCTTCATCTGATGGCTGTCACTAGGTATTATCTTCATCGTTGCTGCTGACCTTACACAAGACAAGTATTGTACAGACGAAAATGAACAGACTCGAAGAATAGCCTTTCCAATAGGAGCTACTTTCGCCTTCCTACTAGTTGGGGTCTTCTAGTTCACCATTTGTGGAGAATCGATTATATTCTACAAAGTTCTATTCCTACTAATTTCTTAGTAGCAGCAGCCACTTGTACATTTTGTTTTCTTGTATTCGTTATCAAGAGTTGTCAAAATGAAGAATTGTTATTACCACTCTTCTTCACTGGGTGGGTATGTTCGTTTATTGGAGGTTGCGTGTTTAGACGAAAAGTGGCTGATACGGGTGGATACGTAAGGATGTGAATTAATGCAATTATGAAAAATAGCAACTTGATGATATTCAAATGTCTGTTTACACATATGCATGTACATATCCATTTCCCTTGTATAATAAAATTATTACATGTGGAAATGTACATTTTTATTTTCCAATGTAAAGTAAAGTTTAACGCACTTAAAAATATGTTTCATTATAGAACTTGGGTATAATGATCAATGTTATATTAGCTGTTAGTATAAAAAGCAGCTCTTATCTCCAGGGTCGCTCCAATTTTATCTGCATACGTTGTATCAAATTAAAAAAAAAGACTTTAAGCTCAATTTTTGTGCTAAGAATTTTGTGACAATCTGTTGACCCTTGTTGGAGTTATTGCCCTGTTTGGACGTTTTTGTTTTTTTTTGTTTTGTTTTTTTTTTCTGTTTTTGCTGTTTCCTCAGAAAATACTTTAGAAGATTCAATGAGAGTTGGTATTTATGTTTTTTAGGGTATTCAAACAAAATGACTGTTTGAATTTTTGATCGTTTTAAAAGCATGACAGTGTTACTAAAAATAAAACATAAGAGTCACACAGTAGAGTTTTATACATATGTCCAGTACCGTTAGGTGTAACCAAGTTATGACAAAAATAATTCAGCATAATGCGATCTATTTATGGTCAAATTTTGGTGAAAATCTATTTTATGAACTCCCGGAGTAATTATGTTTTTAATAAAGATCAAATATTAATTTCGACTGCAACTGAATATATTGATTTTAATTTTTGACCCAGGTACACTCGTTGAAGAGTTCACGTTTCAAATGTTAGCATTCGTGCATCGTTGATCGTGCATTTGTTGAGCGTGCAATTAAACGCATGACATAAGCTTTACATTGTACCATTTCTCCCACTAGAATAACGGTATTAATAATAATAATATTTCTCTAGTTGTCAAGAGTTTTCTTGGGCAAGATCAGTGCTATCCACTCTTAAAAGTATATACACATATCAAACGGTGCATTTTTGTACTGTTTGGTAATGAGGATTGTATAAAACCAGAGTGATTAGTTTTTGACACAAACATTTAGATACCATACAATATAAAGAGACAACATGTAATAACGTGGCCTATTATTAGTCTGAAGTTGTTACATAATCCAAAGGTAAACATGGTACATTGTAACGCTTACATGTATGGAAATTGTAATATCTGTATTAAATAATTTTTTGTAAGCAGTTATAAAGAAATTTGAAGTTTTGAAGGTTTCCACATTAGCAGTCTTATGAAAAAAAGACAAGATTGGTTTAGTTTTATTTCCTGTTTCAGGAACTGTTGAAGATCACAAAATCGGTCTTTGCTTTTTTTTTATTTTAGGCTTGCGCTTTTAAGATAAAATTTATATATATTGTACATGAAATTAGAACTTTGTTATCGTTCTTGATTTGGTTGTTTTTAGTGTGAGCTTAAAGTGTAATGTTCTCAAAAGAACATATATATACATATATACACAAAAGACTATTGCCATATTTTCGAATCAAAGACATGTCTAACCATAATAATTCAAAGCACGTATTAAGGCAATTCAAACGTACATCAGGAAGACTCAAGCCGTATTGGCAGGTTAGAATAACAAACAAGGGGCTCCCAGGAGTCTGAATTGCTCACCTGTTTAAACTCAAAAATATTTCAGCAATTTAGAGTTTCTTTCTACCATAGTTTTCGTTTTCAAGATTGGCTGAAAACTGTGAAAATATTAACAACAAGAAACAAAAAAAAACAAACAAACAAACAAACAAACAAACAAACAAACAAACACTCATGTTTCATCCTTCAAGGGCAACACCTCTTACTAGGAGTCGAATGACAACATTGACACCATAGAGACTTTGTTTAGGCCTTATAATAAGGATTATTTCAGCAATTGTTGTCAAGTAGTGTCAGACGATAACATTTGTTAAAGACAAAACAGGACACTGACCTGAATTGAAATACTTTAACCTGAATAAAACAATAACAATAACGGCTACACAGGTAAGCATGTCTTGTTTTCATTTCATTTCATCTATTTCTTGATTAGTTTTCAAATAAATAATGACCATATTTAAGCCACATTATATCACAAAACGTAAATTTTAAAAGGATCATTGCGTTATATTCGAAATTCTTTCTTCTACGGCTTTATTCCGTCAGTCTTCCTTGCCGTTGAATAAACACTTTCGCTTTGCAATCAGATTTGGTATTAAATAAGCGGCCCTTACAGCAAATGCACGGATTAATTTCACCATAAATCACATGCATACTAATTTATCTATGTCATTTTGTTTTGTTTTGCAAGACAATAACTATATAGACACGTACTTCATATATTTAATGCATTTTATTTGTGAATATCAAATGAAACTATACAGGAAAAGTACAATTTAGTAGACATAATTCAATGTTAAAGTACATTTCCACATAAACAAAAATATACGAAAATGACAGGTGATGTAGCTTTAACCTAACTGTTTTGCAGATGCATGCGAAAAACCACTGACTGACCGCTTTGTTCTCTTTTTAATAACAGCGGTCATATGTTTTAACCGATCAAAAATTCCAACGCCTGTTTTATGCAGGATACCCGAACAACCATTCATATCAAGCTTTGAAATATTGTTAACGACGACGACGACGGATGCCAACTGATGGCTATACTTTACATGAAAGTTGGCATGAATAAATATGTTCCTATGGATGCGTTTAAGGTTTCGGCTGCCTCCAATTACTATCCGACTTTCAACCTTTAAACCAGCTCCACCTTCAATGTGAAAGCGTTGGTTGTTGTGAGTGTGCGTACTACCTAGTTTTATTCTTATTTTGGCCTGTCAAAGAAATTTAAAAAAATCAGTTTTCCAAATTACCAGACCACGAATAATATTAAAAACAGAAATATAATTTTTGAAAGTAAGCTTTCTTGCATTCTGAAGATGTCTTCTAATTTTATATCTCAGTGAGATAAAACAAAAAGCAAAATGTACTTTTTTATTTCAATTAATATACACCCTAAATATTAGATAATTTCATTTGATTGGTACTGTTGTTAAATACGTCTTCCTAAATTCGGTGTTCTTAATTTGAATATAGTGACCATACGATATCATCCTGATATGGCAAGCCAAAGTGGACAAAAATGAGTGTTTACTAGTATTGAAAAAAAAATCATCTTTTAATATTACGAATTCATTTTTTTAATATAACAAATTTGATTTATAATATTACAAAACCCTTTTCTAATATTAAAATCATTTTTGATGATAAAAAATTATATTAAAATTTTTAAAAATGATTTTTTTTATATAAGAAATTAATTTTCTAATATTAGAAAATAGATCGTTTGTATTCAATTAACATTTTTTATTTAGAAAATAATCTTGTAATATTTAAAAAAATGTGACAGATTTTGCAATATTGCAAAGTGATTTTTAATATTAGAAATTCATTTTTAATATTACATAAATATTCATTTTAAATTCATTTTCAAATATTACCAAGTCAATTTGTCAATTTGTACCATTATTAAATGTGTGATAATTTGTAATATTACTTAACAAGCAATTTGTAATATTAGAACATGAATTTGAATATTACAAAATGAATTTTTAATACCAAAAAATACTTTCTGACATTAAAGAGTAATCATGGGACCCAAGGGGTACAGAGGTAATCAAAAGAATGTAATCCAGTGACAAAGACCAGACTTGGAAAACAGACATACACAACAAAGAACATAAAGTAACTAAAATCATACATACAAAGTAATTAAAGGCAAACGAGCAACTCGGACTCCACTAAAAACTGGGAGCATGGACCAGGTGCACCAGGGTAAGCATCCTCTGCTTTTCTAGAAACACTCGCCGAGTTGCACATAAAAAGTCAAGTCCGTGGTAGACAAACGAGGAAAGGAAAACTATGACCCGTTGAATAAATCAGTTTTCATGGTACATAAAATAAATTTGTAATATCACAAAAGAATCTGTTTTAATATTACAAAATAAGTGGTTCGTATATTAAAAAGGATTTTTCAATATTACAAATTCAATTTCTAATATTACAAATTTATTTTCTAATATTACAAATTTATTTTCTAATATTACAAATTTATTTTCTAATATTAGTAATTTATTTTCTAATATTAGTAATTTATTTTCTAATATTACAAATTTATTTTCTAATATTACATAACCATTTTGTTTTAATATTAAGAATTAAATTGAATTTCTAATATTAAAAAAAATCTATTTTGAATATAAGAGATTGATTTTCTAATATTAGAAAATAGATTTGTTGTATTCAATTTCTACCTTTAAATATTACCAATTCATTTTCTAATGTTACAAATTCATTTTCTAATATTACTAAATGTGTGATATTTTGTAATATTACAAAATCGGTAATTCATAATATTAGAAAATTAATTTCTAATATTAAAAATGGATTTCACATATCAAAACATTTTTTCTAATATTATAAAATATTTATTTTGTCCACTTTGACTTGCAATATCCTGAAGTAGCATGTCAAAGTACAATGTATTTGTAAAGTAATATTTCTCACGCTCATTACTATAACATGGTTATCCACGACATGAGGGGTGCTTTCAGGGGCGAATGCGGGGTAGGGGCGCACTACTGTAAAATATACATGAAGTCTTAACTGCCACTTATGCACACTTGTCTTCTTAATTGCGTTCGTGTAAAAATACAAAAGTGAAAGTGACAGCAGAATTACTCAAAAAATCAATTTGGTTTATCTATAAAACCGAAAAGTAATTGCTCTTTCTTTGATTTTGTAATGAATGAAAGCAAACAGTTGCTTGCCAATCAATTATTAGTTACTAATAATTTATTGATATTGTCAGTCCAAGTGCACGTTTTAATGGCACATGGCTTTAATTGTGTGTTCAGTGCTTACAGAAACAGGAATACGGTGTTACATGTGTACATGTGTAATACATTTTTATAACGACTTAATTTGATAATATAATATAAGGGCATACTAGGTAGTATACTTGTAATATAACGTCGGCATATCCACTTTAGCGAGCCTTTTCCTTGCATATGAGAACAGAACAAGGAGTTGCTTGTTTCCCTCAAGTAAACAACATTTTAGATATAAATACAGAGAAAACTCCTTTTGGATTGAGAAAATTGATCGGTAAAGGCATGTGTTCCATTTCCAGAATTTTAAATAAATATATATTGTACATGTAATCGGTGTGTAGGGACTAATAAAGACGTTGCATTTATATGGGTTACCAGGTTTTATTGCATATCTGATTTTGGCGACGCAAATATTTTAAGGTTTACTTCATTCTTAATTGTTTCATATTCGACATCTACACATTTCTTCAATGGCTCGTAATTTCAAGTGCAACTGTGGACAAGACACATTGAAATGGACATGTCTCATCTTAAGGCTTTCACTTGGTTTAATTTTTATCTTGGCTGCTAACCTTACACAAGACAAGTATTGCACAGACGGCAATGAACAGAATCGAAGAATAATCTTTCCAATAGGATCTGCCTTCGCCTTCCTACTTGTCGGGGTAATCTTGTGCTCATTTCTGGGGAATCGATAATATACTGCAAAGCTCTTTTCCTACTAATTCTTATAGTAGCAGCATTAACGTTTGCAGTTTGTTTTTTTTTTGTATTCGTTATCAAGAGCTGTCACAATGGAGAGTTGTTATTACCACTCTTCCTCGTTGGATGGGTATGTTCGTTTATTGGAGGTTGTGCGTTTGGAAGAATAGTGGCCGGTACGGGTGGATACGTAAGGATTTGAATTAATGCAATTATGGAACAAATGTAACTTGATGATATTCAAATGTCTTTTTACACATATACATGAACATGCGCTTTTCCCTTGTATAATAATATTCTTATATGTAGAAGTATACCTCTTTATTTTCCACTGTAATTTAAAGTTTAACGCGCTTAAAAACTTGATGTATATTATTATACATGGGGATTTGGATCAATGTCGTATTAACTATCTGTTAGAATAAAAAATGCTTTTCCATCCCCCCAATTTAATCGTCATACATTGTATCAAATTAAAAAAAAAGACATGTTTAGCTCACCTGGCGTTCGTCGTCGTCGCCGTTGTTAACAATTTCTCCAAACACCTTCTCCTCTGACACTAATAAATGGATTTACAATATCTTGCACGAAAGGACCGTTTGGATTTTTGATTGGTTAAAGAACATGGCCACTGCTACTGAAAATAGAACATAGGGGTCAGACTTCAGATTTTTGTATACATCTTATACCCATCACGTTAAACCAGATTCTGACATAAGGTAAAAGTATTCAGTATGGTAAGATCTATCTGTGGTCAAAATTTTGATGAAAATCTGTTGAACCTTGCTGGACCTTTTTGGACTTTTTTTTTTGTTTTTTTTTTTTTTGTTTTGTTTTTTTTTAATGCTTATAGTTTCATAAATCTTCAGTTTTCGTTGTATAGATGACGTACTACCGTTAAACAATCCTAGTTTCGAGGGCTTGAAACATCGCATCTACCCAAGAGTACTTGAGATAAAAAAAATACAACAGACGCTGCGAAGTCAGCCTCATATCCTGACCTACACTAAGAGATCGATGGTAAACGAAAATTATTGATCAAACTTTACGACAAACGCGATGACTTTTCATTCAGCATTGTCTTCTTTACTTTCATCAGTGTCAACATCCCTTCAGCACCCCAGTATGAAGTTTTCATATCACAACTCATACGTTATGCCATAGCTTGTCGTAACTATGCAGACTTTTTGTAACGCGCAAGATTTCTCACAGTTATGCTTCTGAAAAATCAATATGTTGCTACAAGATTGAAGTCATCACTACAGCAGATACATGGCCGCTGCTAGTAAAAAAGAACATAGTGGACAGACAGCAGATTTTTGTCTATATCTAATAAACCGTAACGTAATAGAGGTAGAAATATTAAGTATAATCAGATCTATCTGTGGTCAAATTTTGGTGAAATAGGTTAACTCATATTGGATTTATTGACCTTTTTGAACTTGGCTTCTGTTAATAAAAAAATATAGGGGTCAGACACTAGTTTTTGCATATATCTTCAAAACCGTTATATATAGTATATATCGTTCAATTGCTGAAAAGATCATCATTATAAAGAGTACAAAAGTCTCCAGGGATGAAAGTTGTCAAACGACTCCATTTAAGATTTATTGCCCTTGAAATGTGCGTTTTTAGCAGTTTTCAGTCGATATATTGAAAACTATAATGGAATGAAATTTCGAATTGATGAAATGATGATTAAGTCCTACCAAAGTCTTCATTGAGTCAAAATGGTCGAAAAACTCCTTGATCGAGTTATTGCCATTGAAAGGCGAAGACTTAACCAGGTGAGTAATTAGGACAATTGGGATTTTCTTCTTTTTCATTAGAGGAAAATTGTTACATGACTGCGTAAATTTGTAAGCAGGATTTATTTTTTAGTCATATATAAAGGGCAAATAAAAGGTTATCATACATGAGCACTGAGATGTTCAGTAACAGGATTGTAATTGTCCACGCTTGACTCTAGAGTTTGGGGGAAAAAGATAATTTAATGTATGAAATAACCTAGCTGATCTGCAAATATCACCATGAAATAGTCTTACAGAAAAGCAAACAAAAACGGCAAGTTCACATGACAAATGACAATAGCAAGGAAACATCCGGGCAGTTGAAAATGAATATTGCCTTGGCGTCTATAATCGTTTTGTCAGAGACATTAAGTTCTCAATCTTGATATTGCAAATAAAAATTGCTCATTCAATTGGATGTTCTCACACATTTTCAAATTGTTAATATTTGATTACTCATTAAACTCGACAATTTTACGCTTTTAGTTGCATTTTTTACAGTAGAAGTGTAACCTTTCTAAAATCAATTAAATATATAGGTTGGTGTTTGAGTTAAGCTTCAGCTATGCTGCTTATTTGGCATGTTCAAACTTCATTATCTGTTTTCTTTATATGCATTCTTTATTATCGCCCTGAAATCCCACACATGGCCTTTAAGAATAATGTATAATAGTTCGTGATAAATTCATACAAACACAAATAAAGAAAGAGAAAACAGCAACATAGTCATTGTCGGTTTAATCGTCTTTTTCAAGCACATTTATAGTAAAGTAAACCTTTCTGGATATCAATGTAGGGAAGCGCATCAACAAATTAAGTGTAATAATCTACAACACCTTTAACCTCGATATTTACATAAGGGGGCGCGGAGATTTAGTTACTATTATACTTATGATCACTTTAAATCCATTTTCCAAAATTAAATACAATAAAGACTGGTGAAATGGCAACTTCCATTATATCAGAACTATACAGCGTCAGTTTCGAATAGAAACCAAAAAGAAAAATATTTTGACCTAAAAGGCATAATCAGACATTTCCTTCTTTGAATCCCTGGTATGTATGCTCTGGGGTTCATTATGATAAGAGAGTGTGATAATAATTCGCGTGTAAATGAATAAATTCTTAATAACAGGCGCTTATTCGACAGTACTGTTGTCAGAAAATTAATGTATCATATTCAATTTCACTAAAGCCTATCAAGCTTTCATTTGAAATAGAATGAAATTAATCAAAGTTACCTTGATGCTTACAAGAAAGTGATGTAAAATACCGAATACAAACGTTCCAATGATTTGTAAGAGTTGTGTTCCATACCCTAGGTCTACCTCCTTAAGTTGGTACTGTGATTTCATCAGTCGATTGGTTCGCAGTCAGCGATGCAGGAACTCGGGAAGTGAGTATGTTTTGAATAAGAATACAATATTAATTTCGACCTGATTAATTAATACTGACCCAGGTATACTCTTTGAGAAGTTCACGTATTAAATTTTAGCATTCATGCATTGTTGATCGTGCGTTTGCTGACCTTTCTTTGAATGCCAACATAAGCATTAAAATGTACCATTTTCTCTTCAAATTTATCAAAATGCAAGATCAGTGCTATTCACTCTTGAAGGTATACACATATCAAAAGGTGCATTTTTGTACTGTTTGGTATTGAAGATTGTGAAAACAAGACTGGCTATTTTTGAAAACCATTGTAGGCACTTTAAATATCCAACAATCTGAAGAGACGGACGTGAATTCATATAATAGCTTGATGTATTGTTAGAAAAGTATGAGGTTGTCAAACTATCCAAATGGCGAAAATGTTACATTGTAATGCTTACAGATCAGATCAGTTCTAACCTCTCACACAACTATCCTAAAACTGTCAGAAGAAGAGTTCTATGACAGATTAAGAACAGTTCTCGGACATCTACAATCAGTTCTTCTGACAGTTGTAGCAGAGCTTGCTCTACTAGTAGAACTGTTCTCATTTAGCTGGCTCTACCACTAGAACAGTTCTTGTCGAGACGGCTCTGAAAGAACTGTCAGAAAAACTGTCTATAGTAGCAGAACTGTTTTCGTAGAACCCTTTTTTAATATTTTTTATGTTTATTTAAAATGCGTTTACATTCACTCTTTGTGACGTCTAGATGTCCCGCACGAACGATACCTAAACGCACCCTAAACGCTCTCCAAACGCACGAGCACTTCTATCGTGCGTTTCGATGAATGCTCCTTTCATGTGTTTAAGCACAAGTTGTATAAATGCAAGTTTGGCTTATGATTTTTCAGGAAGAGCCAGAGGAGCACTCCAAATGCCCCTATGCATGACGTCACATCCGGTGGTCATGAACTGGAAGTGACCCTTGGGTGTGAGCGGAAGTGGGCCTTGGGTGTTTACGGAAGTGACCCCTGGCCATTGACAATTCTGGCCAATAACCAATCTCACCCATTTGACCCTTCTGAGATATGACCCTCCTGACCACTGACAATTCTGACCCCTACCATCCCCACGCTATAGTGTTCAAAACGGGATACGCTTTCTCATTAGCCTTGTCCTATGGATTCGAATCGTTTATTACAAAAGCCACTCCTTCATTAGCGTCGTGCTTTAGACTTATATGTGTTAATTGCGGACTTCCAGAGGAGAACCAACCTTTCAAAGGTAATTCCTAAACATTGAAAAGGTAACTGTTCTGATTTTTTTTTTCTTTTCTTTTTTTTTTATCGTAAACGTCTGTCCAATATTTTCAGTGTTAATTTTTCAGAAAGTGAGTTTTTGTTTTGTTTTCGATCTGTCATTCTAAACCGCTTCGTGTTATTTGTTCAGCTATCGATAGTGTCAGACATATTCCCTATATTAGCTTTTCATATTGGCTTAATTTTCTTTGTTCTACACGGAGTTTCAAATGTTTAACTATAAATTTTTGACGGAGTCATTACATGGAAAACACCTGCTCTTGTATTACATCATTATTCCAATTAATCGTTTTTTTCTCCGACTCTCTTACTCTATTTTTCAGACCATCAAAAGATACCTATCATATATACAAAAGGTAAGTTTTAATATGCTGATTATTCTGTAATTGTCGAAGTCATTTCGAGTAACATTCTTTACAAGTCACAAACTATGTGTTACATAAAATCATTTATATATGACTTGTGTATGTCTGCTTTCCATGTCTGGTCTTTGTCCCTGGATTACATTCTTTTGATTACCGCTATAACCTTGGTTCCCTTCATTACTCTTTCGGAACAATTTTTCCATGCAGTAGGATACGTCACAATCTAACAGTTCGTCGACTAAATAACAAAGTGTACAGTGATACAACGATTCAATTATTTCAGAGTGATGTTCATTACATGTACATTTACTTTTGTGACAAAACGGGTACTTTTCTACGAAAATCGACTTTAGATAAGGAATCACAGTCTTCACTTCGACTGAAATCAAAGACAGAGTTTTAATGTAATGATAGCATATGCAAATAAAAAAAATACTGAAACACGAATTTGATTTTCTATATTTTGGAGAAAAAAAACACAAAACAAAACAAAAACAAAACAAAAAACAAAACAAAAAAAAAACAAACAAACAAAAACATCAACAACATGTTCCATGTTATATGAAACTTGTATGATTGTCAAAAAAATGTTCTTAAAGCCATTTGCGTTTTTATAAAAATAAATGTTTTGCGTACTTTTGTTTCAGGAAAGACTGAAGTGGCTCATTGACCTTGTATATTCCAATCTTCAAATTATAGAAAGAATAAGGAATTAAAGTCTGCAAGGAGCGCTTAATATTTCTAAACAGTTATTTGTAGTCTATATTAATGTCATTCACTCATTGAACTGAGGGTCAGTTAAAAGCGAGTAATTTGATTGGATGTTAACCGGTGACCCCACTGACGAAGTACGTTCCCGACGCTCGATTGAAATCTTTTATTGGTCTTTCTTGTGACATGTCTATTCGACCTAAGGTTGCCAAAGTTCATCGTAATTCCAGACCGCGCAGCCAACTCCACAGTATGTTACATGTATACTGAATTGGTGATTTGAGAACACTGATCCTAACTGAATTTGATTTAACTGAATTAATTTGAATATGCTCGTTCTTTTTCTTTATGCGTTTATTTTGACATTCACAGCCCTTCCGTCTGTACACACGTGTTAAATGGTGTTTTTTTTCAGTCCTAAGAGAGTTCTCATTCGGGTTTTAATGCTTTTGTATACTTAACTTCAGTGTTTCATGCTTACTGTGTCAGTGGGTGAAAAAGGGGATGAAATAATCCACCACACATACACTTTTACTAAACTATTTTTGTCGTCATAAAAAAGGAATGACACAAGATTTTCATTAGCACTTTTTAAATGGGTTATAAATCTATTGAAATGCATTTCAAATGAATATTACATAGTTTTGCATGTTTCCGATTTAAAAAAATTCGTTCACAATTCTTTCAAAGACTTGTACATTAGTTTAATAACAACAACATAAAACTGGAGGATTAGTTTGTGACTTTATTGTTCCTATATTTAGAAATGATATTATATGATATGAGTACAAAATGTATCATATTTTTATTTTTTTTCATTTACAATTTCTACTTATATTCCTGATTTTGTTATCCATTGTTGCGTTAGACATTGTTTTTCGACATTCTGTTAAAATTTGGAAAATATTACTACTAAAAGTACTATTTCGAGTATACCAGAAACTTATAAAAAGGGATTTCGAGCAGGGAGGGGTGGTAAGAGTTTCCTATTTTTCAATTCTACCATAGAAAAAAAAAACATTCCCACCAAAGAGGGGTGTCCTGAACCCGCAACTGGTTACCTGGTCTTGAAATATTGTTTTCGCTACAACTAGTAGTTAAAATTTAAATATAGATTTCATAAATGGAATCTTACGTATACCTGCATACTTACTTCCTACATACATTCATCAAACTTCTTATCGTACATTTAAATGGAGATCAATATGCTCCCACTTGATTGATTTATTAGTGTTTGTATGGAATAGAATAATTTAAACTGTGAATTCTCGTCGAGAATGAGGGACAATGGCGACTTTTACATTTTAGCTTGTAGACGAGACTGTCTGAGATGGTCGTGTATGCTTTTTTGGACGTTTACGGGAATAATATTCATTCTCTCCGCAGAGTTGTATCAAAATTATGAATGTGACATAGATGATCTTACAACACGTGTTTTTATAATAATTCTTCCGATAGTTGGGAGCCTAATTACATTTTTGACTGGACTATGTGGAATTGGTTTGTTTTCCAAAGTAAGACTTTCGGAACGGTATTGTTTAAAAGTTGTGTGTCCTTTGACCTGGTGTTTGGCGGGAATTATATGCGCAGGCGTAGGTTGTGTTTTGACTGGATTAAATTGTAATCATTATGTTACTACAGTTGCACTTGTTACTACAGGAGTCGTTTCGTTCTTTATTGGGGGATGCATTGCAGGATATATAGTTCAAGAATGTAGATGCTTTCGTGCAAAGTGAGATGAGTTTGTGCATAGAAACCACGTACTGGAAGTTTCGTACTGGTAAAGCTGGTTACATACACTTCCTATGTTTCTCAAAATATCAACTAATGAGATATCGATTCTTGAAATATTACTGACAGAAGTACAAATTACATGGCTACCCCTGCAGCACTGTCATCTCAGTCATTGATTATGTAGTTGAAATATTGACTTGTAGTACATGTGCGTGTATCTCAACAAAAAGAACGTACCGTACGTTGTCACAAAGACGACGAAAACAAAAAACAAAAACAAAAACAAACATGTGAATGCATGTACATATGCACCAATACCTGATGCAGTCGTAGGATTTATTTGAGAAAGACTTATATTTCAAATACTTCATCATAATTAGTACTCTTAAAAACTGATTTAAAGTGGCAGTAGAATAATACATTAACATTCATGAATGCGACGGAGGTGTGAAAAGATTTAAAATGTAAATTTGCTATCAGATAGGGAACAAATTGTGTCATGGGTTTATATTTTGCATTGTTGATATGAATTTATTACTGTTCTTGACCAATCTGTGAAGTATTTAGAAATACAAAGTTAATTAAATTTAAGAACGTGAAATGGCTTCTTGTTCCAAGGAAGGGGTTGCAGGTACATGTATAAATTGCAATTAGAATACCAATTCTACCGATGTTCACCACAGACGAACGAACGAAGAAGTAACGACAAGTAGCGAAACAAAAATAAATAGATAAATAAATAAATAAAAACAAAAACAAAATGCAATACATGTACCTGTACTAGAAAACGAAATATCACGAAATGAAAGGGAAAACACAAACACACTTACATGTACATGTGTATCTACATATTCACTGTCTTCGTGCTGTGTACAATATATTTGTCTTTCGTTGGTTTAAACATAGAATTACGGAGCGCATGTATCTAATGTAGTTTCGATGTAGATAATAATGTTCGGTACATGTACTCGCACACATCATTGTATAAACCTCGTGAAGCTGTAAAAACCCATGTCTTACAATACTTAATCCTCTTTTGTTGGATAATTTTCTTAATTTCATGCAAAATGTGTACCAAAACAATGAGAAATATAGCCTGAAATTCTTTTCTTTTTTTTTTCTAAAACCTCCTTTTTTTAAATTTATGGTTTATTTTTTGTTAGCTTTTACGAAGTATCTAGATGCTTTGTGAGAATTATCTAAATAGTTGTGCGAAGCATCTAGACAGTTTTGAGAAGCATCTAAATGCCTTTGCAAAGTATCGTGAGACTTTTGATGAGTATCTAGTTAGTTATGAGAAGCATCTAGATGTTTTTGAGAAGTGTCTAGATGCTTGTGAGAAGTATCTAGAAAGTTGCAAGAAGTATCTAGATAGTTGTGAGGAGTATCTAGATAGTTGTAAGAAGTATCTAGATAGTTGTGAGGAGTATCTAGATAGTTGTGAGAATCATCTAGATGCTTTTGTGAAGTATTTAGATAAGTGTGATAAGTATCTTGATAGTTGTGAGAAGTGTCTAGATGCTTTTGCGAAGTTAAGTATCTTGATAGTTTTTGAAAAGCACCCAGATGCTTGTGAGAATTATCTATATAGTTGTGAGAAGTATCTAGATAGTTGTGCGAAGCTAATGATGCATTTGCGAAGTAACTAGATACTTTTGATATGCATCTAGACACATGTAGCTGTGGGAAGCATTTAGATGCTTTTGCGAAGTATCTAGAGTTTTTTTTTTTTTTGAAGCACCTAAATTCTTGTGAGGAGTAACTAAATAGTTGTTAAAAGCATCAAGATGCTTTTGTGAAGTATCTAGATAGTTGTGAGAAGCATCTAGATGCTTTTGCGAAGTATCCAGATAAGTGTGATAAGTATCTTGATAGTTGTGAAGTATCTAGATAGTTTTTGCGAAGTAACTAGATACTTTTGATAAGTATCTAGGTACATATAGTTTTAAGAAGCATCTAGATGCTTTTACGAAGTATATTGATACTTACGAGAAATATCAAGATAAAAGTAAACTCCTGAGAAGTGTTTGTGTATCTAGATACTTATATGAAGCAACTGGATACTTGTATGAAGCATCTAGATACATGTAGTTATGCGCAGTATCTAGATACTTGTAAGTAGTATCTAGATAGTTGTGATAAGTAATACAGATAGTTCTAGATACTTGTTAGAAGTATTTAGATTGAAAATAACATCTGGAAAAAATAACACTATTTTGTCATGGAGGGCACTGATACAAGTGCTTGCGCGGCGATGAATTCTGTCGTTTTGAAGTTGGAGTTCTACAAAGTTTCGTAGTACACAGTACAAACGTGCTTGGAGAATAGACCGAGGTATTATATATTTAACTTTTTGGACAATTTTCTCCTGTTTATTTTAACATGCTTTATCATAAGTGCATACATTTTGTATTTCATAACTTAAATTTTCTTAATATGCAAACTATTCAGCAAGGCATATACAATAACAAAATATAGTTTCCATGGTAATGGTACCTCATGTACACTACTTCACATGGTACAAGATATGGTTACTGGAAGCTCCTCCGCATGTTTTTCAAACAAAGATGTTTTGACATATGGACCCGCTCTACAACTGTATCGGTTATATATAATTACATGTAGTATTCGCTTTAGACTTGTTCCC
Source organism: Perna viridis (assembly GCA_037379345.1). Taxonomy (NCBI): domain Eukaryota; kingdom Metazoa; phylum Mollusca; class Bivalvia; order Mytilida; family Mytilidae; genus Perna; species Perna viridis. The sequence continues at coordinate 27,095,466 of CM074520.1, forward strand.
GATCGCAATATTCAGTATGTTACACATATACAAATATATATATGTAATCCCGGGAACCAGGATATGTTCGCTGTAACCTAACCACTGTATCCGTATTTCCATGGCTACCAAGAATACATAAGAGGATATAAGGTTAAAGGCCGAACGAATCGATATAAGATAACTTTTGGGTGGGGGTAAAATGTTCTAAATAATAAACAATAACAATGCAAATTGATGGATGTGGTGCTGAGGTAATTTCTGCACCGGGAATACTATATCAATACAATTAGTATTTATTTAGATACACTTTCAGAAGTCGGTATTGGTTTGAATAAGATTATTTATTGTGCATTTAATTAAAAATACGCTAATCTCATTGGAAAATCGGCTTGACAATTCGGTGAAATACATTTCTGCCTGTGAAGTTACTGTTTTTTTAATAGCTCAATAGCTCCGCTGGTGGTAAAGTCATACAACTTCAATTATTGCGATTGATACACAGCTTCAATTTTTGCGCAAACAAAAATAAAACGTAACAAAACAAAAAACAAAACAAAAACAACCCCATCCAAAAAAAAAAAAAAAAAAATAATAATAAACACACACAAAAAGGGACGGTTTATGCAAGGTAATATGAATATTCCAGATATATCTGTCTCCTAATTCAAACTTTTTCTTTTTCACCAAGTCAGAATCCTTTAAATACCATATAATAAAGTAATTGTCAAACTTTGTGTAATTTTCACATACATGTATATGTGCATGTGCATTTTTTGGTATGGGATCCACTCCAGGTGGAAAATGCCGACCCTCTTAATTGTCTGAAACATGTACATTGTATTTCAATCTGATTAAAATCAGCTGTTAGGATACGCTACACTGCAACAGCTGATTTTAATCAGATTGATTGTATTTGCACATTGGCAGATACAACAAGTGCTTTGTTGATTCAAATAAAATAAATGTTTATAAAATGAAGACTAATAGTCTGCTACTACATGTGATTATAATATACATGTAGGATTGGGTGTTAAAATGTAATTGGTTAATATTTCAAATTGATTCAAATAGTGTTTACACATACACATAAAGCATCTAAAGGCTCACATAAATAATCAGAAAGCATGTTCTGGATATTGTTTTCATCTTTTCCAAATTATACAAATGTAGGTATTAATTAGAAAGGTGGATTTTTATTCAATTTTAGAAGTCTTGTAACAAAAAATGCCATTTATTCTATAATGCGTTACACATTTGAGTCATTTCTTTCACGAAGCGAATAATCCCCCTAAGTCCATAGTGTGTCATATTTTTTCATTATGGATGTATATGTACTATGCATTTCTCCATGATCAATGACTAAATGATGCCGAAATTCTTTTGGTCTCACTAACCACTTCTAACGTTTCCATTACTTTACATGTTAAAAAAGTAATTTTCAAAGTCTCACTGTGAATTCCCAGGACAAATGACATCTTAAAGTGGCATACCGTGGCAAAGCTAGGAAAATAAGGCTTCCAAAATCATTATGGTAATGGTACGATGATAGTAGAAATTCTTCACAAAATTTAATTGAATAAATAATACTGAAAATCCACATTTTTACCTGTTCTGCTAACTGACAGCATGGAGGCAAATTACTCACACATGTAAACAATATTCATACACTTTTGTAGTTAATTACATATATGATTTTAAAGTACACATTCTCAGCTTTATTTTGACTACTTTTAATCATAATACACACAAATAATTCACTTGCAATGCATATGTCTAGGTTCAGTGTGTTTTTGGTACTACATAAGGGAGGGGGGTGTGGCCATTTGACCCGGAAGTGGTTAGTGAGACCTTTTTCAAAGTTTGAGTTGTTTCTCTTTGCCCATTTCTGTTTGTTAGAGTCATCTTTGAACCTTACATATTAAAGGATTCAAAAATACATGTAGTAATTGTTCAAACTTTTGCAGGTTTCACTTTCATAGACTTAGAAAAGTCTCTTTTAGATTTCATCATAGGAAAATCTGGATGCGAAAGTAGTTTATCTGTTCTTGATTTTCCGGCCGAGAAAAGCTTTTCTGGGTTTGAGATTCTTGAACTTTTGCTTACAGCACCTTCTACTGTAGTACCCTCTGCTAGAGCTGTTTCGCCATTCACGCTTCCTCCGCCGGCTTTCTTTCTCGTCGTAACCTTGTTCGGAGATGGAGTCCTCGTCGATGCTTTCGACGCTACCCGCGGCAATTCCGTGTGAATGTTTGACAGTGAAACTACACTATCCATTTTGTCATTGCTTTTCCGTTTTGTAACAGTTTTGTGATGCGACGATTGTGACGTCACAGGATGCACAACACCTTTCGCAAGCAAACTCAGTCCGTCGCCTTGTTTTAGTAATAAAGCTGGCCATACAATAAAATCCACCACTGTTCCCTTACTGTCATAAAGATTAAACTTGGATTTGTCTATCTCTTGACCTTTGTACGATTCATACTCTAACACCATTGGAGTTTCATGTGTGCACATGAACCAGCATAGTTCTGCACACTTGTAAACATATGATAACACTCTCTTTGAACGTGTTCCATTTCGTTTTACATATTCATTCGCACACTGCTGAAATCAACAAATTATAACATGCAAGTTGAAGAATAAAACCGTGTTATGTGTATTCAATGACAATCATAAATAAATTTTACATGTATGTTTTGGCGAGTTGCAATACGTATAGTATAAACTTATAAATACTGCAAAACATCGGTATGCTCTACATATATTTCAAGGAGTAGTCCCTCATCATCCGTTTGTATTGGAGTTTCGTGTATGTACTTCCACATTATTTTTTTTATAAACAATGTACATGTACACTGTATTAAACCAGACATACATGTACATGTATAACCATAAAAAAATGCGTATGCTAAATTTTAATGTACAATGTAGTTTTAGATCAGTTTTTGTAAGGAAAATTTAATAAACAGTTGATGTTCGTCTATGCAGTGTTTTATTTTGTCGAGTAGCTAAGAATAAAACTGATTTGAATCAAATACTTTGATTTCAATATGAGGAAGAGTTTCATTTGGATCGAAAAAGTGGAGGTCTACACATGTACATGTACATGTAAATTATAATCAGCTCATGTTGTAATAAATTTGTACGATTTGGTAAACGAAATTTACCAACATTGGGGAATTTTCAACCCCCCCATCCCCATCCCTCGGACCACTACCCCTGAATCGATCGCTGACAGGGAAGTGAAATAGTATAAAAAGACTAACCCTCTTCACTGCCTCAATCCATTGAAGATCTCGACATCTCCGTTGTTTATATGTATTTATTATGTTATCTATAAATCGTGGATCTTGTCGTTGGTCAAGTCTCATACTCTGAAAGGTGTAATATAGTACATGTAATAAACCTTAAATACTCATTGCAATAGGAGGGCGAACAAATCCTTAGAAACCATATAACCAAATAAAATCTTACGCCAAATCATTATTCATACGCACCATATAAGGGTCTAATATAAGTATGTTACAGCCAACAAAATATTTCCTTATGGTTATCATAAAATTAAAATAGACTATTTTTAAGAATTAGCTTGAATTTGTTTTAAACAGGAAAAAGCGAGTTTATTGTGAGTTCACACGGTCAAATAATGTAAAAGGTAATTCGCATTCAATGAAAACTCTAATTCAGTTACGCGCTCACAAGTAAAACGAATTTCCACTATACTCGGCGTCACATAAATAACATACTGTTAAAATTTGAATAAAAATATTTTCTGCGACTTTATTGACACCTACCATCGTTTAAATTGTCTTAAATGACTTGCTCATTCGTTTAGCCAAACAGCTTCTCCCTAAACAATTCGCTTATTAGCTTAAATCATGCGTAACAAATCCTTACGGGAAAATCCCATACAATTATCCGCCATGTTGGTTTTTACGGGACGATTTGTTTACAAACGAAGTTCGTAAGTTCCCGTCGAACTCCGGTGACAATCGTCTGCTTCATCAACTTCTCGGTATTGTACGTTGTTCGCGTAAAATAAATCCGAGATATCCGAAATAACGCCGAAATGCATTCTAGGTTCTTCGGTTTTGGACAAACCATTTAAACGTAAACAACATCTCCTAGCAACCCGATCACTGTAAACATGGCCGACTTTTTACAATGTAAATATTGGCACCGAGAATTAAAATCTGACCGGAATTTAACGATTCAATGTTTAGGGAGAAGCTGTTTGGCTAAACGAATGAGCAAGTCATTTAAGACAATTTAAACGACGGTAGGTGTCAATAAAGTCGCAGAAAATATTTTTATTCAAATTTTAACAGTATGTTATTTATGTGACGCCGAGTATAGTGCGAATTAATTCGAATTGAAATAAATTTAATGCGCCTTATTGAAGACGTTTCTTAACAAGTTTTGGTCGATCATGTGAAATTTGCATTCAAATGCCATGTGAACGGTTGATTTCATGCGCTGCTAACGTCACTTTACCAAGCCAATGTGAATTGACCGTTTAAACACGTGTGAACGCAAAGCAAACTCAAATGTGCATTGATACGAATTCAAAAACGTGTGAACGTTGTCGACGTTTTCAATGTGCATCGACTCAATCCGAATGGATAATTCGACTTGAATACGAATGACATGTACGTGTTAACGCAGCATTGGTGTACATGGTATACTTTAAGCCTTTTGTCTAGGTCACTGATACATGCAACATTGTATTTTTTTTAAAAGCAAAATGTTCAAATATACATGCATGTTACCTTTGAAAAACTAATTGACAAATTCAAATTGGCTCCCGTGTTTTGCATATAACTTTCGAGGTCTTCTAACGTATATCTAAGTTTTTGGAGCTGCTCATTTGCAATTTGCTGGCACTGTCCGAAGCATTCCTAATGAAAGAGAATGGTACAATTGATAGTAGATCGGCATCCTCTACATTTAAAATGATAGCTCATAAAGAAAGTTTAATGCAAAACTATAAATACATTACACTCGTTTTATTAATGTTTTATTTTACATTAATAAAATTGTATAGACTGTTACTGTATTTTGTTGAGGTTAACATGCAGTGTTATTTTATTTTAGGAAAACAACCTACCCGATGGTAAAATGTATGAGGGTTTACTTGTCCTTCATGGAAGACATTTGGGTGACCTTGAGCTGACATTTTCATCTTGGTTTTGTTGTTGTTTCTTAGACTTGTTATATTCATCAAGCTTGAGTCTCTGGAGACATGATTAAATAATAATTCATGTACGACTACATAATACTTTGGTCCAGAATATACAATGTATCAGCGTTTGAGTTACAATAACATGTAAGTGTAAGTGTTTGTAAGAATCATGCAAAATGAGAAATCTGAAACACGTATGTGAAATCCCTACCGATCTGACAATATAATAGCACTCAATGGTTTTTTCTCTATTTGAAAAAAAACATCATTTGATTTCTGCATCACTTGAATTGCTAAGAAGTTTTTAATATAGTGTTAGGAAAATGAGGTTTTTGACAGAGTTATTTGCCCTTGGAATGTTCACTTTCAGTGCAATTCATCGAAATAATAACTCAATGCACCAACATGATATGGCAAATATTGTCTTTTTATCTTGATTTTGATGGTGCAAATATTACACTATCAAAATGATGTTCTTTTTTTTTCATACCATGTTTCACACACTGTCTGATTCTTACTAAGACTGACACTTAAGTACCGACTCCAGCACAAAACTGTAATAGCTTCATTTTGAAAATACGTGAAAATAGATATAGCATTCACATTGGTACTCTTACCACAGCTATATCCCTGAGATGTTTTTCAACCTTAAATGAATCGGTAGTTGACGATTTCTTATTTAGTTCATCGTATGCATCTACCCACTCATCAGTGTATATGCTACTCCATTTGTCTGCCAATTTCGTCGGTCTGTTTTGGTCACTGAGATCAGCTATGTGAGGGTTACCATGAGTCATGTGATCTCCCGCTATTCTGCTAAGTCTGTGATGAAGGGAAGACAGTATTATAACACTGGTAGACATTAAAAATAAACTGGTGCTATGAACACTGTTTTGCCATCAAGTTGATGGCATTTTTCATTATCGTACTACATTCAAATAAGTTAACGCAAACATTTTCTTCGTCATTAACAATTTACAGGGTATGTATAGTATGAATACGATAACCCATAAACCTGTCTAATTCTACCCGATTTAGATAGGATGTGTTGTTCTATTTACTGGACCAATTAAGTGTTCTGTTTGTGAGAAACTGAAGTATTGAAATTGATATGAGGTCTGGTTTCCAGTTTATTCAGGGTTTGGTTTAGAATTTTTAACAATTAAGAAATAAATCACGGAAACTCCATTATATTCATTGTTTTACCACGGACTGGTCATTTGCGTGGCATTGTTTTATCCCGAGCGATGGCGAGTGAAAAAATAACCACCAAAAATGGAGTTTTCGTGATTTATTTCGATTTTATTATGACTAGTTTTTTTCATATTTATGAAAAGACGCAGCCCATGTATTAACGAAATGTTGGTCATGTGTTTATCACTTCTTTTCCATGGCTATGGTCTAAAGAGCTTTGAAGCTTGTCATATTAGAATGTATTACCTATTCTGTTACGAGATCAAAATTTTTTCCTAGTCAACGGTATTTTTATATTGATTTGATCTTGTGTAATGCAATATAAGATTGATTCAAAAATTGATATGTTAGAAAAAATAAAACGTATGCATAATATATAAACATAGTCCTAGTTAAACTGAAGGCCTGTTATATCTACAAACTCATACAAGCCCGAAAACCAGATTGTTGGAATTCAATATTTGAGGTGGCGCACCCCCCTTTTTTCCACCGAAAAAAAAACCTCACCCAGAATCCAAGTGTTTATATTTAGAGCTATTGAATTTCTTAAACAAGGTGCAATCTTACATCATTTGGGAACTCGTTTCATCTTCACTGCTCGAAGAATGTATTTTTAGTAGGGTTACTTTAACATTTTTATCGACTATAATTGTATCTCAACCACTTTCACAAACGAACTATATAAGTGGTTTTAACAGTTTGTAACACACTGTTTTGTTTTAAAGAGGTTGGACGCCAACCTAATTGAACACCCTAAACATGTAGTTATGATCCTGTTCATTTTAATACCTGTTTAAGAGTTCATCATTGTCTCTGGATAAAACAGCTATCTCTCTCTTCAGTTCAGTATTCTGCTTCTCGAGTTTGGAGTTGCGGTCTTCCTGGAAAGCAATTCTCTTCTCCAACTGTTTGTTATGCTCCATCAATTCATTGACATTACCTCCTTTTCGTTTTGACATTTCCCCAATTATGTATGTTCAGAGTATTCTAATGGGATTTATCAACTGTAAGAAAAATGAGGAAAAGTATACTGATAAATTGATGAACAATCTGAATGAGGAAAAGTATACTGATAAATTGATGAACAATCTGAAGAAATCACTCCTTTTAGTTTCGTCTTTGATTGATTCCTTCGGGATTTAGAAGCATCAGTAAAAATTTGAAACTCCTAGCAATAACTTGTTAAGCATCTTTTTTGGCCCTACATGTACATCTCGAAATTGTCCTTCCCTGTGCAGCAATATACCATCATCTCCTGCATATGGTGTTTATATTTCGCAATTGATTCAATACACCACAGCAAGTATTAACTACTCTGATTTCCTTGAGCGTCATCACTATAGTGTAGCAGATTGTGAATTAGGGGTATGAGGAAATGCGTCCCAAAAGGTCTCTTAACAAATTATTTTTCAGATAACAGTCCTTGGCTGAAAAATACTTAGCTTTTTCGAAACAATGACAAATGCAGATCCAAACACTATGAAAAGGAGGGGGTGAAAATCGGGGTTCCTCAGATAGGGAGAGGGTGCTAGGACATTATTTACTATTTTTTTTTGTCAATTCAAAAGATAAAAATGACAAATTTTCCAAAAAGGGGGGCGCCACCCCCTATGGATCCACGACTGTAATGATTGCTTTTTGTAAATTATTCTTTGTACTGATATGACCACTGTTATCGATTATGTCACTATAGCATGTACACGCTACATGTATTTATATTATCCACCAATATATTCTCGCCGCAAAGGAAGAGTGAGGTTTTACGCCTACATAGAACATAGATTTAACCAACCATTTCGTTTGAAATGCCTGTACATAGTCAGGACCATCGGGGTACCAGCAACTCCAGTGATGTAACCAATATCTATTTTATCAGATTGATTTTGGACTTGACTTGATTATGGATCAGCTTTGTGTTCGATAATTTTGTTGTTTCCATTATTCATTTAAAATCATTCAGTGTCTAGATTTTTTCAGTATCTAAAACAAGACATACTGTATACAGAACAGTGGGAATGTACTTCTCATATTCTTAATCAGCAGTAGACCACAAAAATCTAAAACAAAATGTATTAAGCCCCCTACACCCTCAAGAAAAAATGGAAAAATACGCGATTCCAGTAACTCTACGCACTTTATTTTATTCAGCTAACATATTGTGCATTTATCTTAATCTTAACTTTTCCCCTGTTTTTGTCATTTTTCAATAAGCACTGTTTGAGCAAGAATGTGTTTACCGCCATAGAATCAATGTAATAAACACATTTTACAATGTATAGTAAATATAATTTTTACTTACCTATCCTATTTTTTCAAAGTTGTAGTCCAGTTTGTACTTGTATATACAAAACACATACATTACTTTTTTTGCCTTATACAAAACTTACATGTATACCCACTCTCTTTTTAAAACGGGCTTATCTTTCGCCAGGGAAACCAGTGACCATTGTGCATACAAATAAAACAATGCACATGCACAATATATCATATAAACAAATCCTTAACCTAAGAAGAGATTGTGGAAATTCAACGTGCATTTATACACACCAATATATACATAAATTAAAAATGCAAGTTATAACTCGATTGAAACCATAAACAACTTTGACAAAATAAAATAAAAAAAAACATAACAAAACGTCAGTACACGGAAGCAGTGACACAAATAGCGCAGCACTAAATTTCAACAGTACACGGAAAAAGCGATATGATACATGTACATACACTTGAAGTTAAAGTATATGTACATAATTTCAAGGAGATCCGTATCTCAAGTGCTGCTGACAAGGATACGACTTTAAACGTTCAAAAATGAAATAAAAAATGCTCACCTCAATAAGTGTTCCTTGGAGCACAAATTATTCAAAATTATGTATTTTGTCTGGGGCTTATGAAGAAAGTTTCAATGGGGGAGCCCGACGCGCCAATCACTGACTCGCATCCAAACTACTTTAACATACGAATGAGGAAGTTTAAAGTATTTCAATAACAAATAAAAGGGACACAAACACAGTGTGTATAAATATTGATATTAAGTTGTCAATAGATGATTCCCTTAGAGGGGGGGTATGCCAGCGACATATAGGTTATTATTTGCTTTTTCCAAAGTTTAACTCAAAATTACCAATTGAAAACTATTCCAACCAAAAATGGGGGGTAGGGGGGGGGGTTCAAACCTCCAGAACCCCCAGGATACGCTACTGCCCTACATCAACAAAAACTCCCACATGTATTACATTGTAACGAGAATATTTTTTTTTTTTTTTTTTTTGGGGGGGGGGGGGGGTCGGGTAGAGAAAGTTCAAACCTCTGAATCTTCCCATCAGGATCCGCATCGACATAAATTTCATATTCGTACTACATTGTAACAAGAATGAATATGGTATGGTGACTATGTCAAAATATTCATAATTGAAAGAAAATGAAATAGACTTAGGAAAATTGGTAAAGCTTTTGATGTACATTGTGTATGTATATATGTTTTTTGCATCATATTCGGTTTTTTTATTTGAATTCTCTCTGCCAATACAATTTTTTTTCACATCAACATACATTATACAAGGTATATGTTTCTGATAACACAGGTTGTACCAGATACATGTATATAATATATTTTATCTTTAACTATAAAAAAACTGGCTCATGTACAACTATGCATGTTACTTTGCAATTATGACATAACAGTTAAGTAGATGTATAAATTGATAAAACACATAATTTGATAAAATGTATACATGTGTAAGATAAAATTGATTGTTGCGTTATGCAGTTTGTCAGAATTGATTTTAGCACCCCATTTTATCTATGTATAATATAAATTGAAGGCCATTACATTTGTAACATGTATGAACCATGTATTTTCCTATGCAGCAATCGTTTTTTTTTCAGACCAGGACGATCAAATCTGAGGCGGAATCGGTATTTCAGGTGGGGGGGGGGGGGTCCACAAATAAAATCAAAAAATGTTCAAAGCGAATAAAAATCAGCAATTTTTAAGGGGTTGGGGTACAACGGGTCCGCCTGGTACTACCGGGCATTACATGAAGATTGTGGTCATTCATACCTTTTTTTATAGAGGGACTGATTGTTAGTCATATGTACCATGAAAGCACTCTTGTATGTCCAGAAATTCAGAGATAACATATCCTACCCATCAGTACAGTGGTTAACTGTTTCAAATGTACATGTATATACATTCAGTTTGTATTTCACATGCATGTAAACTGTAACTATATCTACTGTAAAATAGTTTCCTTCATTTATTTAGAAATGGACTTACCGAAAGTAAATTCCAACTAATATATCTACATATAGTTAATGGTCCACATAAACAATTATCGCTCTGTTATAATACAAGAAAATTAATCAATAGTGATAGATACACAATAAAGGTAGTCAACATTAAAAGGTGCGTTTCTTGGTGAACAACGTCTAAATAGTTTCTCTGTTTATGCTACCTGACTCAGGTTATAAATATTACATGTACATGTGTATATCGTAATAGACAGGTGTTGTATGTGATAATGAGTGGATTATAGAATACAGTAACAAGCCAATATCCTTTTTAATTGATTCTGTTTGTTTGTTTGTTGGTGTTTAACGTCCGAGCAGCAATATTTCAGCTATATTCAGACGATGAATATGAAATTGATGATAAAATGAACATGAAATGATGACGAAATGAAAGAGGGATGGGACACAAGGACAATGGGGTCGACAAATTTTGATTGCCACTGGAAATAGGGAGAGGTGGGTAGGGTCGGGCAATTTAGCCTCCTGTGGCGGAGCCCTATGGTTCCTACTCCGGGAGAATACCACAGCAGGGTTCTTTAACGTGCGAGGAACGTGGCATCTTTCCCAACACGGTGCACCACTTGGTTTGCGGTCAGGTTTTCCGTATTATAGCCTGACAACCCCAGCATGTAACACGCCAGGGGTACCTTATTCCACCACCTGGGGCACACATCTCAGTTGCTCTGTGGACAAAGCGCCTAGCCTAGCCCCCGGCTAGGTTTCTGAGCACTATTTAGTCGCCTTCTACGACAAGCTTAGCGCCGCTGCAGGCCTATTCTTTTAACACCCGGACCTGCACGGGGCCCTATTTAATTGAATCAATTGCGAAATATTTATTCATAGATACTGTAAAAACCGATTGAATTTACATAATATATAAACAACGTACTTAAATGGCACCACTTACATGTTTTGTCAATAGTTCCAAGCCAAACATTTGGATACAATTAAATTACATTATAAACAATAATGATAAAACGGGTTGTATACATGTAACATGAATAAACAATAATAATAAAAACCGGCTTAATTTAAATGTGTGTCTCATCAACTTCATGTACATGTTTAGTCTACAGTTTCCAGCCATATATATATATATATATATATATATATATATATAGTGTTGTTTTTCAGGTATCTATCCCCCTTTTTTCTGGTTAATACATGTACTAATCGAACAATAAAGACAAAACAAAAGGGATCATATTCTCTTTCTATAAAAACTAAAAGTTTACAGAAAATCATGAAACATACATCAGAATAATATTATGTATAGACGGAAGAACGTATTCAATTTGACTTGTTTCATACGGCTGACATTTAATACTTACAAACTAGATTTAAAGACATTTCATGAACATAAGCTTATATAGGTACTTGTTGTGAATTAGGTACGACTAAATACTAAATACTTACACACCACTGATTTGGTTCCTGTTGTAAAGTCCAGAGTTAATGATTCATCATTAAGGCGGGACCGTAAGAGATATCATTATTATAGCGGTTTTGTATAATTTTCGTTTCCACTACTAGTTGCCATAATACATCTTTGTATTCATATACAACCGGAAGTGCATGAAATTTTTTTAAAAAATCACGTGATTTAAATGTTCGAAAGATTAATGAACTATATAAATAAAGATATTTTAATAAGTCATTGACCCTTATTCAGCTTGTACAATTCGTAATCATACTTATATAGTATGCTTATTCAGATTTAAATGACTAAATTGATTTGATCTGTCACACTTGACTTTTTCATCGCTTACTAATATGCTGTGTTTTGTAATATCACAATCAAGAGTCATCTAATTGGCTCTTCGTATGAAATTCTATTCTTATGATCGTCTAGTCTTGTCAACTTATTTCTTTCCTCTTTAAAAGTATGACGATGTTTGTACGTCAACTAGGATTGTGCTATTAAAAATACTTCCAAATAAGTTTTATTATAGTTAAATGAACCTTTTCCTTACATGTACATGTAGAGGATTTATTAGAATAAGTTAAGTACATGTAGATGTATATGAGTGCATGGAGGATCATGTCACAATAGGGATATTTCTATCGGCTTACTTTCAACAAGTATCGGCTTACTTGTCAAAAGTAAACCGATACTTTTTAAGTTTTGCAAATCTGTCAGCCAATCAAATTCCCGTTTTTATATAAAATTTACACCGTTCTAAAGCGTAATGGATAAGAACTTACTAAAATGTGATAATTTGTAATTCTGATTCGAGTCTGGTGCATACTTCGTTGACGACAGTAAATTTTGATTTCATTCCATTCCTATCGAAAGATGCTACTTGACTATGATTTTACGAAAATAAACTTGTTTATCAATATAATTATACATACTAAGTATTATGTAAGCAGATTTGATATAAGCCAGTGGATCACTTTTCACGACACACATGTGGGATTTGTGTACTACAATAGTCCATAGGCTGGGAGGGTTCACCGTGCACCCATCCCCATATATCAACTTCATGGTGATTTTTAAGTACCTTTATATCTCCCAATACCGAATCAATTTGTCGCCAAAGAATATTCTCGGATTCTTTTTCAGTATAACCCTATATTTGTACCCCACTGGGTCAAAAAGCCAAGATTTTTGTGACTCAATTGATTTAGCGTCTTAGCCTTCCTGGCCTAGCATGTAAAAACAAACTTGACAAATTTAGAAATAATCGTATAGCCCAATGTCTCAGCTTTACAATGGTACCAAGAAAAATTGCAGTACTAAATCTTACGGCTATGTGGTAAAAAGGACAAACGTGTATCCCCACCCCGCCGAAAAAACGCTTAAATTGACATATTTTTCAATGTCAAAACCCCTAGGGTACTAATGCTTCAATAAAAATGGCCCTTGTTGCTAGTTTCTGCTTAGTTTTATCAAAATTTATACTTCTGGGGTTCTTTTGATGAATTTTGTCTAGTTTGTAAAAAATATGGCAGGTGATATCGATTCTAGATGGTGAGCATAAAGGTATCTCGTTACAGCACAGTAAGAACTGGTTAAAAGTTGAGTTTTATCATTGCATCAAGACGGGACTACAATACCATCAATTCTAAAACACTTTAAACAAAACGCCAAGTTAACAACATATAAAATTGAAACCAAGGAAGCCGGGATTCGAACGGCGACTAAGAAACATCAATTAGGGACAATAAATAAAATATCCGCTTCCAAAAGTTTTACAGGATTATTTTTTTTTCTTTTCTGATTTCTAAATAAATGTTGATCCGGTTTTCCCATTTCCAAAAAAAAAAAAAAAAACGTGTCACCACACTCCTTTTCATGTGACTTTATCGCATCACAATTGTAAGTGGGAATGTAAGCCTTAGGTTATTTTATGCATAAACGTTAGGGAGATGATGAATTGAGCGACATTTTGCATTTTTTTTAATTTGAGCGACATGATCTTTTCAGCGACAAAACACATATAAATTGAGCGACTTTTTATTTTTTAAATTCAGCGACATTTACCTCAGAAAAATACTTATTACCTCTTCCGTTAGTCAGTGTCCCCTGCTCACCACGGGGAGGTGGAAGTAGGATTGTGCGAACTGGTGGACCGTTTATGTGAATTTTATGTACATCTGTATTTAATCAATTAAAAAATATGTCGCTGAATTTATATGCCGTTTTTATGTTTTGTATTGATTTGATGTCGCTCAAATGATATACGCAATTACTCAAAAAGCGTCGCTCAAAAGATAGTCGCTGAGAAGACAATGTCGCTCAATTTATACGCACCCAAACGTTAACCTTGAGTCTGATACAAAATGCTTTTCCCCCGTACATTCTAACAGTATTCCACGTGTACTGTCATGTTAAACACTGACAGAACATTTATAAACTTTTGTATTACACATGTATTGATAAAAAAAACCACCTAAATTAAGAAGTTTTTTTTCTCAAATTTTAATTCAATTTACTTATTTTATTAATAATAACACTGACTGATTCCATGCTTTAAACCATGTCTAAGAGTAATTTATAATATATAAGATATTATAGGGTACACACTTTTTATTGCACATATAAAGGACATTAGCTTTTTTGTAATTTTAGAAGATAGGAAAAGGTTTTTTAATGAGAATATGCATCGCACCCATCCCCACAGCCGATAAATATTGACAGAAAACTGTTCCTTTTTTTTCTCTAAATCACATTCTCATTTTCCTTCAGTTTTATTTGTGTTTGTGTTTGTGTTTGTTTTTGTTTTTGTTTTTGTTTTTTGTTTTTGTATTTTTTTTTATCTTGTGATTTTTTACCACCCAAACGAAGTACTTACTTATTTCTTATTTATATAAATCGATTGAGTATCAATATTCGAATGAATATTATTACTGTAATTAAAGATCATTTTACTTCTTATCGGAAGTAAGGAATCACGGTATTCACCCTGGATGGAGATCCACCATTTTGAATGGGAAAGCGTGTAGAATTATTTGCAGTGACTGTCGATGAAATGCACACTGAGAGTTAAGGGGGGGTTCCCATAACATAAGTTTTCTCTCGAAGTGGGCAGGGTGCTGTAAATCTCACAAGAATCGTCCACCCTGATAATTTGTATAGGAAATACATCTATTTACTTGCAATCGATTGATACGAAGTTTGAAAAAATCCTCTCACAAAATGAACCGGTATATCTAAAAGGGCTCCATCCCCCTAACAATCTTGAATGTTCCACCTGTCAATTGATATGCATTGTGTCTACTTGCGTGAAAATATCTTCGTATTGCATATATTACATGAATTGCATCCAAGTAAAATTCACATAACGGAAATGTTGATGAAGGGTTGGCTAGAAATATTTCTATGGATCAAGGGCACGTTACCAAGACATATGTCGTTCAGTTATTATATGATTATGTAAATCTTGCAAATTCTAGTTTGTTTTCCATTTTCATCACCCACATGCACCATTAATTAAATCATCCATCAAATATGGTCACTATATGGTTTTATAAGCCTTCAGTCAATTAACACCCAGTAATTAATAGATACACTTAGACAGTAATATATTTTGTAACAAGAGGCAAACATTATACACATTTTCATCAGATGTTTGTTTGTTTGGGTTTAACATCCGAGCAGCAATATTTCAGCTATATTCAGACGATATTTTTATTTTTTTATCAGAATATACAATACTAATTTATATACATGTACATGTAGATGTATCATAACTGATTCACTGAAATAATTTAATTGAAGAATTTACAAAACAAAATGTTTTCTCGAAGTTTTCTAAAAAAAATCTTGAGTCTCGTCGAGGCTAAGCAACTAAGAAAGTCTGCAGACTCAGAACTATACTAATATCGAAACTGGTGGATAACGAGGTATAGAAATAAAACAAAAAACAGCAAAATAAATAGGCAATGAATCGAAAGTTCTTCGGTTCTCTTTCAGGGAAAACCATCTCTAAAATCATTGCAATACATTCAAATTTTTGAATTTCAGATGTCAACCAAAAAGCCATTTGTTCTTTATAACCTTTTTAATTTGATAATATTGAGAACTTTCCTCTTTTATCATATTATGTATCTACTTAATTTTTCGGTTTGATACAGTAAAATAAGGTCAAAGGGATGTTTGCTGGTTGCGGAACCTACTACTGAATTTAAACTTATGCAGAATCACTTTCCTATTAACTTATAACGACCTTTTTTATTGGTCAGTTTGATTATGACTCGAATGAAAAAAAGCATCGGCTTACTTTTCAAAAGTAATGTATATACTGTACTGGAACCCCCTATTTTTACAATTCTTCTTGAACCCCACCTTTACAAAATCTCTGGATGCATCAGTGGACTACGTAATATAACGTCAGAAAAGTGTGATTGTTGTTCTTGGTAATTAACCTTTTTTGTTTTGTTTTGTTTTTGTTTTCGTTGTTTTTTACATAATATTCTCTCTCGTGACATCAACCTGGTAAATTGAGTCTAATTTCCTTTTATTGTCGCATTTTGGCAAACATATTGATGATAGAATAAAGTTCAAGTTATTGAGAAAGGTCAAATGTTGCTTACATTTTTCAGTAATATGAGGTAGGTATAAACTGTAGGGAAACGAAGATGAAGCCATGCTGTTCACACTGTTTTCTTTTAATTCACTTTAATTTAAAATAACCTTATTCACTTAAATTAAAATAACCTTCCGATGCAAAAAAAGTTAAGAGATTGAAACCAACACACATAACGATTATCTCCAAAATCAGAAGTGCTGGTTGTAAAAAGATTTTTTTTATAAATTAAATACAATGTAGCAATATATCATATAAAAATAACAACAACAACAGCAATTACTACAGTAATAGAACAACTTGATAAATAAGAAACAATAAGACCAACGATGAATTTTAAAATGCACTCATATGAAAGCATGCAAAGCGTTTCCGGGATCTAAATACACATGATCAACAGTCTAGAAAAGGAGAATATCAACTGCTATTACACAAGTAAACAAAATAATTTGTCCTATGCATTTCATATAATATAATATATAATATTTGATCTCCACATCACTGGCTTTGGTCTGAAATTTTTCAATAGAATCCCATAAAAATCAGGTTTTTGACACAGTTAACTGCCCTTGAAATGTTCATTTTCAGTTCGTTTCAATGAAGTTGTAACTCAATGGTCCAGCATTATGTGGAAAATCGTATCTGTTTTACCTAATTCTGATGGTGGAAATAGTCACATTACGCTAACAAATAGATGTTTTCTTTCATACCACCTACTGCCTGATTCTTACATGGACTGACACTTGAGTATTGGGTGGAATAATACATTGGTTAAATAATAAATGCTTTTATCTCTTTTTTTTGATTAATTTGTTGAAAGATCTACTTTTCATTATTTCGAGATTTGTGCAAAATATGTACAATACTGTACTCTATATGGGTATTTTACACGGTAAAACAACCTCGACACGTTCGAATACACGAGATAATTATGTATTGTTTTCTCTTTTAACTGGCTTTACATTTACAGCGAATGTAAAAAAAACAAAATCATTGAGTCAATTTTTGTATTTTTTTCCAAGTCTGGTCATTATTTATGATTTTCAACTGGTCTGACTTGTGAGCACCACGGGGATCCATAAAGTTCCCGCTTCTCGAAGAATTGTGCACATTATCCTTATTTATTGCTTCCTTTTTATGTTTGGTTGAGTCGTTTAAAATAGTGCTTTTATTCGAATTTTTTTGCTTGCAATTGCTTTATTATAACCTTTTTGCCGATTACCATTATCATACTGAGAATCTATAGTTTGGTCTCGTATTTTTCCGATTTACTGTTGTGTTCATCCACAGCAGTACTCTTTGGTTGTACGGAGGTTTTTGGTGTCGCTTGTTTACCTGGTTCTAATAAAACCTGAGCTGTACCTTTCGAGAGCACCGGACCGTTTTCGTGGAGTAATAAAGCCGGCCACACTACGTATTCTACAATACTACCATTTCTGTTATACTGGTTGAATTTATTTGAATCTACTGGATAGTTTTCAAAATTTTTATACTCAATTACCATCTGAGGATTGGTAATACACATGTACCAACACAATTCGCAACATTTTTCTACAAATTTTATTTCAATAGTTGAGCAATCTGCAGTTTTCTTTTTATAGTCGTTTCCACATATCTGGAAAAAAAAGAAACTTATCATTGATTGTATCTTCGCTTTCGTTGTAAAATTGCAGAGTCAGCTGGCAGAATCCCTATTGTAATAGAATACTGAATTATTATGTGCATATAAAATATCTTTGTTCACAGGCTTATTGAATAATGTGCAAATTCGTGAAGTAAAAAACAAACAAACAACAGTACATTGAATACATACATTAAGCAATGACCTTTTTATTCCATTGAAATTATCAATGCTTTTTGTAATGAGTGGCTTTGAAAACTTAATCCAATATGGGACCTATTGGTCAAATCCTAGGACGTTTTCTACATTTTCAATAACGATTATGCTTCAGGTACAGGTTCAGCCTATTATTCGGACCAAATGGAATCTTTTGTTTTGTTTCATCCTAGCAGAATTCTGCCTTTATTGTTGAAAATCCGGGGTATGTAAATTGTGATATTTGTATACATATAATTCAATGTAGAAAAATTCTCATCCGAATAAATTTGCACCCGTATGTTGATTTACATACAAATAATTATGTAAATTTGGTCATCAGAACAGAACTTAAAGTAAACCGATTTTTAACTTAAATATGAAATTCTATAAAATTAAGTGTACTACCTTCTTCAGCGATGATAGCAATGTGTCACTGCATTTGTTCAATGATTGTGTGACTACTTCCTGAAATGGTTCCATAGCCGGAACGAGAGTATTGCTTGCCATGCAAAACATTCCGTTAACCCGATTCATATCCTGGTGTAAAAGAAAACCGCAAGTAACCATGGCCATTGTTACAGAAATTTTGTTAAAATGGAGATGCACTTGTAAAAAAGACAACTAAAAGTTTTTGTAACAGCCTGATAATTGCAGGAAAGAGAATCGGATTAGTCGATGTAGGTTTTGAGTATGAATGGTAATTCACACATCAGTTCTTTCTGTTGCAGTTGATAAACTATTTAATATTATGTACATTCATGGAAATCAATTATGCAACACGCTATTCTAATCTTACTAAGGGGACAATTATTTAATTAACATTGGGGGCTAGGATGTAATTTTCCTGATTTCTTCCTACCCCCATAACGATCAAATTTTCTTTCTTTCTTTTTCTTTCAATCGCGTAAACAACATATTTGGTAAATTCGACCAGTGTGAAGGAAAAGGCTAACAGGAAAGGGGGATTTCACAAACTATATTTGTATAATGTTATTATAAAACGTCATGAAATGTGTACAAATTTTTTTAACATCAGTTTGACTTTCTTATTTTTATTCAAAAAATGTATTTAAATTAAGCAACGGCTTCTTTTGTAAGATCTTGACTACATTATTTAATAGTTTACATACAGTAACAGGTGTTGAAGGTTCTGATCCGAGACAGTGAATCGTTCTCACGACATTCCAGAGCTGTTTGCTGATATCCTCCTTCTGTTTACGCCGTGTTTCAATACACTGATTATAGCACCACTGGAACATTTTCAAATGGGTTTTCACTACTATATAATTTAAACTTCAATAATTCACCTAAGAATAGTTTATACCTTAACTTCTGATTACTTAAAAGTTAAAGTCCATTTGATTTCTGTATGATTAAAAAAAAATCTTTAAATATCAGATTTTTTGTCAAACTTCAAACAAAATTTTCAATTTCATACGAATTCATGAAAGATTTGTCCAGAACATTCTTCTAGAAATAAAAAAAAAAATCCCATTACCCCCAAAGCAAAGTTTGCAATTAAAATGTCCATATTTTTGTGGGAGTGACCAGGTAAAAGTAAAATTCATTTGAATGTAAATAAATGATTGATTTATTGATTGTTGCATGGGCATTAACGCAGCAATTTTCAGGCGTTGAACATGAAATGGATGATAAAATGAACATGAATGATGATGAAATGAAAAACGGGATAGGACACAAGGATAACAGGGTCGACAAATTTTGATTGCAAATAGAAAAAGGAGGATGGGTAGGATCGGGCAATTTAGCCTCCTGTGGCGGAGCGCAAAGGTTCATATTCCTATCGAATACCACAGCACGGTTCTTTAACGTGCGAGGAACGTGGCATCTTTCCCAACACGGTGCACCACTATGGTTTGCGGTCAAGTTTTCCGTGTTAGAGCCTGACAACCCCAGCATGTAACATGTAGGCAGAGAGCCTAGCCCCGGTTAGGTGCCTGAGCACTATTTAGTTGACTTTTACGACAAGTTTAGCGCTGTTGCAGGCCTATTCTTTTGACACCCGAACCTGCACGGGGCGAATGTAAATAAAAACAAAAACCATGTGCTTTTGGTTAAATTAAAACATGACATGTGATGACCTTTTATAAATATAAAAAAAAAGCCCTCTATAGATGTAATACACGTCAAGCTTAAATATGCCAAAATGCACATGGTTTCTATTTTGGTTAACATTTACGATAGATTTGGTTAAAATTATGCATAAGTGGTAATGGAAATTTTTTTTCTGTTTTATGATGATTTTCTTTTTAGTAAATAGTTCCAGAGTTCGTATGATATTAGAAATGCGTTTGCCAAAAATTTAATAAATTCTGATATAAATCTGATTGATTTCATTATCCTCTAGAAATAAAATGGTCTATAAAACATATAGGAAGCAGTTCATTTCTTACAAACAAAAGTTTCAAAATTTTTTCAAAACTTGTATTGGTATGTGAAAAAAATCAATTGCTTAAAGTACCAGTCCATATAAAGTTCAGACACCGCACATAGTAAAGTGATTTACGGTGAAGAAAAACCCACCGAACAAGTAGTGCTTTTTCAATCAGCATATGCTATATATTGTACTTAACAATTGTCCTTTCCATAATTAGATCTGTACTTTTGAGAAAAAACGTATATTTATCTACCACTAAAAACAACAAATCAAATAAAAATAAGAACGACAACTCTTGCAAAGTGCTAATTTCATATACAATCTATATGCATTTTTAATTCATAAGCGCAACAACCAAATGAAAAACTATGACTAGTTATGTGATCGATCTATAACTGATTCTGAATAGGAAATAAAAGTGGGTTCGGTAGGTTTTTGCCATGCATGAATCACCTCTAGTCTGACTTTTTATAAAGACTGCTACTTTGTGTGTCTGGAATTGACCACTTTTAGTAGGGTTGAACTAACTCAACTATTTTCTAAAAACCATAAAAATACAATTTGATTGTAAAATATTTAAGATACATGTTCTTAACTTTTGCTATAAGCTTTACAGAATAAGTATTGCCTTTTCAAATTTTACATAGAAATAAAACATTTCCTGAGCTACTTGAATTCGGAATCATTTAAAACCTTCTGCTATGATTTTAATTATCCTCTCTTCACTAATAACAATATTGACCACAAATAAAAATACTAAAGTTTAGATTACCTCAACAATTTTTATTATCTTCTTCTCAATGCTACCATCCAAATCGTTTTCGGATTTAACTTTGCTTGTCATTTCTTCGTATAAATCCGTCCATTCGTCTGTATACAGTGTTGACCATTTCTCACCTAACTTAGCAGGTCGGTTTGGGTTGCTTAAATCAGTAATGGCCGGATTCTCATCAGTTAGTTTTTGTCCAGCTACTTTGCTTAGCCTGTATTGAAACGATTACAAAAGCGATAACAAAAGTGGCCAGTGCGCTATGTGTATTTAGTGCAGTAATGACCATTAATTACATGGACAAGTGTATGTGTTAGAAATTAGTACTGATTTGTACTCAGTAGGAAACATGCCCTGTTATTTGTTTCACATTCTGTAAAGGAAAGCATATAAACTAGCGGATTGTAGTTTATAGGTCTGCGGAAGAGATTTGTTAAGTCTTTTCTCCCCCACCCGCATTATGATATTATGTTGTTTGTTGTTCATATTATTGCCTTCTTCAGTTTCCTAGTATTGCAAGTGATTGTGCTTATTTCTACAAAGTCTAGTATGTAGGAATTCGCGTTAAACACTAATTCTTACTAATGTAAATAGTATTCAAGGGTAATCAAGGGAACCAGTATTCTAGCAGAAATGAACAGATTGTTTTCCATGGACAAATACCGAAATAATACGTATAGAGTAACAAAAGTAACTGATCAACTCGAACTCATTAAAAAACTGGGTGCATGGACTAGTTACACTAATAGGATAAGCGTCCTCTGCTTTTCTAGTAACACACACCGAGTTTCAAACTATACTAGTACTTGATATATATGTACTTATCGTGTCCATTCAGAGTCATGCACAGGTGAGTTGTTGATCGAAAGAAATAATGGAATATGTTTTTTTTTTAAATGATGCCGAATGTTGAATTTCAATAACAATCTCTAGTAGTAGACAAGAAGAATAATATAAAACTCTTTTCTTTGAACAGGAGATAAAATTCAACGTATGTCTAATTCTTTGTCAGGTGTGAACAGCAGTGGATGTAGGGTAAAACAAGCTGTCAACCCAGTTGAAAGTAGGTGAAACGACCTTGCGAATTTAAAAAAAAACCAAAAAACAACAAAAAAACACGTTATCTTTTATGAAGGAAGCAATAACATGTTCATTTACATCTAATTTTGCCTGATTTGTACATGAGTATACATCACAAAACAATAACTTATTTAAAGCTATAGTTTTTTTTACAAAATAAGTCATGCGTGTATGTATTATAACCATATCACCATTCATAAAATAAACATATATGCTTAATCTTAGCTGTCAGAATTTAATTTAAACTGCGTTCACTGTTTTTCAAAATATTTATTAAAAATACCTTGAAAGGGCACCGTCTAGTTCTGTCTTTAGTTTTGAATTATTGTCTACTAGTTTCTTGTTGTGCTCCTTCAGATTCTCATTTTCAGTGATCAATTCTTTATTTTTTTCATCAAATATGTGAATTAAGTCTTTCTTAACTGTAAGTTCCACCTGAAGGTCTGATATATCGCTTGTTGAATCACTCTGCATCGTACATTTTATTAGTTCCTTATGGTACGCAAATGAAAATGCCATGAAAATTGAACTGAAACTGTAATTATGGACATGTTAAGATCAAGACAATTCTGAACGTATATATATAAAAGAATACTAATATTTGAAGTACAGAAACTTCTAAAAATAATTTCATTTTTCTAAAAGTGACGTTTTATACGCATTCACATGAATGACCCGTGTAAGCGTGTTGTTACTTTTACGTGATCATAACCCACTTTTGTAAAAATTTGGCAACTGTGACAAAAATATAACACAATTAATCACATCTTAAAATTATTTCAAAAAGGTCGGAATCTCTTACACTACAACGGAATTTGAAACTGAATATAAATAACACCAACATGCAAACTAAGGACTACTTGCGGTAGACCGATATGCCAGCCTGAGCCCAGTTTAAAAACACAAAAAAGTTATGTCCCACCGTATTTGAAATCAATTCCAATTCTTCCCATGCAGGGTTGAAAATCACATGCCATACATTAAGGACACAACCCATGTCATTCCAAAAACTGCTTTTCAATATACATCTGCAGTATTTTAATCTCTATGTAAAGGTCCAGTGAACGAATCAATGTTAATACAAAAAATGCTATCCTTAACAAAAATAAAAACATAGCTCTGAAAAAATGACAATACTTTTGGTTGGGTCGATTGAAAAAAAAAACTATTTTATAAACGAAGAAAGGTAAAACACCAATACGACAGGAAATACAATACGTCACCTTTAACAGAGAAAGACAATTTAGAATGTAGATAAACACACCGACCTACAATTAAAGAGCAATACTCCCTAACTGGTAATGCGGGTCCGGATGTCAAAAGTATAGGCTTGCAGCAGTACTAAGCCTATCAAAAAATGCGACTGAATGGCGCTCAAAACCCTGACCGGAGCCAGGGCGCACTGCCCATTAAGCAACTGTGTTGGAAGGGGGTACCCCTGGCATGCTACATGCCGGTGTTGTCAGTTCATAAATACGGAAAACCTGACCGAAAACCAGTGTTGCAACTTGTTAGGTAAGTTGTCACGTTCCTTGCACATTAAGGAACTCTGCTGTTTTATTCGATAAGAGTAGGAACATTTGCACTCCGCCGCAGGAGGTTAAATTGCCCGACCCTACCCCCTCTCCCTATTTCAGTGGCAATCAAAATTTGTCAATATTATTATCCTTGTGTCTCATCCGTTTTTTCATTGCATCATCGTTTCATGTCATGTTATAATCCTTTTCATGTTTATTGCCCGGATATAGCTGAAATATTGCTGCTTGAGCGTCAAGGAACGTCAATCAATCACTATCTTGCCAGACGAACGACCAAATACAAACAACCAAAAAAAAAAATGCCAAAGATTTTTGACGAAGGGCTATACTCTCGGGTGATTGGATGAATATTATTTTTTTATGAAGAAGAGCAATGCATCAAGACGGTTAAACCAAAACACAGTATGAAGAGAGAGAACAACAATTCTACCGGGCGATTGGTTTGAGGAACACGACTTGATATTTTAGAAAAAAGAATAAAACTTGAAGAAAGAGAAAAATCACAACTTATTCAAATGAGACAGTGGATAACGAGATGTATCAATGTACCGAAGAAGAACAAAATTCCTGGGGGTCGACGGAACATAAGTGTTTTGAAGGAAAAGAGCAACAATTTGAATGAATACCACTGCATTTAAGAATAAGTGTAATACTGTTTGGAAGACACAAAACTATAAAGGGAGAAGAGATATGCAAGGAGTAAACATGGAAGAAGTGCACAAAATAAAAGGGACACGACATAATTGTTTACATTCAATGCTTGCTCATTGCGTCCGTAATCCTGAACTATTTCTGTATTGATTTGAATGCTTCCATTCGATTAATTGTGTGACTGTTTTATTTTTGTACTTTGGACTTCCTTATGATACACTGAGCTATTGATAGAAATATATGACATTGTGCATTCATTTTACAGTTAGTTGGAATAGTTTGGTTATAAAATTTATCAAAAAATTCACGCAAATTTAGTTGATATGTCATTTTGTTCATTACGATATACACAAAGAATATAAAGAACACAACAAAAACATTTTTTTAACTTGAAACAGTTTTATAATTATTGATAATATATATTCAGAATGTGACGACTCTATTCGCTTCACTGCTCCATTGGATCAAATTGATACCGGGAAGAAGGGAAGATATGTAAACGTATAGAAATTCCTAACAAAGTTAGAACTGTCAAATTTGCGATGCAAATTTTTGGTCGTTTCCTCCGCGATAAGATATGTTTTACTTTTATTCCTTAAGACGAACAAGGACGGGTTCATGTACCGAATGGATTGCTTTTGAGTTAAGATTATTGAAGTTCTTACCTTAAAATGATTTAACACAGTATTCACATCGTGCCTATGACCGCAAAACTATTGTACTTACTTTCGTTTCTGCGTTTTTCCTGAAGACGAACAAATTGACGTTTTCCTATGCCATTTTGTCACTTATATATAGGACTTATGTCACATTTTGAAGTTACAAAAAAGGCAGCTGTATATCCCGCAGACATATTCATTGTTTCGAAGATTAGTGACTGTTGTCGGCTTTTCAATATATTAAACCGGAATTATATTAGTTTTGGTTTATCGGAAATTTGCATGAAGCAGGAAGTTAGTTTATAATTATCACCCAGACAGCATGCCTCCGTTGGGCCAACTCATCTGATGACTCATCTGAATAGGTAAATACCCGACAATAAGCTTCTCACGTCATTCATATCTGTATTTGTACCAAATAAATCTTTATATAAAAGTAGGTGACCGTAGCACATGGTTAAAAACAAAAATCGGTCAACCGTCCTTTAATATAAACAAATAAGCCTGAATTGCTCGTGTTATTGATGATGGAGAGATTGCTAATTTTAAAACCTGGATTAATAATAACCACCTTGAAAGAATACTAAGATCTCACTACTTTAAAAACACACGCGGACACGCTTGTGAGTGAGGGAACAAAAAAAAAAAACAAAACAAAACAAAACAAAAAACAAACAAAAACAAACAAAAAAACAAAACAAAAAACAAAACAAAAAAACAAAACAAAAAAAAACAGTAATCATATATGAGTTCATGTTACAAAAAGAAGAAAAGATTCTACGTGTTATTCGAAGGAACATACACCTAGTTGATAGATGAGACCATGAACTCGAAAACGATTCTTTATACTGTCATTAAGGATAACAACATGTAAACATGAAATTTCCTGCTTTACTAAATATCACTTCAAAACACATATGGTAGCACATTTTACGCAATGCCAATTTTTAAATTGCCTTACGTTATGTGCAACACTTGGGTATTCAAGAGTAATCAAGTGAACCAAGGTTATAGCGGTAATCAAAAGAATGTAATCCAGGGACAAAGACCCGACATGGAAAAGAGACATACACAAACAAAAACATAAAGTAACTAAAATCATACATACAAATTAACCAAAGCAAATGAGCAACTCGAACTCCACTAAAAAACTGGGAGCATGGACCAGGTGCACCGGTAGGGTAAGCGTCCTCTGCTTTTAAAGAAACACCCGCCGAGTAAACGAAATAGTTTTATTGGTTAGGTTTACTGTTGTTTCCATTGCGTTTTAGAACACAACATAATAAGAATTGTATATCTTTTTACAGGAAATACAATAGCCCTTAAAAAGGGAAACTAACCTACAAAGAATTAAGCTGCCTTAGATAAAGTAAATCTCTAAGTTTCTATTTAACGTAAGTGTCATCGTAACAACATTTTGTATTTTTGTTAAATCTCAAAAGACATTTCATTTATTTTGATATGTTGCATGCTTTCCGTTTCTTGACTTTCCACTTCCTACACTATTGCTGGTTGAGCGATGAGTAATTGAATATTGACGATTATCTAGCTCTTAATCAGGGCAGTTAATTGATTAGGAACTGAGCATTTTACAATGGTTATTTTCAATCGGACCTGCTTTTCATAATCACGTCATGCAGGACCTGTGCAGGGGTATTATGGTTTTGAACACAGCCTATCGTGTTTCAATGTCACGACTTAGGATACTTGATGTAAGAATTTGTCCGAAGTTATGGCTAAGTAGTCCTCGTTTCCGGAACACTTTAGTCATACCTTTTTTATACTGTATTAGGATTTATGTTCTATTTGCTGACATAAGATTGTCTTCCTGACAATTTTTGACACAATTTAAGAAAAAGCACAGGTGAACACAACTATATACATGTACATATGATATACTATAATTGCTTAGATAAAATACATTTTAAAATTTATCCCACTGATTTTTTTAAATGTAATATTTATATCATTTATATGTCGAATAATTTTTTTCTCTAAGCGACAATGGATGGCTCGGAAAACGATATTAAAATTCGCATTAGACGACTAAATTTTGAACACACACAAAAAATAGTTATCTCCCTTTTCCAAAGAAATTCAATATTTTCTATGTAATTTTGTCTCTTTAACTTTCAACTTTGAGAAAGAATGCATTTATGATATGAAATTGGTAAAATTCTTTTAAAAAACAAAATTTGTCATGTGCATCCCGTTGCCTGGTTGCCATGGACACCCTCTTACTACTTCATGCTAAAAATAACATTGCATAAAGGAAATTGTGAAAAAACGTAAGTCAACCAACACATATAGTAAAATAAATTTATTTACACATTGGAATTTTTTCAGTTGCATAGTAATTTTTTTCTTAATCGCTTAGATGTGGCTAACATTAAAAATACAATATTTGTTTTTTCCCAAATGAATAAATTCATTCAAATTTTGTATTATTTTAAGCATAGTCATCAATTTAACTTAAAGACGTAAGTGAAAATATTTTTGAAACATGGCGTTACATGCAATATTCTATTATGATCTCATTACCTAAAATGCATTTTGCACTTACGCGTTTAGTTTATTAACATACCGAATGTTTTTAAGTATTTTGCTACAAAGTATTTTCCCGCTCAATTTTCATTTATCTGATACATATTTTTATGATGGACAATGCTTACACACACAGAGTGTTTTCCACTTTTTGCAATAAATTCCATTTCAAGAAGGTATCAAACATGAAGATTGCGCTTTAACAATGAAAAGTACCAGAAATGTTATTGATACAAAACAAGTTAGGTGTCGAGAATATTGTGTGAGTTAAGGTAACACACCACTATTTCAACAAATGACCATTTGGTATGTATGCAAAAAAAAACTATATTTTAAAAAATGAAACTGTTTCTGAAAGGAAATACTATATTTGCATATTTGGTGCTGTAAGGCTTCATCTCTATAATGGTTTCTATATATACCCCCTATGTTCAAAAGATACTGGGACTCACCATGCTAATTATATATATTGCTCATTCCCGGTAATCATTACTTCATTGCAAATATATTAACCCCTTTGTTATTTTGAAGTTTTTCTCTGGCATATGTAAAATCACGCTGATATATGGTCTTATGTTACATGTAAAATCCATGAAAGCTAATGAAAATTGTAAATTTAGCAAATCCCGAAGCTTTTTGGGAAATTAGTTCCCTCCAAACTTTTGACTTCTCAACTCGTTACTACATGATAAATTGAAATCTCGTTTGAAATGTCTTATTCGAAAATATTCTGCCGTTTCTGAAAAATATGTTGTTCTTGGTTACAAGCCAAAATATTTTATTAAACATTACAAAATGGCAAAGTGCTCTACAGGTTTGCAATGTGACGTGGCGCAAACAAACTAAGATAAAATAAAACGGTTTATTCACACATCAAGCCGTAGCACGAAATACAAAGATAGGAGAAGTTGCTAGGATTAAAAGAATCTGCTCTCATACTCTATTGTCTTTCGTATTTATAAACCTTTGTGTTAATTAATAACATTCTGGATCGCATAGTGAATGTCTATATAAGTTCATTAGTCACGTTGTTCTTAGAAGTTCCAGTAACTGATTAGTGACTTAACAAGAAGAGAATAGAGTTAGGATATATATATATATATAAGTCTAAAGGAATGTTCAGCCTTAGCCTTAGAGAACATTTATCTCATTGATTGCATTAAGATAACACCTACATTCTCAGTACCAACAGGAGGACCGAGACAACAATTAATTTTCAAGTGTGTGACATTAGGCATCTTATATGATTGATAATTTGAATTACAAATGTGTCATTTACAGTTATCCTAATGTGAAAAAAATGTCAAATACCTTTGTTTCCGTTATATTCCATAGAACTAAAAAATATGTCTCCATATGAGGAAATATGTTTTAATTACTTTTGTTTCTTTGATTCTTTGTCAGACGAAATAATATGCGTTCTCATATTGTCACTTATATTTCGTGACTTTCGTCACAAATTGACAAAAAGGGAGTTATGTAGGAGTCGTTAGTATATACATTATATGAAAGATAAGTGGCAGAAGTCAAGTAGTGAATTTGTAGGATAGATAGAGATATATGTACAAATATTAGATGATTATTATCAACCCTTTGTGTTCAGTATACCGTTTAACTATTAAAACATCGATAGGATCTAGTTTTCGACTAATTCGAAAAGCCAAATATAAGTTTAGATAGTTTGCAGTAATCACCTAGCCTGTAAATCGTGCCATATCTATGGACGTGAAAAATAAAGACCGTATAAACCTAATATCACTATTCCATGTATTCATAGAGTAAATTTGGCACCGGAGGAAATTATCCTCTTTACGGTATGCACTTAACCGGAACTATATTTATATATATATTTAACTATTAACTATTATAATGTTATAATTGAACAAAAGGTATGTGACGAAGTTAAATACAAACATACCTTAATATATAGTTTTTGATTGAATATACTAAAAAGGAATACATAGACAAACATGTATATACAAGGAAACAGTATAAAAATATGAGAAAATGGACGTAGAGCATGCTTGAAATACTTACTAAGCCACCTTTATATATTTCCTAAGATGACAATGTTATGTTTTTAATAACTATAAGAACATCGCGGTTGCAGTTTTCTATATCGAATGACCTATCCTTTAATGCTTCCCTACCTTTTTTCTGTCATGGAAAGGTACATTTCTAAATATCCGACAAAAATGATCTTACCTGCATTTATACCATATAAAGATTACCGAAGTCCTTGAAAGATCAAGATCGAGGTGTACATTAAACTTTAAAGTTGATTGGTGA
Organism: Perna viridis; assembly: GCA_037379345.1. NCBI lineage: Eukaryota > Metazoa > Mollusca > Bivalvia > Mytilida > Mytilidae > Perna > Perna viridis. Next base: position 27,125,896 of record CM074520.1, read on the forward strand.
TGTAACAGTCAAACGTTGCGACATGAGTATCTATATATAACAATTTGTTTACGTGAATCGAACATATTTATTGGGATCTCTGTCAACTTTCTTCAGCCTCACAAAGTGTCGGAGAGCAAAATGCGATTTGTATATGGGCTTCATTTGAATACATATGAAAACATCTAAATTAAATAAAAATGTAAAGCAGCATAGATAATGATGTTTCATGTTGTAAAAAGCATATTTTATTAATCACTATGCATATTACATACGTAGTAAGAGTAATCAAGGGAACCAAGGTTATAGCGGTAATCAAAAGAATGTAATCCAGGGACAAAGACCAGACATGGAAAACAGACATACACAACAAAGAACATAAAGTAACTAAAATCATACATACAAAAATGACGTGTTTTGATTAATCACTGATGTCAAACTTAGCATGCAAAAATGTTATTCATGGAATCTTCAAACGTATCTTACAGCCTAATATATAATATATCAGGTAGTTTGAACGCATGCAAAATGTTGAATTGGGGGTTTCATATTCAGATCAGCAATTAAAACTTATTAAAACACATTTCAGGACAATCGGACGTACAGAAAATATCACAATGGAAACAAATCCCCCGAAACCTTGATTGACTTTTTTCATATTCCCGACTTTGATTTCACTTTTTGTTAAAACTTTGAGCAAATGGAATGAACTCTCCTACCCGACAGATTGGTTTACTGTCCGATTGGAGAAATGGACAACAGAAGATTTCAAATTCAAACATTTCACTTATTTTAGCTGCGGTAAGAAAGTGGATACTTTTGAACATTTTATTTCAAATCATTAGGTATTTGAGTCAGGGCAAATAATTTGAGTTTCGAAGAAAAAATGTTTACTGTTCTTCCTTTCCCCCAAACAATCCGCCAACCAGGTTGTCGTGTGTTAGTGGGTTACGTCTCTTTGAAAAGAAAAAAATGTTTTAATATACATAACAACTGTTACCACCCTTAGAATTCTGATTTCAATATTTAAACCTTTTACAATGATCTTTATAAATTTACTCCATTATTTTGTATATAGAACATAAGTTGAAGAAAAGTTTTACAGTTTATAAACAAGATATAATTACATATTGTTATATAGTGTGAAAGCGATGATGTTGAGGGGTGTAGTAACAATGTTCCATTAATGGATGTAATATGTTAACATTATAACGATATTTGGTGCGGATGTCCATGTAATATGTAAGTAAGTTTTTAACCTTCCTATAAAACAACCAATATTAGGATTTGTTTACAAATTTATCATTAATAGTTGCGTATTTAGTTTGTTTTCTATAATACGAATATGTTATCGCAACATTATGAAACCGAATGCTGTCTGTCACTTAAAGCTTTCTTTTGAGACCTCTTATCAAGATCCACACTATATTGGCGCGGTAGCTGTGACTTTAACAGACATTTGTTTAAAGTTCTTTTCAGAGTATCCCCGGTGTGCTTTGGTGGTTTATCAATTGGGATTTCTCTTTTTATATAATAAGTTGTTCCAGATGTTTTTGCTTTAACTTTAATCGTTGTGTCTACAGGTCTGTCTGTATAAATTTCACTTTCATCGGCTTCTAACGTTTCTGTCGCATTACTAAAACTTTTTTCGTTTGTTTTATGTCTGTTGTGTTGTATATAAGTCGGATCACACCACTGAGGATCGAAATCTTCATTCTCTGTTGATATAAATTCGATATCTCGTAACTCCTTCGAATTGCATGAGGACGAATTATTGCATGTTTCTATTGGTTTTATTCCACTGTGCATTGGATTTTTGTCAGTGATTGCGACAGGAGCATTATTGACTGGCATGGTTTCGGAAGTTATATCGGTTTGGTATTCAGTCGGGTCATATTTCTTCTCGTCTTCTTTTCCATCTTTATTTGAAATACCACCACAAACTGAAGGTGGAGGCCAAGCAGTATCCGTAAGTGAGGAATCAGAAACGCGACAGTCTTTTGTATCACGCTCTTCGTTGGTTTCCACGGAAGGCTTGTGCACAGATTCTTTATATTTGATTTTGTCTAGAGCATTCTGCTTCAATTGTTCTTTCGACGAAGAATCTGAAGGGCATACGGGTGTTTCTGTTGTTCCACCGGTGTCCTGTTGTAAACAACTATCACCCGGATCTACTGATATTTTGCTTTTCTTTTGTTTACTTGGATCGGAATGTACTTGAGCTGTACCTTTCGAAAGGACCGGGCCGTTTTCATGAAGCAATAGAGCAGGCCAAACGACATACTCTACAACACTACCAGTCCTGTTATACTGATTAAATATATTTGTGTCCATCGGTGTGTTTTCAAAATTACGGTATTCTATAACCATGGGAGGTTCAGTAATACACATGTACCAGCAAAGTTCACAACATTTCTCAACAAACAGTATTTCACTCTCTGAACTGTTTGTCTGGCTCTCCATGTAATCGTCGACACATTTCTAGTAAATACAAAACATAAAATTTATATTTCATTCGCAGAAAATAATCGAACATAAGTACGAGACAGTACAAAAATTTTTTTTAAAAACTTATCTACTGGTTTATCATAACTTTATACTGTTCGATTTTAAAATCAAATAATTAATGTATTTTGGTAATTTACTTTTGTTGAAAATGCAAAATATAATTACTGCTCAATAACTTATTCTATTTAAAACAATAAAGAATAGACAAGGTCTTTGATGATAACGTTTTTACAAATAAATTGGTAAAAGTATACTTATGTACATATATGGCCATAATGTCCTTAATGGTAATCAAACAGTAAGTTTTGTTTCGTGTTCATTTCCTGATGACACGTGTCGCTTTTCATCACTCTAAACATCACTTTATACATAGTAAGCTACCTGTTTTAAAGTGGTCATAAGTGTGGAACTACAATGGTTCTGTGACTCATTTACCACTTCTTTAAATGGTTCCATAGCATGAAGAAGGGTATTGCTTGATATGCTCAATCCTCCTTTTATTCGATTATTCTAGAAATGAACATACTCATCATTACGTTTTATAAACAATATAAGTCGATAAACACCTCTGTTCATTGAATTAGTTGGATATAATATTAAGGTTTGTTCTGATATGTTAAAATGAATGCTGACGTATTAAGCAGATAGTATAGATAAGTGTACTTCAGATAAATCTAGTAGTGAAAAGAACATATCAACACAAGCTGAAAACATGTACTTTTCTGGTCAAGGCAATCAATTTGATTCTATGTTTTGTTATTTGGGCAAATAAAGAATTTCATTAAATTGATAATCGATAAAATTCAGTGTAATTTAGGACTTGTAAAAGCTTGTGCATAGGTGAACATTCCATTTAACTTCTTTCCAAACACGTACACGTACACGTGTTTTTTTAATTTTTTTGTTTCTTTGCCTCAGTGCTGTTTACCTTTGATTGCTGAGCGAAATCAATATTCGATGATATAAAAAGCTTAAAAGCTAAAAAGCTTATAAAAATGCCGCGAAATACACTAGAGAAAGACGATTCATTTTTTGTTATCACGATTAAAAATGATAAATTCAAATTTACCTTTTAATTGAGATTTATATTTGATCACTTGGAATTTGACTTACAAAATTGATTTGTATTTGAACAATGGTTATTTTTTGTTTGGAAAATGAATGGAAAAGTTGACGTATGCTTCATAGAGATGTGTCAATATTCACTAGTCATAAAAAATTATCAAGAATGGAAATACATGTAGGATAAATATAATTGTTGGATAAACAACACGTACGTTAACAGGCGTTGAAATATCTAAACCAAGACAGTGAATCATCCTGACCACGTCCCAAAGCATTTTGTTTACTTCTTCGGTTTGGTGTTTTCGAATCGCCATGCATTTTTGATAGCACCACTGTCAAAATATTTTAAAACAGATCTAATCAGCTCGCTGTTAATATCACCAAATACATACTAGCCATAAACAGAAACGATACCTAAGTTTTTTTCACTTATTCTAAAAATATGTTTACACCAATTTTTTCAACGTTTTAATTTTTAAGTAAAATAATGATGTATCCGTTTTTTTACGTAAAAGAACGTCATTTTGACATGTCTTTAATTTGACAGAGATTCGACTTTTTTCATCCTCCGATTTAAGTCTAAATTTAAACTAAGGTCATGAAGTGTGACACTTAACTCAGGCAGATTGAAAGGTGATTGAAGGTGAAACCATAAATAGTCAAATTCTAATGCCACGACAACCATGTCAAAATGAGCATTAAAGAGCTGTTGGAATGGAAAAGGCGGGTGTGCGTTACGAAAACGTTGCTAACCAGTTTGATTGCTCAAAACTTAGTGGTCGCCTTAGGGGAACGAAAGAGCGTCAAGACGGCCATATTTGGTTGATCCATCTTCGGAACCAGTATATTCTTGCCACAATAACAGCCGCACAAACGCTTGGGCGACATCATCCGCGGATTTCTGCACAGACTTTCCGGAACAGGCTGAATGAGGCTAACCTACGGAGAAGCGATTGGCGTAGACGAGTATACAGACGTTCAAACGTTATTCTGACGCATGCATGCATGGGTGATATCGATTCGATGGGGTGGAGTAACAATGTAAGCTGGAATCACACTTTGTGGTGCACATATTCGAAGGCTGCTTTATATTTCTGACAAAAACTAAAGTTACATGTTATAATAATATTCAAAATCGGTTTCGTTTCTCTTTGTGGCTAGTATATTTAAATAGGTAGGACAAAATAATATCTTTCCCATCACAAAACATAATGGTTCTTAGAATTTTTTTACAAACTACTCTGTTAAAATAACTTATTCAAACTATAAACATACATTATTACATATATGTACTAGATAGCAATGATTTACCACAGCGAGCTAGTACAAAAATACCAATCGTATAATTATTGATTTCATATGATACTAAGTGGTATATCAATATTTCCTGCTATACAGTCATTTAAAAGAACCATGCATTATCTACAAATGACGATTATAATAACTAAATAACTAAAAGAACACACACAGTTTATTCTGATATTACTGATAGATACAAATTTCTTTCTCGGAAGCCATCTGTATATTCTGTTCATTATACGTTTTGTTTGGTTCGAAATCATTCATATTCAAAAATAAAAATGGTAAAGGAGTGACATCAGTGGACCCCAAAGTGGTCTGCATATCTTGTTCTACCCGAGGCACCCGTCATAAACTGGTAATAGTCTAGCAACAATAATGTAACTCCACAAAACAAGTCACCAAAGGTCCCGTAAAAATCACTTAACGATTGCAATTTGGCGATATCTTTCAATTAAAAAATGATAAAAAAAAACTTATCATGTGATGTGTGTGTAAACTTATTAATGCAGCAGTCTATATAAAAGGAAAGCAGAATGTAATTCATGTAAGAAAAACAATAAAACTCACCGAACGCACTTGTATTTCTTATTAGGAAACAATTACAGACCACGAAACAAGATTTAGTTTGTCAATCAGTTCATGCCATCGGCTTATGTTTTTTTCTAAAAAAGGCAGAGGACGCTTACCCTACCGGTTAGCCTAGTCTATGCTCCAAAAGTTTAGTTGAGTCTGAGTTGTTCATTTTCTTTTGTTTCATTGTAGGTATTATTTTGTTCTTTGTTTTGTGTGTCTGTTTTAAATGTCTGGTCTTTGTACCTTGATTGCGTTCTTTTGATTTCCGCTAGAATCTTGGTGTTCTTGATCAATATGTCGAGAAAAAAACAATATACCGATAGCATATGAAATTGACATCATTTATCTTTCTTAATTCGGTCTGTCTGCATGAAGTTAGTGACAGATGAATATATAGCTTTCTCAAACATACACATCTCAATACAAAAATGTATATTGCTACGCAAAATTATAGTACATGCAGACCTAAAAGTATCTTTGGTCGGCGTTTTTTTTTTATTCACAATGAATAACCTCTTTCAAACCTTTTCATAGACTGTGTCTGAATTTTGTAAAGACCGATACTTAGTCATATTTATATACACACTTACACTACGGATTAGACCACATACATAATTTAAGTTCAACTGATGACTTAGTACTAAACTATTGTCAACGAAAGTTTTACAATCTAAATTGAAAACGACGACCATAAATACCTCGACAATTTTCATTATCTGTTTCTCAACCTCACCATCGTCCGCTTCATTAATGTCATCTTTGAATGGAATGCTATTAGATATCACTTCGTATAAGTCCGTCCATTCGTCTGTATAAAGTGTAGACCACTTCTCGGCTATCTTACCCGGTCTATTTGGATTACCTAAATCTGTTATAGCCGGGTTACCTTCAGACATCTTTTGACCAGCTATCTTGCTAAGCCTGCATCAAAGACATAACACGTGTTCAACCAAACACGCAATAACCGAAAAATATGTTTACATTACAGTGTTTTGTGATTTTTTTTTCAAAATCTCTCTGTACAATTTAAATATCAATCTCTGTAAGAATTAGGCAGTGGGTGAAACATGCATTGAAAATTATTTTAATAATATAATTTGACTATTTGCTCCATCAAAATTAAGGAAAACAGATAAGATTGTCCATATCATGTTGATAAAAGAGTAATCAAGGGAACCAAGGATATAGCGGTAATCAAAAGAATGTAGTTATAATTTAGTTATGAATATGTTATGAATATGAAATAGAATTTAGTTATAATTGCATTTAATGCACCGAAAATGAATATTTTAAGGACAGATAACTATGTCAAAAACCTTATTTTTTCTAACATCCTTTTGAAAAAAGTTTTAGCAAAGCCAGTGAAGCAGAATACAAATAATGATCTTTTCAAATAAAGAAAGTATCTTTGAGTGATATTACATTGCCAGACTTTGACATGCATGTTTCATATTTTCCCATTTGGCCTGATTCTTGTGAATGCTTACACTAAAATTTGTTTTTTGTCTTCGTAAACCGAAAATCTATCTATATTGAACATGTTTTAAATTCATAACGATATACTGTGATCTATAGTTATACTTATTTTTTTGTTGTTGCAAAAACAAGGACAAGAACAGTCAATTGATTTGATATAAGACCAATATACGGATAAGGCTTATAACCGGGATAAAACGCGAGGCCTTTGTACTTCTAGTCAATGTACTGTTATTCTTTTTATACTGTAACCCTTTTAATTTTTTTATAAATCATGTTTTACTCTTACACGACTTGTTTATAACATTTATTATCCACAAGAAGGTGGTTCCCGATAGTGAAACAAATGTAAACAGGTAGTTCGTGTGAAGGTAGGAAAGTGGACGGAGCCACTGACTGTATATAATCAATCGATATATTGTCATTGTATTTAGGTTGATCAAACAAAGCGATTGCAATATAAGGCCGGTTTATGGTTTACATGAGAAATGTATACCACTTGAAAGCTGTTGAAATACCTAGACAATGCTGTATCTAGTTCCTGTTTCAACTTCAACACGCTGTCTTGTAGATTTTTGTTACGTATCTCAAGATCTTTGTTGGCATCATATAACTGCTGATTCTTTTCCCCTATTTTTTCCAGCAATTCTTCCTTCAATAAAAGCTTATCTCTGAAATCGCATGACGTTTCAGTCGTTGTCAGGCTCAAACTTCTACTTTTCATATCTAGTTTTACTGCCATCTTGCAAATCTACTGAGTAATGTGTTTCAAACCGAGCCTGTAATATAGAACAGACTTACAATAGTTTTTAATAGATTTAAATACATAAAAAAGGTCGACATATGCTTTTAATCAATAACATGTACAGATGTTCACGATTACACCATCTAGGGAAATGATGTAGACAAAAATGTAATGTTGAAACAAGTTTCATTTCGGTTATAAGGTATAAAACAATATTTTGAGTTAGTACATCCCGTACTGAAATTATCAGAAAGGTATTTATCATTGTGCATACTATTCAGAAATGGTGTTTCGTCTCGCAAAAAAAGGTTTTAATAGTGATAGATGAAATATATCTTACCTACTTATTCGTTGTCAATAAATACATGATTAGGGAAGTATCTTGATCAATTCCGTTTTACTAAGTAAATACCACATGATTGAATAAACGTTATCAACATTTACAGTACATGTAAACATTAGTGTGGTATAGTTTCCTCAAAAGAAGATAACTCACTTTTCTGTATCATTCAATTGTTACGTTGAGTTTTTCTGCATCCTCTGACACCTCTAGGACAAATAATCTATAAATTTGTCTTAAAATACAAAAAATCTAGATGCTCACATGATCAAATTGGTGTTTTTTGTGCATTATTCATGTTTTTTTCTATTGTGTCTGCTTCGTATAGATTAAAGCACTTAAAAAGAGGGATATAGAACAAAGTAGATTGGATTAGGTGGGGCGTTATTGAAATATAGACAGACCAGTAATTAAATAAATCAAGCGGTATTATTTCTGTACGTACATTATACTTTTATCGGTTGAATTGCAACTCGAGCATATCAGCGAAACATATTCATTGACAATAAAAATGCCATATCAGGTGTTGAAATTGAGTTTTAGTTTGAACATATTCATACAACTGGATTCAAATCTGATTTGAATACTTAGACAGTACCATCTGTCATCGTCACAAATTCTGTTGAAATAATGTACATTTTATATGTTCTTATGAAGTATTTGTAGAAATTGTGCTCTTTCACAGTCAAAATTTAATATGTTACTTCTACTTACAGTGTAAGTACGCTTTTCAATATTTCGCTGATATGCTCGAGTTGCAATTCAACCGATAAATACAATGCAGGTAAGGACGCTACAGATGTAATCGTGCGTTGTTAATACAATTGACATATAGATTGGATTTTGATGATTTTGTCATCTTTAATGTTTTTTTCTTTCGCCCACAAAACAGAACTTCATATACACTACGGTTAACTTCTTGTATATATACAAAAATGCACAAGTTAAGCACAGATAAGCATATGTTATCGAAGATATATGTACAGCGAATCTGTATGGGACATTAATATATTGATTTTGTTGTTGAACTTTTTGATGTAAATCAATTGTACTAGTTAGCACTCTATACCAATGCTTTTGAAAGCTTATACCGTGAAAGTACTTTAATTCGTGGACACCAATTTTCGTGAATTAGGGAAGAAAAATAACTTCGTAGCTTCTTAAATTCGTGGTTTTGATGTTTTCAATATGCACATTAATGGAAATTGCATTCTCGTTGGGAACTAAATTTTGTGGTTTGGGCCTCACACCAAAACTACGAAATTTGATACCCCACGAACATTAATACATTCATAGTAAATTGTTCCAATGGCGACATTGTCATCTCTAAATGTGAATAATTTCAGAAAAGGTAAAATAAATCTACAATAAGAAAAAGTAAAAAGCAGTTGCTCTCTTAGACCTTTTTATCTTAACCTGTATAACTTATTTATTAGATATGTACATTAACTTACTGTGAAGTTAAAATCTTGATCCCTATTTTCCCTCTTAGGAGGAAGTAGATAAAACTATCACTATCTTACAATTGACATTCATTTAACAGTTTCGTTAGCAAGTTTTACCAGGAAGTTCTGTTTTAAAAATAACCTATATAAATGTAGATAAAGCTCATTAAACGACTTCGTAACGGATGAATGATTTTAGGACACTTTTGTGTATATATGTTCACCTTCTCTTAAATTTTGTATAGTTATCTCCTTTCACATGTTTCTATTCAAAACAGCATTACGGTTATTGTCACTGTCGTGAGTTTACCCCAAAACTAAAATATTGTAGTTTACAATGAATAATCTTCCTGTCTGGTTCTTGTGAAGATATTATTGTCAAGGTCAGACACAAAAATGCACAATAATCTATTTATAGTGTGAATTGGTGTATATTACAGATATTGATACTCTTCTGTGTACCTTTTATTTGTTAACCAAACATTTTAAACTGCAAACGTCTTAAATATTTAAAACATCATTTACCTCCCCTCATACTTACGTGAGAAAGGAGTCACCAAAAGTAAATGACCGATGGAAGGATACACGATCAGAAAGTGCTAAGTTGTTCGATTAATATATAACGAATCGTTTTTGTTCTGAAAATAATGCTTCCCAGTGAGCGATTCATTACAAATGGCTTGATACAATGGCTTTTCTAACAGAGGTATTTTACGAACTTAAGTGCGTATCTACTCTTACATCTGAAACGTCTTGATAAAAATTAAGAGATAAAGAGTACACAATGACAAATTTAGGTACGTGTATAAGATATCAGATATAGCGAAATATAAAAACAAATGTACTGTATCTGAATTCGAAATCAATATGACACAGTACAATATAACAGTATAGTATATTTTGTTTATCTTTATGAAATTCTAGTTATTGCTTCATTTTCAATTTCTTTCTATAGTAGAGACAACATTGGAAGCATTCCAATGGGACCAAGTTGTGCTCGTCTACTTACTGACCTATTTCTTCACTCTTGTGACGCTAATTTGATGATCTGATCCAAAAGAAGAAACATCGTTAAGCTATATCCTTTCATCTCAGTTTTTCGCTCTACAATTGACGTATTATTGTTAAACAATCCTAGTTTCGGTGATTTGATACATCGCATCTACCTCAAAGAACTTGAGAACAATAATACTACAGACACTGTGAAGTCAGCCTAATATTTTGACATACACTTTGAAAACTGTTGACCAAACTGTACGACAAACACAATGATCTTTCATTCCGTATTGTCGACCTCCCTTTCATATGTGGCAATCTCCCTTCGGCATCTGTGTATTTAGTTTTCATATCACAACTCTAATATTATGTCAGAGCTTGCCGTAACTATGCAGACTTTTTGTATCGCGCAAGATTTGTTACAATTAGGCTTCTGGTACAGGGTTCTATTGCTACAACATATAAGTTATCACTAGAGAAGTTTTATGGCAGTCATCATGAACTCATGGATTGTTACGATGTATCCATCTGCACTATGAAAACTGATTTGTTTCACGCGTCATTGTTTTACTTTCCTCTTTTGTCTACCCTGGACTAGATTTTTAAGAGCAACTCGGCGGGTGTTTCTAGACAGAAGAGGACGCCTACCCTAAAGATTCACTTAGTCCAATGTCCCAGTTTTTAGTGGAGTCCGAGTTGTTCTTTTACTTTTGGTACTTTGCGTGTATTTTAGTTTTTTATGTTCTTTGTTGTGTTTTTCTGTTTTCCATGTTTGGTCATTGTTCCTGGATAAAATTATTTTGGTTTCCGCTAGAATCATGGTTCTATTGATTACTCTTTGAAATTCACATACATGAATACAGATTGTTACATTCAGTACCTGAACCGATCCGTGCAACAAAAATTGCAATCGGTCATCGATCACCGATCAGTGTCCGGTCAGTCATCGATCCGTCAAACCGCTCCATTTAACTGGTTATTGCATCACGTGACCACACAGCGTTCAATGTATTTTACGGTTTTTGTTGTTTTTTTTTGTCAACTTTACACAAATATGTACATCATGCTATATATTTTAACATCAATTCATACTTTTATTTTACTTTTCTTTTATTTAAAACAGATCTTACATTATTTTTAAATAACAACACTGCGATCAGAACGGTCACCGATCATCGATCCTTCAATCAGTCAACGGTTATAGATCCGTCCAATCGTTGCGAGGATCGGTTCAAGGACTGTACGCAAGAATGAACTTCTCGGATAATAGCGATAATTAAGTACTTCTCCGTCTAAGAATCAGGCAAAATGTGTATAAAGTGTGGCACATGAAGTAAAATACACAGACATTTTATTGTATAATCCAAGTATTCATACCTCATAACCTCAAGAAATTACTGTCCAAGTGTTTGAAAAATTTGCCTTTTTAAGATATTGATAGGTCAAGTTTAATTGTAATGTACTATGAAAAAATGGCGGGAAGATTTCCCGAATTTTTTCCTTACATAAGCAGTAAAAATCTCTACTTCACCAATGCTTCAGGATACATTAAAATAGCTGTTCAGTTGTGTTCTAGATGTGGTGAATGTATTTGAGGCAAAAAAGACCAAATTAAGAAATATGATGTGCCACCTATTGCCTGATTTTTACACAGAAGGGTACTGAAATCCTGGTTTTTTTGCCATATTGTTCACAAAAATAAATGTTTTATTTAGATACGTTTAAAGAAATCAAACATTACTCATTTTTCACTCATATCACCTACAAAAATTACAAAAATAGTGATAAAAGTATAAGTAACATTTGAAAATGTATTCTAATTACATTTAGTAATAAAGTGCGTAGCATTTTGCATATGTCATCCTTCGAAATAAACGAAACAGTTCTGTCTTGGAACTGAGCATTCCTTTGAAAATCTGTATATGTTTATTTTCATATTCATTATTTGTATTTCACATGTATGAGACAAAGGTCTCCCGAGATGCTTTATTCAGATCATATTTCTTTTTATCCTTCTTGTTATCTGGAACTGAAACAAAATCCAAAACTTCCATAGAACGTCTTAACTTTGCAGGCACAGATTTTGAAAGATTCTGAAAGATACCTTTTGTATCTTTTGTCGAAGAAAGTGTTTTCGAAGTTTCATGGTTTGAGTCAAACGGATTGTGTTTGATATATACTTTTGGAGTCTGTCTGGTATGAGTTTGTGTATCTGTATTTAATTTAGGTATAGGAGGTTGCATTGCCATATAGTAGTTTTCGCCACGCTTATTTGACGCCGAATTTTTATTTCTCTCATCATCTAAAATATCTATCTCAGTCTCGAATTGTCCATCTATTATTTGTGCATAGGAGTAAGGATCCTCTGTGATTACACCTACATTCTCAGGTAATGTACGAACAAGGCCATGTGAAACCAAAGGGCCATTTTCATAACGCAGCAACGCAGGCCAGATGACTTGCTCTACAATAGTCCCAGCCAGGTTTAATTTGTCAAATGTTGAGTTGTCAATAATCGTCCCTTCCAGATCTTTGTATTTCAGTACCATATAAGGTTCAGTTATTCTCATCAACCAGCAAACAGCTGAACAGTTTCCAACATACCTGAGTTCAATTTTTAAATGTTCTGTGCGAAGAGATTGGTACTCTGCTAAGCATTTCTGGAAAAGGTAGGACGTTCAATATTTAGAAGAGCAGAAATCCTCATATCCTATATACTTAAAATTAAATTATTCTCAAAATTTAGCTCACATTTGAAAACATACCAATCAACAAATACCATGGTAACTATCACCGTGCTTTCCATGATCTTCTGTAAGTATTTTGATTTTGACTCAATGATTTTACTTACAAAAAAATAGTTTTTTATTTACACATACCTCTTTCACCTTCTCAAGTGTCGCTATGTCCGCGCGATAATGTTGTACTAATCTCGTGAGATTGTCTAAAGACTCAGTAACACAATCATTCAGTCCTGTTCTCTACAATGAATTAAATGTTTATCTATGAATTTGCACATTATAACTCGTGCATGCTCCTTTTTCAAATAGAGTCTTGGAAATAATGATAACCTTCTTTTTTAATTTTAATATTTTGATTTAAGTTTTTCACAAAAAAAAAGAAAAAACAAAAACAAAATCAAAAACAAAACCAAAAACAAAAACAAACAAACAAAAAAAAACCAAACAAACAAAACTAGCAACTACATGAATATTAGAGATGCCAAGTGAAATATGCTTATTGCTGTTGCCTTTATCCCCATCCAATGTTGTTACTATACTATTTTCATCGCCTAACTAATATGACGTGGTACATTATAACAAACAATGAAACTGGCCGTAAAAATGATTCACTGTTATTTAGAGAAGTGTTAAGTACAAAAACAAATTTTCAATAGTTATATAGTTATGATTTACTGCAGTCCTAACAAATGGGATAATGCATCTATAATGATTTATTGATACAAAATTGGAAAATAAAGGGTAGAAAGGGAAAATATATTATAGTTATCACTTGTCGAGGGTTTTGGATTTTGAAAGAGTAATCAAGGGAACCAAAGTTATAGCGGTAATCAACATAATGTAATCCAGGGACAAAGACGAATATTGTGTTCTCATTGAATAATTATGATATTTCCTTGCAGAAACATATGCTATAATACTTTTAGTTCAGTCAATGCAAACAAAATTATAATTTGAAAAGGAAATGTAACTGTTAAAAAGTATATGTGTAACCGACTTAAGTTGCTGCTGTGTTTACTTGTAACTGTGATTTGCCGATGAGTTTAATAAAAAACTAAAGTATGCCATAATAATTGGCGTAGCAGTCATTAACAACAGAAAACTAAGGATTCGTTGCTTGCTGATGACAAAATATCGCATCCACCATAAAAAAAGGATTAACCTAATTGATTGATTGCGGTTAATTGTTCAATTGTATTCAGGGCAAATTTTTTTTATCATAAAACAGCCTTCTACAAAAATGTATGTGTAACTACACTAGCCTACACGAGTAATGTATTTATAATGTCTGTCAAAAGAGGCAACAACCCGCAAATATGCATTTAACCGCAACACACACACACACACACACACACACACACTTACACACATATATATGTAAATATATATGTGTGTGTGTTTGTGTGTTGCTGGTAAAACCCCCATTCATTTCCTGCAGTCGAGCCCAATGTATTACCATGAGACTCAAGAGGCGGCGATAAATACAAAGTGCAATTCTTACCTGTAGTATTATTCAGATTACCTGCAACTTGTTATAAGTTATTCTTAAATGTAAACATTACATAACTGTGTTACATGTATATTAGTTAATCGCGCTGATATAGCAAATTGAAATTGAGATGTATGCACAGTTAAGAAAAATAAATAATAATAAAAAAAATAAAATAAATATACGTTTTGGTTACAAACAGTATGCGTTGGGTTTGTGAAATTCAAATGTGCAGCAACTTCAGCCAACGATGACTGTAACTTTGTCTTCTGTTCTTCAGCCAATTTAGAGGAAGCACCGTAACACCACTGCAATAAACAAAAACCTGTCTTTTTCCGTAGATACTCAAGGAAATAGTGAAACGTGTTTCCTATAATTGACAACATTATTATTAAATTGGTCTGTAAAAATCAAGAAATTCGATAGTCCGAATAATCGAGTCATGAGTAGAATTTTCAATTACTGCGATTTATTAAATTATATTGCGGAGACATCCTTTTTAAATATAGATATACTTATACTAACTTTTTTGATATTTTTTTCTCACGCTTATATTTATATTCATGCATATATAACATCATTTGTTTTCATTTTTTTCATAATTCTGTTTCAGAAAAAAAAAACACAAATAGTGTCTACATCTAACAAAGTTTATGGCGGATTTCCTCGGCAATATGTTAGATGTATATTTCTGCCTTTGAACAATACAATAACAATATAACACATAATGTAGTTTAAGGGTTCATGTATCTTAACATACAAAATAAGTGACACGGAAAAGAAACATATGAGTTGACCTCACATACTTTCCTTTATCAAGACTCCGAAATTGTAAAATAAGATAATTGTCTGTTCACACTTAACATTATTTTCTTTATTTTATACCTTCCTTAATTCCCAATAAAAAGGAAGTTATGACATCAAAAAATACCTCTGTTATTTCAAGTAAACGTCGTTCTACTTCCTTCTGGTTATCTTTGTATTCGTTTAATTTACAAAACTCGTCATATAATGCGTTCCATTCATGTTTGTATAAAGCATGCCATTTTTCAGCAATAGATTGAACTCTGAGGTCTTGACTCATCATTACGTTTTCTACATTATAACCTAGGCTTCTCAATCTAAACAAATAACCACAATAACATTTAATTTGAGTTTGGTGATTCTTTGCAATATTTGTGTATTTTACGACTTAAAAAAAAGAAACAAAAAGAAAAACCACGATACAAATGGACAATAACAAATAACAAAATTGTACACACATCATTTAATTATTGTGGATTTTATTAATTTTATCGTAGGGGCAATTTAGAGCTTACTTCAGGGTTTGTTGAATACATTTTATGTGATCTGTGAAAGTATTTACTGTTTTGTAATTAATGTGTAGAATGTACATGGGTTCTTTTTGTATCGCGCTAAAACTCTAACAAATAGGCTTCTGGAACAGGGTTATGTTGCTCCAAGACTGAAGTCATCACTACAGAAGTTTTATGGTCGTCATCATGAACTCGGGGATCGTTATGGTGTATCCATCAGCACCATGAATACTGATTTATTCAATGGGTCATGGTTTTTCTTTCCTCGTTTGTCTATCCCGGACTTGACTTTTTATGAGCAACTCAGCGGGTGTTTCTAGAAAAGCAGAGAGAGTGCGCTTACCCTACCGGTGCACCTGGTCCATGCTCCCAGATTTTGGTGGAGTCCGAGTTGCTCATTTACTTTTGTTATTTTGTATGTATAATTTTAGTTACTTTATGTTCTTTGTTGTGTTTGTCTGTTTTCCATGTCTGGTCTTTGTCCCTGGATTACATTCTTTTGATTACCGTTATAACCTTGGTTTCCTTGATTACTCTTTTTGTTATGTTTCACTACATCAGTCTTTTTTTCCTCACAAAAATGTTTTCAATTTTTTTGGTCATAAATTATATTTCTTTTTGGCATGTTACAAGTTGTTCTGTTTCATTTCTTTGTAATGTTTTTCTTTTATTTCGGTGGCGATTATATGTCAATTATTTACACATATTCAAAAGAAATGCTTGTTAAAAATATTATAGATTCCGTGTGTTTGTAGAAAAGGGGACGAAAATTACCCGACTAGTGCACCTGGTCGATATTCCCAGTTTTAAGTGGAGTTCGAGGTGATTGTCTATCAAAAAGTTTTCGTGTGTATACTTTGAATAAATTTTAATGTTTTCCCTTGGATGTCTTTTTTTCAAGAGTAATGAATGTCGATTTTTTGTAAATACCTCATTTCTACAGAATTATCATTCAGATATCCTTACCTTTTCATTGAATAAACTTGGTAAAATTATTCTTAGAATTCTATTGTCTATTGTTTACCTTGCTTCTGCTCCTTCTTTCTCGCAAACTAAAAATTTCATTTCATTCTTCAGATGTTTATTTTCTTCGTAAAGTTTGGAGTTCTTCCTGTCGGTGCTGTCTAGGATGTCTTTTTTTAAATTCAGTTGACCTTGCAGTTCGTCATTTTGTCTCATGAGGTCACAAATGGTCGGGTCGGTATAGCATTTCTTCTGTTTAATATTTGGACTTTTTCTGTTTTGTTTACTTTTGCCATTAACTTTGACATCTTCATAGACATGTTCGTCTTGTGTGTTTGCTTTCATACTTGTATGAAAGCGAGATCTACTGGATAATAAACAGAATTATAATTAAAATATCTGAAGATATAAATAACGAACACACTTTTTAGTCTTATAAAGGTCACACAAATCACACGTATCTTTAAGTCATTAATATGTATCTAAAAAAAGTGTTGTTGATCAGAAAAGTTAGTACATCTTTTTCAACCATTTCAACCAGAATAATCAGTGATTTAAATGTTGCTGATGAGAGTTAATTTCTGCAGAACGATTTTAAATTCCATTCCTTATCCTTGCATATGCCAATGTTGAGATACAAACCAAAACATGCATATATGTTGTTTAGTGAAGATATCACAATAGATACAAACCATTATGACATTTTGTAAAAAGAACTCTTAAGGTGCAGAAAGATAAAACATATTCTTTGTATCCAATGACAGTTGTATAACGTTTAACGTATTATCCAAACAAAAGAAGCAAAAACAAACAGAATAAGAGGTTGCATTTAGTGATGCTGTCATACTAATTCATCAAAAACTTAAACGAAGTGAAAAGAAGTTTAAATGGTATTTCTTTGCAAATGATATATTTTAATTCGTATTGAAAACTAATGATCACACATGTTGGTTTATCAATTAAGGAAGTACTTTTATGCTGTTTATATACATGTTGATGTAAAACACACAACAAACGTACATATATATTTACCAAATCTTTATGTTGACTTTTTGCTTTGTCAATTCATTGATATAATGCAATACAATAATAAATGTCATATTCTACTAGACTGACCTGTTGCGTTAAAGCGGTAAATGTCACCCATATAGTAACTTTTAAGGAAGTTTAAAATTCTAACCTTGGTTTAGTTTACGCGGAAATTCAGGTTTTTTGGTACTTTTCAATTGCTTTAATAGGGAAGAATTATACTATACACCTACTTGCAAAATGGACCCTTCTTTTCATCAAGCGAACAAAAAGCACGGTTATGCACTAACGCTTGATATTTAACTTTAAATCTTACAAATAGATTTTCTTTTGACGGAAGGTGAAGCGTTACTACAATGTCGAGGAATATTGTTATCTTTACACTACTTCCCACATGTTTACAATTGTACAGTATTAAAAATCAACTTACAAAACGTATTACGTATAAAAAATGCAAAAATCCGTCCATTCGTATTTTATATCAATTATCATTTTTCCCAATATTTGTACATATATATTGATTTCTTTCAAATTGAGTACATGGTTTTATATAAATGTGGCATACAACGAAAGCAATTTAGTTGCTTTTCAGACGAAAAAAAAAAAATAACCGTAAATGAAAACGAACGGATTAGGTTATAAAACCTGGTTTAACCCACCTTTCCTATCGGGAATGCCTGTACCAAGTTAGGACAATTGCAGGGGTTTAGCTTCCAAAATTTCAGTTTTTACCCTGATGAGCGAATTGCAATTTGTCAAACGGACTCTTCTCATGACTGGTCTTATTTGTATATCAATTTATTAGTTCAGTATTATTGTTATTACCTTTCATACGCCAAGCACAATAACTTATATGTTCTGGAAAATGTTTTTATAACATGTTATAAAGGTATTCCTTGATTAATAATCATGATTAGATGTTGTCCTCTTCTCACTAAATGGCATTTGTTAAATAAAACAGACATAGCATGAAAAACAGCACATTATAATTTGACTGTGACCGGTTCCAATGATAAAATTGGGTTTTTGTCATATAATAATGTTCAGGAAAGCTACAGTGTAATTCTAATTTACGCACAGTTTGGTCCAAATTTTCGTATTTCATACTTTGGTGACGCTTTGTATAAATATACAAAAATCGAATATTAAGACCCGGTCCAACTGTGAATGAGAACAACCACATACCGCCATGAATTGTTTTATTTATTATACTCTCAGTAAAGTGCAGCTGTTATTTTCAGGATATCGTAATAAAGTTGGTTATTTGTTATTCACCGATGTTATGCCTAAGCTTTACTGAACGACTTGATACAGTAAGACTTCACAACAATGTTTCACATGTAAAAGTATGTCATCAAAAACGGTCTACTGTTATTGAAATATGTATTCTACATTAACTAAAACTGATGATTTAAAATGCAAAAATTCGTCCATTCGTAATTCATTGCAATTATCATTTTTCCCAATATTAGTACATTTATATGTATATCTATGGATTTCTTTCATATTGAGTACATGGTTTTTAATAAATGTGGCATACAACGAACGATGCGCCTGGTCCATGCTCTCAGTTTTTAGTGGAGTCCAAGTTGCTTATTTGCTTTTGTTGCTTTATGTGTATGATTTTAGTTACTTTGTGTTATTTGTTGTGTATGGCTGTTTTCCATGTCTGGTCTTTGTCCCTAGAGTCAGCCTTTTGATTACGTTATAACCTTAATTCCCCCGATTACTCTTATACTTGCATATGTTTTGTACAAACAATTTATGTGACTGGCCACCTTCAAAAGAACGTATATGGTAAACATGGGGAAATTCTGGCGTTTTACAGATTCGTCACTTCTGCATGGAAATCTATAACTATGGAACTAAATAATATCTGAACAAAGATCAATCATAAAAGACTACAATGAACCCATTGCAAAGATACAAGTTGGATCTCCTTAATTTTACATGTAATCATTTTCTTTATTTCATTGTCTAAAGAAATGTTTCTAATGCTTTATTTTTTTCTATTCTCAGAATAATGTAGGTTACTTGCAGTCTCCTCTTCTCTCTCCTCTTTTCATTTATAAACTCAGGTGAAGTAAAACTGATATGTCCAGTGTTTTTCTTTTATTTTCTTGCACCTGCAATTTAGCTGGTTGAAGGGAACATATCTTATTTATCTCCATACTCCAATCAGCAGATTTTGATGGAGGCATGATTATGGTGGATGATCAGAGAGGATCATCATCACATCATCAGAGGTATGGGTTTTACTATTGTGTATTACAGGAATATTGAATAAAACTCGGGTATCATCCCCATTGTTGTCAGAGGGCATGACTAGTGGAAGATAATAACTTAAGGATCGGACTCCGGAGTATCCCTTATCAACGAATAGAGGTTGACGGTGCCTTCAACTTCGCTTCGCACCTGACTGGTCAATCCATATTCTGGTCAAGTGCGACTTGTGAAAGCAGTTCTAAGATAATTTTAGAATTACTCCCATCAAACGGAGGGAGATGCTCTGATTCTACTTGATCGGACTTATCTGATGTTACTGTTGATGTGGATCAATAAATGGGTTCATTAACGGTATACAGCTTGTTTTGTTATAATTTGCAAGTTCTCTTACAATAATATCTTTGCCTGAAGGCTCTGCCGCTATGAAAGTTTCAGTTGGAATGATTGGAGGATTCATTGGGTATACGACACATGCTTTAAAGCTGCTCTGAATGTTCCTTTGATTGAAAGAGAGATGGAAAGCCTGATTGCAGAAGCTGCCCCAATGCCATTTCATCACCATATTACCTGGTGCAAGAGATGTAAATTCTTCACAAAGGGAGTTTTAACACATCTTGAATGAACCAAATACAGTACGATCAGGAGGGCACAAATAAGTTATCTGTGCTGATAAAGCTAAAATAATTATGTTTTCTGACCCCCTCCTCTATCAGGTTCAACGCTTCGTGGGAGCTGTGCTGGTCGACCAGAAACAGCTGCGGTCTTTCTTGTCTTCGTTTTTGTAGGAAGACATCTCTGAACCATTTCAAGCATCGGGTTTTGTCGATCCAGCATTTTTTTTTATGATACCAAACGGAATTCTCTGGATTTTTGGTTTTATTGAAACCATTCAAAAGATTTTCAGTTATTCTTTTAACTATAATCACCGGAGGCATGGCAACTCCTGACACACTCACGCACTCAATAACTGTAACAGACTCTCTTGTATTAGAGACTAAGTCAGGGACGGAATTTACCCCTTTTTGGACAGCTTTTAAGGGGGTGTATGCTCCATACTCATGTTTGTTTCATCCATGTTCCAACTGAAAGTGGGTTTATCATTAAGGGACATCGTTTTAGAATGTACAGCCTTGACAGCATTTTTTAGTTTTTGTCTTGTTTTGTGTGAACTCCGTTTATGTTATGTTATGTTATTTTATTTTTTTTTTGCTATAACAAGAGAGAAAAAGGGTCGCGCAGGACGGTTAAGGCCGTTTTAAGTGAAATTTAGATAAGAAAAAAATCTGTTTAAGTCGCATTCTAAAACAAACTGTTTTAAAACGACTAAATTAAATTGCTATTATACGTTTTCTATGAGGGGTGTTTGATAAAACACTTCTTAAAATACGTGACTTTTCTACTTTCGATTTATTTTAATTTTCCCTTGTGAATCACGTGATCATTTTCTGACATCTTTAAACTCAACTATAAAATGTTTTTGCCCGACCTGTTAATGGCAACCACATTTGTTAAAATTTGGCCAGAGTCTGATTAATGTACTTGTCCTGCGTTTTGCTGGAAAAAGCAATGAATGGTCAGATTAGCCAAGAAAATCATATTAGAAAGATGTTGTGCGGTGAAATTTGTTAATTTGTAAAAGTCGGCGAATGATCATTTTGTTATACCATTCCTCATGATTTTTTGCTAGATACAGATAAATTCCTTATTTAATTCCGATACTATTGGTATATGACTCAAGAAATTCGGTTGAGTGGAACAGGTCGGGCGAGATAAAAAACCGACATAGTACGTGTCCAACTTTCGTTTTTTTCTTTTCTTTACAAACGCTCAAATGATCTATTTTAGATTCAAATTTAAATGACAAAGTTGGTTATACGATTGACATATCTGATGTTTCTTTCACTTATGTGCTTTATTATAACCGTGCACATTCGTACCTTATCCACTGTATCGCAGTAAATGCTTTGAATGTGTACTACAATTGTGCATAATGCTGCACATTTCGTTGATCTATATATATTGCACTGATATATGCATTGTGAAGGAGATTCATTTTTGTGCATTTACACGCCTGTGTGGATAATTTTATGGACGTTTTTAATGTTGTAAATGTTAAGAACTATGATTATGAGAGTGCGGGTAATATTCACATAAAAATGAAACACTGAGTAAATAATTATACTACAAAGGGGTGCCGTGAATTATTTGTAAACAACGCCGTTTTCTATAGATGGAAAATAAGCCGCGCCTACAAAAATCGTAATAAATGTGAAATAAGCAAACTCAAAAGAATATTGGAGCTGAAAACTGAAGTCATTATTGAAACCCTTAATGTATTTCCTTTTTTTTCCCAATATAACTAGATAGCATTTCCGAACGACGTCTGTTTAATGGAAAATTGTAATCGCCTGCATACGTCGGCGTAAACATTGCTAATGACATTGTGGTATTTTATGAGTTTGTCATTTGATGTAGTAGAAAATACACTTGAAGAGCCTTAACTATCATACGCGTATGATTGTCATCTTATCTGATTTTATTCATACCATAATCTCTAATATTACCCTATAGGGTTTACCAATGATTAATTTTAAACCGACACAACTAGCTGCTGTGAAATAAGTTTTTCATCCTTCCGTCTGTTCACCCGTTATGTTGTCACCTTGTGGTTGAACCTGGTACGGACTATGATGCCAAGACAAGTAAAACTGACTGTAACGTTTATTACAAGAGTAAAAGCGAGCTCACAGAATATACAACATGTTCCGAATATATACTATTCACTTATATAAAACATATCCTTAATTCAATGTACATCTGGACATAAATCTGGACATAAACATTCCATGTGTCCAGTTAACTATTCACTTATATAAGACATAACCTAAATTCAATGTATATCTGGACATAACTCTGGACATAAACATCCCATGTGTCCAGTTAACCTGCCTTGCGTATGATTTACTGACCCATTTATTATTTGTGTATAATTAATTATTTTGTATGTGCCTTTGCTTACACTTTAATTGTTTAGCCTTAGGTATTGTTGCTATTGTATAGTTACTTGTTTTGATAATACGTTCTTTTAATTCCCACTTTTTGGTTGTTCCATACCCCCAAGCATATATAGTTCAGTTTATAATTAACATGAACAATATTAATTCTTAAAGTCACCAACACATTCCTCCCTTTCTCAAAATAACAATCTAATCATTAATGTTAATGTCTAAGTACTGTTCTATCACAAGCTGATTGCGCATCCATTTGTTTTACCGATTTCCTTAAAATTGACGTGAATGATTAGTAGTAATAAAGGGTTAGATAGTAATGTTTTCCACAGAAAATGGTCAAGGAGATCGCATGTTTGTTTGTTTGTTTTTTTTATGTATGGTATATTGATTTGATTATTCAAGAGAGCAAATGTGGGCACGTGAGGTAATGTGACTATGATCACTAACTTTTTTTTTATTATTTTATCTTTTGGTCACCGTTTGTCGCCTCATTCACACCTGTCAACAAAAGGAAGACCCATAGAATTATTTTAACTTCATACTGCTTTTGTGTACGTAACACTGAATACAAAAAGAACATATTCAAAACAAAACAGATCTACACTAAGTATTCCAATTTTAAAGCACCTTATGGTCCTCCTTCAGATAAAAATAGTTTATATATCTATATAGCCCAAATGAACGGTTTATTTATTGTTTTACATGATTCTTACCCACATGTAGTCGGGGTTACGGCGAATCCACTCCCTGTGTGTTGACCCAATTATGCTTTAATCCCAGTAAAATTAGACGCATTACATGTGTGTAATAAAACTCGTAGGATATCCAATTCACAGGTCGTTACTGGAAATATATTTTTATTACCTGTTTGATTTGAATTTAATGAAGATTAACGAATCAGGTTGCACCAAGTCATAGTTTTCAATAACATAAAAGTAGTTTCAGATTGTAGTATTCAGTCGAAAAACTAAACCTTTCGCCTATTCTTTATTTATGGAAAACAGATGACTAAAAGTAACAATCTCAAAATATCGAAGTTTTTCGAAGAGTGTTAGACTTTGTTGACTATATATTAAACACTTCAAAAGACAAAATTATCATAGGCAATTTGAACTTTCACATTAATGACGTCAATTTTTTGAATGGCAATAGATTTCTTGAATCAATATATTATTTTGAATTGCAGCAGCATGTTAATAATGTATGGTGTTCTGCCCGTCTCCGTTTTTATAAGATTAGGAGCAGAGCGGAGAATGAGAAAAACAAACCATATAGTTGAAAACAGATATACAGACATACGTTGTGCCAGAACAAATATACTACTTCAGAAAAGCAAGACTGACCATTGTTCAAACAAAATGACCTAGTTCGGTAATTACCATAAACAACTTTTTCATGCTTTCCAATACTTATTGGGAAACACAAATGCAGTTGTTCTGCCATCACACCAGACTGAATTATAATAACTTTAATTGGAACATATGGAAGTAAATTCGAAGCAATCGGGACTTACTTGTCAAATGCAATTGAAAATATCGAATTATCTGATCCTTTAACAGCCGATATTACATTTGAATGATATTCATCAGCTAATTTCCCATCAACTTCTGTCGACGAGATACGTAAGATCATACTAATGGCGACGAGTAATCAATGTGAACACGAATCTCTACCAACATCGTTCACAAATCTGGAATTGACAGATTAGCTACCATCATAATTGGTATAGCCAGTAAGTCGTTTGAGGAGAGTTTGGCAATAGTTATTGTACGACCTTTTTTAGAAAGTGCCTTGTTGTATTATAATGCTTGATGTATCAGCAGCCTTCGGGGTGACTGAGCACAACATTCGTCATATGTGTTTAGAATCCGAAATACTCGGGACAGTATTGATTTGAGTAATCAAGGAAACCAAGGTTATAGCTGTAATCAAAAGTATGTAATCTAGGGACAAAGACATGGAAGACAGACATACACAACAAAGAACATAAAATAACTAAACTCATACATACAAAGGCAAATGAGCAACTCGTACTCCACTAAAAACTGAGAGCATGGACCAGATGTACCGGTAGGGTAAGCGTCCTCTGCTTTTCTAGAAACACCCGCCATTTACTTTGACGAAACACGTCATTGTAGTATTCATACCATGCTTCCACCAACTTTGTAACATCGGAACAATTTCGTCAATACACGGAACGCAAATGAAATGGCATACAATTACTAAAATTGTGTAAAATACGGCAGCAAAGCTTATACCACTGACAAGAAAAATCCGATCATTTAACACCAGTGCTTTATTCTTTCATTGACTCACTGTTTCTTTTAGGTGTTTATACAAACTTATAGTAGACGTTTTTTTTTTTTAAATCTTACCAGAAAGGCTTCGCCTTACATTCAATAACTTATTCAAATTTAGAAACCATCGAGATCCTTACATTCATCGCATCGGCTTACATTGTAATATCAGCTTATTAATAGGGCTTGTGGACTATTTAAGATGCTTGACATACATTTTTGGGGTATAAAAACAAGAAATTAAATGTAAAAAAGAACGAGTTGTGCAACACGGCAGAAGAGAACACAATCAGAAGCACGAAGCATAGAGCCCTGTCAACATTGGGAAGAAAATAGGTGTTCCGTATGGAGGAGATACTCTCTACATAGTATGTTCATTCGTCTTTATATAGTAAATCTAGATATCTGCATATCAATGAAGTTTTAGAAAATCCGTCTTCCAAATAGAAACACGTAATGTATCGAAAATCTGTGTTGTGCTGTGTGTCTTAAATGATTACTTAACGACAACAACAAGTCAAAACTCTTACAAATACGATATATTTTGATCATTTACAAAACAAGTATTGAGACTCCTGTTCCTGAACCTGCCTTATCATTTTACACACTTGTGGTTATCATTTTGGAAACCGTATTCCACTGATTATTTCTACCGGTATGAAAAAAAAACCAGATCATATCTTTCACCACAATTTTCAAAGACAAATCAATACCGATTATTTCATATTCCTATACTTTACTTATTTCATCAACAAATTTCAATTATAAAAATGTAGAGCAGGACCCTGCGATTGAGAACTTTAAGGCTAAATCACTTGACTGTTGTTTCTAAAACTCTCTATTCAAATACCTTTTCGTTCCCGTAGTTACGGGAGAGTTAAACATCATAGACAACGAATCGTACCGTAAGGTCCTTTCTATAGGTCCCAAGTACCGTGAACAACGCTCCAGAAAATTTGAATTATAGCTTTAAAGTTCTTGTGGATGCCATGGAGTGCTATGCAAGAAAATGGATAAAACAAGAACAAGAAGACATTGATTCACTGTCAGAGTGGGTAACGGCTTTGGGGTTTTTGATTTTTAAAAGAAATAGAATTTTAAGTACGTCAATTCAATGCTACATCAGTTTTCAAAGACCCCGATCTATCATAAATATTGCATACTATAAATAACACATATGTTGTCCCAAAACGACATTGTTTTGTCTGTAAAACACATTATATCAAATGTTTATTATTATAGGTAGACGTATAAAATGATAGCATCAATAAGACTTATAATACTTCCACAATCTCCAAAGATCGATGGGATAGTGAGTGCAAAATTATATATCAGCGCTATCCCTTGTAGGTCTCTATACCAAATACGTTGATTGTAGATCCATACATACAACGCTACATAGCTAGATCTTCAAAATGTACTACCAGACCTCTTTCAAAACTTTTAACTTCTATATTCATAGATTCCAATAGGGTCTCCAGTCCTATCACGGTACTTTTTACTACCGTAGTATTAATTCAATGTGGAGCTTGAAAATTGGAGAGATCTTCTGGCAACTGTCAATATAAGATTATTATCAAAATACAACAGCATTTTTTTTAAACTCTGTATACCTTTTATACTCTTTATTCCCAATACTCAGTTACAATCCCGCCTCAAAACATAATCCATCGTTGTTACTCCAAAAACGACGGTAAACCTAGATACTGATATGAAGTAGTTGGTAGAGACTCCTCATTAACATTATGCAATGGGAACATAGTATGCTCCTCTATTGCTGACCTATGTTTTCCCTCTTTTGACACTGACTTAATGGCTGATCTGATCCGAAGGAAGGAGCATCGTTTAACTAGTTCCTGTGCTATCGGTTGTCGCTATATAGATGATGTTTCATCGTTAAAAAATTTAAGTTTCGAGGATTTTATACATCGCACCTACCCGAAGGAACTTGAGATAAAGAATGTTACATACACTGTGAAGTCAGCCTAATATCTCAACCTACAGTTAGAGGTTGATGATAAAGAAAAACTACTGAACAACCTACACGACAAACGCGATCATTTTTCAACTTGTAATTGTATTGTCAACTTTCCTGTCAATTGTGGCACCATCCCTTTAGCAACAGCATATGTAGATTTTATATCACCACTTATATATTATGCGAGAGCTTGCTGAACCTACAAAGACTGTCTTGTATCGTACTACAATCCTTACAATTATGCTTATTGAGTAGGGTTATGATTGAAGTCATTACTACAGCTTTTAAGTCGTCATCATAAACTCATGGATCGTTACGGTGTCTCCATCTGCACCACGTGTCATAGTTTTCCTTTCTTCTTACTCTACCCCGACCTTGACGTTTTATGGTTTTATGAGCAATTCGGCGAGTGTTTCAAGAAAATCAGAGGACGCTTACCCTACCTGGTAATATTTTGAACATATCAATTTATTCAACAATATTTCAAATTCAGAAGTTACGCGCTTTCTGATTGGATGAAGCAATGTCTATTCTGTCATAGACAAAATTTGCAATATGAATTTCACGTTATAAACCTTTATTAATGATTGTCTCCTTGAATTTTGAATAAAAACAAATTCAGAGAAAGGTGTTATATTTTGTCGATCTATTTGAGAAAACCTCAATGTCCATGGTGCACACGTATAATCTACAATGTAGGTTAACTAATGTGCACCACGTGATTAAGGTTTCGTTTTCATAGACCGAAAAAAATTAAAAGTCTTCCTCTTAGTAAATTCTCGAAGAAAAGAAACTATAACTAAACAAAAGAAAATACTAACAAAACAAAACAAGAACTTTATTTTTACATCTATTTATGTCTTTGATATTTCAATATTAATAATTAATAATTAATCATTTTATTCCTAAAGTTTTGTTATATTACATATTTAACAGTAATGGTCCATTAAACATAGGAGCAAATCTTTCACTGTACCTCAAAATAATTAAATTTTTGGGGCCGGCTGCGATCTGCCACGTGGAAAGAGGATTTTCTCTTCATTCATTGAAGATTTATGGGTGGCCTAGAGCTAACATTTTCATCTCAATGGTTTTTTTGTCTCTTTGACATATATACTGTACCTACTGTCGTTATTCAATGTATCCATAAAATAATATACATGTATAATTCCAATTTAATTAGCATATGCCTTTTCGTGCATTACAATATTGTAATTGGTTGTACAAATTTTATTACCTCAGCGATGACAGTATTTACAACAATGTACATATCGTAGTCAACATGTCTCATCGTTTTGACAAACTATTTACATGTTTAAAACGGTTTAATCTGCTTCATTAGATTCATTTTCGGCATTGTAAATTCCCAACAATATTTGAAAAAAAAATCAGTAGCCCGTTAACACTTAAAAAACTGAAATTTGCAACCATGTCAAGTTGTCCGTTGAAGGCCGCCTTTTGCAATGTCAATTTCGATTTCGCTAAATGAGAGCATGCAAGAAATAAATATTGATATGTTTTGGATAGTTAAGGATTGGAATTATAAGAATTAAACGCTGTTTTTCCAGAATGTTTGGATATATAAAATCAGACCATTCACTCCCAAACCTAACATAAACGTCCTTAGGACCTTTATTTGTTTTGTGAGTGAATGGTCCGATTTTTCATATCGATATATTCTGAAAAAAATAGTGTTTAATCCTATGATATTATTTTTGATACAAATTTGATAAAACACGAAAAAGTTAATACATGTTAAACAAAATATATGTTTTACGACCTATATATGTATTTATTTATCGTTTGTTTTGAAGTTTTAACGAGAGTTTGACAGTGTTGTAATAACTTTGGATTTTAATCGAAGCAAGTGATTACGAATGGAAGAATAAATAATATGCTGCCTGCAAAAGCTGCCGCTACAAATGCGTTAGATGACGCATCAGGACTGCTTGGAAGTTTGCCTAAAATAATGGAAAAATGTATACTCACAAAAGGACGAGAACAACTGCCTGCGTTTTAAAGCGAATGTTTAACTTGTGTTGTCTATACTTGTTATTAATTGTCCCACTTTAATGAGATGTGCTCAAAAAGAAGAATATCTCTTCTGATAGAGTATGCGTATTACAGAGGGAAAATATGAAAAGGAAGAAAGGACCTTTTTACAAGTATATTTGCCGATGAACCATTTTAGAATTGTACATTTGTCTATTAAAAAAATCTTCGATAACTGCATTCATATGCGTCTGTTTGTGACCTTTGTTTTCAAAATATTAAGAGATTGATATGCCCTTTTATACATGGATTTTTTAATAGAACCTGAAACATACGAATGTCTTCAATCGCATGTTGTAGTCGTATAGAGAACTCGACGTTTTCCACATACTTAGCACTTACATACATTAGTCAACTTTAATGTCTTAATAAAAAAAGTGATTGCATACTTCTATTGTCTTATATCCTGATATTGATAGACGTATCTGAGTTCTTAAACTAAAATATTATTGACGGCGCAAAGAAAAAAAATGAAGTTGTTTCTATGTGTCAATAGGTTTTCGGAGACAAATCTAATTCATTCGGAGCAAAATGACAAATTTAAATTCGTGTATTGAAAACTTACTACAAGTTGGTTCTATTCCATCCCACACTCTATCAGATTTGCATTGTCGAGACAGTGTACCGTTTATATGTATATATCCTTGTGAGCATGTGTATGTAATATTGTCTAAATAATGTGTACCAGTTGTAGTGTTGCGTGTGAAAGGTACGAACGGCAGATGACCACAGTTTACAGGATCTAGAGTAAAAACAAAAAAATATTGAACATGTTAGATTAACAAATAATAACAAATAATAATTTCTAGTAATAATTATAAATAGATAAAATTAATTTAATATTGAAGGAACATTCGTAAGTTATTTTCACAGTTACTTGACTCATCAGTTACAATGTCATATTTAATTTCATTTGGAATATCTAATTATTGGTATCAAAAAGACAGTTCGAGTTGTTTTTGCATATTATAAATAGTAATCAAGGGAACCAAGGTTATAGCGGTAATCAAAAGAATGTAATCCAGGGACAAAGACCAGACATGGAAAATATACACAACAAAGAACATAAAGTAACTAAAATCATACGTACAAAGTAACAAAAGTAAATGAGCAACTCGGACTCCACTAAAAACTGGGAGCATGGACCAGGCGTTGGACAATTTTTAGTTCTAGCTCGCAAATTAACCTCTCTAAGCCTGTTCAGGAGAGTATGTGATATCGGCGGATTATGTCGTCCAAGTGTTTACGCTGCTGTTATTGTGACAAGAATAATCCGGCTCTTGAAGCTCTGTCGTTTCCCTAGGGCGACCACTACAGAAGCGATTAGTAATGCCTGTTTATCTTACAAGAGTTATTAGATTTTTAAATTTAGGGAAAAAACACTTGCGTATCGTTTCTTTTTTTGGGGGGGGAGGGGGGCTAGTATATAATACAGCAACTTTATATGGCCCAACCTTACAATAACAGCTATCACAATTTTAGCTTTATCGTCTAAAGAGGGACAATAATACGTTACCATTAAGTAAAGTCATTTTTCACATCTTCTATGATAGTGCCTAAATTGATCAATATGAGAGACAACATTTGCGTGTCTTATGGTAAGCAGGAACTGCTTACTTTTTTTTCAGTTGGGTTCGTACTGATAATATTTTTTGAGGCAGTATGTTTACATGTATGCGTTTTTTTAAACAAATGTTCATACAAGGTTGATTTTTTTTTTTTTTTTTTTTGATTCTTCATTTTAATTTTTTTACTTCCTTTTTTCTCTTATTCGATTAAAAGATTTTAACATGAATTTTGTAAGTTTATTTTATTTATCACAAAGTAGGGATTTATTCGTCAAATTTTCTGATTTTTTTTTATTGCTGTGACATTTTTTTTTCATTTTTTGTGTAAATACATTCTTCTTTAGAATATATAGTTAATCTCATTTTACCTCGCAATTTAAATGATATAATTTTATTTTGTATATGTTTGCGATGCTTGCGTTATTTCATTATTATTATTTATGTATTTATACATTTATGTATTTTATATGCACTGTTAAGCGCTTTGAGTATGTGTATATAAAGTTAGATAAGTGCTAAATAATAATAATAATAATAATAATAATAATATAACGCCCTCCCTCTCAAATAAAAAGAAAGTGAGAAGAAGATAACTACACAATATAAATTTATATGAGTACAGACTGTATATTTTTAATGAATCAAACCTGTATACCATATATTCATCTTAAGAACACGACAAAATACTTGAAATTATTGGACAAAGTGACAAAGTGACTACATGAAGTTACTAAGATACAAGTGCAACAACGAAACGTTAAGAAATACAGAAATTGATTACTACAAAATGTACATGTAAAGTATTATGTTCAACAACAATGTTTGCTTTCTTATTATTTTATTTGTGTACCGCATTGAGTCACTACCACGTTTAAATTACAAGTGAAAGTAAATAGCATAAGATAAGGATTCGTTTGAATATGTGCTTAATATAATATCGTGATCATCACTAGACGAAAAGGCAACCAATCTCAACAATTCTACGTGTTTCACCTACATCAATTTCGATACAACTTACTACAAACTGGAGGTAATCCTGACCATTGTTTGTCTTCTTTGCACGTTCTTGTTATATTTCCAGATGTATGTTCATATCCTGTATTACAATGGTATGTCACAGTCTCATTGATATTATTTGTCGGTATGTCTGGTAATATTGTGGAATTTGGAACTTCTTTAAGATCTTTACAAATAATCAAAGCTAAAATATAAAATCCAAAAAAAAAACAAACATGGGTGTATCTTATTGATATGACATAATGATGTTAGTGCAGTGTATGTAACACAAATAAAAAATAAATGATCATTAGTAATTTTTTTTTCAAATGGAAATATATTCTTAAAAGGCTTAGTGATAGGATATAGTGTGTCTAAAGAAGTTCATCTCAATTGTGTTTTTCTTTAAACTTTATTACAGTTCCCGTTACACATGTCTTTCAGGTTAAATTTGGATTTTTTTTTTTTGTAAAATAGTAGTAATACATGCTTAAGGAGATTCGAGGGTGTAAATAACAGATTTTTCTGAAACTTTGCACTTTGAACCTTTTAATATATGGATTAGAAAAATGCTAAAAAAAAATTAGGGGTCATTGATCATCTAATGAGGGCTATCCGCCCCTTTAATATGAGTCACTTTCCACATATTTCACCCAAATACAATAACGAACAATGCTAGGGAAATTTTTTTCATTCCCTACCTAATATGGTAAAAAATATAACAACTAAATTATAGAATTCCTGTCAACCCTCAAATGTTAATTCATTATTAATGAAGATGAGAAAATGCAAAAAAAGGTATATGTCACCGTGCTTTTGAGTAAAAATAAACGGCCAATATTGTGTTACCATGGCAACAAAAAATGACATTTCCTAGTCAAAATCTTTTCTACATTTTTTGTCTTACTAAATGATTACACAAGGCAATACATAGGTAGATTTTATTAATCCTCTTTGCATGTTGCATCTAACTTGTATTATCATAAATGATGTTCTTTCTTTGGAAAAAAATAAGGATTTTTTTGGAAAATCACAGATTTTGAGAGAGCAATCAAGGGAACCTAGGTTATAGCGGTAATCAAAAGAATGTAATCCAGGGACAAAGACCAGACATGGAAAACAGACATACACAACAAATAACATAAAGTAACTAAAATCATACATACAAAGTAACAAAAGTAAATGAGCAACTCGGACTCC
The DNA here is from genome assembly GCA_037379345.1 of Perna viridis. Lineage (NCBI taxonomy): Eukaryota > Metazoa > Mollusca > Bivalvia > Mytilida > Mytilidae > Perna > Perna viridis. The sequence goes on from CM074520.1 coordinate 27,159,191, forward strand.
ACTAAAAACTGGGAGCATGGACCAGGTGCACCGGTAGGGTAAGCGTATTCTGCTTTTCTAGAAACACCTTGAGAATTGAGCCATGTTTACTTGATAATTTGAGTATTAAATTTATTTCAGTAATAGTTTGCTTCTTGCTTGTTAAAATAATCATTTTGGAAAAGTTCTTGATAAAAATATTTGCATAAAAAGTGTTTTGGGAAACATACATTTTTTACTGAAAAAAATCACACATTTGGAGAATTGAGTCCCGATGATTTGATAACTTGAGTTCGATACTTGTTTGCATCTCGCTTGTGATTATAATCATCTTGGAAAAGTTCTTAATAAAAATATTTGAATAAAAAAGTCTCTTTGGGAAACAGGTATTTTACTGAAAAATCACAGATTTTGGGAATCGAGTCCCGTTGACCTGATAACTTGAGTTTTCTTTATATACTTCAATAATGGTTTGCATCTGGCTTGTGATTATAATCATCTTGGAGAAGTTCTTTATGGTAGTATTTGAATAAAAAGTTTCTTGGGAAACATAGATTTTTTACTGAAATATCACAGATTTTGAGAATGGAGTCCCGTTGATTTGATAACTTGAGTTTTCAATATACTTCAATAATAGTTTGCATCTGGTTTGTTATTATAATCATCTTGAAGAAGTTCTTGATGAAAATACTTGAATAAAAACGTTTTTTTGGTAGAAACAGATTGGTTTTTTTGAAAAAAAACCCAAAGATTTTGAGAATTGATGTGATACAATGATATCCATTTTTTTAAATCTTGGCTTTAATGATATAATCTAAAACTGTATATTAATTTGTGTGTATTTTTCCTTTAATTGAGGGTCTTGAGTACAATGAAAGACAATGGAATTTTTCTCTGTGTAGTTACAACGCACACAAATGGTTTACTTGTGGTTGATTGTAGTGTTGTTGTAAGTCATTGAGCCTAGCTCCTTTGAACTATTCATGAGGATGTAATACGCGTGCATTTATCGTATTTTTTTCATTATTCTGTCTATCTTCAATAGATAGGGGTAAACAACACGGTCAACATTTTAATAACTGCTCTATCAATCTCACTTTAAATGTAATCAAGAATATTATTTTGGCTGCTTTTAGCTAAATGATTTCGCCCACATCCATCAAATTTGTTTTAAACTAAACAATCTTTTTTTAAAGTATACTGAGGCCCCGTGCAGGTCCGGGTGTTAAAAGAATAGACCTGCAGCAGCGCTAAGCTTGTCTTGTCGTAAAAGGCGACTAAATAGTGCCCAGAACCCTACAGAGCAACTGGGATGTGTGTCCCAGGTGGTGGAATGGGGTACCCCTGGCGTGTTACATGCTGGGGTTGTCAGGCTATAATACGGAAAACCTGACCGCAAACCATAGTGGTACACCGTGTTGGGAAAGATGCCACGTTTCTTACACGTTATAGAACCCTAATATGGTATTCTCCCGAAGTTGGAACCATAGGGCTCCGCCACAGGAGGCTAAATTGCCCGACCCTACCCATCTCTCCCTATTTCCAGTGGCAATCAAAATTTGTCGATCCCATTGTCCTTGTGTCCCATCCTTTTTTCATTTCATCATCATTCCATATTTATTTTATCATCAATTTCATGTTCATCGTCTGAATATAGCTGAAATACTGCTGCTAGGACGTTAAACCCAAACAAACAAACAAACAAACATTTAAAGTATAATGGGCAATATTTTGTCAATGTGTCACATCATATATGATATATTCATACTGACTTCATTATAAAACAAAGCTTAGTCCTTGTTGCCCACTCGAGATGTTAACACTTATAAATTGTGGTACTTTCTACTACAGTACTATAATACGGGAAAATTTCTCGCCAGAAAGTTTACACTGTAACCAATCAGAAAATTGAAAATTAACTTAGAAAAGTTGTAATAGAATGTTACAAATGTATTTGAACATTTGTATTGAAATGATAAATCCCTTTGCCTGGTTTTTAGAAAGAACAACAATTCAATACATTAGTAACTTAACTTTACAGTATCTATCGAAAGCCTTAAAATGCTTTTAATGTTGATTTTACTATATGCACTGATACTTAAACTGGATTGAATTAATTGTAATTGAAATATAAAAATCAAATCAGTGATAAATTGCCAGTTCGATAATCTATGCGTTTGATTAACTTGAATATGGTTGAATAATTCGTCAATTTATCAAGATTGCTTAGACCTAGGCCTAAACCAAATCCATTCGAAATCGGCTGTTACGTAAGAGTCTCCACCACTGAAGTTTTCGGTAGCGGTAAAGTGAACTGCTGGATATCAGTACACACAAAATCCATCTTGTACAGATAAACTAAATTCTTTCAAGTCCGGTTGTTCATTTACTTTTGTTTCCTTTTGTGTGATATTTTCGTTATATTTCGTTTTCTATTGTGTGTGTTTTATTTACTGTCTATGGTTGTTATTCCTTAATTATATTCTTTTGGTTACTATTCGAATTCTGATTCCCGTGATTTCCGTATAAACATGTAATCCTAAATAGTAAAAATATTATTTCTAATATAAACATTCCATTATATTATAAAAAAGAAATGAAAATAAAAGTATCGCAATGGGGAAAGTTAAAGCGAATGTTGATACCAAAGTGGGTAATTATATAAAAAAATCCTTTCATAATTTATGAGTTGAAATTGACGAAACAAGATGGACAAAGACAAAAAAATATTATAAGTGATGAACAGCAAAGAACCCACTAAAATAAGATTTAAACTTAGCTGTCCCTGAAGGGAGATCATTTGATGCGTTTGGTAAGACACTCTTTGTGCTGCCAGATGAGAGGAAGACAATCTTTGACCAGGAAACTCATAGGCCATTCTGTAAAACTAGGTCTTGGTGGCGACAGTGGAAATTTCCAAACGATGTTTTCAATATTTGGAATGCATATCCGTATTCCAATAATTTCGTCGTTAGAAGCTAAGCTATTATAATAAAATTGTCGAAAATCAGAAAATGGCGTCATTTTTGTCGTATAGAGTGTAAGTTATCCCATTGTCTATTTCGAGATCAATGTCAGAATACAGGACAGATCAAACTGTGAGTGCATTGTCTTTAAATTCAAGCTTTTTCGGGAGCTGACATGAATAGACAATGCTTAAGTGCATTCGTTAAGATTCAGTGAACCCTGGATGAAGTAGGCCTCGTTGGAATGAAGAAACAGATCGGAAAAAAAGACGGTTTCAATGTTTACACTACATATGAAACAGTAACTGTATTATATAAATTTGTATAAAGGAAAAAAACAAATTGATTTGTTGCTACTTGAAAATAAATAAAGTGAACTTGAATGCAGCATTTAATTTACTTTTTTTTATTCTATCGTTCGAGGTATTAGATATCCAAGACAGAAACATTATAACAGTTGTTTTTGTACATGCTCATATGTATTCGATTATTTTGTATATATTTCTTACAACAAACAGGAGCTGCCCCTGACCATTCTTTGTTTTCCTGGCACGTCCGTGTCAAATTTCAAGATGTAAGTTTGTATCCAGTATCACACGTATATGTAACAGTTTAGTTTGCATAATGTGTCAGAACAGCTGGTGTTATGGTATAATCAGTAACGTGTTCAAGTTCTTCACACATAATAATGGCTTAACTATTCGAACCAGTGAATAGTTTTTGTGTATTCAAAAAGTTATTGTACAAAATGTACGGATAATTAAACCGAATTAAATGGAATTAAAAATCATAATCAAATAAGTGATAAATCGTCGGTTAGGTAATCATTTGCTAGATTATTGTTTAAAACATTGTCAATGTATCAAGGTTGCTTAGACGTAGAACTGCTTATACGAAATAAATTTCAAATCATGTGTTATTTAAGAATCTCTACCACTGAGGTTTTTGGAAGCAGGAAAGTGAACAACTGACTATCTGTACACATTGGTCACAGGTAATCTATGTTATTTTTGTACAGCCCGGTTGTTCATTGTTGTTGTTTTACTTTTCTTTTGCGTATTACTTTGGTTATTTTTCGTTTTCTATTTACTCTCTATGGTCGTTATTCTGTAAATATATTCTTGGTTACCATTCGAATCCTGAATCCCGGAATTTCCGTATTAACATATAATCATCAATCGAAAAGAAATCATTTCTATTACAAATATTCCACTCCATTATTTTCCTAAAAAAGTTTAAACATGTCAGTACAATTGTTTCAAGACAGTCAATAGTTATTACTTAGGATCTTTTCCCCTTTCCAGAGTCATACATATAGGTAAAATGCTTTTGGTAAGTTAAGCGTTTTCGGTAAATTGCTTATTTTCATAAGTTAATTGCCGAGAGGCAAATTCTTATTTTCAAGTAATTTTATATTTTGAACATGAGAACTTACTACACGTCGGGGTTGTTCCTAACCATGTTCCGTTGTCTGCGCATGTTAACTCAGCATTTCCGGCGGTAACTTCATACCAAGTCTCACACTTGTATGTAATAGCATAACCACTAGAACCACATGAAGTCGTCTTTGTGGAATGTGAGACTGTTTCAACAACAGGGCAATTCGAAACTATAATTAAAATAACAGTTCATCACTTTTTTAGAATAATCGTAATATTCTTATATGAAAACTTCATATAATTTAACTACTTTACAATAACAATTTGACCACAAACATTTCTAACGGCCATTTAATTATTAGATTATTTATTTTAACTTTATTTTTCAACTCCAAAGATCGAATACTCAGTGCGCTACAAACTAAACACTTTAAAAATTATAAACGTATGGTTAATACCTCTCAGTTACACCATAAAATACCTAGTGACCGTAATTTAAGAAATGTGAACATATTCAGCGAACGAACGGACTATCTTTCAAAGCGATGAATGAATTAGCTCAACATTTCGGCATGCTTTCCTTTAATGAAAGACGTTTGGAATTTACAAAAATGTATTCAATAAAACAAACCTGATTCGCATGTCGCATTTAACGGCTCACACAGCCTTATACAAGTAGGTAGTTGTTCAGATGTCCCTAAATAGAAACGTACATCATTATAAATTTTCGATTGAAAAAAAAAAGAACTTTAAACTCCAAAGTGACTTCCTTGTTCTTGTTTATATTGACTTTGTTTTCATTTTACTAATAACAGGGCAAAACGGTGGCGTAATTATTTTTTTTTTAATTCAGATATTGCAAAACGTTACAGTCTGCTACAGGACGTATGTGCGAATATATACAATCGTGGCTGTATGATTCGCGTCGTTAAGCTGTTCAGTACATTGAATAACATATTTGTGGACTGTTTATTTCGGTCACATATAATTACCTACAGGTAAATATTCTACTGACTAAATCATGACCACCAAATAAATGTACAAAATGTATATTAGACATCGCACGTTGACTCCCCTAAGGACAATCATTATAAACTCGGAAACTATGTAACATGAAATAATAGCATAGATCTTTCACTAAAGGCAACGTCTTCTTGATGACAAAATGTAAGGTACTAAAACAGATTTCTAGGTGTACTTATCTTCCCTTACCTTCTTATCACGTGTATTTTTTTATATTTAATGAAATAGTGAACAAAATACACGCAAGAAAAGAAACGAACAATAGGAATAGCATATATATACCTTGTCTTTGTAGAACTCTGGCATCATCAGGTGGGTTATTAGTATCATACTGACAAAATGTACTCTCAAAAGAATCCGATGAAATGGTAACATCATCCGTATGAGTCGATACTCGTTCGGATGGACTTGTAATTGTCTGTTCGTCTAAGTAATAAAAAAGAAAAAAGATATTGATAATCTGAATATGTACATATTATATCAGATGTATATCGTATTTGAATTTACTCGGTTATCAGTAAAATGAATTCATTGTTAAAGTTGTCTTAGTCTTTCAGCTTCTCGGTACTTCCCCTTTCTGTATTTGACACAACATTAAGTTGACGCTATTAATATGTTTTGTTTTGTTTTTTTTTCCATTCTGCAAAAGCTCAAGTTCAAAGTATGGCTGAGGTTATAAATTATGCTTATTAATCAACCTAAGACCAGCCAAGTGATGAAAAAAGCATGTAACTACGTACCAAAAGGTAAAAGGAAGTAAACAACGTTTTCGGATACTCTTCTAAATTAATACTCATTTGGAGTCGTATACAGCATTTTTTTTCATGACCTGTACAGCTTTGAGCACTATATGCATTGATATATATTTAGTGGAAAGAAATTGGTTATTCTCTTTTTAAGTGTATAGATGGACGGAAAAGGGTTTGACGACCGAGAGTATGAAATGAGGTACGGAAATTTCATATTAGCAGAAAAGGAAGATAGAATTCAAAAGGTTTTGTTACATCATATACAAAATGAAACTTGTCAAAACCAAACACTTTTAAAATTATCCGGAAACTCTTCAAAAACAAATACTGTTTTATAGACAATTGATATCAATTGCATTTAATAAATTTATTTTGATTAATCGAACACCTGTCTTAACCAAATATCATATGTCGTATCTTCCCGAAATGCCAATATCAGCCAGAGGGCCTCTATCCCGAGGGCTGATTTTCGTCGAGGGTGATATGGCCACATTATCATATGTTTTAACAGGAAAAAATAAGTGATGCTTACGTGCAGTTGTACTTGAATTTAATGATCCTGATTCAAACTATTGTACTTCCGCTTTTTCTACTACTATAGTTTCTTTCAATTTGTTTTTAATTCATTGATTTACGCTCTGCTATTCGAAAAAAATACTTAAAAACTCCAAGCACAAAAACGTTAGAGAAATTTAAATAAGGGTCTGATAAAGAGGGTTGCGATAACGTGTGTGACGTCACAATGCCCAATACTAATGAAACTGAAAATACATTATCAGATATTTAAAACAGCTGTATTCTGTACAAAATATATGAATATGTACATTTTTTCCGTTCATTTTACAAAGTATTGATATAAAAATAACAACTCAACTATAAAGAATTGATGTTTTCAATAAGGATAAATAAGGATAAATATTATAATATACATGTCTTTATTTCAAGAATTGATATTATGGTTCAACAAATATATTACGTTTGTATTATTCTGACGACACATGAAAATAACGCTTTATTCATACCGTTTAGTAAAAAGAAATAAAACAAAACATCCGACACTTTAGTCATCTTCATACACAAATATATTCGATTATTCCGAGAAGTACTTGCATCATGGTATTGCTCATCACTTCTACAAGAGAAATAAACATATATTATAGAATGTTTGCATGTGGACACGAGAGATTGGTGGGTACGATTATTATTTATTAAGACGATTTGCGATAGATAGTAAAGAAATTTGATATATGTTAGATAGTCCATAGCAACTAAACAAAATATTAGCAATTGCATAACAGTTTTCGTCAAATTGTGTCTTTCAATTTGAAGGACTTGTGAGTCAGAAAAATGACAACGTTATATATAATATTATAACAGTCTCCTTATTTGTGCACGATGTTGCAATTTTGTTCAAGAAATGCATGCAATCAAAACGGCCAAACAGTGATGTGTAAAATATTTGTTTACAATGGCAGGCGACAACAAGTTATATTCGTTTTCAAAATCAACTATATAAATTATTACATATGTAATAATTCATATCACTACCTAAAAATCAAGATGTTCTTGTTAGATGGAAGAGTTTGATTCAAAACACATGTGTAAGCCGAAATCTGTGTTCCTTGCACGCTTAAAGTGTACGAACGTAGTGTCGTTGTACCAAAGTTTACTGTCCTATCATTCTGCCCCGGAAGTTTATGTATCCACGATCCATTCCTTAACTCACTTGGTATTTCACAAACAAGGCTTTCTATAAAAAAAGAATGTCATCCCAATTAATACTACATAGTAAACAGTATTTTTAGGAGATTTCAAGACTGACTAACATAATGCTCCTTCAAAATAACTCATGGTGACATGTCGACAAAATGATACCACTATCAGATTATATGTAAACAACACAATATTGTAAACAGAAAATGCCACGAATGGCAAAGAATGGTAAAAATAAATATTTTGCAATAAATGACTAGGCTAGCTGTCTATTTCCCTATAGGAAGAATGAGCACATGTTTTACTTAGTACACAACAATGTAGAGCCGACATGCTTCATGATCACTGAATAATGTTCAGGTAGGTCAATCATATTACACAATGCATTAGTTCTTTTGATCGTACAGAAATATGTATTTTCAATGAGCAAATAGTGTTTAAAATTATGCAATTATCTTGGTTTTCAAGTAAGTATTTATTATTGATATACCGCCAATAATTTAAAACAAATTTATATATGAGCTAACATTGATTAGGAAATGTACTGTACAAGTACCTTAGTAGTGATAAAAAAAAAAAAAAAAAAAAAAACAACGAAAAGTACTGGATTACGGATGCACCTGGTCCATACTCCAAGACTTCTTTTTTTTGTGGAGTCCGAATTGCTCCCTTGCTTTTGTTACTTTGTATGTATGATTTTAGTTACTTTGTGTTCTTTGTTGTGTGTGTCCGTTTTCCATGTCTGGTCTTTGTCCCTGCATTACATTCTGTTGATTGATTACCGCTATAACCTTGCTTCCCTTGATTACTATAAGACTAACATTTAAAAATATTTACTAGGGTAAAAATGCAACACATGTGTCACGGATGTTCCTTAAAACACATGTTAAACAGGTGCATCAGATACGTAATGCGCATGTTTCTTGACTTCATGTGAAACGCATGTTCCAGAAAACTCACATATAACGCGTGTGTTTAGAATACACATGTGAAACATGTAAAATTTAAATGTGTTACACTTGTGTTCTAATGCATACAGGAGCGCTGTCAAATCGTTGAAAGGACAACCGAAAGTGGGTCGATTTTTCATCACATCTCGTGAAAATGGAAATGCGATTCAGACAGTCATTTAAAAATTATATTTGTACCAATCCTATTGTTAGATAAGTATTTATAAATGAATAATTAAAAGTGACTTGCCCATACATTTGATACACTTGTAAACTCTTTTTGGATTTCAAATGTATTACGATTAGCTGAATCACCAACTTTTTTTTATGAGATATCGTTCTGACCCGAAACCAACATATCTAAATGCAAATAAAAAAGGGGAGGGCTGAAGGGTCAAATAAAATTCGGAGTACTCCAAATGTAGCTATTGGGTACCAAATATATATTTTCTTTGAACAAATATATACATGCTGTGTTCTTTATAGATTTTTTTATCTCTCTATTGCTTTTCTTTTTTTTTCTTTTTTTTTTTTTTTTTTTTTTTAAATATTTCGAGTAAAAAATCTGTTATTTTTTTTTACACAAGTCAATAAAATTTGATGACATGCAGAATTCATGCAGATATGTACATGTAGTAGTTTAAGTCTGATTTGCCTTTTTTCCGACATGTTACATTGTGGTTTATGTTTTTTTTTCTATTTAATAAGAAGAAAACCAAGAAAGTTGATGGATCACAGGATACAGTACTTCATATACTGTTAATATATACAGTCACTTGACTTGAAGAATTCATTGCTACTTACATTAAACCAAAGTATTCGTTTAGTGAATCAATTTATATCGATCGTTTGAATTTATACGTTTCAAATAATCGTCAAACTACAAAATTATCGGATAAAAGCAGGGAAAAAAGAAAAATATGGAATCGAATTCAAATGTATCTAAATACAAGCTTTTTGTTGTAAATCGCTCATACTGAATTATTTGATTTATTTTTAAATTCACTATTCTAATTACGAAGGACATTTAATAAACATAACACAATATTTGCGATGCATCGTAGCATGTCGTCCACCAGTTAACGATATATTTAGGTTCAATATTGATTTACATGTAATACCTAGATGAACTAAAACAAATCATCCAACATACTGCATAATTGAACAACAAATTACTAGTTGGCCTTTCCCTTTCCTCCCTTTGGTTTTTAAGTCTCAATTCAATTTAATGATATCCATGTCTGTCAAATTATTTATATTTTAGCCACAATCTTTGAAATAAAGCATACCCTTAGATACGCAGAATAGTTAAGGAGTAATCAAGGGAACCAAGATTATAGCGGTAATCAAAATAATGCAATCCAGGGGCAAAGACCAGATATGGAAAACAGATATACACAACAAAGAACATAAAGTAAGTAAAATCATACATACAAAGTAAAAAAAGCAAATGAGCAAATCGGACTCCACTAAACACTGGGAGCATGGACCAGGTGCACCGGTATGGTAAGCGTCCTCCGCTTTTCTAGAAACACCCGCCTAAATGCTCATAAAAAGTCAAGTCCGGGGTAGACAGACGAGGAAAGGAAAACTATGACCAGTTGAATAAATCAGTCCCCATGGCGCAGATGTACACACAACAACGATCCACGAGCCCAAGACGACGACCCCAATCTTGTAGCAACATAAACCTGTTCCAGAAACCCATTTGTTAGAGTTCTAGCGCGATACAAACGGTCTGCATAGTTTCGGCAAGCTCTGGCATATCGTATGAGTTGTGATATGAACACTCCATACGCAGGTGCTGGAGGGATGTTGCCACAGATGACAGGAAAGTTGACAATTTTGAATGAAAAGTCATCACGTTTATCGTAAAGTTTAGTCTATAGTTTTTCTTTACCATCGATTTCTAAGTGTAAATCAAGATATGAGGCTGACCGTACAGTGTCTGTAGTATCCTTTATTCTTTGGGGTAGATGCAATGTATCAAATCCCCGACATTAGGATTGTTTAAAGATAATACGTCATCTATTAAGCGGAAACTGAGATTATTGGATCTAGCAAAACAATATTATTTCTTTCGGATCAGATCAGCTATAAAATCAGCCTCATAAAAGTGAAGGAATAGGTCAGCAAGTAAAGGAGCACACTTTGGTCCCTTTGGAATGACGACCGTTTGTTGAAAAACACGTCCACCACACTGGACAAATTTGTTGTCGATTAAAAATTCCAGCATTTTGTAAACATCTTTCTCTGTATATTTGGAAGATGATTTGGAATTATTTCTTACAAAGTATGAGGAATCTCTACCAAGAACTTTATAATTGTATCTACGTGTACCATCTTTTTTTGGAAAAATAACGATATTTAATGCTTTTAAGTCGAGGTTTTAACTGAGTATGGGGAATAGAAGTATACAGTGTTGAAAAATCATAGGTTTTAATGCTATTACATTCAGATAATAGTTTTGAACTAATTGTCTCCAAAAGATCTTTCGAATTTTTCAGGATCCACATCGAATTAATACCACTACGGGAGTAACAAGTGTTGTGGAAGGACTGCAGACCCTCTTTGACAGTTGTGAGTATATAAGTTAAAAGTTTTGAAAGAGGTTTGGTGGTACATTTTGCAGATCAAGCTATGAAACGTTGTTTGTATGGATTCTTGTGGAGTTTAGGAATCCAGTACATAGACGGTAGATCACAATCATCGTCCTCGGTAGAGAGACCAAAAGAGGATAGCACAGATTAATGGTTGTCCACAACCTCTTCTTTGGAGAGTGTGGTAGCAGTATAGGTCTTATCGCTGCTATTATTTTCTACGTCTACCTCTGATAATAAACATTGGATGTAAAACGTTTTACAGACAAAATCAATCTTGTTTTGGGCTTTGTCTGCTGGTACAACAACATACTTGTCATGTACAGTAGACAATGTTTTTGCTACATCGGGGTCTTTGAAAACTTCAAGTGTATTTTCTACTACATAAAATAACAAAGTCATAAAATACTACAATGTCATAAGCAATGTTTACGTTAAAGGGTAATCAAGGGAACCAAGGTTATAGGGTAATCAAAAGAATGCAATCCAGGGACAAAGACCAGAAATGGAAAACAGACACACACAACAAAGAACACAAAGTTACTAAAATCATACACACAAAGCAACAAAAGTAAATGAGCAACTCGGACTCCACTAAAAACTGGGAGCATGGACCAGGTGCACCGGTAGGGTAAGCGTCCTCTGCTTTTCTAGAAACACCCGCCGTGTGCATATGCAGGCCATTACAATTTTCCTTTAAACAGACGTTTTTCGGAAATGCTTTCTAGATACATTGGAAGAAAAAAGAAAAAAAAATTAAGATTTCAATCATCACTTTAGTTTTCAGCTAAAATATTCTTTAGAAGTTTGTTTATTTCACATATCTTACGATTTTAGTAGGCGTGGCCTATTTACCATATATGGAAGACGGCGTTGTTTACTAGCTTGAACATTTCACGGCACCCCCCCCCTTTTCGAATGATTATTTACTCAATTATTCATTTTTATGTGAATATTACCCGCATGTCCATAATAGTCGAAACATTTACAACATTAAAAAAATCCATAAATTTATTAGCACAGGCGTGTAATTGCAATAAAATCCATCTCATTCACAACGCATACATATATCAGTGCTATATATAGATCAACGAACTGTGCAGCATCACGCACTCTTGTATTACAAATTTAAAGCATTCACTGCCATACAATGGATAAGGTACGAATGTGCACGGTTATAATAAAACACATAAGGGAAAGAAATATCGGATATCTCTACCTTATAACCCATTGTGTCGCTTAATCTTGATTCTAAACATAGATCATTTGAGCGTTTGTAAACAAAAGAGAAACGAAAGTTAAAACGTACAATGTCGGTTTTTCATCTGTTCCACTCAACCGACTTTCTTGTGTCATACATTAATAGAATCGGAATGAAATAAGGAATCTATCTGTATCTGGCAAAAAATCGGGGGATAGTAAAACAAAATAATCATTCGCCGACTTTTACAGATTAACAAATTTTACCCCAAAACATACTTCTAATATGATTTTCTTGCCTAATCTGACGATTCATTTTTTCCATCAAAATTCAGGACAAGTACATTGATACAAACTATCTTACCAAATTTCAACAAATTTGGTTGCGATTCACAGGTCGGGCAAAAGCATTTTGTAGTTGAGTTGGAAGAAGACAGGAAATGATCTCGTGATTCAAAAGAAAAATAGAAAATAGAAAAATCGTGTATTTTAAAACCTGTTTTATCAAACAAACCTCACAGAAAACGTATAATAGCAATTTTAGTCCTTTCAAAACAGTTTTATTGTAGAATGCGACTTTTTGGGTTTTTTTTATAATTTCACTTAAAACAGCCTTAACCTTACAGCGTACATGTCCCTCTCAACTAGCGACATTTTTTAGTTGATAAGCTATACAGCTTAATTCCTACAAGTAATCGCATAGACACCTGTGTGTTATGTAAGCGCTTAGTTTCTTGGCACCTTGTCCCAGAGACATGAATGATAAAATAAACGACATAGTCCTAGAATAACATTTCAACAATTATGTCTGGTGCAGTAAACACTCGCCATACACGTTCAGGGCCCTGACGCACCTAAAGCTCCATCATAATAACACATGACCGAATAGCCAAATAGAATTATTATTACAAAAAACAATATCACCACACCACAGACCGACACCAGTCCTGATAAATATATTATCGAAAATCTTTTGCCGTCGACTACAAAAAAAGTTTCATTTTAATGTCATTTCCAGGCTTCTGATATCAGGAATTGGTAACCCTTATAACAATACACGACACAGCGGATTATGGATCATGATGGTTTCTGGGGTTATGCCACTCTTTTGTTTAAATTTTAGCAAAAAATAAGCGGTAAATATTAACCTGGAGAGGGGAGTGTAGTCACTGCCTGGAACCTCTTTCTTGATCGTAACCACTGCCCCAATTTTGCTAATATAAAGATCCACCATGCCCTGCATGAAATTCTTAGCATTGCTCTTTTTCATTTCTACGACGGATGAGTATTTATAATTTTCTAGCTAATCACCGAATGGAATATTATGCGTCAAAGAAAATTGCATTCGTAGGCAACTCAAATATATCGACATAATGAATATAATGTAACAAACGATTGGTTTATTCGAGTAAATGCATAGAAATAAGTAGGTACTGATAGGTCTATTTTAAAATGGTTCGTTATTATTATAATAACCAAATTAATCGACATATTTATTTCGCGGTTAAAGTTGTTGGTTGGATTTTTTAAATTGACGTAAATAGTATAGAATTAAATATATATATATATGATATATTTGAGATACCTATAAAGTTGACCTAACTCATGGAACTATCTGCATTTGAACCCTAATGGGGTATGTAAGTGGGACTATTTTTCTGCGGTAGTGTGACATAATTTCAGATGCTTACAGGTTTAACAAATCTTAAAGGTTTTGGCGACAGCTACAACAATTATGATCGTCGAGCTAAATTGATAAAAAAAGAGGGATATGGGCATAGAAAGCATTTACAGAATTTCTTTGCATATATTAACTTTCTTAGTAAATACACATGCACATGTAAAGTTGATACAGGTAAGAAAAAGAATTAGTTGGCAAACATTAGTTGATGAATAGTGTATTACATGTTTAAAGCGGTAGAAATTAAAAGAAAAAGAAATAAAAAAAAATTCTCAAGCAGGCTAGATTAGCCGAAACTGAATTTACCGGGAGTGAAGGTTACTGCATTAAATACCTTTATGAGATGTTGAACAGAAAATACGGTGGCCTATTTACAGTACTAAAGCTATTAACATGTATGCCTGTCTTACTAGAGAGAACATGGTATACTTTTGTCTATCCAACTGTCTGTCTAATACATTATAACTGAAAAATTCTGTCATCAATATTTTTAAAACCTTGTTGAACTGTTTCGTTTTAAGTGAGAGCCTGGCTAAGATTTGTTTATGAATTCTGATTTTTCAGATTTTTTGTTTTCGGACTCACAAACCCTTGCCTCAATGTCCATGAAACTGTAATAATTGTTTATTTCAATCATTGTAAGTTATTTATTGACTTTAATGGCGATTTGTCAATTTGCGTTAACATGTCACACTGAAACTTGGTTACCCCTCAGTTAATTAACTTCAAACTTTATACATTTCTTAGTTATTGGAGTTTTCCTGACTGTATTACAGCTCAATCTTATGAGTGAGGTCTATATTGCAATCACCTTCTTTTTCAGTCTGTGTCCGTTTTACATTTTCTGTAGCAGATATCTCTGCATAATGACTTGTACATGTAGTTGTCTCCCCTTTTCAGAATTCTGTCTCATCTACTTCGTGTTAACCAATTGACTTAATTATTTTTAGGCGGTGCATTTGAAAATTTCCGTAACTAGTTTGTATAGGAGGAAATGTGTTTTGGTATATATTGCCTTGGCATAATGATTTGCACAATTATGGTGTCTTCCTTTACAAGTTTGACAGTAATGGTTTAGTTTGTGTATTCCAAGCATGACATACAATTTAGCATGCAACATATTGTTATTTTTTACATAATTAGTTTCTGAGTTGTGAGATTTGATTTAAGAAAGAGGGTCAAGATTTTACATATCATTCCTTATTTTGAAGATGGTATAATGTTGGATTTACATCACGCTATACACAGTTCTTTGATACGATGGAGCTATATATATATAACCTAAAAGCCGCATGTTTACACTAATATTTATGACAATATCATGTGCCTTGTGGGGTTTAGTTAAATACCTTGCTGGGGTCTAGCAGACAATGCACAAAATATAATGGGAATTCCTCTTATTTACAAAAGGTGGGCTTTATGCAAAACTCATTCAAATATTAATTAATATTTAAAGTTACAGTGACCACTTTGTATGTAGAAATAAAGAAATTTGAATCTCTTCCAAAAACAAGCTCACTTACTTGTGTAGATTAGGTGAAAGGTACATTGACTTAACAAAATATAACTTTGGATGCAAAAATTGGTTTCCAGGGCGTTATCTTTGAACGCCATGATATAATTTCACCAAATTTGGACAGTTGAAAGCTTATGGGGGGTACGAAAATGATATTCCATGAATGTTTTTTTGGGGGGGGTTGCAAGGCGGGGGACCTGGAGCACTGCTCTTATTACTTTCTAAAACGAGTAATCTATGCAGAAATGTGGTTTTTGTAGAAGAATATCAGAGTTGAGGTCGTTAAAACTGCAAACTGGGACATCAATGAAATAGGGCACGAGTGTCATTATTTGCATTTTTTTTTCAGATCAGATACCTCATTGGTTAAAGATCCATCAGTCATCATTGGTGTATACATATAAAATTTCTTTCCATTATCAGGGCCCTGCCACTATGGTAAAAGTCATGACAGGGCTGTAACTTTGTTGTCATTTGATGTAAACTTTTGAAATTTGGCATGTAAGCATATCAGCTCAAGATGATGTGTAATGATCTTTGACCATGAACTTTATCTGCAAGATCAAATTAAATATTAATCATTTTGCATCACAGATTCATGTCCAGGCTGTAACTTTGCCATCTTTTAGTGTAGGCATATTGATTTTAATGTAGTCTTGAGGGTACATTTATATCAGGTCAGGGGCATGTGTTGCATTCCATCATAATCCGTCTGGGGATATTGTTGAAAGGGGAGGAGATGACCATAATCATGATAGAACTCGGAGAAAAAACAACATTTTCCTGATTCTGCCATTTTAGGCCCATAAATAAGTATGTTCTTCATTTTTGTATGAATTGATTGTTTCGTATAATTAATAGCAAGTTTTAAAGTTCTTTGACAACTTTCATTTTGGTCATAATCACATATTCGTTGTCAAACATCTAATCATAAGAGAGATATTTAACTTTCAAGATATGAATCAAGTTTTAGAATGTTTTGGCCATACCCATCGTTGACCACACACTGTTAATCATATTATGTGCAGTTTTTAGTTGTGTTAATCAATAATAAAGATCAAGATAATCAAGATACATTACAAAGTCAATGTTGTTGAACTTGAGAACAATGATTCATAATGAACCATCATGTTAGTTTGATAAGTAGGACATTTTGAAAGTATAAAGTATATGTACAGTACTTGTACCATAGTTTTCAAATGAAACAATTAAGCATGTGTATTCTTTCACACATGAAAAACGCATGTGAAACACAAAATTACATATGCGATTCATAGCACATGAGGTTTTCAGAAGTGTATCACATGGGTGGCATGAAATGTTTCTTTCACATGCGTGTGCACATGTGTGTCATTATTACCAGTGTAGTCACTACAGGGATCTAAAGACTGCGCTTAATCTGAGAACGATATTAAATCAACTTATAGTCAAAAATATTAAATGCAACAGAGCAAAAAATACCTCATTGTGAATCTTAGAATCATTCCTTCAATTTCAGGTTTTTTTTCGACTTAATTTGATTATTTTCAGTAGCCATTTCCCTCTCTCACTGTCTTTCATGTTCGCTGTATAGCTTAGTATATCATTCATCGTTCTTATGACGAATCATTAAGATGTCATCAACCTGCTAAGTAAGCTGGAGGTTACGTCCATTAAGAGGGGGAGGTTTAAGATATGTACAAGGGATGAGGCTTAGCTATGACAAGAGAAACGAGAAAGACTGGGCTCAGAATTCTTTTATCAGGAAAAGTGGGGAAAATATTTGTATTATATTCACCTGCGAAACTAAATACTGACGTTTTGATATTCCATAGTTATTGTTTCTTTTGTTGCTTAGCTTCTTACTGAATATAGTATTCAATTTTTATTTAAGTCATAAAAGTTACACGTATGAAGATATTGATTAGCAAATGTGATGTCAGTGACCTCTCAATATAGAGGCAGTGTGTATCAACGAATTCACATATGTATACTGCAAAAAAACTGTAAGCCATTATTTTACTCACGTTTTTCTGAAGGTAATCTGTTTATGAATATAATATACTTTTAATCGTACTTACCTGACAGCATAAAGGTCAAAATGAGACAGATGCAAGAAGAAAACTGATAACAACTTGACTTCATAGCTCAACTTCAACAAGGACATAACATCCGTAATGCGTGTCATTCTACTTGATATACTTCCTCAATACTTGAACTGTACCATTGTGTGTAAAGTGCAATATTATAGCCACAAGAAAACGTTTCGTGCATGGTACGACATTTAAAAAGAACAAAACAAAACCCAAAAACACACACACACAAACACACACACGCACACACTAAGGTTACGATGAATCTAAAAGTCCTTTTGGATAGAGTCCATAAATAAAATTCCAAACTACATATGTAGGACTGTGTAGAGATAATACGTAATATATATAATGAACACATAGATCAAATGATCTGGCTCAACGATGCTCCTTTTTTCTCATACCAGCTTCAAATTCAGCCTCATAAATGTGTACAAAATGGTTCATTGAGTAGAGGAACACATTTTTCTCATTTGATAGTCGACCGTCCTTTGAAAAAAAAGTCCACCACACAAGAAAAACATAAGTCGAAAATTAAAAAAATCAGTATTTTGGCATCATCGATTAATTAAGAATTTAGATTGTTTTTCATAGTATGGAGAATCTTTACCAAGCCCAACAAGTTGCATATAGATGTTCCAAAGTATAGAGTAAATGTCAGTTGATCAGTTTTTCGCTCTTCTAAAAGCATTTCAGACAAATTTATATATTTACTGTCCATACGTAATTTTTAGTTACAAGTGTTTGTATCGAAAGGATACTTCGGTCGTATGTTACACAAAAATTTTACTGGCTTCGTTTTGTTCAAGGATTACCCCTTATTTATACAACAGTTCCTTTTCTTCCATTTCGTTAAAAATGAACTGCGTTATATTAACTTAAGAATCAATGTTTTAAGAGTAATCAAAGAAACCAAGGTTATAGTGGTAATCAAAAGAATGTAATCCAGGAACAAAGACCAGACATGGAAAACAGAGATACTCAACAAAGAACATGAAGTGACTTAAATCATTCATACAAAGTAACAAAAAGCAAATGAGCAACTAGGACTGGGAGCACCAATGTTAAGGAAACACCAATGCTATAATGTACTCCTATTTCCTTCCACCTAAAATGGGTTAGCCAGCTCAAAAAAGAACTGGATGTTGCGGTAGCAAGGTTAAAGGTGCCTAACAATTTGAGGGGCTCATGTTAAATAGTGCATTGTCCTCTACGAATACCTACTTAAGTATATTGATACAATCATGTCACACGCTTTGTAAACATGTCTATCTCTTTGTCCACAAAGGTTTTTGATAGTCGTCCCTCTGCATAATGTTCTACTATCTATTTTAGAAAGGAAGTATTGTAGTTGGTTGTCTCCTCAATGACAATGGGTATCACCCTTATTTTAATTTATTTTACACAATTTTGATACCTACGTAGTCTTATTGGTAGATTTTCAGGCAGCAGGAGAAGACATGGGGACTTTCCGTCTTTATATTCGGCTAGCAATATGCCGACTTCCACAAATTGGAGAGACGACGCAATAAAATATGAGTACAATGCAAACACTTCAATTCTTCAACTCACCAAATATTAGTGGTGTGAAGTTTTATTGACAAAGATGACGGCAAAACCGTGTACTGTTTTAATAATGCGACAGATCTTAGATCCTGTCGTTTGAGGTTTAAGATTTTGATGTTCAATTCTACTTGTTTGATTTGATTAAAAATGTTTAATCATAATAAAAAATATGTTTCTTGTTCATTAATCGAGGTATGCTACTAAAAACGCTGATGTATTGTTAATGTTATACTAAACTTCTGCATCAATACCAAATTTCAAATCTGATTTTAATGTGATAATCATATGACAACGAAAAAGCGAGTTCAAGATGTCGACTGCATTCGTGGATATAATGAAGAAATTTGACTCTTTATATAAAGTAACAAAATCTACCTATGAAATAAAAGTATTTTCACTTTTATAAAGGTACAGTATAACCTTATCTTATTGCAAGTTATCTTTTGTTATTAAAAATTCAACTGCCAAAGACATATATTGAAGAAGAAATCTTACCAGAGACAGATATTCCAAATGCAAAAACAAATGCCAAAATGTATTCTTTAGAAATTTGCCGGGCTCCGGATCTCTTCAGCTGTATTGTGTTATTTGCAGTTTTCACCTTAAATCTTTTTTTGCGACTCAAAGACTGACTTTTCATTTAAATCTTCATTATGTTCATGTATTTTAAACCGACATATGGTATAATTACCTAACTTACAAATACATCTAGTGTATAAATAGTCATATTCGCCAACTCTTATTTTAAAACCTTACATTGAATGATGCAAGCACAATTTTAAATGTCCCTATTAATGTCACAATGTTTGATACAGATTAATCATTTCAGCCTTAATCAGATGCTGTAAACGTATAAATTATCGTGAATTCTTTCAATCGAACATATTCGGAAATATCAACTTTGGCGGTTCATAAAACAAATTACATGTGTTGGGTAGTGTTGAGAAACGATTTCTATGTACTATTTATTGTGCTTTTTGTCTACTGAAAATAGCGAAAATGCATACGAGTACAATATTCAAAACTGCTGTATTTACTTTTAAATGTATGCTCAAGATAAACTTTATCTTGAATACTACTGATTCTAATTGTATATAACCAATAACTATAGATGACAAGTCAAACACGGATGACAGATTTTAATTTTTTATTTCATTATACTATAAAGGTAAAAGTGACTGTAATTTTGATTATATTTGGTGATTTTGTAGAGTGAGAATGATCAAAATTCTACTTGAGAGGGAAATGTTGCTCCAGTTCCCCTAGTTCATCCTTTATTTTTTTTTTTTTATTTATTTATTATTATTATTATTTTTTTTTGCAATATGATATAATAAATGAAACATAAAACACTTAATACGCTTGAAGGTTTCGTTTTCTTTTGTTGTGCAATTGTTATTTGAATTCAATACTCGGGCGTAAACGGTAAAAAACCTTTGCATTGTTTCCTTGTACTGTAATATGACATTGCACTTTGCAACAGTGTGTAGATCACAAACAAATTATCTCATCGGGTTTTGTTTTCAAAATTCCAACCAACAATGCAAATTGAAGTATATGTATTATTTTGTCACACCTGTACGTATAATTCTCAATAACAAATTATATCGGTGTTGTGATATGGTTTTAAAAATACATGTGCACGACTGTACGTCATAGACGACACATGATTTTGCCTATATGTTGTATATATTATAGTTAAACTTATATTCAAACACAGATTCATGTTAAGCACACCAGTATAAATAAGTATAATACTTGAATCATATCTTATCAATGTTATTATTTGCTTTCCTTTGTTGGTTTTCCAAAGTCAGCACTTTAAGGGCAGTCATTATTTCTACATCAATATCTTACTCACTGAACAAATACAAGTTGATAGCCCAAATTACATGTATTATGCAGCGTATCATATATTGTTTTATATAAGTAAAAAAACAATAACGATTTCGAAAGAGAGATGTTGAATGAAAGATATTTAGTTGTAAAAACTATTCAATGTTGACTAAATATAACAGTTTAGACCACAGAAAATTTATATATTTTATAAAAACGAAAAGGATGCAATTGAGACTTTATGGTAAAGGTATAAATTTGTTTTATTTGAAATAAATTATATCAAGTGGTTATTGCATTTATATTGGTAAACATTATATTAAACAAAACATATTATGAGTTTTATATTATATATATTATATAGTTTTATATTAAGTTATATTATAGTTTTATGAGTCTGTTCGTGCATATGCTGCTCAGTAAGGGGAAATTCTAACCAATATAAATGCGAAAACCCTTTGATTACATGATAAAGAATATGTACTTAAAATATTACCAAACCGTGCGAGATACATGTAGTCTATAAACCACCATTACTTTTTTTAAATGAAAGATATAACACGATTGTGTATCAACAAATTCAGCAGTTATCACCTACTTTTGATTCAGAAATGTTACTATAAAAACGACCGCGGTATGATGTCACTGTTGATCAGCTTGATACTGTCGAGGTAGTACACCGTTGACATGTATGTAACCAGATGAGCACGTGTAAGTTATTATGTCCATATAACGAGTTCCCGGTCGTAATGCAATCCGTGAAAGTCATGCTCGATAGAGGGCCACAGTTTACTACATCTAAAACAACAAAAAAGAAATCTTGCCAATTGCGTAGTGTTTTGTCTAATACAATGGTTTCTTTCAATGATAATAAAAACAAGACGAGGTATCAATTGTAATTGATAATATTTTACTTTCAGGACGTTCCAAATACAGATTGCTTTCAGGACGTCCCAAATACAGATTACTTTCAGGACGCCCCAAATACAGATTACTTTCAGGACGGCCCAAATACAGATTACTTTCAGGACGCCCCAAATACAGATTGCTTTCAGGACTTGTCTGACTAGAGTAGGAAAATAAATGCATTTTGTATAATGAATTACACAGATAATCATAAAAAAAATGTTTCATTTTTATCAAATAAATGATTTTGCTTTTGTTTTGATAGTACGCTTGTCTCACAAATTTGTAAATAAGTTCCTGTTATACATGTACCACAGTTCGAAATCCAGTCATTTATAAAAAAAAAAAAATAAGGGCGAGACAAAGAAATCGGGAAGCAATATTTTATGTTAACCAAATGCCACAATTGTATACTAAATTACAGAAATAAATGCTGAAATTATGATCAAAATTTTAGTAATTTGCAATTTGCATATCTCACACTGTTGTCGCATATGATAAATCGTTATCAGGAAACCAAAAATCTAGCCTTTCGTAACTCAAATTAAGTTTAATAAATTTTAGGTTTTGTTTGAAACACAATCATACAAAAAAATAAAACCACTACTTAAGGTACATTTATACATGCATAAGGAACGTACTACAAGTTGGAAGTGTTCCAATTTCCTATATCCCAGCATGTTTATTCTACATTTTCGGTTTTCAGTTTATACCCAAATGTGCAATTAAGGATAATATAATGACCCTAAGAACAGCAGGGGTCGAGAGAGTTTCAACATCAGGGCATTCAACACTAGAAAGGATTTTACTTTATACCTGATCCTATCAATTATCAAATATAATTACATTAAAATAACATATAAGTATTCTTGATGCTGACGTTATACATTTATAAAAGTATCTTATTGTATAAATAGTTTGTCATAGTGTGAGATTCTGAAATTTTAATTTCGTATTTTGTATTCTGTAAATATTTTTTCCTTCAAAATGGAATTTAAAAAAAAAAACTGCCTTCTGGATAGAAAGAACCATGTATATATTTATTTTTTAAGCTAAAACAACGATGTTAAGTTTTATAAGGAAACCCGTATTGTTTGATGCCAATCGGTCATTCTACTTCTGTGTATTAATATAGTCACGTATTAAGCATGTGGTGTGACTGTTTTTTCTACATACAGTTAAAATGATATTATAATATATTATGATAGGTATCATCAAAAGAAACAAAAAGATAAAACACACAATAACACAAAAGAAGCAACGGTATGTGGTAAACATAAATAAAAAAACTTATATATATATATTGAAAATAACTCACTATTTATCAGACTATATGACACATGCGATGGGTTTCTATTTCGTATTGTTAACATTCCTTTCATATGTGGCAACACACCTGCTTCTGTGTATGGAGTTTTCATATCATATTATTACTAGGTCTTACCCTAACCATGGTAACTACGCATACTTTTTGTATCGCGATATACTTCTTGGAATTAGGCTTTTGGAACAGGGTCTTGTTGGTACAAGACATCACTACCGAAGTTTTTTGGTCGTCATCATAAACTCGTG
Organism: Perna viridis; assembly: GCA_037379345.1. Classification (NCBI taxonomy): domain Eukaryota; kingdom Metazoa; phylum Mollusca; class Bivalvia; order Mytilida; family Mytilidae; genus Perna; species Perna viridis. The sequence continues at coordinate 27,182,899 of CM074520.1, forward strand.
GATCGTACCGGTGTATCCATCTGCACAGTCAAAACTGATTTGCTAAACGTGTCATAGTTTTCATGTCCTCTTTCGTCTACCTTGGACTGGACTTTTCATGAGCAAATCGGCGGGTGTTTCTAGAAAAGCAGAGAACGCTTACCTTACTGATGCACCTGGTTCATGCTCCAAGTTTTTGGCGGAGTCCAATCACGGGTTGTTAGGTTGTTAATTTACTTCTTTTGCTTTGTATTTTGGTTATTGTATATTCTTTGTTGTGTATGTCAGTTTTAAAATCTAAAAGAAATAAGCAACAATCTAACAAACAAAAATAAAAACCTGCATTTTCGTTTGAACAATTTAGCCTTAAAATGAATTATATAGTTTAGTACAAGACGTTTGCTTTACGAAACAGTGCGAAAGAAGATTGTATACTCTGAGCTCTGAAATTTGAAATTGGGGTGTACTGGTATAAATAAAGGCCTTGAAACTGGCCATTCGTTGATATCATAAATTTTACAAAACATTTCTTTCAATCTTCTATATTGAGGTCCGTGTGAATACTAAAATAAACAGGGGTAGCTAAGTGGTATGTAAACTGTGCGCTGCTGCATAAATGATCATTTATTAGTGTTGGTTTAATCTCCTGGAACAGATACATCACTGGTGATGGTTTGTCGTGTCAATATGTCTTACCTATCTGTATATTTGACGTTGGTTATTTTACATAATTCAATTGCTAATGACTGTGTTTCGTATTTGTTATAAAAAGAAGACAGTTATATTTGTTTCCAGAGGCCTGAAAGGTACTGGTGGTCTGTCCATTCCAATTATTTTATGTCTTGCCCATATGTTTCTGAGAGAATATAATGGCATTTTTGTATCGCGCTAGAACTCTAACAAATAGGCTTCTGGAACAGGGTTATGTTGCTACAAGATTGAAGTCACCACTACAGAACTTTTATGGTCGTCATCATGAACTCGTGGATTGTTATGGTGTATCCACCTGCACCATGAAAACTGATTTATTCAACGGGTCATAGTTTTCCTTTCCTCGTTTGTCTACCCCGGACTTGATTTTTTATGAGCAACTCGGTGGGTGTTTCTAGAAAAGCAGAGGACGCTTACCCTACCGGTGCACCTGGTCTATGCTCCCAGTTTCTAGTGGAGTCCGAGTTGCTCATTTGCTTGTGTTACTTTGTATGTATGTTTTTAGTTACTTTATGTTCTTTGTTGTGTATGTCTGTTTTCCATGTCTGGTCATTGTCCCTGGATAACATTCTTTTGATTACCGCTATAACCTTGATTATTCTTTTATAATTGCTGACCTCTCAAAAATATTTTTATACAAATGCACCATATGAAACAATTATAAATAAATAATTCTAACAACCAACTGTTGTTTTTTTTCTGTCGTTTCAAACCTTCTGTTTTTGATTTACCGAATAGTTTGCCTGCAGACGTATTGATTTTAATTATTTGAAAAAAAAGGTATGCTTGTAACTTATGTGGCCCTTGCATCTGCATCAACGTTAGTGTATGGATATATCAAACTAATATAATTGAAAAAGAGAATGTTCATATAACATGTGTAACATAATATCTAGTTATCTATATCATATCTGGTTTATATCATATTTGTGAGCAAAAATAAACAATGTGTTCTAGGGCACATTTGAGCTGTTTCAAACTGTACATGTACTGTTATTACCTGTCCGACACGCTTAAACGGAGTTTTGTTGTACTAGCTTGCAAAGTTTAGCTCCAATGTTGGCATGTCACTCAAATCGAAATTATTATTCAGACTCCTATAGCGTATCAACCGTCACTCAATCCACATTTCATGCTTATACTGCTACAGTGATGCAATCTCTCGTAATGTCGTTTATTAATTGGTAAACTTGCTGACATTTTACAACATAAGATGGTATTTAGTAATTGACACTTCACCGTTATTGTGAAACATATGCACATGTTAAACACCTGCATCCAGACGTCTATTGTAAGACTGTTCTCCTACGTTGTATTACCTTTACATATTATTGTGTAAGTGACTAACTTAAGTTTATTATATTCTAATTTGGTTAAAACATAGCGACAAACAAAGTAGTTGTATGACCGGTACATGTTTGAATTACATCTTGTCAAGGACTGAACAATTTAGGGATTTAATTCATAGTACTATAACCATTTAATTGTACAGTCACAAATTACTCGCATAGTTTCCGATTGTTCTCTTTTTTTCCCGCGTTTTGTTAGATTTTTCCTATTGATATTTTTTGTATTCAAATATACGGATATACCAATCCATTTCCAATGATTTCATGAAATATTCAATGATTTTGCATCTGGAACATCTAGTAAACCTTACATTACCGTATCAGTATCGATGCAAAATATAAATTGACGTTTATAAATTATAAACACACATGCATGACGCTAACTATACAGAAATATTCCAAGTTTGTTATATGAAACAAAAAATGCATTTACAAGGTAATATGTGTAAAATCAATTTAAATGACAGTTTTGTCAACCTCACATAGGACGCCTGGTTTAGACATTTTCAAATCTCTCCTTTCGAAATACTCTATTCTCTGAAGTTTACATTGTTACTCAATGTAATAATATAACTTTTCATTCTACTTGTTCGAATCCAACATGCGTTAATAGAAAAATAATTTGGTATTTTGTAAAATAAAAAGAAACCTCTATCTTAAATTTTGATTAAGTATCTTTTATATGAGTTAATGGTACAAGCCGAAAATAGTATAGCTTTTCCTATATTAAACTCATTTTTGGTCGTTAACACTTCTGAATAGGTAATAAAAGAAAATATTTAAGACTCAATGATTCAAGGAACACATGACATTGATATTACGACGTTAATAATTGTCTTTTGTACGAAGGGTGAAGTTTATAATATATGAGTAGTCAGATATACAGATAGCTTATAGTATGACCTCTATATCTGTATAAGTCTGGTTAGAAGAATTGGACGAAAGTTTAATTGGATTTGTGGGTTATTATGAATTCAACAGTGAACTGACAACGAAAGAAACGTAGATATACAAACATTCTATTAAAGGATTTGAACGCCAGTTTCACTATTGGTAGCTGATATGGATAAGGTTTAAGTTGATAACATATACTGTAAAAGTGCTTTTGTTCGTTGGGTATCAATTTTCGTGGTTGTCGTGGGTAGGCCATACCACAAAATGTGGTTCCAAGCGAAAAATAGATTCGTATTGATATGTATACTGAAAACCTCATAACCACGAATTTAAGAATCCATTATAAACTTATTTTGTTATTGAGTACGCAAACGTTTTTTTTTCTCCCTCACTCTTTGCTTTGAATACAACAGACGTCAATCATATTGCACATTTTGATATTCTGTACACTTGTTTTAAGGAGTAACCTCTCATCAGCAGCATTATAATTAAGTATTCCAGAAGATCTAATCTAAACTTTATTATCAATTAAGAAGAACTCAAAACCGAAGCTAATAAAATAAGAAGCCGAATTCATCACCATGAGGTTCTATCTTATGAATGAAGCCTTGTTGTTTCAAGTAATCAAATTTGTAATGCTGCAAATTTTGATAAATATGATTTTAAATTCTGAAAGTCCGACTACTGGGTCGGTTAATACTCGTGGGGTTCTTAAGTCCACTACCAGTGGCATGGACCCATTGGTTATTAAATACAAAAAAATACCAATCATATATTTTGCAAATTTCGATATACTGTACACATGCTTCATAGATACCTAAAGATGCAATACACTGTTATATACTCAGCGTAATTGTTGTACAGCTTAGGGAACAAAATTTAGCCGATCATTTGTATGACTGTACGTTTTGTGTACTTTATTGCATTTCTATTGAAGAAGTTGTATTTCAAGCTGTATTAGAACTGTTTTACCCAGGTGCATATTGTTAGCGATTTTTGATTCAAACGAGACAAGAGAATGTCTTATATATTTTAATACGAGATTATGGGTACTTTATGTATTCTTACATACATTTATACACAATTTTGAAAAAGGCACATACCGAAACTGACAAAACAACCATTTATATCGCCTTACAGTGACTTTACTACAACCATGACACTCTTTTGTTACCATTCAGCTGAACAATACAAAGGATTGACAAAGCTATTGGGACATTTAAACTGACCAGTTGCTATTGAAAGAGATGATGAATACTCACCTATGAATCTTTTCATAGCTAGATCCTAGTTATTTAAAGTTGAAGCAGCTATCTGGACTATTTTATTTTTCATTGGCGAGAGAAATTGAAATTTAAATATTATATTTTGTTTCTTATTTTGTATCTTTGCTACATTGCACAGAAGTCTCATATATTAATATAAAAATGAGACTTCAATTAATATTTATTCCCTCCTTCATAAAACTGGAATGGGCCTACCAATGTATCCTTTTGGTGAAAAGTATGTGATTCACACTATAGTTAAGGAACAAGTGTTATACAAAAGACAAACAGTATGCGGTTCGCGTGAATTGCATTTTTTGAAATAGTGCTCTTAGTTTATTTAATTCAATTTTGAGTATAACTATGACTAAGCTTAAAAGTGAATTGAGCGCTTTATTAATTGAAGGATTTCCATTGGAATTATGATGTTTCGGATTAACTGCACTGGTTTTCATAGTTTGGGATTAAGTATCATGTTAATAATAATTTTGGTTTGTGTTATAATATTATTGAGTTTCATAGAAATTATAATTTGGGATTATAAGTGCAATGATTTTCAATGAAATTCAAGATTTGGAATAATTGTTGTTTACATTGAAACTTCTCTGGATTAAGTGCAGTTCGTTGAATTTATAGCTTAGGATTTGAATGCTGTTTTCCTTGAAACTGTTGTGGATTATTGAAGCCCAGTGATTTTCATTCAAATATAATAGTTTGGGAATTAGTGCATTTTTTTAAGTGGAATGATTTTCATTACCGTAAAATGTAGTTTTGGATCTAGTGCAATGGTTATTTTTAAATTCAAGATGTGGATTTATTGGTTTGATTTTTTTTTAAATAGTAGCATAACATTGTTATTGTTATTGTTTATTCCATGAAAAAGTTAGAAAGTACAAAAAATACCAATTATGTAAAAAAAAACACATTAAATTCCATCAAAACACGTTGTGAGTTATATTCACAATCTGGGATAAGTCCATATAATGTGAAATTTAAACATAGCCAGTATTGGCTGCCTTACACCTGACCAAGTAAATTTTCATGGGTGAGTGACTACCTGTTCATCAACTCTTACAATAGCAATTGGTTAGTTTAAATGTCCCAATGGCTTTGTCAATCCTTTGTATTGCTCAGCAGATTGGTAACAAAAGTGTGTCATGGTGGTAGGAAAGTCACTGTAAATTTTGAAAAAAAAATAAATTTGCGTTTTTTTTTACTTTTTCTTTATAACACAAGTTAAACTATCAAGGTCGTCAATATTATTATCTATATGTTTAATAGACATAAACTATCCAGCATTCTAAATATCAAAATGGTTATAATAAGAATAAAAATGAATATTTATATATAAATATATAAATATATATGACAGAGACTTTCTTCGTATATGTATTAAAGTTTCCAATAAAGAAAATGTTGAATACATCTTTAACCGTTCGACTCCTGATATATTTTATCTTTCTCTCTATTGGATGCCATCGTGTCTTTTTTGCTTTCACTATCACGATATTAATTTATAGGTTTGGAATACCACAAAAAGCATACCTGTTGGGAAAACATTTGATACATCGACGGATGAAACCGGGATTACCGCTGAAAATAAAAGTCATTTCTGTATATTTATTTAAAAAAAAGCCTACGCCTGTGTAATAAAACATGTATAAGACAACAATTAACATTAAAATCTAACATCAGTATCAACAAAAGATGAGCTTAACCAATAGGTGTTACCTACATGTAAAAACAGTTAAGTAGAAAACTTCGTAATAACGAAATGCCAATGGAAATGGGAATGTGAAGAGGTTAAATTCTTCTTATAAAATATTGATAATATTTAAACTGACAGGGACACATAACAATAAAACAAATAAAGATTACAAAGAAAAGAGCCTGTCTCCTGTAAAACATTTATGGTGCTGCACAATCAATGTCAAATCCGGTTAATAGGAATGGAAACCAAGACAAATGTAGTGTATTGGTCATTTTGTCAAACATATAGGACACAACGGTTGACTATGTCATTGCAAAGACATTATAACTACCGATATAAGGATTTCAGTCTGGATATTAATATGTTCTCTGCGACATACTTAGCGCTACCAAAGAAAAATGTAAACTAACAACAAAATCTAGAATTTTTCCCCTTTAACTTTCATCCGTCGTCTATTCCCTTATGAATGTCAAGTCTTTAATTTCTAGCTTCCTAGGAAATATTAGATGAAGATTATCCTTATACAAATGATTTTTCATTGAAGAACCAAAACAAAAACGATATTAAAAAACAGGTTTATATTGCGATCTTTTCTTGGAAAAACTCAGTTCTGTAGGAATGAGGAATCAATTTGGCAAGAAGAGGTCGCACAATTGGTACAGTAAGAGATAAAAAGAACTAAAATGTATGAATAAGCTAGTAATAAGATTATCTATATCTGCTCCATTCAGGACTGCGAGGTATACAAAATGTATACATATGTCAAATCGTTAAATTCTACACACTTTTTTGGTCTTTTGGAAATATTACTGTTTGGCATTTGAGTTAAACATTTTGAAAATTTAAATAAGTATAAACGGGTCATTTTATAATTTTATATATTTCGTTCTATGTAGGTATTCGAGATGTGGAGGTGTATATGTGATAAACATTATAAGAGTTAATAATTATTTATTATTTTGTGTGTGTGTTGTTTTCGTCACTTACAACAAATGGGCGCTGTACCAGACCACGTTTTGTCTGCCCGACACGTCCGAGTCAAATTACCAGCTGAATGTCTGTATCCAGAATTACAGATGTATGTAACACTCTCATTCACCGTATGTGTCGGTTCAACTGGTGATATGGATGAATTAGATACACCAATAAGCTCTTCACACTTTATCATTGCTAAAACATTCAAACAAGTGCTTTTTTTTATTTTTTGTTCGAAAGTTTAATTTTCATATTTTCACTATATTGACGATACTAAACAAATCAGAATAATAATACCAAAACGCCTATAAAGGGGTATTAAAGATAAGTAACCCGTTAGTAAAACATAATAACTGACAAAAGAGCAACTAACATAAACAAAACAAAATAAGAATATACAAACAGGCAGGCAGCACGGAGCTAAAAAAAACAGCAACTAAATATCAAAGCAAGACAAACAATATATATCATGAGTATCGAATTGTTAACTTTAAAAGCTTATTCATCTTTTACATGGAGCAGACAGGTGTGATAGGCTGCCCGAAAATTAAAGTTATGACATTGTACATGTTCAAAACAACTTATTTAACTTGTTAAAATATGACAATAGAAGTATAAATACCTTTTTTATATCAATAAATACAGTGCACAAACCACTTACAAAAACTGCTCTGCACATGTATGTTTATGTTGCAAAAATGTAAGTTTAAAACATCTTATAGACAGTAACTAGCAAATGATTGATTATACCTCTTGTTTATTGACGTCTTGATCAGAGCCCATATCTTTTTCAAATAACATTGATCCGCCCCTTCCTTGGGCAATAATGTTTTCTTTGTACTTATATTCTTCAACAACTATTTTATTATCATGTACAATGCATACGGCTTCTAAAAATTTAGTATAAATAAGAGTAAAACATTCTTTGAAGTTCTGTTTCGTCTTAACTTCCAAAGAGACTGTTTGTGCGGGTGAAATTTCACAAGGAATCTGGTTTGTTTTTTAAGCTATTTAAGAGAAATTGAAAATAAAACTATGTATGACTTTGGTACGTACAAAGATGAATCTCAAAAACCCTAAGTCTCATGGCCAAAACGTAAGGTATACTTGATACTTTGCATATGTTTCTGTTCATAAATGAGCCCGAAAACTATACAAATTGTCCGGAAACAATTATAAGTTAAGACGTGAAAATTTGCCACCTCAAACCTCATTTTACAAATCTTCTGTTGCAGATCGAAGAGAGAAAACTATGTTTGTATTATTTGATTTTCAGTTAAAATTTTTAAGATACGCACTGTGGTATTCTACCGTGTCTTATTATCTCTTAATCAATGATAATGCACTAAAATGCAACTAATTGTGGGGGTATTTTTGTTCAGTAATTAAATAGTCAACTATTGTTGGAAAAAAGTTCTTTTGTTCATTTTTGGAGCTCTATTCATTTGATCTTTACATGTTACCTGTTTAGCGATACCTATAAGCATTATTTCAATTAAATTATTTATCAAAGCGTATTGGGGTCGATTGGTCTTTGATCCCTCCTCTAATTGATGCAAAATTGCAGACAACTTGACCACTTTTCAGTTCGAAAAGAATGATTTTCAAAAACTACATTAATTAATCAAATAATATAGTCCTGTACCCTCCAGGCCAATTAAAGTTCTAAAAAGTCTTAGCCGTCCACTCTACTATTTTGGTTTTGTTGTTTTGTTTTGTTTTGTTTTGTTCAGTTGTTTGTTTGTCTTTTGTTTTTGTTTTTGTTTTTTTTTTTTTTCGTTTTATTATGATTAGCTTTTTGGCACAAAAACTTACTGCAGTTCGGGGGTTTTCCTAACCATGTTCCGTTCTCTGTGCATGTCATCTCAGAATTTCCGGCGGTGATTTCATACAAATTATTACACTTGAATGAAATGGCATCACCATTACAGAATGTCGTCTTTGTGGCATGTGGGACTGTTGTAATAACTGGACAGTTTGAAACTAGAATAAAAAATATGACTTCACATAAATTAATGTTAGTGTTACATACTTGTGATGATTGAAATATTATGTCAAAATTTATTCATAACTAATAAACAGTATGGTGTATTTTCTAATATATCATGATTAAACATTGGTGAAGTATACTTAGGTTTTAGTGGCAAATGTTCATAACCTCCCTTTTATAATGTTATTATTTTCTATTGAATCCATTTGAACATAAATGATCGGACATCGTTCACTAAAAGTGGAATATTTTGCATGTCATAAACATATTGCTGATACCCCGCATATGCGCCAAAAAAAAGAAAAGAAAACATATTGACTGATAGTACAAATATATACACAAACTGAAAGAAATAGTAAGCAGATGGACCACAATAACAGATTGGCGTTTCGCATTGGCACGCTCACATTTGAGGGAAAAAAATAAAAATAACTTACCTGATTCACATGTACCATTTAATGGTTCACATAGCCTAATGCAAAATGGTAATTCTTCAGATGTACCTTAAGAAATACATATTGTATTTATATATTTGTAAGTCATTCCTTTTTTATGGATGATGGAAGGGAGAAAAGCTTCTTTTTTTTTTTTTTTTTTTTTTTTTTTTGTCGTTTACCTTTCTGCCTTTGGTAATTATAAGTACCTTGGGTGATCATATTTGCGTAACCGATCCCATTAAGACATTTACGTAAATGAAACTCCATTTTTGACCGTTTATCAAAATAAACAAATCCTTACGGAGCATACAGATTTTTCTATATATCTTTTATCAAAAAGCAACAACTCTGTGTTCCCTTAAGGGTTGGATCTAGAACAGCCTTCTACACTGTATTTAACTGCTTCTTACATTTGTTTCTCTTTTTAAAAATTGATTACCAATATTGCGGCTTACCTTTGCTCTGAAGAGTTCTGATGTCATGAGGTGGGTCACTAGTATTATACTGACAAAATGTGTTCTCAACAGTGTTTGTAGAAATTGTAATGTCTTCATCTCTGAGTCGATACCCGTTCGGTAGGAGTTGTCTGTTCATCTAATGAAATGAATTTGTTAGTAAGTGCATCTTATATTACCTACTATGATACCCAAACATTGAGTATTAAATGTGTACAGTAAGAAATAAAAATTTCTCATTGATCTTGTCACCTTAAATAATGAGGTCAGCTTAATTTCCTTTCCGTACTTGAGGTCACAAAATAACTATTTTGGTTTTTGTTTTTACCCAATCGGTATTTTGTTTCTCTTTTAACACAAAGGTTATACTTATGTTCAAGCAAATACTTGTGTAGTATACTATGCAAATAGACAAAGGTGTACAAAACGAGATCAATGGAGATTGATGAAGACGATTTCTCAATGAATGTGAAAGTGTGCTCTATATAGAAGTGTAACAGGAAGGTGTTTCATTGACGTTACTGCTCATGAATACTTCCTGTGTCAATAATTTTTGCTTCGAATACTTTTTTATACAATGTACTTCTTGCTGTTGTTGTTGTTGTATTGTTTTTTTAAGGTTTGCTTTGTATTTAAGGTTTTTTTTTCTGTTTCAATATCAAATTACAATTGCAAGTGCCGTGTGTGTGTGTTTGTTTTTAAGGGAATAGAGAGACGACTGACTGGGTCGGAGATTGAGTAATTTAAGCGATTTGAGTGGTGAGCCTACCGGCGGACAATTGATTCTGGACGCTGGCACAATAAAGATCAAGGATCACAAAATCAATCAATAAATCAATCAATCAAACAATCATTCAAATAAAATTTTTATTAAAACTACAATACATACATGTACTTACCATTTAGTAAAAAGAAATAAAATAAATCATCCGTTACTTTAGTCATTTTCATGCACAGATATATTCGGACATCTGCACTAATATCTTCATCACGAAATGTATTATCACTTCTACAAAATTACAAGAGGTTAAAAACATGGATACATAATTGACGAATAAATTCTGAGATTGGTATTTAGGCGCATTTAATTTCGGGTGCAGGTTTTAGTGAAATCATATACATATGTATATACCTTTGTTGATTTGAAATGTACAAAGGCGAATGTTCGGTTTTTTATTCAAATTCGACCCAGAAAACAAACCTGTCAAAGCAATGTTTGTACTAGTACTATATTTTGATCAGGGATATGTTTAGTTAGATAGTAAAACTTGTTTAATAGTTTACCATGAAAAACACACAAACGTTGTGCAAAAAGGAGCAAAATATGCTAATGTTGCCAAATTTTGAAAACACTTGAGTTAGTTACATTTCTTTTAAAGAGACATCGACCACACATTTACCAACTATGAAAGCAAGTTGTATCAAACAAATCTTTAAAACAATATAATAAGTTGTAAAATTGTGTGGTTGTTGCGTGGTTAATATGTCCGAAACGAAAAAAAAACAAGTGTCCACGAAATTTACAACCATGTACGAAACGTAGAAGACATGTTATTCGACGTCATTTTGACACATAAAAGTTGAAATAGAGTGTAAAAATTTTATTTGAATTTAGTCATCTATTTTAAACAAAATTAACAAATAAATCTCTCCAGTTGGGTAAGCTAAACATTTTAGTAAACAACAGCTCCGGAGACTGGTAGCCTTTTTATGAGCAACTCGGCGGGTGTTTCTAGAAAAGCAGGGGACACTTACCCTACTGGTGCACCTGGTCCATGCTCCCAGTTTTTAGTGGAGTCCGAGTTGCTCATTTGCTTTTGTTACTTTGTATGTGTGATTTTAGTTACTTTATGTTCTTTGTGTATGTCTGTTTTCCATGTCTGGTCTTTGTCCCTGGATTACATTCTTTTGATTGCCGCTATAACCTTGGTTCCCTTGATTACGCTTAGATATATCAATAACGGATTAAACAATTGAATTAATACATGATGATATTTGATAGATACCTGAAAATAAGTATGCTCTTGTCAGGTGAAAGAGTTTGGTTAAAAACACATGTGTATGCTGAATAATATGATGTTTCTACCATTAAAGTGAACGATGTAAGTGTATTTGTACCAAATTATCCTGTCCTATCACCATGCCCGGGGCGTTTGTAAATTCATGTTTTATCCATTAATTCAGTAGATATTTCACAGTCACGGCTCTCTGAAAAATGGGTCATTCTGTGTCAAAATATTTACTGTAACAACTGCCTAAATGTCATATTCATAGTTAATGTAAAGAATGTTAAACAAAACATAACAGTATTATATGGCTTCATTTCCACCCCGGAGACAAGCAAAATGAAAAGCTATAGTTTTCAAATGCAAAAGTGTAGACTATTTTGAAATTGTGCAATTTTTTGTATTCTTATAGAAGGAAAATATATATGTCAAGAATTTTAAAAACATACAAATGAGTTTGCCTGTTAACGGTTGTATGACTACATGTTCAAATAATGGGTGAAATGGAGTTAATAAATGACAAAGCTGACGTCATATAGTTGGTAATGTGAAAAAGGAAAGGTAGCATAAAGTTTTTAAACATAAATTGAATAAGAGTCAGGGGATGAAATAAGCACTTGGAATGACTCTAAATTACTTTGCAGGATCATTGCAGTTTTATTTACGGATGTCTAGGGCAGTAAATTTGAAACGCAGGAGAGCTACATCAACATATATTTGAGCATTTCGACTTTTAAAAACAAAGTAAGGATAACTGATACAGATATACTGTTACTGAACATCAAAGGTTTGAGAAAGTACTCGACTTAACATACAATGGTCAGCCCATAGCATCCGACGGTATCTACAAAATGTAAAAAGATGTACAAAATGGGTCGCATTTTGTATAACATCAACGTATCACCTCAATGTGCCAATGTTATCATTTATTTTATTATGATTGTTATTATTATTGTTGGCAGTTTTACGTATGTTGATTGTGTGTTTGTCATAAATACATGGTAAATGACAGCCAGTTAAGTGACTTAACTTGATTTTCCCAAACATAGACTATATTGAAATAAATCCCCGAATCGGTGAATTAGTATTTTAGCATAAAGATGTGTAATTGTACGAAACAAGGTTGATGAATGTAATTCTTATCTATTTCCAAAGAAAATCTGGTTAACTTGTCATAATCTACTCTCATACACCTGGTCATATCGGTAGAGAAATAAAACATTTCCATGCATACATGCCTGCATCCTACCTATATATTAACTTGTAGTGTGTACTCGCATCATATTTCACAAACCAGGTATTGCATGAAATACAGCAATTCCGAAACTGATACTTGTATTTAATTTTTAATGCATGCCTACATACTTTTTATTATAAATAAATATATACCCTGCAGAACTTTCTGTGAAATAAAAAAACAAACAAATATTGATAATAAACAATGTCTGTTTCTTGATTTTAGTATTCATATCAATAAGGGTAAACGTTATACTGAAATTAACGATAAAAGGGATAGGTTTTCATTCATTATTGTTAACTATCCGTTTTTAAATAGTGATGTCCCTTTTCACCATCATATGTTGTTAACATATCACAGTTAGTTTGATTTGCTCGTATTTGCAACAATGTTTAAGATGTTTTACGGAAAAATATTCACATATCCCCATTAGTTCGATGTGCTCGTATTTCAAACAATGTTTCGGGTTTTTTACGGCAAAAAATGTCCTTGTAATCGATTTATACGTGCGGATATCTCCTACCCTATATTATATGGTAAGCTTCTTCACAAAGCTGAATAAAGTAATGATATTGTTGTCAACTCATTAAACTCATTAACTATATCTTAAAGTAGATTTCGGTATGTCATGGGATTGTTTCTTTATTGTATGATTTATGATGTAATGTGGTTCAAAATTCAGCATGGACAGAATAGGGATTGATATTAAATACGATGGGGAAATAACATTTTGTAGGTTTAAAAAGGTCTGAATCGGGTATGTAGGTTAACTGATATTATTCCGATGTGAGTGCATTTGTGTAATGTATAGTAAAATATATTTAAACTAGTTTAAAAGATGTTTAATAGTGAGATGATTTTTTTTCACAGTACCAGGTATAAAGGAGGTTGTGATCGTGCCAAAGTACTTTAACAACGCAGTTTTTTTTCTTTTTTCTTTTCTTTTGTTTTGTTTTTGTTTTTTGTTTTTTGTTTTTTTTTGTTTGTTTTTTGTTTGTTTGTTTGTTTTTTGTTTTGTTTTTTGTTTTTTGTTTTGTTTTGTTTTGTTTTGTTTTGTTTTTGTTTTTGTTTTTGTTTTGTTTTTGTTTTTTTTCGCCTGTTCCTAGGAATTTGTGGCCTCATTAAGTCATGATTTATTTTCATTTTCTGTTTACTTCCATGTTGGTGATGTATACAAGGGCAACTTTTTCGCTGTTCCTTTGTATAACAGTGTTTCGGGACAAGCTGCAGCCTGCACTGTGGTGTGACGGTTTCCTCGTTGAGATGACCCATTGGTGGCCTTGACCTGACTTTGTTTTATCTTAGTGGGGTTGTTGTTTCTCTGACAAATTTACAATATCCATTTATTCTTTGTATTTTTACACGATGCTGAAACTGAGATGTGCTTAAAACCGTTTGCTAATGAGGTTTTGATTCTGTTTAAAATCTCTCCATATAAATTATGTAGTTTGAATGGTTAGAATTTTTTTTATTTTCATTAAGAAGTAAATTAATTCCATGGTTACCAAACTTCCTCATTATGTATTTACAATTCTGCTATGCTAAGTCACCATGCACATACATTTTATAGTTTTATCATAGATCTAATAATACATGTCAGGAGTTGTTGATTTTCGTATAAATAGAAAAACAACCTTCGTTTACACGCACTTCAACAGGTTCCAAACTTCAATTATACCCATATTTTACATCAATAAAACATTAATACATTGTTATCATGTATATAATTTTAGTGCACATACATGTGTATGAAGTGTTGCAGCAGCCAAACATTATACACATCTTAAGATACTAAAAATGCATCGTTACAATTGTAAGCCAGACGCATGGCATTTAAACGTGTATACTTACCCACAAGAGAAAGTCGCAATTCAAACGATAAAATAACACAAAAAAGGGTAAACATCCATTCCCATAAAACCATTTTTAGCTGTGGCAAAATTTTACACAATGAACAAGTTTAGTGTATCATTTTATCAAAAAAGGAAATTGGAAACACAGTTTATTCAATCAAACAAAACTAAGTTCTCTTTAATCAGCAATTGTATGCAGTGATAAACTATAAGCAGATGTTGTTGTGTACTTCGGATCTGCAAAGTCTGTTTCTTAAATTACTATTATACTCTCTCTGTACTGTCCACTCTTTATAACACTATTTAATTGGTCTGTACATTGTTGAACATAAGAAGAACACATACTATGATATATTTATGCATTTATCCATTACTGTGAATTTGCTTTCTTAATGTAGTTACACATTTTACACAGAATTTCCAATCAAAAATATTTGGGATTCCCTTTATATCTTTAATTATTTATTGGCTGGTTAGAGTGTAAAAATTCTGGAGAAAAATTTTTCATTTAAGTAGCATTTCAGCTAAGAATCATGCAAAATGTGATACATGGTTGGAAGTCTGCACATTTTTATTGTTAACATTTTGTTTAAAATGCTTAAGTAACAAAAATCAGGCATGAACTTTTGATTAGTGATTAATGCATTTCTAAATTACAAATATCTTTTTTCTATTTAAAATCCTTCGGTAGGATTCATCGCAACTGTATTTAAAAATAAAAGTGCTGGTGATTTTTTTTCAATGGAAATTTAACACTTAAATTTGGTTACGTTCTTCTACAGAAAAGTACAGGGACATTTCTCGGGCGAATATGTACACTATAACTAGTAACAATATATAGTAAATCCAAGGAAAGTTGTTTTGTGGACCTAACAAATGTATTGGAACAATTTTATTGATTGTCTTGAAATATGATGAATCATATACTGCCTGGTGTTTAGGCAGCATCATACTTAAATATCACTTACAACGCATCTTACTACGTTTACCACATCTAAAAAGTAGGTTCAATTTTCATACAAGGATGTTTTTTATTGAACTATAAAAAGTCATTGAAGTATTGGTTTACATGAACAATATTTAAATTTCAAATTCAATTACGTTTAGTTAAAGGTAAACATAAGGGCAATATCATTAGTTGAGTCAATTATACGGTTATATGTGTTTTATTTTCTGAGTTTGAATATGAACTGAAACTTATCGATACGTTTGCACGGAAATGTTCTTTCATTGACATTGTCTTCATAATTCTTTCTCATTTATGTTCAAGTTCTAGTTTTTACTCCAACAGTAAGAGAGTCATTTTTCCACGGACATTTGCGCCTAATGACGAATTAGTAGGAAAACATGCATTGAAGTTTATAACGCTAGTTTCACAATTGGCTAAATCATTTTAATTTGTAGCATATGCATCTTTATTATAATTTCATTTCTCTACTTCACTCTTTGTCTTGAATTGAAACCTTTAGATGTGTGTGGGGAACATCATTAAGCTGGTCACTTTTTTGACAGCATGTTTTGTCACTTTATTATATTAATTCTTCAAATTGTATTAGAACTCTCCCCAGTTGTCAATTGTCAGCGAGTTTCATTTAAAAAAGAAACAACACTTAGATTGTGTGTTATACATTTTATTTCGGAATGATTGGTAACTGATGTACTACTTATATACTTTAGTACACATTTTATACAATTAACAGCCATACCGAAACTAGTAAATAAACTATTTTCAGTGCCTAAAATTTCGAAGAATTCATTTTCACGTTTTCTGCTTTATCTGCAAAACACAATTGAAAATGTCGATGTCGTTAATTCCATCAGCAGTTAACTAACTGTTTTTGCAACAACAGGAGTAATTAAAATAAGAACAAAAATTTAAAAAAAACATTTTTGTCAGAGGTTGGATGACCATAAATATATTATAGGATTGCAACCTAATTATATATCTCTTAATTCATTTGAACTATGATGTTAAAGATCATTGTATCTTTTATATTGTTTATTTTTTTCCTATTATGGTTTCCAATCAATAAGAGGTTCAATACAACTTCATCTGTTCGTCTCATTATTTTATTCATCTTTCCTTTGGTCTTTAGCGTGTCCATTATGTTTACACCAGTTTATAAGTACGGAATACCACTAAAAGCATTGTTGTCGTAAACGCAATTGGTACATCGAGGTATGAAACTGAAATTACATGTACCGCTGAAAAAGACACTTTATTTTTGTGTATATTTAGGAAAAAAATATCGTTGTAATAAAACAAAATTACGACTAAAAATCAATTTCAAGTTCTAACTTCAGCAGCAATTAAAGACTAGAATAACCAAAACGTTTCCTTTATTTTTAAGAAAGTTAGCAGAAAATACCGATGTGTCATTGGAAAAAGGAATATCCAATAGGTTAAATCCATCTGAAAATGTGTTTGAGCATAAATAAACGAACAAGACCAAACAACAAGAAATAAAAAAAGTATAAGTGAATGTAGAAAAGAGCATCATGAACCCGATAAAAAACGGGATGAACTCAGGTGAGCAATTTATCTTCTTGCAAAAGATTTCTCGTGCTGTCCAATGAAGGTAATAACCGATTAAGATTGAGAATCTAAAATATATGCCATAACTGTCTACCACGTCATGGTGAAGACCATTAAACTTTCGATACGATGATTGAAGTCTTAATAATAATACGTCATGTGCGATATGGTTGGCCCTTACAATAAAATCTGAACACCGACAAAACTTTCTAGAATTTTATCGCAAACTTTCCTCCATTGTCTTTTTCAAAATAAATGCATAGATTTGAGACCGACTTAGATGTGCCTGTTATGTCTTTAATGTCAAGCTCTATATAGAAGAATTAAATGGAAACATCACCAAACAGAAAAATTGTTCATTGAAAAACTACTAGGAAAAAGCTGAAATTCAAAGACAATACTTGATTTCGTCCATTTTTTACCAAATTAACTCTGGATAAAATCGGCCTTCTCGGAATGTAAAAACAGAGCAGCAAGAAGCGGATGCACAATTGGCAAAGTTAGACGTTAAAAAGACTTAAATAAACTAATAAGATTGTAGTCAGAACATATTAATTTGTTTCTATGCGATAATTATTCAGCACAACGAGGTCCTCAGATTGTACACATTACGTCAAATACTGCCCATATTTTTCTTTTGGCAATTGTTAAAACTGACATATATACGGGTATAAGGAGTATATATATATATATATATATATATAGTGATTCGATTTAATAGTATTTTTATTAACTTGTCGAAAATCGATTTGAGTTTAAAATTATATTGTAATTTGAAAAAAGAGTTTTTTATTTTGTATTTAGGAGTTCAGGGTGTGCGCATGAAAGTAAGAATCCGTGTAATAGTTTACATAGTGTATGGTACGTATTTATTCGATCTCTTTATTTTCCTTTTTTTCTCCACTAACAACAAACTGGGGCTGTGCAAGATCACTTTTTGTCTTCCTGACGCGTCCGAGTTAAATTTCCAGCATTACAGATGTATGTTACAGTTCATTTGCAGTATGTGTCGGATCAGGTAGTGATTTGGTAGAATTAGATACGTCACAAAGCTCTTCACACATAATTATGGCTAACATATTCAAACAAGAAAACATTCTTTAGTTTTGTTCGAAAGATTTTCCTATTTGCAACTAAACAAATCTGAATTAGTAAAATGAAATACCAAAGTGTCAATAAAAGAAGGATACTAATTATGGTTAACCAAAGGGTAAACACAATTACTGACACAAGAGCAACTTACAAGAAAAATTCAAAATTAAAATGCAAAAAGAGATGAGCTGAACGGAGTAACAACCAATAAACAAACAAAGCATTCAATCAATACAAACGATGAGTATCGTATAATTAACTCGGTTTTGTTTTTCAAATCTGCCCCCTAATGGAAATTCAATAGTTGTATCATTCACTGGGTTCTGACAGAGTATCAATATCCGATTTATACCTTCCGATTTAGGATCTTAAAAACAACAACATTGCAGCTTTTTTGCGTATACTTTGTAAATACGATTGCGATTCAAACCAGTCTCGAAAACATCGATGATTAAATACAAATAGTATCATAGTTTTTACCAAGATAGGGATGGTAAAAACAATTGATAGCGTTACGCCCAAGTGTATAGAAAATGACGTAATCAACATTACCCGTCATTATTGGGCACATAACATATGCACAACATAAGAATTCGAAACAAAAAGAATCGAAACGAACTTATTCGAAACAGAATGAATCAAACCAAAATAACGTAAAAATAAAACGAACAAATTCTAAAAACAAAATAAAAGAAATCTTTAAAGACGTTACGCAGTATTTTAGTTACCATAATGTTTACCTCAATCGGACAATTCGGCCAAAAGACATGTTGGACCTTGTCAGTTCGAGCATACCAACAATTGAGACGTACATCAGGAAGATATAAACAGTATTGAAAGGTTATTAGGGTGATAAAACATGGCTTACAAAATGAATGGTGGCTTGAATGTATTGGACAGACTTTCAGGTTTACCTGCCTCATATTAGAATTATAGTTTATTTATACTTATTATTTTGGAAATATTATTGATGAGGCGGATACGTAAAGTCGCCGTTGCGCTAGTAACCTAATAATCATAACAGCGCCAGGATGAAACTAACTATGATGTATGTTGTCATTAGTTTATGCAGAATGCATAACAATAAACTGTATTTAGCTTGGTCACAATATTTAAGACTTACGAGCATTGCCTTCTTGTGAGTCATGCAAATAAGATGCTTTTGATTTTTGAATAACAGCCCTTTAACACAATAACTTACTGCAGGTTGGGGGTGTTCTTAACCATGTTCCGATATCTGTGCATTTCAACTCAGCATTTCCGGCTGTGATATCAAACAAAGTTTTACACATATATGTAATAGCAAAACTGATCGAACTACAGATTGTGGAATGTGGGACTATTTTAATAACAGGACAATTAGAAACTAGAATTAAAGTAATGATCAATCTCGTGATTAAAAGTTTTTTTTTATATTATGAAATGATACAAATCATTTTTTTTTTTTTTTTTTTTTTTTTTTTTGTCTTTTTTGGTTTTTTTTCTTTTTCTGTTACACAACTTTATTTTTTGAAAAGTTCATGATTTATATTGAGCAAAATATACATTTAACCAAAATTACTTTGATCACAACACATAATTTAACCAATAACCGTTCTTTAAAATCGGAAAATATGTTGCATGTTATAGACATATCGTTAATACCACCGACCACGCAATTGTTCCCATAATAATACACGGTGACTGGGTGGATATGCGAAAATAGATGCAGAATTTTGTAAGAAATAGAAACATACTGACTATTTTACAATATAAATAGACTGCCCTGACTTATCACTTATCAGCATCTTCACATTTTAGGACATAAGTTTAAAAACACCTAAACATAACAGACCTGATTCACATGTATTATTTAACGGTTCACTAGCTTTATTCAGGATAGTAACTGTTCAAAGGTCCCTACAGTAGAAAGTATAGCATTACTTTATATAGTATTAATGTATGGCCTTTTCCATGTTAGCCTTGTAACATGCCCGAGGTATTAACAATGGCCATTACAGCCATGCAAGGCCATTATTAATATCAAGGGTATGTTACTGGGCCAAGATGGAAAAGGCCATGCATTGATACTTTTATTAACCAACTTTATTTCAGAACATAGTCAGAATCTATTATCAATACATATGATTTCACATTAATTTATATATTTATGAAAATATATCATGAAAGTCTTTTGTCTTTTTTCAATAATCCCCCAAAAAAATCGTCAATTTATAGATCCATAATTTACGAAATATTTGGGTTGTTTCCGTCATCGTTCTTAGGTTTATTGATACTGTCCTAGTATGTGACCAGGGAAATTAAAAAAACAAACAAACAAACAAGTTTGCTTTTTTACGTAAAAACCGTGCTTTTAAGTGCATTTTGATCTGGAATCAAGCTATTTTCAAATGTCGTGGGAACTCTTTTGACAGAACGCAACGGTAGGTGAGTAAAAAGAGAAAAGAAATGTACTTTGAAGATTAATTTGATTCGTGCAAAACAATGAAACCTGACTGCACATTTCGTCTTTGAAAATTACTAAAACAAGAAAGTCGCCTTTCTTCTTTTGCATTTCCGGATAGAAAAGTATGTGCTCCCGCTTCGAGATTTCATATTTGTTGCCTTTTCCAATAAACCCCCCTACCCACCCCCACCCCCCCCCCCCGATCCAATCGTACATTTAAAGCTCAAGATTTAACACACCTAATAATTCAATATATCTAGTCCCAGTACCTATTTCAGTACCCTAATCTAATTAATTTTATTATTAGGTCACTCTTTAATAAAGTTGTCACTTATTTTACGCCATTTTGATTTAGTTCATAATTGTCCCGTATTGATGCCCTGTTTTGAAATTCGTAATGCATGGCTGTGATTTCGTAATGACTGGCTGTAGGAATATCCGGTTCGTAATGACCAGTTGTCGAACTTTTCGGTTCATAAAGGATGGACATTTCTATACATATTGTAGTAAGTTGATTAATAAGTGTATTTAAATTGGTTTTAATTAATTGTTACATGTCCTTCGTCCCTGAAAGGGAGTTGCTGTCCATGAACCGATCCGCACAACTATAAAACTGATGACTAATGACCGATCCTACTGCAGTTTTATTGTATATAATAACGGTTGATCGGGTCATGTACATTTGTGAATTTTCATTGGTACACATCTAATATAATACAAAATTTAATTCATGTTAAATTTAAGGTGTTCATCCACATATTATGTAATTAACTGACTTATCGATCGCAATGATAGTTGCATGGATCGGTTCGGGTACTGAAACTGGGTAAACAGTGTGTGGGTTTTCATTCCTTCAAATACAATATTTTCTTATCAAAGTTAAGGTGTTATCATGATTTACTGTTGAAAACGTGAAGATCCGCTATAAAGTGATCAGGCGACTATCGTTCTGGCACGACTGGTGGTATTAAAAGTGTTTTTTTATAAGTGTTTAGAATAATAGAACATTTGTCCTAGTATTATTTCGGTACTTTTTTACCCTTCGATACCACTCTGTTGTTGGCTCAAGCAATTGTAAGTAACCGAAGCTTATTAATTTAGTGAGCCAATCATAACCATTACACAAACGTCTATAAGTTCATCTCATTGTAGGATCAGGACAATGGGTTATATAACGCAAATTCTTAATTTATTTATTATTTTTTATTTTATTTATTATACAATATTCATAAATCGCTTATCTAATAAAAAAAAATTACTCTAAGCGCTGTACAGTATAAAGAAAAACGAAATAAAACAAAAAAAAAACATAAATATTTGAAATAGTGATAAGCATTTTAAAAATGTTAGCTGTACAAAAAGTTCAAATTACACACGATGTATGTCACAGAATAAATCTAAATCAATTGTAAAATCATAAACAGAATGTTTTTGTAATTAAATATACCATACCTTAGTACATGCAAATATTAGCGTTTTTTTACCGAAAAATGACAACTGACTTTTCCGGAAACAAAAGTAAATTTTGAGCGCATGTGTATGTTGAATAACGACATAAGAGTTGTTCCAAAGGAAATCGTAGATTTACAATCCTCAGAGTATATTGTATTTCCAATTGTTTCTCAACTCCGATAGCAATTTACAGAGCTGATTCTCTGTAAATTGGTTACATACCGGTCATGTGATATGTATTACATGTAAATATTACTTATACTAATAGTACTTAAATCAACTAAGTACAATTCATAATTTCGGGTTGATATAATTGTAGTGATATTGTTACAATGGTTAACACATGTATTTGAATGCACTTCATTTTTCTACTACACTTTCCGAGTAATTTGTTTTAATGTGGACCTTTTTAATCAAATACAAAGTATAATTGTTTATAGTTCTAGTAATGGTGAATTGCATCTGATATAATTCATATGCTTACGTATCTGAAACGGATATAGCATCATGAATTCCTTAATACAACTAAACAATGTCTTGTACTCGTCTAGTATATAATTTACAGTCTGAATTTGTGAAAGTGGACGGACACGGCACACTGTGCTTCCATAAACAGTTTCTGTAATAGATGCCATCCATTAATGTCTAACTTGTCGGTTGAACGTTTGGAAACTTACAATATTTCATATATGAACTTTACCAGACACGTCCACTAGATGAAGTGGAAAAAATCTGACTGATTTCGTCATCTTGTTATTTGTTTGTTTGTTTGTTTGTTTGTTTTTTTATTTTTGGTTTTTTTTTTTTTTTTTTTGGTTTTTTGTTTTTTTGTTCTTTTTGCGTTTTATTGATGAGAAAAATGAGTTTATTTCATAACGTTAACAAACCACGATAGTCTGCCTATTAAAACAATATTTTTTAAGATACACCCTTTTGCCATTCAAACATATAAAATTTAAAATGTATGACCATTACAACAATTCACAATCAACTCCCGGAGGAACTTGTTAAATAAGATGCTCTTGTAGCTTTTTTTAAAACCACTCCCGATAAGAACCATACAATATGTGATTCTTATTTTTGGTATTTTGTTTAAAATGTTATAGTGAACAGAAATTAACATGTTTTTTTTTCAAATAACACTTGTTCTTAGCAGATAAAAATGTAGATGGTACCGTAGAAATAAAAAATTAGGGTATTAATTCTGTAAATAAATCTAACTAAAAATAGAAACTGTTGACATTTTAATGTGGATTTGCTCCTAAGAGCAGACTTATTGGAATGAATGCTTATACATTTCACAATATACATTTATTACCACAAAGCATCTTAACAACAAAAATAAAAATGTGTAGCCTTTTTTTTTTTTTTTTTTTTTTTGGGGGGGGGTGTAATACATTTGGCAGAATGTGTATGATTCTTACAAAGACTACTACTAAAAGTATGTTTTTTTTTCATGTTAAAAGCATGCATGTGGTGATATAACTTAAACTATAAGCAGATGTTGCTGTGTACTTCCACCAATTTTAAAACAAAATATTTTTACCCACTCGGATCTGTAAAGCTTGTTTCTTTAAACAAAAAAGACAAATCCTACTACGCCAAACAGTAGACTATATTTATACAAAAATTTAAATAAATGTCCGAATCTATGTTATAAATGATTTTAAATCAGCTGAAAATCCTAAATCTATCTCCATTGATTTAAACAAATTTTATTGTCAAAGACATTGGATTAGACACAAGTTGTACAACTTATCAATGCCTTCTCCTAATATATACATTTGAATAATACATACTTATGACATTTACAATAAATAGTATTATTTACGAAGTTACTATAGAGACAAACAAATATGTAGTGACCCATAAACATAGATGCATGCACTTGGGATTAAGCATGAATAAAATTAGACAGGGATATCAAAACATATTTACTCAAATTGAATATATTATGTTTAAATAAGTTATAAGATGAATTTTTGAAGACACACATGCATCAATGTTGCAGTGAAACATGATAAAAATAAACACAAGTAATGTTCACGATATACCATACGAGCTGAATGTGACGACATTATATTACTCGCGTGAAAACCGCCTAGTAGCTTCAATGAATGTTTGAACGTAACTAAAAATCAATGAGTTAAACTCATAACTCAAATTATCATTTCCAAAAAGCAGAGTATTGAGACAAAAATGTGTTCCTAGACCAGCCAACTTTTGAAAAAAGCATGTTTCGTTGCACAGTAAAATTTGGACAGACGAGAAAAAAATGTTCTGCGTCTTCTGTCAAAGCTCCACAAGAACAGCTTTTATCAAAAATAATATGTGCTCTAAATAAGTCGTTTTCCAGGCCCTACACTTATTCATAATTCGTGCATGAGTCAAATTCATGAATCGTTTACCAATAAGGTAAAACGGTGGTGGCCTACTAATAGCATTGTTATTACGAAATTTTAATTTTAAGCGTAATTTAAATATGTCAGAAGACGGTGATTCTCGAAAGGAGAGATCCAAATTGTTCCGTAGGCTCAATGTAGCTGGCAAAAATGACTGTCAATACAATGAAAGTCTAGTTGGAGGGACGCTATAATTTCGGTTATTGTGTAAGTTATACACTAATATCTCAGATACTAATGGGGAAAGTAAATCTGATAAATATTCAGGACAATGTCCATTAATCACATTATACAACAAAAGAAGCTTCTTTTGTTCTCTTCTATCCCTTAATGTTTCCCAACCAGTCTCTCAATAAGGTGAACCTCTACTAGCATATGATGTTAAACCCGTAACTATTCTGGCTGCTTCAGTTTTAATTTACGTGATACATTGAGTTGCTTAGAAGCTCTCTCAATTAAAATATCTATATAATTTGTCCATTTGCAATCAGAGCTAAATAGCAAACCTCATCATTGGCTACGTAACCAATAGAAGTGTCATCTGCAAATAATCTACAAAGCCCAATAATACTGTCAGATATGTCATTGACATATACAAGAAAAAGAAGGGGTCCTAAAACAGATCCTTGTGGTACACCAGCATACAATGAGCCTATGGTTGATTTTCCATCCATGAGAACAACCAATTGTCTTCTAGATTGTAAATAACTATAAAGCCACTTTAATAAATTACCCTTGATACCATATCGTTCTAATTTAAAAATCAATCCCTTAATCCAAACACTGTCAAAAGCCTTGCTAACATCGCAAAACGTAATGCAAGTTTTTATTACCAGAATCTAAAGACACCAAATTTTCATATCTCCATTTATATTCTAATTAGCTTAAATATATATATATATTTTAAAGTGTAACCTTATATTAGCTTTACGCAAGTCGAAGCCGTAAATAATGCGACTCCTCAATAAAATAGACGAAACTATTTTACATACAGAAAAAAATAAGGATCAAGGGAATCGAGATTCTCGCGGAAATCAAAAGAATATAATTCATGGACAACGACAGACGGGGAAAACAGTCACAACAAGGGATGTGACATAATCAAAATAACACGTATAAAGCAACAAAAGCAAATGAGCAACTCGGACTCCACTAAAACCTGGAAGCATGAACCAGGTGCATCGATAAGGTAGGCGTCCTCTGCTTTTCTAGAAACACACGCCGCCATAAAAGGTCAAGTCCGTGGTGGACGTAAGCCAGCACTCCACAGTTTAGTTTAATTTCGAACTTTTGACTAGGAATGAAAAATGACATAAATGGAAACCGGTGGTTGCTATAGTGATTAAAAATGAAGAAACTATTGTTGATAAAACATTTTCTGAAAACAGGGGACTTTTAAAATTATTTTGCAATGTTCTATATATTTTCAATGTTGAAGGGGCTTTTACTCAATGACAATTTGACTTCATTGTGAAAGTAAAAGTAAGTCAATTTTTTACCATGCTAAATTTAATAAGTGGATTACAAAGTGAAATAGCTCAAAATCTAACCGGCAATGCCCATATGAGGAAGGGGTTTTCGAAGGGAAAAGTTTGAACTTTTTTAGAGGATGAAATAAAAATTTAAGATATTTTGCGGTAAATTTGATATCTTTAAAACTGATTTTATGAACTTTTTTGCAAATTTTCGCATATTTTTGCATAGTTTTTATTGTAACCCTATTTGCTGTGGGTAATTTTTTCCAGAAAATATTTACTGTATCCTGAAGGCCTTGGCTTGAGCTATTTCTAGATATATAGATTTACAGATGCTTGACAATTTCTTAAAGTGATAAATGTTACAAAGCATCAGATAACAAGACCAAAATTTGGCAGTTCTACAATACTGTGCTGGCTAAGAGGAAAGGAAAACTACAACACGTTGAAGAAAAATGGTTGTCATGGTGCAGGTGGATACATTGTAACAATCCACGAGTTCATTATGACGACCATAAAACTTCAATCTTGTACAAACATAGCCGTTCCAGAAGACTAACTGTAAGAAGTCTAGCTCGATACAAAATGTCTGCGTACGTACGGCAAGTTCTAGCATAAGGTATTGGTTTTGATATGAAAACTCCATACACAAGTGCTGAAGGGGTGTAGCCACAGAGAGCTAGATGAAAGAAAAGTTCACAACACAGAACGAAAAGTCATCGCGTTTGTGGTGTACTTTTGTCAATAGTTTTTCCTTTACATCGATCTCTAAGTGTATATCGCGGTATGAGGCTGACATCACAGTGTCTGTAGCATCCTATATCTGCAAGTGCAGTAATTAATAGTTTTGAATATAGTTATATCTGTATTACAATTCCTATAATGTACCCCTGATCATTAAATGGATCTGTTTTTTCAGTGAATTTAAGAAGGACACAAATATAAAATAATATGTTAATGCATACCTGTGAATTTGTTTCTTCATCTGATTACACAGGTTAAGAATTGTTATATACACATGTATACATTGTATATATGCTTAATTAAAAAATATGGTCCCAAATTGCGAGCGATCTTTCCTGGTGAAAAATAACTTTCATTATTGTCGTCTTTGTTTTTACTTACGCTGTTAAATGTACATTACGACGAACCGATAGGCTGTCAGTACTTTCTTTAGATAATAACAGGTCTTGGAAATAACTGTGCTCGTCTATAGAAATGGGTTTATCAGGTATTACAGTAAAGCAAACTCATTACTGTGATAACAATTTCCATTGTGTGCATTGAATTAATATAATTGATACAAATCTGACCCATTTCTGAAACAAAGTGATTCGGAATAAAAATGAAACCTAAAAATACAAAATACAGTTGTATAACATGTTACAAGTGGTCAGCTTTCAGTACAGGAATAGCGGTAAAATTCAAAATGAACTATCAGTCATTTTGTAACAAGGAAATGGAGTAATTTTTTTTCCTCTTTATTTGG
Organism: Perna viridis; assembly: GCA_037379345.1. Lineage (NCBI taxonomy): Eukaryota > Metazoa > Mollusca > Bivalvia > Mytilida > Mytilidae > Perna > Perna viridis. The sequence goes on from CM074520.1 coordinate 27,210,653, forward strand.
TCAGGGAGGTATGCGCATGAAGAAAAAATTCGTTTGTAATATGTTTGTGAAGTTTTAAGATATTAATGGGTTTATATGGAAAAAAGTTTTCCCACACTTTTTCCCTAAAAACGCATTCAAACATATCTATGTTACATACTTCAGAGTGAGTTTAAATAGCTTTACAGTTGTTTTCTAGATGTATTGAACATATTTGACGCCAAAAAGACAATATTGCGAATTATGATGTGACACCCATTGCCCGGTTCTTACACAGAATGGAACTTCAAAAACTAATATCAGTATATTAGTTAACAGTTTTGTCGTGTTATATTTTTGTTTTTTTTCATTTGAAAGTACTTGTTTTCATTACAATCATTTGTAATCATCAAATAAATTAGTTACATTAATTACGCAAAGTGAAGTGTATCTGAGATTTTAAAATATGTGGTGTGTTTACAAAAAGATAGATGAATTAATATATTTTCTCAAACAATATTTTTGGAAGTGAACCAAGTGTCAGTTATTATTGGTGTGTTTCGGATGCAATCATGCATTACCTCGGGCTTTTTGGAATAGCGGAGGGAGAATCACACTTCGTACCACAACATTTTAAGTGAAGTTTGCCTAATGGAGTCCTGAACTAACTAAGGGGTTTTTAACGTCCTTGACTACCCTGTCGGGTCTCGCACGGACGGCCCAATGTGGTGGACTTTAAATAATTTTGCTATTCATTTAAATTGTATTTTAAACAAAACAAAAAGAAATAATAAGTTCAAAAAAAAAGGGAAAAGGGTAATATACTAGTAAATTATTATGTAGTCCTGTCGATCGAGATGTCCTTTATATCCAAAGAAACGATATGCTCCAAGCTATTACCGTCATTTCATTTTTATATGTATATCAATTTAAGTTTTCCATAACCTGCTGTTCGCCTGTGGTAACATAGGTAGGACTAAATAATACAGGGCCTGAATAAATAAACGTCTTTCGATTTTCCAGGTTCCTGTAGCATGAGCGCTGGTTCTGTAATCGCTCAATCAAAATCTATATTTTTATCTAAATTTCTTTTTACATTTGTTATATTAAGTACTTGCTTTTATCATTAATACATTTATCAACTATTCGTCGATGCTGTCCATTTAGTTGCATATTTACATCTAACTAAAAGAGACTATTTGACAAGTATAACTGTATAAGTACAACGTGAGTTTAAAACATTTGTTCAAGACCATTAAAGAGAGACTTAGGCATGCTGTATACGCCTACCCAAAAGGATAAATAACTGCTAAGCAAACTTAATTGTAACAACATTGATATAATGAAGCTGCTTACCGGCATTTCCGATGTAGAATGCATTGAAAACCGAAGACCAATCTGCATTTTATTGCTTATTTCCTGGATATCTCAAAACTCAGCTTTGCAATGCCAAACTTCTACTGATTGCTTTCTTAACACTTTTGTCTTGTTAATTAATATTTTACACAGAAAGATGTATTACTATTAATTCTGAACTCTACGCCCTGTAAATGACAAAGTTTCCAAGCAGTTAAATGATCAATTATCGCGTCAAGATCATGTACAGTCATAACTTCATTTCGACAGTACAGGGTACATGGTGTGTATTTAGTGGTATCAATTAATACATGACTTGTACCTTTATACAAGCAGCATAAGAAAGAAAAATATAAAACTTCATGTAAGGCATGTTGCAAATAGGGATTTACCGAAGCAAATGTAATTTGAAGAAACAGAAATTTAATTTAATAAATAGCATTTATATAAACTGCATATGGCTCAAAAAATATACTGTGATAAAATAAACGTGTTGTCGCATCAATTTTAAGTAAATATATCTTGCTTTCAAAGTCACACTTTTTTCAGACATACAACAAGTGACATGATCTAACCATTAATATTCTAAAAAGTGATGTTTAAATCTACAGAAAATATTCCTAGTCGATGTAATGATAAACTGTCGACTGATTGTCCAGTTCGTCATATGTGTCTGGTTTATTTGGTGATCCGGGCAGTTCATAGGTATCTTAACTCTAAAATAAATACAAAACAAACAGCAAATCATTATATTCTCAAACACAGAAAATAAACCATGAAGTATGTTCATGTTATGTGCGTGATTGATCTAAAAAAATAAAACGAACAAATTTGTTGCTAAAAATGACGTAATAGTTTACATTTGAACTTTAAGTTCAGGTGCAAAGCGGGGAGAATACTTTTATTAAAGTGCATTCTGTATATACAAAGTAATGTGACAAAACATTGTTACGGTCATCCAATGAGGCTTAAGATGCGCTGGTCATATTAGTAAGCACAATGATATTAATTTTATACAGTGAACAAAAGCTAAAACAAATAAATATCAAAACAGATCCCAATCTAATTGCAACTAGATTTTGTTATTTGTCCACTACGTCCAGAACTCAGTGGACAAATTACAAGATCTAGTTTTAAATAGATTGAACGGACCCTTCAGCCTAGACTGTTGACTTGGAATCATTTTAAACCTAATTATGGATCATAATTTACTAATAGATGCTTTTTTTTTGGGGGGTATATGCGCAGATAATTTCCTTACTTATTTCATCACCGACTAAAATATTGTTTAAAATGAGTTGTTAGTTATCATAGTTTTAAACAATGGTCCAATAAAAAATTAGCATGGTTTTTAGTTCACCACTAACAAGAAATAAATTTTACCTTTCATTAACATATTCCTTCACTTTTGTACTTGTGTCTTTCCCTAAAATAAAAATTCTGATAAATGTTTTATATATATATATATATATTCTATTGCATTTTTTATTTGTATTGAATTTGTGTTCGCCTTAAAGTTCAACAATGTACCATTTTTCCAAGTGAAAACACCTGTGCTTGTAAAAAAAGACCTATCCTAACGTAACTGATATGTCATATTTTGTTAGTACATTTTATTAGGTGGTTTTGTTTTATCTTGACAAAATTTTCTTTAATACCATTTGGCTACCTGTAAAGGATTTCATTTGACAGTTTATGAATATCATTAACGACTTTTGTCATACTAGAGGAATGAAGGAGTACTTGTAGAAATCGATTATCGTCATATTCATGCAATAATTGTAGACAGCTTATAACTGTATAACAAAGTCGTAGTTTTTTTTTTACATTAGTAATTAGAGCTTAAACATTCAAACATTTTTCTCTAATGTTTTTAATTTTTGTAAACGTCTGAAGTTATTTCTATTACATTTCTTTCTGTTCACAGAAAGTTCTCTCTCTCTCTCTCTCATACAGGTCTTAACGTACATAGTACCTTTACCTTGTTTTGAAGAGCAGTTTTTTTAATACTACGTTCACTACGGCTGCAATAATAACTACAACTGAAATAAAAGATGGCACACCAACTGTTGAAATCACATTGTCCGACAAACCTCTGTTCTCTCTATACTTTTCTGTACCAAAGAGAAAAAAATAGCATTACTGTATAAACTGAGTGGAGAAATAATATATCGTGTACTAAGTTACAGCCCTAGATTAATCCTACGAGGAGGAATCACCCGGCCAGCCAAAGCTATATTTTTATATAGCCTAGCTGGGCGAGTGGTCTAGGGCGCTGGACTTAGTGCAGGTGGTGTTGCCATAGATGTCACAGCGGTAAATGTTCTTTTGAAAGAATTAATCAATAGTAAAAGATTCGGACGAAACACAAAGAACATATTCTAAGAATATGGAAAACGAGCACATAAAACAAACGACATGAAATAACCAAAATAGTACATACAAAGGAACATAAGAAAATGAGCAAGTGGGACTCCACTAACAAACCGGGAGTATAAACCAGGTGTACGGGTGGGTATTGGCGTCCTCTTCTGTTTTAAGAAAAACCCGTTTAGTTGCTCGTAAAATGCCACGTCCGGGGTAAACGAATGAGAAAAAAAATGTGACACAGTGAACATTACGCTTCCCAGTGTGCAGTTGAATACACCATAACGATCCACAAAATCATGATGATGACCATAAAATAAAAAGGTCTTATTTTTAAAGGTTATTATACAATTACTTTTTTTCAAAAACTTACTACACATTAGAGTTTTTCCACTCCATGTGCCATTACTTTCGTAAGCTAACTCCTTATCTCCATAGATCATTTTATACCCAGTCGAACAGTTGAAAGAAATAGTATCACCAACAGAATTACAGGCTGTTGTGTTTGTAGAAAATGAGACGTGATCAATATCAGGATAATGCGCATCTGAATATATATTGTGCTACATATCTTTTAAAAGGAGTAGCATTAAATGTTGTTAAGAGTAATCAAGGGAAACAAGATTCGGGCGAAACACAAAAAAGGTCATGCTATAACCAAAAAAGTACGTACAAAGGAACATAAGAAAATGAGCAAGTGGGACTCCACTAACAAACGGGGAGTATAAACCAGGTGTACAGGTGGGGTGGGCTTCCTCCACTTCAGTAGAAACACCCGCCGAGTTGCTCATAAAATACAACATCCGGGGTAGACGAATGAGAAGAAAAACTAGGACACATTGAACATTACAGTCCCCATTGTGAAATTGAATACAACATAACGATTCACAAAATCATGATGATAACAATAAAATATATGCAATGTTGACTTTAATCTTGTAGCAATATAACCCTGTTCCATAAACCTAATTGTAGGAATTATCTTGTAAGTTTGTGACAATAGCTCAATTTCTAATGAATTCTAGAACAAATGTTAAGAATGGATCCCTATTCGCTGACTGTGGACCAATCTACATTGATAATGTAACAGTATTAAAACCAGGCTTTACAAAATTAAACTTAATTAATAAATTAGAACCAACCAATCAAAAGATTATCGACAAATACAATACGTGTTGTAGTTCTTAATAGAGTACGAATTATAACTGACTAGCAAAAACGATTTGGACTCCGGTCTTATTTTTCAATGGTAATTATCCTATAACTGACTAGCAAAAACGATTTGGACTCCGGTCTTATTTTTCAATGGTAATTATCCATTTTCCTATAACTGACTAGCGAAAACGATTTGGACTCCGGTCTTATTTTTCAATGGTAATTATCCATTTTCCTATAACTGACTAGCGAAAACGATTTGGACTCCGGTCTTATTTTTCAATGGTAATTATCCTATAACTGACTAGCAAAAACAATTTAAACTCCGGTCTTATTTTTCAATGGTAATTTATCCATTTTCTTTATAACTGACTAGAAAAACGATTTGAACTCCGGTCTTATTTTTCAATGGTAATTATCCATTTTCATTTTCAAAAACTTACTACATGTTGGAGGTGTTCCTCTCTATGTGCCATTACTTTCGCAAGCTAACTCTACATCTCCAGAGATTATTTTATACCCAGTCGAACAGTTGAATGAAATAGTATCACTGTGACCAACAGAGTAACCGGTTGTTGTCTTTGTAGAAAATGGGACGGGATTAATATCTGGACAATTCGCATCTGAAAATATATCGTGCTACATATACTTTAAAACAAGTATCATTTATTGTTCTTTCTGAAGAGAAATCACGGAAAACCGCGAAACCCAAAGAATTTATTCTATGAAATTGGAAAAGAGACTCATATAACAAAAGACATGAACGAAATAAATGAAAGGGGACATTTTTCGTTTTAATCACCGTTCATGCGTTTATATATTTTTTTTAAAGAATGAATAAACGTGCAAATTTAAAAACAAACAATAATAACAAACCTGAATCGCATGTATTTTCAAAAGGTTGACATAAAGTGATACCAGGTGGAAGTTTCTCGGATGTTCCTGAAATAAAGAAACAATTTTTAATATCAATTTGCATGTGTAATATAAAAGAAAAAGTTAAAGCTAACTGTTCATCCATGTTTTGTTTGTTTGCTAAAAGAAGAATAATTCCCCAATCGGAACACCTCAGCTTGGTCCCAAAAGGAATAAGACAATATAAGAAAATTCCTACATTATACACTTTCACCCAAGGAAGACGTATCAATTTGAAATGGCAAACGTTTGATCTCTGCATTAGTAGAGACTTTTCAAAATTGTTCATAAGAATGTTTAAAAAAAATAATGCCTGCCCCTGAAATAATCATTTACAGTGCATATGAATGAAATTATATTTCAATTCAAATGATTGAAATGATAAAGCCAATCTTTCCATTTTCATTTTTATTATGATTGCAGAAAATGTCAAACAAAACCTTTTTTGTGTTTTTTGTTTTTGTTTTGTTTGTTTTTGTTTTTGTTTTTGTTTTTGTTTTTGTTTTTGTTTTTGTTTTGTTTTTGTTTCGTTTCGTTTCGTTTCGTTTTGTTTTGTTTTGTTTTTTTTTTTGTTTGTTCTTTTTTGGTTTTGTTTTTGTTTTTGAATGACTCTCCGTGATTGCATTGGTTAAATTTAGGCACACCTTAATATGAGCGCCGCTTCCCCGCAAGCACGGTCAAAGCGAATTTTTATTTTTGTTGGAAGCAATGGAATGTTATCATGGAGTGAAAGAGTGGTCAATTCAGACGCTTAGATTTTCCTTTTGTGGTAACAATTGTCATAAAATCGTAAAAAGTGGAATTTTCAGAATTTCCGGGTTTTTTTTTAGAACATTCGATATAGTATTTTTTTCTTCATACCGTAGTTCAAACAAACTTTTGTGTCCCTTGCACGTTTAAAGTGTACGAACTAAGTGTCGTTGTACCAAAGTTTACTGTCCTATCACTATGCCCGGGACGTTTGTATATCCACGCTGCGTTCCTTAACTCTCTTGGTATTTTACAGCTTTCTACACAAAATACGGAGAAAACTTAACAAAAATGAAAACTTGTCATCCGCTTCATCCTGTGTCGTAATAGTTACTCTAAGAACACACCAGATCATTATATACACAAATAATTTTCAGTTTAGTATGGAGGAAATAATTTGGTTATATAAGACTTCAATGCCACCACAGACCACTCCCACCAAAATAAATGAAAAGAAAAACGGTGGACTAGTTTCATCAAAGTACTGATGTACTGAATCAATTTATATCGATTGCTTGATTTTATCGTCAAATTGTAAACCAAGGGTGTGATAACATGAAAGAAATGTGAATAATCTTAAAGTATCTTAACACATGCGTATTGTTGTAAATTCTTCGTATTATTCACCAACGCTTTTGTTTAATTTCACACATTCTGATTACGACTGGAATTCCAGTTATCGTCAAAAATCGCACAGAAATTCATGTTGCATCGTAGCACAATGCCAGTTTGCGTAATATACAGGTTTGTTATCAAAAGTCTATTTCCAAACACCTAGATAAATAAGCGCAAAACTCCCCAGCATACTGTAAAATTGAACATAATAACAGACAGAGTTTCTAAATTTTCAGGTCGAAATTCAATTTATCGACCTCCAGGTCGAAACTGCCTGTCAAATCATTCAAACTTAAGATATGAAGTTAATCTTGTCCTTATAATTTTTGAGATACTAGTACCTCTAAACTAGCTACAGCTATTTCTCAGTTGATAAGCTGTAGCTCAAACTCTACAAATTAACGCATATTAAATACTTAAGTATCCTGTAACAGAGCTTAGTTTCTGGGCATCTACGTGTAGTTCCAGAGACACGTACACCAGCATTACAAAAACTTAGAATATGATTTCAAAACTTAGTTCTGGTTAGGAAAACACTAGTCGTGCACTTGTTAATCCTTAAAGCACCTACAGCTTTTGACTCATGGCCAAATAGCCAGATAGAATGCTTATTACAAAAAGTAATATCTGACAATGTGTAAAATTTACTCAAAATATTAGCCGCAAAAAAATAGCTTAGAACCTCATTTCTTATATAAGTTTCTTGATCAGAACCTCTACCCCTTTTTTTAAATATTTGGATCCACCTCTACATGAAATATCCCTGAAGACAACCCAAAATCCTTGTTTATATTTCTTTTCTAGGATTGCGGACTTTCATCTCATAGATCGATTTTTCATTCCAAGCTACATGTAAACATCAAATTCAAATGGTTCATTATGTGTATATGCATGTATAAGCATAATATACTAACTACATGTATCTGCATTTGGACCTTAACGGGATATGGCAATGGAACTAGTATATTCCAGCAGAGATGTAAGAAATAAGTGCAGATGCCAACAGTCTTCACAGACGATTGCAATGTCAACTCTAATTACCGATCTAAATCGATAATAATGCAAAATTTTATTTCGTATTTATTGAAGTTAGACTTTTCTATATAAAAAGCGCAAATCTATGTATACTAAAAGGTCAAAAATTTACATTAGAAAGTTTTTTACTATATTATAAACATTCGTTTGAAATATTGGAAGTTACTGTAGACTTTTGATAAATGCACGTCTTGTCATATAATTGGTAAATTTAAGAAATCAGTCTGAAGTCTTCAAAGTCTTTAATCGACAAATATTTTCTGTCAATGATTTTGGCTTCCTTTCAACATCCGAAATGGCACGAATGCGATATGCTCTATAATCGGGTGACATCCAATAAAATCTTGGTTCCCTTGATATGATTGCGTACTCTTTCGTAACCGTGGTGACCAGATTGTTTTCAATTACCCGGAAAATGATTAAACAACTGGCAATGTCTATTATATATATTGGAGTTCTGATATGATATATAACCTATATATGGTCAATTATAACGAGCCCCGCACAAACGTAAAATTGATGATAGAAAATGCTCCACCCCCTAGCGAAAGAATAAATGACTTGATGTCTTCCATAGACTTTTAAAAAGTTCGCATATATACATCCTTTAAACAACTCTTTTCGACTACTAAGGTACGTCTAGAGTCCTTTTTACCCATTTGCAGTGAAATACTGATGTGTTATCGTCCTCTACATTACAATATTTGTTTTCCTTCTATAAAACGATTATGTATTGGGTGTATTCAACTTAAATGATGTCAATTCAGCCACTGATATTACTAATACATTTGTAGTAAATAACAAAATAAAATAAATCGAATGCTTTATTTTATTATTATTATTATTATTATTATTGTTATTATTGGATTATTTTGGGCGTTTTCACACTTATTGTCCGTAAAACTCCTTGAAACATTTACGCTTCCCATTTTTTGTATCCGTGCATCATGCTAAGCGCTTTACGTACGCATAAACGCACGATAAGAACGTTCGTTTTGTTTTTAAACGCTCGATACGCGTGTTCATTTTAATAAACACACGACATATCATGATCTAAGCTCATTATTTTCCTTTTAGTCAACTATCATCTTTTATATTTTTACAATAACTTTTTTGAATAATTTCTATATTTTTTTTTTATTTTCTCTTTCCTCATTAAGTGTGAGTATTAATATTGTTTTCGTTGTTCGTCTATAACGCACGATATATAAGCGTGCTTCTATCGTGTGTTTAAACGCACGCTTAAACAGCGATCGTTTCATAATCGTTTGTTTATCGTGTGGTTGGTGAGCGTTTTGGTATCGTGCTTGTGGGTAATCTAAACGCCACAAGGAGTGCACCAAGGAAACTGTAACAGCATTAATTCTTAATTCTTAGTTCCATGCTTTTAAATCGGGCTCTCAATGTCATGCTCAAATGTAGTATTAAAAAAGATACCCTTCTTTGGAATACGGCCGGGAAGTACATGTAATCATTTAAGTATTGGCGCCAAAAATCAAGACTGTTACACACTTTACAAACAACGAAAAAGTACATTTTAATCTAATTTCAGAACAAATCCACAGGATTATATCTATGAATATCATTATTGCGATAAGAAATATTTAATGACATATTGCCTTTTTTTTATTTTCGAAGGAGTTAACTCTACAAAGTATGCTTGTTTATTTTTTCATGTTTGTATTTTTTATATTTAGTAAAAACACACTATTGTTTTTTGTAAAGGAAATCATTTCTCCTTGCTTTGAACTCAAAAATGATCTCTCTATATATGGTACTAAACAAACTAAAAAGGAAGATGCTCGATAAATCGTCACTGGACGATAATGTGGTCATTTAAAAATCGTAAGAAGCTAATGATGTACTTCATAGGAAATCGTTATATTGTTAATATCTATTCTCATTCACTGGGCTTCTTACACAACTTTATATAAAAAGCATATGCATGACTAAACGGTTGCAAACCTACCGAAATATATTCCCTTTCGTGTGTACTTGCATCAAATTTCACATCATTTAAGTATTTGGAAACCTGATACGCTCGTTGTGTAATTCGTCGAACTCAGATACATGAACATATACAATTAAACAACGCAAACTAAAATAGGTGTTTGAAATATTTCGCTATGGTTTTGATTAAGTTTTAGTCTCCGTTTATACATGTATAAATCATTTAGTCTATACTAGTAATTTGTACAAATCAATATATGGTTACCCGGTCCGGCATACATGTAGTTACCAAACTTCCTTGTTTTGTAGTAAAAATTCATCTAAGGCTATCTACAGTATATGTAATTGATATTTCCAAAGTGGCCATAGTTAAATTAAAATACACTGTCAACAGAGATACGTGTTAATCTCATTTTTACTGTCGAAAGTTGTTCAATTTTACATTTAGCGAATACTGATTTATGGATGATATGGCATATTCGTTTTTAAAACAGATTTTGTATGCATATTCGGTGTACATTTATAGCATATATATTGCAACTTAACCGAGTCGTATTTTAATTTACCTCAATCTAATTAACATTAGCCCCTCCGATTTTTAACGCAAGGTCTAATTTTAATTGATCTTACCCACAGGAGAAAATTGATATTCTATAGAAAAAATAACACAAATACAAGTAAGAATCCATTTCCGTGAAAACAGTTTCTATTTATATGTATATATACTGTAACTAGCTATATGCAAGAGTTGGTAGCCTAGTTTTATACCAGAAATATGAAAGAGTAATCAAGGGAACCAAGGCTATAGCGGTAATCAAAAGAATGTAATCCAGGGACAAAGACCAGACATGGAAAACAGACATACACAACAAAGAACATAAAGTTACTAAAATCGTACATACAAAGTAACAAAAGTAAATGAGCAATTCGGACTCCACTAAAAACTAGGAGCATGGACCAGGTGCACCGGTAGGGTAAGAGTCCCCTGCTTTAAAAGTTTGTAGAAACACCCGCCGAGTTGCTCATAAAAAGTCAAGTCTGGGGTAGACAAACGAGGAAAGGAAAACCATGACCCGTTGAATAAATCGGTTTTCATGGTGCAGATGGATACTCAACTTATACTCAACGGTAATATGTATGCATCACCATTGTAGAAACTATTAACAGTTGCATCTGTCTACTTTCTGTAAAAAAACAAACAAAAATTATTTCAATAAAAAAAATAGAAGTAACGTAATCAAACTACTCATGTATGGAAGCGTATTAGGGCCACTTTTTTATTATGATAGAAAGATTAATTTAGCATACTTTACAGATTTTATCTCAAGGACCAGTCCATATAAAATACAGACATTAATTGCCTGTTGAAAGGTGAAAAACCAGTGGATCAGACGAATCGGGTGCTTTTTATGTCTAAATACATGTATGCTATGTTTTTTTTTTTTTTTTTTTTTTTTTTTTTTTTTTGTGACAATAGTCCTTTCTGTATTTAAATTTGTACTTCTGGGAAAATCCCAATTTAAATCAACCAAATCAAACCAAACCAAGAACGATAACTCTTGCAAAGTGCTTATTTCATGTGCAATTTATATAAATTTTATTTCCAAAAGCACAACCCCAAAATGAAAAACTAAGGCTTGTTATGTGATCAGTATCTGTTTCTGTACAAGAAATAACACTGAATTCGGTGGGTTTTTGACATGCACGAATTACCTCCTGTCTGATTTTTATAAAGACTGCTACTTTAGTGAAAATGGATCTTCCTGTATGTCAGATTGAAATAAAAGGCATTTTATACATGTATTTTTCTGTTAAGTGTAGTACATGTGTACTTTCCGTACATGTTTCCGACAAAAAAAAATCACCATTTTTCTCTGATTTTAAACTACATGTATTATACATAATGGCGTATTCTATTAAGAGAATATATCATTTTTTTAACTGTCACGATACACAAAACGTTTCACCTATATCTTTCAAAATACATCGTCTGGACAAAAAAGGCGGAGAATACTTAATTACTTTAAAATTCGTAGTACGATTTTTAGCACTTTCCAGGTACAATATTAATTTGATCAGACACTGTGAATCTGCACTTGTGTGATACCTGTCTTACTTGAGAATTCTATTGGATCAATTCTTTTTCACCGGCATGTAGTGTAGATTAGGTCAAAATTGGAGATTCAAAGTATGTTATGTTAATGGGATGAAATTATATAATGAATGAACAGTGGTCAAGGTCACTGATGATAGTTTAAATAATCGAAGCTAGGTCCTTAGCTATTTTGTAAACACCATAAATCTGCAGTTAATTAACTGTTAATTTTTCATACGGGAATGATTATTGTCTGAATAAAATTATTATAGACAACGGTTTCATTCAAAAATATGGGAGCTTATAAGATGAAATGATGAAAGGAATGCTCGACCCTCCGCTTGATTTCGTTTTTTTTTCCAATAAACAAGATTTCAATCGATGTTCTGTTGAGATCAAAGGCATTTTCGTCCGTAGACGAGTATTGTTAATAAAATATATATCATTGCTGTTTGTTCATTATAACTTTAAGCAGTTACAAGTATGCATAAGGTCGTACCAAAAAGATATATAAGACAACTACCTTCGTCAAAGTGCCATCTAGCGTTATCGAAACCTGGTCCAAGAAAATCTAGACCGGGCTCGTTCAGGACACTCACTCAACTACACATGTATCATTGGTCGACATGTATTGTTAACTATATGAAAAAAAAATCTAGAACTGTTCACATTGACCAAACTGAACATATAGTTCATTTCTAGGCAACTATAGTTGTGTGTTGTTCAAGGAATACATTGATCGGGACATAGATGATTTTTTTTAAAGTCGCTTATATCGTTAACGACTTCTTGCATTCGTAATTTCAGTACTGTACATTTGTATATGATTCGCAAATTACATTTCACTACACTACCTTATGCTGCTGATCTGTGCCGTAGAACCGTCAATTCTAGCTTCATACGAGATCAAAATGTACCTCTTAAATACTATACGTGTACAGTGTTTCTACGTGTGTTTTTTACATGTACATGTATGAGAGCGGGAGGTTTACATTAAAAGTTGAAACAATCGGTTAACATTGGACTGTCTGTAATATAGCCGAGAAACCCCTTAAAGAATTCTCCAAGTTGTTTTGATCGAGAAACATTCGGGTCATCACGGTTACGAAGAAACCCGATTTTAACTAGAGCATATCGCAACTTCGCTTGAAGTTTGCCGATCATAGCCGATTGACGAACTGTTGCGTTACACAACAAAGTTCAAGCCCCGTGCGGGTCCGGGTTTTAAAAGAATAGTCCTGCAGCAGCGTTAAGCTTGTCGTAAAGGGCGACTAAATAGTGCTCAGAGACCTATCCGGGGGCTAGGCGCTCTGCTCACAGAGCAACTGGGCTGTGTGTCCCCGGTGGTGGAATTGGGTACCCCTGGCATGTTACATGCTGGGGTTGTCAGGCTATAATACGGAAAACCTGACCGCAAACCACAGTGGTGCACCGTGTTGGGAAAGATGTCACATTCCTCGCACGTTAAAGAACCCTGCTGTGGTATTCGATAGGAGTAGGAACATTTGCGCTCCGCCACAGGAGGCTAAATTACCCGACCTTACGCATCCCCGTTTTTTCTAGTGGCAATCAAAATTTGTCGACCCTATTGTCCTTGTGTCCCATCCTTTTTTTATTTCATCATCATTTCATGTTCATTTTATCATCCATTTCATGTTCATCGTCTGAATATAGCTGAAATATTGCTGCTCGGACATCAAACCCCAACAAACAAACAAACAACAAAGTTCAAAGTTCAAAAGTAAAGTCGGTACATACAACATTACAACACAAGCTCTACATGCTATAATGAGCTTTAAAACCGACATAAGCTTTGAAACGTGCTAAAATGTCAAGTAGATTTTCGAAAAAGGAATACACTTATTTTGCTAGTACATGTACGATATCGCAAAATATGTGAAATGGAAAAGAACACGAATGTATGTTATCAATCGACCTAAAATCTTAATTTCAGCTCACTGAACTTTGTGATTTTTTAACATTCTGAACAGTCCATACATATATATATAAATACGCCAGGATTTGTGGTGAAAATGAGAAAATTACTGATTGATTGGAAGTTAAGTTTAGTAGAGCATTAAATTCGCCTGGATGGCGAAAGCAAGCCAAAATCAGTGGTAAAGAATATTTTGACGATTAGCGACTTTGAAGACTTCAGTCTTTGATTTTATACTGTAAACACCCGTCTGGGTTTATTTCTTGTAATAACGTTCTCTTATTTTTTATCACGCTTATGCTCGATCGGACGGAGGAGAATGTAATCACAAAAAACTACCATATTAAGCAAATGTAATTATTTTTTTAATGTGTTTAAAATTATAACTCCACTGTATACTCCCTTTTTGTATTCGGGATTCGATCCGTTTTTATAGCGTAATCAGTACTCCCGCATGCGGACGCTTAACTCTTTTTTTGTAAAATGAATCTAGAAGTGAAATTATTCCTTGCTTGACTGTCTCGTTGTCACTCAAACCACATCTTCAATTTCTATATTTATCCTGCAACCATTTGATTTTTATGGGTGGCATTACGATTAAATTTGAAAAAAAAGACAGGATGGTAGCATAAGGTTAAAAAAACTAGGATGATCATTCGGGTAAAAAAAAGGCAGGATGCAGCTGTTGAAAACAAATCAGGATATGTTTTTGTAAATAATTGGAAAATGCTGATTTCTAATTGAAATATAAGTCATATTTGTATATATCATGAAAAAAAAATCCAGTGGAAAAATCTTGACAGGACGGATTTGGTCCGTTACGTGATTTTTATGTCAAAAATTCTTAACAAATTCTTAAAGCTTGTACTTTTTTTAACTATATTTTGATGATTGTATATGTTTTTGAAATATGTCCAGAAATGAATTCAAAATCTTGACAGCACCAACTTTTTCCAACAGGAAATTTTCAACTTTGGTATCGGATGTGGATACTAACAAAGTTTTTTGTATAAGTAATAACTATCTGTCAAAAAAGTTTACATATTCTTAAAGCCTGTATTGAACGGTATATTTTGATATAAAAATCATTCGATTTTGAGAAAATTATTTTTTAGGGAAAAAATCTTCACAGGACGGACTCTTTCTGTTACTTGATTTGTACAGTTTTTCACGGGAGTATGGTATATGTAACAAAACATAAAATACCTGAGATTTACTTAATGTTTCTCAAAAATATATATCATATTTTTAAAGCTTACACCTTTTGCTTCATTTTCATGAATAGATATTTGAAGTAAATTTAGACAATTTGTTACTAAAAAACAATAGAAAGAGAACCGATTAACAAAAATCAGACAGAGCGAAAGCATTCAAGACCAAAGAACTGTGAAACTACGCACATGTACAGTTGTTGAACCAGCTCATCTACTGTACTATTGGGGGAGGGTCTAAAACGCGGAAGGATTGAAACATGGAAGGGTTTTTGACACTTACAAAGGTCATATCTTATAAAACTACTATACCTAAAATAGTACTTCTAAATGGATTCTGGAAGGTATTGATAATATCTAATTACTCGTCTAAAAATTATTAGAAAAAATGACATTATTAAAGTACTAAACAACCAAAAAGTTGACCGGAAGTGTTTGAAATGCATTCCGGCGGCGAACAAAATTTTGTCTTTGATGTTTATTTCATTAAAATTCATAAGTTTCAATCAACAAGCATGTACATATTATGAAAGACAATATTTTATTTCCCATCCGATGATAACATTTTTTTTTCACAGAATCATTAGTGAGAACCATAATCTTGACCAAAAAGGGTATCTTGTGATGGTATAGAAGAGCTCTGACTTCATGATGTCATTTGCATGGTTTTGGTTGGCAAAACATGATCTATTGAGTGGCATATGGCATCAGCATTGAATCATTATAACATTTTCACTTCCTAAGATAATTGAAAAAAAAATAGTTCCCAAAATTGCAAATAAAACTCTTTTTACCTATGAAGGTTTTAAATGAATATTCAGTTAGTTACTAATTACTCTAATAACTAATAGTCTGAGACTATTTGGGTATAAAATTTTAAGAGTAATAAAAGGTTTACATGTAGCCTAATTACAAATTTATTTTACAAGTAAAAGAGTTATACGAACTGAATTCACATACAAGTCATGACTTCTTTTGTTTAAATGAGCCATTTTTGGATATAAAATGAAAAATTTGGGACTGTAATCGTGAAATTATCATTTATTTATTTGGTTGTTTATTTGCCAACAAATTTGACACCTAAGTGTAAGTCACTGTAAGAATCAGGCAGTTGGTGAAACATGGTTTTAAAAAACCTAATAATTTCGACAGTTTAATTTGACAATTTGCACCATCAGAATCAAGGAAGACAATATATTCCGTATCATTTTGGCAAATTGAGTTATAACTTCATTGAAATGCACTGAAAATGGACATATCAAGGGCAGATAACTCTGTCAAAAACTTGATTTTCCTAAAATTCTTTTGAAAAATTTCAGAGCGCAATCAGTGATGAAGAGATCAAATGATTGCCTTTTAAAGTAGAGAAAGTATCCTTTGGTGAAATATATATTGTCAGATTAGTAGGGTTTAGACATGCATAATTCTGATTTTTCCCATTTTGCCCGATTCTTACAAAAACTTAAATTTAAAGATGAAAATATGACATCAATAATGAGATTGGCGAACTCTGACGCTTCGGCACAATTTTTTGTTTGTTTGATTGTTTGTTGGGGTTTAACGTCCGAGCAGCAATATTTCAGCTGTATTCAGACGATGAACATGAAATTGATGATACAATGAACATGAAATTGATGATACAATGAACATGAAATGATGATGAAATGAAAAAGGGATTGGACACAAGGACAATGGGGTCGAAAAATTTTGATTGCCACTGAAAATAGGGAGAGGTGGGTAGGGTCGGGCAATTTAGCCTCCTGTGGCGGAGCCCTATGGTTCCTACTCCGGGAGATTACCACAGTAGGGTTCTTTAACGTGCGAGGAACGTGGCACAATTTTTAATTTGAGATCTATATTTTCGCAAACTCAAAGCCCCGGTCAATAATCATTTGCATATTCTGAAAGACTCTTAATTTCTATCTGATAGAAAAAAAGTAGCAAAATCATTGGTGAAAACCACCATTGCTCTACCAGAATACGGCGTCGGCAACTTTTATTTTGATCTCTTCTAAATATTTCAAAATTGCCCAATCAAAAGCAAAGCAATTTATATATTCGGTGAAATATTTAAATTTTCTGCCAGATTATATCAACTTTTGGTGTGAGAAATACTGGCGAAAATCATTATCTTGACAGGTAGGTTACAATTTAATATATGACCTTAGTGTAATGTCAAAAAAAATCTTCCGTGTTATAGACCCATCTCCCAAGGGAGGTAACTTCTGATTTTTCACTCTTCAATATTGAGGTAGAAAGTATGGCGGGAATGAAAAACAACTGAAAAGGAAAGCAAAATTTGGATATCTACAAGAAAATGTCATTTTTCGGTACAGCAGCGGCACCAAACCCATTCGGCACAGCAACCACAACTTCAGCCCCCACCGGTTTTGGTGGGTTTGGAACACAAACTCAAAATACAGGTATTCAATTGACTTGATTTCTCAATCGCATGTGATCACAATTAGTTATACTAGGCGTCACATAAATAACATACTGTTAGAATTTGAATAAAAATATTTTCTACGACTTGATTGACACCTACCGTCGTTTAAATTGTCTTAAATGACTTGCTCATTCGTTTAGCCAAACGGCTTCTCCCTAAACATTGAATTGTTAAATTCCGGTCAGATTTTAATTCTCGGTGCCATTATTTACATTGTAAAAAGTCGGCGATGTTTACAGTGATCGGGTTGCTAGGAGATGTTGTTTACGTTAAAATGGTTTGTCCAAAAACCGAAGAACCGAGAATGCATTTCGGTGTTATTTCGGATATCTCTGATTTATTTTACGCGAACAACGTACAATACCGAGAAGTTGATCAAGCAGACGATTGTCACGGGAGTTCGACGGAACTTACGAACTTCGTTTGTAAACAAATCGTCCTGTAGAAACCAACATGGCGGATATTAGTATGGGATTTTCCCGTAAGGATTTGTTACGCATGATTTAAGCTAATAAGCGACTCGTTGGTACTAACACGTCATGCATATATGCGAACTATCTTCATATTAAATAAAAGAAAGACAACTCTAGCGGTAAGTCCCGACGGTTTAAAAAGTAGAGCTTCAATTCGAAAATGTGACGTCGAGTATAGTCGCCCCATAGTCCAAATTTCCTCAGAATGTGCAACCTTCCTCTTTCTTATATAGATATTAATTTGTCAGGTTGGGGTCAGAACGATGTACCATACAACTTTTTGTATGGCACATGGTTCTGACCATCCCGACGTATAATTATCCAAATGAAGAGGAGGGTTGCAGAGTCAAAGGAAATTTGAACTAGTCGCCAGAGATTCCTCTGACTTCCAAGAAAAAAAGCCATTGGAAGTTAGAGCAATATCTGACTTTATTCAATCTACATTTAGTCCACGTACAAAATGTACATGTAGAGTATTGGCAGCTGAAAGTTCGAAAACATTTGCAAAATATTTTACATTATGGTTCTTTTAATTTGCGAAACATCTTAAAATTTCTTTTATTTAATATTTCGCTTATTTTCGTTTCGTTTTGTGTACGCAATTTTTATGACCTGAAAATTATGGGTAATATTGATTACGTAATTTTCTTAAACATTTGGGCTCCATACTGCAGACTATTATGAGCAATCCTTTCATGGAAAAGCTAAGAGTCGATTTGTATTTAAATATAGAAACTAGTGATATAATTTCCAAGACTGGTTTGGCTCTCAATCACATATATATACAAGTATACGCAAATGAAGCTGCCATTATGTTTTTTTTTCCTGAAAATGCAGGTACAAACCGGATATTCGGGAGCGTATACATAAGTTTTTCTTTTTGGAAAGAAAAGATAGGATCATATGATGTATCAATTATTTGTGGTATGGGAATTGACACAAGTTTGGTATTATACAGGATTCAAACTCAGATACTTAAAATATTATCAGATACTTAAAATATAATAGGGAAGTTTTGACCTCTGAATGTGTATGGGAAAAACATAAAGTTTGGAGAGGAAATTGAGAAATAACCAATTAAATGTTTGGCAATGTGACCCGAAGTGATTTTATTTGCCTTTTTATACAAATGTACAAATGTACCTCCAAATTTCTGCTTTTTCCACAAGTAAAGTATATTCCCAATTTGTTAAAAAATGGCTTAAAATTGTACCAAAAAGATGTTCATGTACCATTTTCCCAACTTTTTGGTAGTGAAATAATTCATCAGTATTTCAATTCAACATCATTTGTTTTATAGTTGTGAAAGAGATCACATACAATGCAGTGTTTGCATGGACCGCTCTGGCTTCCAAAATTCTGTTGCCAGAAAAATCGCCAGCTGCCATTTTTTGTCGCCAGTTTTCAGAAATTAGAGCCAAAGGGTGCCAAAAAAATTATACTTTTTTAAAAAAAGACAGTATTAAGTTCACTGATAAATTATCTTTGTCAATTCATCAAAATAACCTCTCCATTTATGACATACATGTACCCAAGATTCACTCTTGATGCATGTATAAAGCAGGTTTTTAGCTCTAGTCTGTCACTTTCATATGCATAAAATATTAAGTACTACTCCAGAAACAGGTATTTTTCTTCTATCAAAGACTATATTATTACTCTCATACAGTCCCTGATTTTAAAACATGTTCACCTTTGTCCTTTATGTTCTAATATATCAAATACAATATAATTTACTTTCTCTTTATTATTTTTAACAAACTTCATTCTTTTTTTCAAGTGATAAAATTTCTATCAAACTACAGTTTGTACCATGGACCATTAATTGTGTCCCTGTTTGATTATCTTGATATCAGAATAGCATTTCCTTAATTAGATTTTTGGAATCCCCATTCTATTTGTTTACAGATTTTCCCTCCAAAAAAGTTATATGGCAAAAGTGTAAACAAATGTCATCCATTTTCTTTTAATAATTCTTTCATTTCGAAGTATTTAGACACTTCCTGATGGGATAATCATTGTTAATTGGATTTAATATATTCTGTTATTATGTAAGTCTGTTTCTGAATGTATTACATTGTTAAATAGGGCTGTGAAATGTGTGTGTAGCCACGTGCACATGGCCTTAATAATTGTTTACCTTTGACCAGATGATGAGAGTTTTGATTGGCTCAATATTATATTTACATTTGATTGACACCTCCCATGAGCATATTGTCAGTCCAGTCGCCTGGTCTAATTACTTTTTAATTGCCTTAAGTCGTAAATTGGTATCAGTTAACTCTGACCAGGTGTCACACAATTGTTTAATTAGAGAGAATATCTGGTACTGATGAACTTCCTGTCAATTTTAATATGAAAATTGCCAACCGGCTATTTTTGTCGCCAGATAAAATAAAAAAAATCGCAAATTGCGACATTGGCGAAGCCTAGCGTGACCCCTGGTTTGTTACACATATGATCATTTTTCAGAGTTGATAAGAACTACTCAGACTTTATCAATAGTTAAAGTCTATTGAGTTAATGATTAAGTACTTCCCATTGTTTCTAAGATATACAATTTTTTTTATTGTCCTTAGGCTTTCTCCTGTTGTCATGGTCTGGAATATGTATGGGCTGAAATGTCTAGCTTTGGTAAGGCACTGTGGGTTGGCATGGTCCAAAATGTTTTTGGGTTAAATTGTCGGGTATTGATTTTGTCATTTTTGTCAACATTCACATTCCATGTTTTGACCATCCATATCTAAAAAAGCACAGATTCGATTTGTATTTAATCATCAAAGCTAGTTAATGTTTGCTAGACAGGTGTTGTCCTCAATCACATTTACCAAGTAAACAAAAATGAAGCTGCCATACTGTTTTTAATCTCCCAAATTTATATGCACAAACCAGACATTGGCATTGATGCTTTTACTGCCCAAAAGTTACAGGACCCAGTTTATAACACAGTCATTCTGGAGCGTATTACATAAAAAAGGAGTCAAAGGGCAACAAAATATTTAAGAAAGTGAAGCAGTTATCAAGAAATGAAAGTGAGACCAAGCTTTCTGCATAAGAAAATCATCAATGAGGCTGTCATTATTCAAGTGTACATTTTTTGTACATTAGTTCTTAGGCTAAGAACTGTCC
Source organism: Perna viridis (assembly GCA_037379345.1). Lineage (NCBI taxonomy): Eukaryota > Metazoa > Mollusca > Bivalvia > Mytilida > Mytilidae > Perna > Perna viridis. The sequence goes on from CM074520.1 coordinate 27,232,044, forward strand.
AATTTCAACCCTTGTTGTAAATGGTATGTTTTATAAATGTACAATAACATTGAACATACATTGTATTTAAAATTACCTCCATGGTGATTAGCTTTATTAGATGGTAATGTTGAATTAAAATAATTTTTAAATTATTCTTTTACAGCTGTGTTTTTTTACTCTTTGGTAGACTAACTGTATCATTGAAACACACCCTATTTACATGTGTATGTTTTTTTTCCAAATGTACATGAAAGTTAAGTAGTAGTCATTGTAAGAATCATGCAAAATCTGTAAAATGTGATATATCCCAGAAAAGGCTACATATTTTTATTTTTGTAATTAAGTTGTTTTAAGGGTCTATATGTACATTAAGAAATGTGTAATTATTCATTCCAATCCGTCTGCTCTTAGAAGAAAATCAACATTCTGTTGTATTTGAGTGTCATTTACAGAGTCATTTTCCTTAATTTTGAAATTTACAGTGCATTCTATTTAATTTTTATCTACTAAGAACATGGGTTATATGAAAAACCACTTGTTAATTTATGTTTCCTATGGCAATTCTAACAAAATATCAAAAATACAAATATGTTGTCTTTTCACCCATGAATCACATTTTGCATGGTTCTTAGCTAGATTGCTTCTTAAATATATTTAAAATTTCATTGAAGGAGATTAATGCTAAATCAAACGGCAATTTTTATTTATTCTTTTACATTTGTTGTTGTTTTACTGTCTCTATGACACATTCTCAGTTTCTTTTGTCTCTGCTACATACACCTTACATACTCGTATCTATACATGTACAATGTACATTAGGTCTTAGGTTTAAGACTCTCCTGAAGCTTCTAACCCCAGTAAATGGCTTGTTTTTCAAATGTTCAAGAACACTGAAGAGAATTAAAATGATTTTAAACAGATTTGCCAAACTTAGTAAATTTAATGGTTATGATACTTCTTTCTCATTTATTTATTACAGCAGGATTTAGCTTGTTTAATCAACCTAAGACCACAGCAGCAACTTTTGGTGGTTTCGGTGGAACAGGCACAGGCACCACTCCCGGGTTTGGCTCTACTGCAGGATTTGGGCTTGGAAGTACAACAACCACACAATCTACTACTGGATTTGGGGCTGGAACTGGTTTTGGGGCAGCTGGTACTTCAACAGGTTTTGGAGGTGCTGGATCTACATTTAAAGGATTTGGTACAGGGGGAACAAGTTTTGGGACTGGTATTGGTGGAACAACAGGTGCTGCAGGAACTAATCTTGGGACGACTGGTGGATTTGGTACTGGCTTGTTTGGTGGTAAATCTTACTTTATTAATGGTAGTGGATATTCAGATACCAGTATCAGTTTTATCAAGAAAAAAATGTAAAAAATATTTTCTAAGTGTTTTTGATTATGTTTCTTGATATGGAGTCATCATGAATGATTGCAAATTGTAAAAAATGGCAAATCCTGATGTCAAAAAATGTGTATTTTCTGAAAAAGCTTCAGTCTTATTTAATTAAAAAACTCATGAATTTATCTAGATAATTTTGCTGTAATAAAGGCAGGAAAAGGTAGATAGAATTGTAAGACCACTTGTTTACATATGTACAAACATACCTGTATGTACAGTGTACATGCCCTGTCCATATGGAAGAAAATAAAGCATGATCAACCAAAGCTTTATATGTATAGGTGCAGAAATGTGGATGCTCACAATTATATAGGCAATTTCATAAACAAGAAATAAATGTGAAATGGAAATGCACATATTTTAGAGTCATAAAAGTGAAGAAACAAATTATACTCGCACTAAAATCTTTAAAACCTTCCAATTAATACATTATGTAGTTGTGTGACACTGCATGAAGTTGTACTGTGTGTAATATAACAATTGATAATTAAGATTTACGCTTAAAAAATATGATAAGATTCTGATATCATTTTAACTCTAAAATATACCAATAGAAAATTCGGGAATGTTTTTATTTTTCACAAAATAATAGGCCTGAAACAGGTGTGAATGCATCTACCCTTTGCTTGAAAAACATGATAAAAATTAAATTCCTTATGGCACGTATACTGTAAGATATCTCATATTGTCTTGAAAGTGTGAAATGAACAATTATTACATGTACATGTATACAATGTATGTAAACAAAAAAATCTAGGGGATTCTGAATTGCATGAATATCAATACGACATTGTACAAATTTAGCTCTGTTTAATTTTTCAGGTACCCAGCCACAAGCACAGCAGCAGCAGCAGGGACAGGCACCCAGTTTAGAGCAGCTAGGTACAGCTGTTACTATGCCACAGATCTATGGAGATGAGAGAGATGCCATCATTGCCAAGTGGAATCAGTTACAAGCTTATTGGGGTACAGGGAAGGGATATTATAGCAGTAATGGTTTTGTCACATTTACCCCCGACAACCCTTATTGTCGTTTTAAGGTAAACATACTTGTATAGGTTGTGATAGTATTATGAGCATAATCATCAGGCAGTTAAAAAAGATTAAATTTGATTGGTGTCATGGTTAAATGCAGCTTGTTTTTGATCAGCTGTCATGAAGCAACAACCGCTTTTAGCAGCTATCTTCAGGATGGTTCAGAAACCTTATATTGGAAGACTGGAACAAAACTATTACCAGTATTACCAATATTGCAGAGTGCTTGCAAGGTTTCGATACAATTCTTCTGATACTCTCTGTCAAGACCTTCAAAGGTGATGTTGGGGTTTCTTCTATCTATGGAATCACAGTCAATACAACCATAAATCATCAATTAAACACATCAATAATGCAGGGCCTGGGGTTAAAATTAGTAGTAGTCTGACTAACAACCTTTGATATTTTACCCAATATTGACCATATTGGGGAATTTAGGTTGTCTTTTAAAAGTGGATCATTGATTTTAAACATGGAAAAGTTTAAAACTGTCCATTCTTGAAATTTAATATGAACTGTTATTATGTTTATGACAGTGTGTAGTCACCAAGAGCTGTGCTATATTTATCCACCAATCAACGTTAAAGCTGACTGAACCTAGTGTGGACATTTCACAGAATCTCCTGTCTGCCATTACAACAAATACACTTCCTCCCACTTTAGTTGTATGTTTACCACAAGTTCAAAAAATCAACCCCTTTGAAAGTGCTGTTACTAGCTACTGCCAAAGACTCCTGCGATAAGTAGTAGATTTGCTATCAGAGAGATGCATGCAACCAATAAACTTTTTCCATTTATTCTCAGATTTTAAGAGAGGGACTTGTAGCAAGTCTAGCAGTCGCTTGATAATGAAAATATCAAATGAGTTTGAACAATCAATACAAATGCAGATGTTGAAATCACTTCAGAAATACTAAACCAACAGTCATTCATACATGTATCATTCTTATATTATCAGGCTGTTGGTTACAATAGACTCCCGAAGACGAGGAATGAAGATGGACTAGTATCTATTGTGATCAAGAAGAAGGAATCTGAGGTTCAGGCTCAACAGCAGCAAGTTCAAGATCAGATATTCAAGATACTGGGTAGTAAACCACAGTTGTCTGTCTGTGTGGAGGGGTTGAAACCTTTACCAGATGATAGGTGAGTATTGGGTCAACTGTGTTATGGCAATTTAAATTTAAGTAATTAACATAAATTCTTAGCAGTGTTCTAGGATTTTCAAAATTCAAACCTCTAAATGAAGATGTACTGGTTGCTTTCCAAACTTTACAAATCCTTTAAAAAACTCGAGCTTTCGACATGCCAAAGTGAAAGTTGGGCAGAGTAATCTACTTTCCCCCACAAAAATTGTACTTGCCTCTGGTGACAGGAAAGAGAAATCCTAGAAAACTGTCTAGGTATGCTTCTTAGTGATTTAAGTATCAGTCCTTATAAACATCAGGCAGCTGGTGATTCATGCATGTCAAAAACCCACTGAATTCAGTCTTATTTCTTAATCAGAAACAATTACTGATCACAAAACCAGTCTCAGTTTTTCATTTGATTGTTGCATTTTGAGATAAAAATCATATAGATTGAACATAAAATTTGCACTTTGGAAGAGTTATGGTTCTTTATTCAGTTTCATTTGGTTGATTTCAATAGGAGTTGAATGCATTATTTTCTTAAAAGCACAGATCTGGATGCAGAAAAGATTGTTGTTTTGTGAAATTATAGCATGTATAGACTGAAAAAGCATTGTTTGTTTGTCGGCTTTTTCTTCACCATGAATCACTTTACCATTGGCTCTGACTGAACATTATATGGACTGGTACTTAAATAGTTCTTTAGGTAGAAATCTGTCCTACTTTGTTACAACTGAATACAAATGTGATCTATTGGACAGTCTTTCAAGATTGAATGGTTATAATAAAGAGGTTAAAGTCATTATTATTGATGGCTATTCCAACTAAAAAGAAGGTCATCAAGGTCACATTCTGTGTTTATTGGTAATGAAGTAGAATACATCATTATACAATAGAGCAGAATTCTTTATTTTATTAGAAGACTACATAGCATTATATTGTGAAAAGGTGTCAGCTTAATTCAAAGTGCAATATAGATAATTTTGATGAATGTAGATCTGTGTTTTGACAAACATTTTTAGTAGTAACTTAAGATAAACTGTATAATTGATAGCTATCGTAATTAAAGGCACCTTCTTTTTGGATTTCATAGTTTTATAATTTTTAATGACAATAAGTACAGAAAAGGGGATGAGCTTATCATGAAAAAAAACCCAAAAAAACAAAAAAAGCAAATAATGAATTAACAAACAAAAAAGTAAAAAATGAATCACTTGAAAATGAATATATCGGATATTACCACATAAACGTTTTATTGTTTTGAAAAAGAATTGGTGTTCATTGGTATTTTGTACATGTTTTATTTTTATTCCAGAACTGAACTGGTAATTTATATATTAGAAAGACCAGCCAGTGGCCCTGCCAAAAGAATAACCTCTAACGAGCTATTCCAGTATTTAAACACACCCAACATTAAACAACAGATAACAACACAGCTGGCTGCTGTAGATATCTGGCAGAAAACTGGGTTCACACCAGATCAACTGAAGTTATATCTTGATAATCCACCTGCAGGTATAGGACTCCTAAAGACAAGATATCTTCACTTCATTGTATACTCGTGTTTTACATATATATATATATATACTGTATCACTTCCTTTGGTGCTTGGCTTGAATCACAATTTGATTTACCAAGCCTGAGGGAGTTTGATTATGCTTCCTTTAAATTACAATTAATTCAACTTAGGAGAGTTCTTAGTTAAATAAATGAAAATGACTAAAAAAGGAGTAAGTTTAGAATTTTTTTATGTTCAACGGGAGATAATTCAAACTAATAAAAACCTGCTACCTATAGCTATAAAGGCCAACAAATATATATGTCTATTTCCTGTTTATAAGGCAACATTCCAGCTTGCCAGGTGGGATTTTATTATTATTTTTTTTATTATTATTAATCTCAAATAAAACATATTGAGACAAATATACACATATTTACTTCCCATAATGAATATATTCTTTAAAGTTTAAAGAATAATTCTTAGTTCCTTAGAACTTAGTCATCGGTTATTGAAAGTAGTGGTGAAGCAGGAAATCTTCAAGAAGATGGGGTATGCTGTTCAAGCCAATGAGGAACAGTTAAGAGTTCATCTGCAAAAGAATTATCCTTATATGCTTATTTATCTACATGCAACATGGCTAGCTCCTGTTTTCATATTTCCATTTTTGAGAGCAGCTATATTGCCATTAAGGAAAATGGATCGGGAGCAGATACTTGCTATTTCAGATTTTATAACAAATTTGGTAGTGGAAATGATCTTTTTCTTGAATTTTGAGCAGACTAATTCCGGATTTGCAGTTTTAAGTCCTGATCAGTCAGGTAACATGAAACAAACATAATTTATTTTGCCTTATTTAGGCATCAATATAAAATATGTTTATCTTGACTTTGATAGGAATCCATCCATTTATATGGGAGCAGGCTAAGTTAGACAATCCAGATCCAGAGAACTTGATTCCTGTTCCAGTTGTTGGTTTCAATGCCTTGCAGCAAAGGATAAAGCACCAGGACCAGCAGACAAAAGCCCACCAACAGAGATTAGATGTAAGAATTTATAATAATTGATTATACCTCAGTCCAAAGAATAGGGGGTATACTATTTTACCTTTGTCCATGTTTCTGTCAGTAACAGTTATTTTCGTCACAATTTTCTCAGTAACTTCTTATCACAGCAGCTTGAATTTTTAACACATGTTTCCTGTAAGTATGTCATATGATGGGATCCATTTTCAGTAAAATTTGACAACAACTTCCTATTTACCAAGGACTTTGTTTATTTTCCTAATATTGTGATTGAAAGCAAGGGCATCACTAGTGAGCCATTGCTCACAGATTTCTTGTTATATGTGATTAAATTCCTATAGATAGATATTTCATAACACCTTCATTGGTGTCATGCAAGAAGGCAAAATTGTTCACTCTTATAAAGCAACCAAGCTCACAACTGTTTTAGAGGTGTTCATGCTGTTTGTTACCATGTTTACTGTGTTTAACTTTGTAGGTCTAAAAGATTACCTACTGACCCTAATTTTTGTACCAAACCTAAATTGTTGTTAGCCATGTTTTACAAGCAATAAAAAAGTATGAATGTGTCTCCATAACAAACCAGTCAAATACGTTTGAAAAAGTACCAACCCTAGTTTTTAGGGCGCTTCAGCAGAAACACGAGTATTTGTTTTCTATGCGTCATCATACTTTTGTTGTATTTTGACCTTTTAAAATGTATTTTTTAGTACCCCTACTGGCTTTAGCGGAAGGGCACTTTAGATTTGCACTTGGTCCGTCTGTCTGTCTCTCAGTCCAGAAACAAATTTAAGTTTTCTAATTTTTGTTCTAAATGCTTGCAACCAATGTTTTGATACCCGATGTTTTATAGATGATAGCTAGTGAGCTTCAACAGTTCCAACAGAAACAAAACAACACAATGTCAAAAATGGAAGAATATAAGCGTAAACATTTAGAACTTAGTCATCGGTTATTGAAAGTAGTGGTGAAGCAGGAAATCTTCAGGAAGATGGGGTATGCTGTTCAAGCCGATGAGGAACAGTTAAGAGTCCATCTGGAAAAGATTCAGGCTGAACTTAATCATCCTACACAGTTTAAGGTAAATCGTTTTACCTTTGTGGTTTCATCTGCCCATGTGTCTGTCTGTTAATGGCAAAAGAGTGGCAGTGATTGGGAAAAGAGGAGGGGTATGTGCCATATATCACATTCAAGCTGAAAATGTCCCATTAAAATCAACTTTTTATGAAAAATGTTACAGAATGGCTCATTGATACTGTAAAAGTTTTTATTTTCGTGATGTACTAATTTTTCAATCTTATGCGGTGGGCAGAAAACCATGAAAAATAGTATCTGTAAAATGAATTTTTAACACTATCAAACGCTTGTCGTTTTTTGAAACCACAAAAACTGATACCCTTGAATATGTTCAGAATCTGTGAAATTGGGCTACCCCAAAAATTAACATGTTTAAAATGGCGTATTCTGTAAATTCTAATCCCAGTTACCTGAAGTTTAATTTTTTTTCAAGAGTAGAAGTTCCTAGGCTATTAAAAGTTTGAATTTCATGGTCTACTTGAAGAAAACCACCAGTCCTCATTAGAAAGTAAATACGTATAACAAAGAAAAGGGATGAAGGTCCCAGGCATTGTTTCATAAAGCATTCTTAAGACTTATGTACAGGCAAATACCTTAAGTTAACATAAGTTTTGTGTTAGCTTTATGAAATGATGCCCAAGGTCTTAGTTAAAAAAATAAAAAAAAAAAAAATGTTTGGAATTAATTTTCCTTGACATTTAAATCCCAAACTGAAAAATGCATTTGCTGTACAATAAACCACTCCCAAAACACAAATCATCTTACACAATATCAAATTTTAGGGTTTAAAGAGATCTTATTGTTTGTCGGTGCATTTGTCCTTCTAGCATGTTATGCTAGTGCATTTTATTCTCCCTTTCTTCAGGGAAATTCTGAAAACAGTTTTTTTTAACGGGTGTAAATATTTGCAAATTCTTTCAAATAAACATAGTCACAGGTACATGTATTGAATTTCATGGCTTTGAAAATTATTAAGTTTAAAAAAGTGTAAAGTGTAAGTATTTGTAAGAATCAGGTAACATGGGAAAAACCAGAAACATGCATGTCAAAACCCCACCGATCTGACAATAAAATATCACTCAAGGATGCCTTCTGTCTTTGAAAAGACCATTATTTGATCTCAGCCTCACTTGCTAAACTCAGAAATTTTTCAAAAGAATGTTAGAAAAAATGTGATCTTTTAACAGATTTATCTGCCCTTGAAATGTTAATTTTCAGTGCATTTCAATTAAATTGTAACTCATTACAACAACAAGATATTGGAAAACATCTTTTTTTTTCTTGATTCTGATGGTGCAAATTGTCCAATTACACTTTCAAAATGATGGTTTTTTTCATACCATGTTTCAACGACTGCCTAATTTTTACAGACTGACCCTTAAAAACCAATATTGTTGATACTTAACCTTTCACTGAGAAGATAAACAAAAATTATTAAATGAGTTTACAGTAGTTCTCCTAAAATATACCAGATATTTGCAAATCTGAAAAAGATAAATTGTTAATTGTAAATTATTTTTATTGCTGAGCTGCCATTTTTATCTGAAGATTCTATTCTTTACAATTTAAATGTCATTATATTTTCTTTAAGGGAAGATTGAATGAACTTATGTCCCAGATTAGAATGCAGAACCACCTAGCTGGTAGTAGGGCAGATTTTAGCTACCAGATGGATCCATCTCTACAAACTGAAATCAAACAGGTAAGATATAAGTCAACCATATATAGTAAATGCATTAAACACATTATATTTGTAGTCCATTTTGATGTATAAAAATGAAGACAACCAGTACAGAAAATAACAAATATTATGTTGCATTTTATTCTAATGATTTTGACAGTTGAGGCATAGATTTTACATCACATATTGAGTTCAAATGGGACCATTCCAAGATTATGGAGTGTTCATATCACAATTCATACGTTATGCCAGAGCTTGCCGAAACTACGCCGACTTTTTGTATTGCACTAGAACTCTAACAAATAGGCTTCTTGAACAGGGTTATGCTGCTACAAGATTGAAGTCATCACTACAGAAGTTTTATGGTCGTCATCATGAACTCGTAGATTGTTATGGTGTATCCATCTGCACCATGAAAACTGATTTATTCAACGGGTCATGGTTTTCCTTTCCTCGTTTGTCAACCCCAGACTTGACTTATAATGAGCAACTCGGTGGGTGTTTCCAGAAAAGCAGAGGACTCTTACCCTACCAGTGCACCTTAGTGGAGTCCCAATTGCTCATTTGCTTTTGTTACTTTGTATGTATGATTTTAGTTACTTTATGTTCTTTGTTGTGTATGTCTGTTTTCCATGTCGGGTCTTTGTCCCTGGATTACATTCTTCTGATTACCGCTATAACTTTGGTTCCCTTGATTACTCTTTTAAAAAAACAATACAGTTTATTATTTCTATTCTGATGCATTATCATATGTACTTGTAAAAATATTGAAATAATCTCTTCACATCGCATACATTGTAGCTGTCTGTTGTGGAATTTTACTTTAAAGTAAACTGCGTTACTCAGTGAAATTATATTTCACAATGAATGACTTGGCTTGATGTATATGTATTCAGTGACCATGCTATATGTCCATTTGTCAATCCCAAGTTCTTATCAGCAAATCCTCTAAAACCACTGAATGGGTATTGTTAAACTTAACACATTCTTTATCACATGATTCAATCATGTGTCTCCTGTTATGTTTTTTAGATTTCTTTTTTTTTGTGGTTTTTTTTTTTTTTTGGGGGGGGGGTTGTGAAAAAGTGAGTAAAGCTCAATGTTTTTCTAGGTTTTTATGTTATTTTTATTCTTCTTTGTTTTTACAGCTGCTCCGCCAACAACAGGAAGGTTTGAAGCACTTGATACAAATTGTTAAAGACGATTCACATGATCTTAAACTGATGGAACAAAGTTTAGATGAATCTTCACACAGGAGATAGCAAAATAAATGTTGTTATGTATGATGGTTGTCATTACTTAGTATATTTTATCTCATAAGGCAGGAAAGTAACGGGAGACCTCAAAATACCTAAGTATTCATTTTTTTTTCCGTTAACACGTAAAAGCTTTCACATAACACAATTTAAATGACGGTTATCAGTAGTTAGCCAATTATTAGCTAGCGTTTCAATGTGCAAAATGTACGACAGGTTACCACTTTTTAGTCTGAGGAAACATAAAAATTATTTTATTTATATAATGACATTTCACATGTTTCTATTATTTTTCTGTAAACAGGAAGTTGTAGTCAAATTTTTATGAAAATTGGACATCAGCGTCCTGTTAACTGGACATTTTGATGATCCTGATATTGAGATTGAAAGCAGGGTATCACTAGTGAGCCATCGCTCACAAATTTCTTGTTATCTTATTTAGAAATATAACACACAGGGATAAAAAAGTAGTGTGATAATTGTAGGCATAGTCTATAAATGACTACAGATGTGTTTCATCGTCTCATGAAATGTCATTTAAACGGTGTTTTTTTCCTGTGAGATTAGGGCTGTTCCAGTAAAAACATACATGGAACCCGGGGACGGCATTTTAAAAAAAAATATATACTTGGTTGTTGGAAAATGCATCTATGGCACGTTACTTAGCTTGGAAATTTGCTTCTGTGAGTGGTTGTTGGGGAAAATGAAGGAATATTCTGTTGAAAGTTGTTTTTTACTTTCTCGAAATGGTCCAAAATGAATCTCTGTCTTTGTATAAACCTTTAATATAGTTGAGTTACGCGCTTTTATTGCCGGAAGTTTTTGACATTATTCTCCCGGTATTCTCGGGGTTTTGCTTCGGAGCAATATTGCAACCCGAGACGCCCGAACATCAGAAAAGATGTCAACTTCCGTCGTTTGTTGATGTGGTTCATAAGTGTTCCTCATCTCTCGATTTTTATGTAGATTAGACCGTTGGTTGTCCGGTTTGGATAGTTTAACACTAGTAATTTTTGGGGCCCTTTATAGCTTACTTTTCGGTGTGATCCAAGGCTCCGTGTTGAAGACCGTACTTAGACTTACTATTATGGTTTATACTTTAAATAAATTGTGACTTGGATGGAGAGTTGTCTTATTGGCACTCATACCACATCTTCTTATATCTATTCAGTGTGTCTAAATTATCATCAAAGCAACTCTTCCACAATTAAACTTCTTTTGAAACTGAATGAACAGTTGTTAAATCACCATGTAGTCATTGCATATTGATATCAAGAATAACCCATTCCAAAACTTCAAAATGAAAGGGTATGAGCTATGGAGTGAATGAGTAGGTGACAAAAACACCAAATTATCAAAGAACAGGGCTTTTAGTCAACAATGGACAAAATTTCCATACCCTTAAACAAGATAGTCCCTTGTGTGCAAATGAGCAGAATTTTCCAAATTGATAAACATCAATATTACTTTATACTCTCTTGTTCCTCACCTGCACAGAGTGCATGCAAACTTGAGTGATGCTTAAATACAGCAGATTTCCAGCTGAAAGTGCTAGGTATACAGGAAGAGAAGTTTTCTTGAAATCATTGATCCCCGATAAAACAAATTTTAGGAAACTTCACACAACTATCAAGGCAATCATATGGATACACACAGAAATTTCAACTTGTTAGATGAGATACAAAATAGTTCATGGTAATACACCAGCTTCATATACAGTCACTGTTGTACAGTGTGGATCAATAAAACTTCAGCATTATCTTCTATTTCTCTTCACATACCAAATATCATCGACCTGTGATATAAAGTGGTTATTGAAAATTTGCTATGGACAAATACTCTCACAATTGCGAATACCAGAAGGGTAATCCCTATATTCTGGCCTTCGAATTTGCTCTTAGACGACAAAAATCAAGATTTAGCTATGCATTGAAAAGAGGATATGTGTGCATAAAAATGAATGTTAATATATGAAATGATTTTAATGTACATATATGTGAATGCACAAGATGTAAAAGCATAAGTCTATACTTGAATATATGCAACATGCAAGAAATAGGCAAAACAACGAATATATGTTTTTTAATCAGTGTCTTAGCTAGGCAAAATGGAAGGCGCAGTGCCCCGCCCCTCTGCCATATTACCCACTTAGTGCCCATTTATAATTATCTGAAGATTACACTTTTGTTAATAAATTGCACCAAGCCAGTTAAGAAGTGTCACCTTCATTTACCATATCCTGTCGTAATTAACCCTCAGGTATACCTGAGGTAATTGGTGATCATTCAGCTGATCAGGGTTGTCGGATGATAATCATTTACAAGTAGAAATTGGATCCCGATTGGATCTATCACCATTTCATGGACAGCCAATCATTGGTTAATAATTATTTTCTTTTGTACAATTAATTTTAAAAATATTTTCAAGTTGAAAGGTCTATGTTATATAGAACCATGGGTGTAAACAATTGCATGTTGCGTATGTTTGTTTATTCAATATGTCAGTTATCTCTGTCAGTTCAATTCTTTTTAAAAATTTCTAGATCGTCAACAGTATAGGTAATTTTTTAAAAGTTAAAATTACATTTTGCCTCAAAGTATGTCATAAATGTTAAGAATCACTTGCCCTTAATCTTTATGGTGTGATAGTATACTGCTTTAAATTCTACAAACGTAAATTTTTGTCTACACATCATTCTTGTATTATTTAATAAGAATACATACATACAAGAAAAGCAAATAAAAACATGAATAAAGATATTTTTGACTTAATGGAAACATTGAGGGTGTTGCCCATCCCCTATTTTCAAATCCTAGCTAGAACACTGATTATGTGTAAATGGAATGAAGCATTCATGAAATCATGCAATGTCTTGCTATTATCTGTATGAAATACATGTATTTCACATGCAGTTGAAATATATAAAAATTAAAGAATCACCATGGGAATAGTGTTAAAGAATATATTTGAATTTTAATATACAGATAAATGAACGCAAGCAGTAAAAGCACTAGTCTATACATGAATATGTGCAACGTGCAAGTGATAGGCAAAACTACAGAATATGTATAAATGAAATGAAGCATTCATGAAATCATGCTATGTCTTGCTATTATCTGTATGAAATGTCTCACATGCAGCTGAATTATATAAAAAAGTAATGTATCACCATGGGAATACTGTTAAAGAATATTTATAAATTTTAATTTGCTTCAGTTGGTGCCTATAAAACTTGGGTTTTTACCTCTATGGGTGGGTAGGAGTGGAAAAATATCGCTTCTATGGGAGGTTACCCCAATTTTTAAGTGCCTTCCCCCGTCCCATGTATGTTTTACTGGAACAGCCCTTAGCATTTTATATGAAAGACACTGTTGATGTAATTATTTTCAGGTTAACCTTTATCAAATGATAAAAGGTTTGACATGTATGTTCAGATGTTACACACACATACACTAATAATTGTGTTTGTCATTTAATAGACACAATGTTGTGATGTGACAGTGGTGTCAAAACTTTTTCTATGATTTACATATTATATTTTAATACTTAATTTAAATTGTAAGGAATGACTGTCATATCATATGTATTTCTGTCTCTAAAGAAATGACCTCGATCACGAGGTGCACTTTAAATACATGTAGCTTTGGAAGCAGATTACATTCTGTTGTGCACCACTGAAATTGAGTTCATTTAAAGTAGTCAGAAAAAAAGTATTACATTCATTCCTAAAAAATGCTTCTTGTCAGTGATATGTCATAATGCTTCAATAAACTTCATATTAACCACTGTACACAAACAATAATTTCAATCATCATAAACTCGTGTATCGTTACGGTGTGTCCATCTGCGCTATGAAAACTGATTTGTTCAACGTGTCATAGTTTTCATTTCCTCATTCGAATACCACGGACTTGACTTTTTATGAGCAACTTGGCGGGTGTCTCTAGAAAGGAGAGGACGCTTACCCTACCAGCGCTTCTGGTCCATGTTCCCAGTTTTCAGTGGATAAGGCTAGAAACCACTAATTCCACTTCCCATAGGCTTCTATGCAAATTTCACAATATTCAATGGCTTCTCTGGACTTTACCTTAACTTTAACCTGCAGAGGACTATATATCAGCATGATTCTACATATGTCAGCTCACAATCCTCAGAATGGCATGTGGGGTTAGCAGACTTGCAGTGCAGTACTGGTCACCGGAAGTGAAGTGTCTATAAATATCATGGGAAATCCCAGTGTTTTCACAAGATAGGGGTATATTTAGAAATCATTATGGAGATTAGGCTTCACATCACAAGAAGCAAAATGCACCTATAAAATGTACAGAAATGTTTTTCCTTTCAGAAACTGTTTCAAATTTTTTCACAGCACTATGAGGAACAGGGGTAATTTCTGCGTAGGACTATTTTTGCGTACGTTCCAAATGCTTATTGGTTGAATTGGTGGTCTGTAACCTGGAGTCCAAGATGTTCATTTGCTTTTGTTACTTTTTTATGTATGACTTTAGTTACTTTATGTTCTTTGTTGTGTATGTCTGTTTTCCATGGCTGTTCTTTGTCCCTGGATTATTATTCTTTTGATTACCGCTATAATCTTGATTACTCTTTCAACTGGTTCAATTGTTGCAAGGGAAGTAACTTGAAGTAAGAAAACTCCTATTTATGTACCGTCTGTATTTCATGTTTTAGCCGATGCTGGGTTGCTTATTTATTCTTAGTTTCTTTGTGTACTTCTGTTATTTATGGTATTCTGTCTGTTTCCATGGTCTAGTCTTTGTATAGGATTATGAATATCTTTATCATTTCCTTGTTCCTTGTTACAATCTTTTACTTCGATGAATGAGTTAAATAAAAAAGAAGTAAATGTTAATTAATAACCTGTTTGGAAAATTAATCAGTTTCAATTACACTCCTTGAAACATTCACATTTCCCATTTCAGCGCTCATTCATCAAATACGGTGTGTTGTTTTTGATGACCCATAAACATTTAAAACACTTCATGCTAGGAAAAAAGAAAGACTGATCATTACTTGAACCATTTAAGAATCAGAGAGTCAAAAAAAAAAACAACAACAAATTCATGATGTCCAGACAATAACTTGATTTATTGTGAATGGATTTTCTTGACATTGTAACATAAAAAGACTAACTGTTAAGGTATTACGAAGAAAAGGGACCTGGAACTAGTAACAAGCATGTTCATGATATGCAAAAGTGAAAGGCCGCTTTAAAATTACAAAAATGTGCTACAACACAATAGGATTGCCGGAATTGCTTTAGGTGTTGTCACTTCATCTGATAATACAGATAATAACCTTAGTGAAAGTGAAAATATCTCTGAAAATGTGCCCCCAAAATGAAGGCTTGGATTTATTTAGAGGTTTTGCCTTATATTTAGGAATTAAGGATTATAAAAGAGCGACTGCGAAATTCTTATATATCCTATGTCAAATATTTAATTGCAATCAAAATTCATAACTGCATCAAACTTGAATGGTGTTTCGATACTTGCCCCAACAGTTCAGGGTTCGACCTCTGCGGTCGTATCAAGTACACCACGTGAAGCATTTAATTTTGTTCAGGAGATTTACAAAAAATAATTGCACGGGAAAAGACAAGGAAGTTGATTCACAGTAATCTCAACGTAAGATTTAATTGACCCAAATGATAGTACTTACACAATTTTACACAGGCCACCAAAGATAAATTCCTAGATACAAATATATAGTT
Source organism: Perna viridis (assembly GCA_037379345.1). Taxonomy (NCBI): domain Eukaryota; kingdom Metazoa; phylum Mollusca; class Bivalvia; order Mytilida; family Mytilidae; genus Perna; species Perna viridis. The sequence goes on from CM074520.1 coordinate 27,247,863, forward strand.
CTTGGTAGAGATTCCTCATATTTTGTAAGACATAATTCCAAATCATCTTCAAAATGTACAGAAGAAGATATTTAGAAAATGCTGGAATTTTTAATCAACAACATATTTGTCCAGTGTGGTGGACGCGTTTTTCAACAAACGGTCGGCATTCTAGTGGGAACAAATTGTGCTCCTGTATTTGCCCACATACTCCCTCACTCTTATGAGGCTGACTTTATAGCTCATCTGATCCGAAGGAAATAATATTGTTTAGCTAGATCCATTAATATCAGTTTCCGCTATAAAGATGACGTCTTAATTTTAAACAGTCCTAATTTTGGGAATTTGATACATCGCATCTACCTCTAAAGAACTTGAGATAAAGGATACTGAATAGACTGTGAAGTCAGTCTCATATCTTCACCTACACTTAGGAATGGATGGTAAAGGAAAACCACTGACCAAACTTTACGACAAACGTGAATTTTCATTCAGAATTGTCAACTTTCCTTTCATCTGTGGCAGCATCCATTCAGCACCTGCGTATGGAGTGTTCATATCAGAACTCATACGTTATGCCATAGCTTGCCGAAACTACGCAGACTTTTTTTAATCGCACTAGAACTCTAGCAAACAGGCTTCTGGTGCAAGGTTATGTTACCACAAGACATGTCATCACTACAGAAGTTTTATGGTCGTCATCATGAATTCACTCGTGGATCGTTATGGTGTATCCATCTGCACCATGAAAACTTTTACAACCTACGAAAAAGAATTCATAAATTAGTTTGCAGTTTATCATTCAACATTTTTATTTCAGGGGCGAAGTTAGACATACAGTTGCTACACAACTGAATTTACACATAATTGCGGAACAAATAACCATACACAAATCTTTTGTGTTTTAAAGGAAACATATAACTAACAGAAGATTATCTGATGTAAAGAAATATATCTGTCCACATTATATTAGTGTCTTCTTTTTTCTAGATACTGACTGTTCTTGGGATTTAATAACATTGTGGATCCTAACGCTCATATCTGCCATGTGAAAAATCATAATCCCCTCAAGGAAGCTGTCAGGGTTGTTTCTGGATTTTTAACATGTATAAAAAAAACAAAAAGTAATGTTCTTTAAATTGAAACGATGGGCATGAAATTGTAGAAAAGATTCATATACGCTTGAAGATTTGATAGACTAGGTATCATTTTAACACTGACTTATTGTTTGTTCCCTGCAGGTGGTTGCCAGATGATAACTTACGAGAGTTCGAAGATTTTGTTTTCAATCTTTGCTTGCTAATGTAGCACTGTAAAGTTCATAAATATTTATTGAAGTTCCGAGAACGATCTCACCTTTTAGTTCTCCAATTGTTTTTTTTTTAAATCAGTCATTGAGCCTCCTTTGTTTTTGATTTTCAAACTGCATTCTCCCCATAATACCTTCCGTTTTTTAAATGAGTCAACTTTGTACGAAAATATGTTCATTAAAAAGAAGGAATATGGTGGTAGGTAACAGGGTATAACCTAAATACACAATGAGAAATATTTTCAGAGATTGCCAAAAAGTCATCCCTGTCGTCATGTACTATTTTGAATGAACTTTTTTCATGTTTTCGTTTATCAGATATTATTTAACCACAATAAGGAGGGAGATAAGAGTTTGAGGTATCATAATCTGTAAGAAATTTCTATTTGCATTCATGCGCACACACGTGTCAGCTTTGTTCTTACGAGGTTTTAAAATTAGCTTACAAATATGTTTTATTCGCATGTTTAAATGTGTGAACACATGTATTATAAAATGAAATTTACCACAAACCATATATCATTGACAAAAGGATCACACTTTTTAATAACTAAAAAAGTTAATATTATGATAGAAGTCTACCTATATTTATTCTACAAATGATGAGACGAACGCGAAGATTTGAAATGTAATTAAAATTTAAGATTAATTTATAAAAGTGGATGAAAATGTATAAGGTAATTTCATAGAAGGTTTGTTGTACAAGATAATTGTACTTTACAAACAATGAATAATAAATCCCCCCTAAAATATCGGCCATGTTTTTTAATTTCTTCAATTCCGCGGAAACTTCATTTAGACAAATAAAGCATCGCTGCTGTTACCAATCAATACGGAGAAGTTATAAAAATATCAAAACGTGATGTTAATTTAAAAATGCAGAAGGACAAATAATTTGTATTATTGCGAATTTCAATATGCCATACACTTATTTGAAGGAGTTAAAATTTCAACAAAATCATCAGAATAAACTTTCATTCGAGAACAGCCCTTTAAATTAAAATTATGTTTTGACACTTTGTAGTCCGAATCGAACAAATGTTAAAATTATGTCATTTACAAAATATTGAAATTAGACTGAAAGAAGAACTCGAATGACAAACATTTATTTTTGGGGCGTATAATTCATGGTTGTGTTGTGTAACAAAATCTTTCAAAAGTTTTGTCTTTAACCTTTCGGTTTTTAATTGTAAACAAGGACAAACTCGCACAAAAATAACGTCAAGAATACTTTGGAACGAACTGCGGTTTTAAATCGTTGAAAACCACAAAGATAAAAGGCACAATAAACCGCAGACAGGTATACATGTATTTATAAAAGCGTGGGCCTTGATATTTATCTGCAGATTTTTTTGTTAATACGATTGCACGAACGAGATAAAAATATAAATGAATAATCTATGGTGATGAGTAGGCAAATTATCTTCAATGAATTGTACATTTTGTATTTATATGTAAATATAGATACACCAGGTATTACGCACGAGAGTATGAATCTCTTTCTTTCTTGAATTTAAAGGAATTACAAACCATTTGATGTGATCTCAATACTTACATGTGAGTTTTGTTTAAAAGTACTCATCGCTACCTATCTGCATAAATAGATGATATATGATATCTCCATTCATTTAAACCCAACAGTGCATTATAATATACCTGTTGAAGTCGTATGACGACAGGTAATATTTACAGTAAAATCTATTTACTTTTCTTTTACTGTTTTAATAAGATTAATAAGTAATAATTATAACTGTTCATGATTCAAAATGTAAACAAGAAAACAAACGGCAGATAAATATGTTAAGCTGCAATAATACTAAATATTGTGAAAATTAAGAATAGAAACAGCACTTTAAATCAGTTCTATACTGTAGAAGACTGATATACAGTTATGCAGGTTTGATATGAAAACTTAAGTGAAAATTTACCGTAGATGGGATTGGTGGCGTGTATTATTTACATAGTTGGTATACGTAAACCACAGTTTTTTTGCTGTGTCTCGTAAATATCTATGGGACAGTAGTAGTTTGAAATATTTTACAATGTCTGGAGAGAAAATGGATGAGATATTCTCGAGCTGTTCATTAAATAGAGTTCCGAAAACGGATTCATGTACTAAATGTTATTCGGAAATATGTGGTACTTGTCAAATTAGACAGGACTTTCTTTACAATGAGGTTACCTCAAAGAAACACAGTTCCGAGTTATATGTGGATCAGATATACACTTGTAATAAATGTGACCAATCTTGGATGGACAAATATTATTTTTGTTTTAATTGTGGAAGGCTGGTCTGTGAGTCCTATGTTGATGGACATGAAACTTGTCCCGATCTACACAGTCTGGTTGAGAGTGACGTCATTAAACGAAGGAGACTCATGAAGACATGCAAGGACCTCGAACAGTTTGAGACCACTCTGAAAAGGAACAAAGAAGATTTGGAAAATATTCGGAAGGAAGAACAAAACTCCGAACTTTTACTTTCATTGACTCAGGCATCAACTTGCCTTAGGACAAAAATAGATGAAACAATTAATTCGTTTTCTAAAGAATCGAAAATATTTCAGGACAAAGTATTTGGAATTGACCAATACATACAACAACAAAGTTCATCATTTGAAAAATTGAAGGGACGTCTACAAAACATTAAAACTGATACTTTTCCCGTGGCATTTCTACAACATATTACGGAATGGGACAATTTATTTTCACGATTGTCACAAAATCAGTCTAAATTAGACCTATCTGGATTACGCAACACTTCTATAGCGAATGTTGAATGTAAAACTATTGACTATGATAAGCATTTTGTTAACAATATTCTTGGTGTATGTGGGTAAGGTTTCAATATCAACAACAACTAACCATTTATTTCAATGAAACACCAGATTTAAAGAGTTTCATTTCCACAAGATAAAACGTATTTCCTCACCTGTTTCGTTGAAAGCTTTACCATGTATTCATATCATAAGACTATTTAAATTGAACTTAATTTATCAATATAGGTGTTTAAAGAACAAACAAAAACTAAATTGAAGCCAGTTGAAATACCTGAATTGGTTGTGCGTAACCATATGTAGGAAAAATGAGTTGCACATGTGCTGCACGTACTGTTCACAGTATCCAGCGTATCAAGACGTTATATTCGGCACGCGCAGCGCTACCCTATATTGTCATGTCTTTTATTTTGTCATTTGTTTTTAGAACATTTATAGCTTCTTCCAACACACAGGAACTAAGTTATACATATTATTTATTTTAAAAAAAAATGTTCAATTTGATGCATTTAAATTTTGCATAGGTGGTGTATCGTTCACTTAAAATCTAACTGCGTGTTATCTAATGAGTTTAAGTTGCAACCACGTCAATTGTGAATGAATTTTTAAACAACAACAAAAATAACATTTTTTTAGACCGCCTTGTTAGCCACATAATTTTGTAGTTCTTAAATTTTCAGTAAAATACCAGATAGTGACAGGAATAATTCCAAGCAATATGTTCATGGTGATGATCTATCTGAAACAACAGGTCCTACGGCGTCAAATTCGGAAAGTAACTATGGAAGGTAATAATATTGTTTTATGTATGTTTTTTTTAATTTTAAATGTAAACTTAAGCAGGCAGTAATGCAGGCGTGCGTTAATATGTTTACAGAAGGACCCGGTGTTTTCCTCTTTAGATCTAAAATTTTCGTTTCTTCAAACGTCATGCCAAACAATATGTGTCGCTGATAAATTTTCCGACATATTTCCGGATGCGCATCAGTTACTCTGTGGATCGTGACGGTTTATCCTTCTGCGCCTTAGAAGCGATTTGTTCACTCTATCATAGTTTCCTTGCCTCATTTGTTTACCCTAGAAGAGATATTTTATGAAAGTTCGGTGCTTGTTTCTAGAAAAGGAGAGGACGACTATCATACCTGTCACTGGACTATTCTCTAAGTTAATAGCGGTGTCCTGGTTGCTCATATTTGCTCTTGTTTTATATTGTGCGTGTTATTTTGGTCATTTCATGGTATTTGTTGTGTGTGTCTATTTAACCTGTGATGTTGTTGTTCTTGGATTACGGTCTAGTCCTTAATTTTTTTTCTTATTTGTCTGTATTATATTGAGACAACAACGCAAACACTATTAAATTCAGGAATCCATCATTCAAACTTCAGGCAATGCTTCAGTGTAAATGCACGAAATTTATCTAAGAATTCTGCGATTTTAAAACCCCTCCTTTTTTTCTTTGTTTTGCAAATAAACAAATCGTAACAAATTAAGCTAAATTTAGGAGTTCAATATCATACTTTGTTTTCAACATGGTAAAATTATCCTTTGATAACTGCATTATACAAAGTTACAAGTAATTACATCCATCACACTTTAACTCTGTGTTGCACTCACCTCACCACTTTTCAAAAACGATATATGTGGTACTTGTCAAATTAGACAGGACTTTCTTTACAATGAGGTTACCTCAAAGAAACACAGTTCCGAGTTATATGTGGATCAGATATACACTTGTAATAAATGTGACCAATCTTGGATGGACAAATATTATTTTTGTTTTAATTGTGGAAGGCTGGTCTGTGAGTCCTATGTTGATGGACATGAAACTTGTCCCGATCTACACAGTCTGGTTGAGAGTGACGTCATTAAACGAAGGAGACTCATGAAGACATGCAAGGACCTCGAACAGTTTGAGACCACTCTGAAAAGGAACAAAGAAGATTTGGAAAATATTCGGAAGGAAGAACAAAACTCCGAACTTTTACTTTCATTGACTCAGGCATCAACTTGCCTTAGGACAAAAATAGATGAAACAATTAATTCGTTTTCTAAAGAATCGAAAATATTTCAGGACAAAGTATTTGGAATTGACCAATACATACAACAACAAAGTTCATCATTTGAAAAATTGAAGGGACGTCTACAAAACATTAAAACTGATACTTTTCCCGTGGCATTTCTACAACATATTGCGGAATGGGACAATTTATTTTCACGATTGTCACAAAATCAGTCTAAATTAGACCTATCTGGATTACGCAACACTTCTATAGCGAATGTTGAATGTAAAACTATTGACTATGATAAGCATTTTGTTAACAGTATTCTTGGTGTATGTGGGTAAGGTTTCAATATCAACAACAACTAACCATTTATTTCAATGAAACACCAGATTTAAAGAGTTTTATTTCCACAAGATAAAACGTATGTCCTCACCTGTTTCATTGAAAGCTTTACCATGTATTCGTATCATAAGACTCTTTAAATTAAACTTAATTTATCAATATAGGTGTTTAAAGAACAAACAAAAACTAAATTGAAACCAGTTGAAATACCTGAATTGGTTGTGCGTAACCATATGTAGGAAAAATGAGTTGCACATGTGCTGCACGTACTGTTCACAGTATCCAGCGTATCAAGACGTTATATTCGGCACGCGCAGCGCTACTCTATATTGTCATGTCTTTTATTTTGTCATTTGTTTTTAGAACATTTAAAGCTTCTTCCAACACACAGGAACGAACTTATATATATTATTTATTTAAAAAAAAAATGTTCAATTTGATGCATTTAAATTTTGCATAGATGGTGTATCGTTCACTTAAAATCTAACTGCGTGTTATCTAATGAGTTTAAGTTGCAACCACGTCAATTGTGAATGAATTTTTAAACAACAACAAAAATAACATTTTTTTAGACCGCCTTGTTAGCCACATAATTTTGTAGTTCTTAAATTTTCAGTAAAATACCAGATAGTGACAGGAATAATTCCAAGCAATATGTTCATGGTGATGATCTATCTGAAACAACAGGTCCTACGGCGTCAAATTCGGAAAGTAACTATGGAAGGTAATAATATTGTTTTATGTATGTTTTTTTTTATTTTAAATGTAGACTTAAGCAGGCAGTAATGCAGGCGTGCGTTAATATGTTTACAGAAGGACCCGGTGTTTTCCTCTTTAGATCTAAAATTTTCGTTTCTTCAAACGTCATGCCAAACAATATGTGTCGCTGATAAATTTTCTGAACACCGACATATTTCCGGATGCGCATTAGTTACTCTGTGGATCGTGACGGTGTATCCTTCTGCGCCTTAGAAGCGATTTGTTCACTCTATCATAGTTTCCTTGCCTCATTTGTTTACCCTAGAAGAGATATTTTATGAAAGTTCGGTGCTTGTTTCTAGAAAAGGAGAGGACGACTACCATACCTGTCACTGGACTATTCTCTAAGTTAATAGCGGTGTCCTGGTTGCTCATATTTGCTCTTGTTTTATATTGTGCGTGTTATTTTGGTCATTTCATGGTATTTGTTGTGTGTGTCTATTTAACCTGTGATGTTGTTGTTCTTGGATTACGGTCTAGTCCTTAATTTTTTTTCTTATTTGTCTGTATTATATTGAGACAACAACGCAAACACTATTAAATTCAGGAATCCATCATTCAAACTTCAGGCAATGCTTCAGTGTAAATGCACGAAATTTATCTAAGAATTCTGCGATTTTAAAACCCCTCCTTTTTTTCTTTGTTTTGCAAATAAACAAATCGTAACAAATTAAGCTAAATTTAGGAGTTCAATATCATACTTTGTTTTCAACATGGTAAAATTATCCTTTGATAACTGCATTATACAAAGTTACAAGTAATTACATCCATCACACTTTAACTCTGTGTTGCACTCACCTCACCACTTTTCAAAATTCGGCACATGCACCCGTCTGAACCATAAATAACATCATCTTTTTGATGTTGTACACCCACTTTTATATATATTCGTTCACTCTGACTTTATTATCTATCTTTGATAATCTGATATTCTTTCTCAAAGTATTTTACATACATCATTTTTCTTTGATAATGAACCCTTATTCTAACTGTAATACATTATTCCCCTTCTCATGTACTATAGTTTGTAGTGTTGACTAAATGTTATAAACATTTTTGTCTCGCTTGGTGTGTCATTAAGAACTGGTAAATCTGATGCAGTCGGTTTTTAGTTCACGTGACACCCATTATGCTTAGCTTAATCAAGTCAGCATTTCTGGGTCTTACAATCATCATTTCATCCGATGAAAGTGATGGCAACTGTGACATTAGGAGTATTTGTGTCAGCGTGCTTTTTTTCAAATGCAGCGTTTAATTTCATATTAAATTTTTTTTTTAAAGTTTAATCAACTAAATGATGTGTTGAAATATGAATCAAAGCTCCTTGATCACACAGTTTAAAAACAATTTCAAAAATAAGGAATCTCCTTTTATGCAATAGAATGTTGCATCACATTCTAGTTTTGTCATTGAGGCTCGTAAAAAGGGTTTCAAAGACAATTTATATCTCAGGACAAAAAACCTACCGCATTATTGAATGATTAAAACGATAATGTAATATGGTTAGAGTTTGAATTTTACAAAAAGTCTTTTTAATTATTTTTTTTTTATGGGAGTTTGTATTGCTAGTACTGCCCCGTGCAGGTCCGGGTGTTAAAAGAATAGGCCTGCAGCAGCGCTAAGCTTGTCGTAAAAGGCGACTAAATAGTGCTCAGAACCCTAGCCGGGGGCTAGGGCGCTCTGCCTACAGACCAACTGGGATGTGTGCCCCAGGTGGTGGAATGGGGTACCCCTGGCGTGTTACATGCTGGGATTGTCAGGCTATAATACGGAAAACCTGACCGCAAACCATAGTGGTACACCGTGTTGGGAAAGATGCCACGTTCTTCGCACGTTAAAGAACCCTACTGTGATATTCTCCCGGAGTAGGAACCATAGGGCTCCGCCACAGGAGGCTAAATTGCCCGACCCTGCCCACCTCTCCCTGTTTCCAGTGGCAATCAAATTTTGTCGACCCCATTGTCGTTGTGTCCCATCCCTTTTTCATTTCATCATCATTTCATGTTCATTTGATCATCAGTTTCATGTTCATCGTCTGAATATAGCTGAAATATTGCTGCCCGGACGTTAAACCCCAACAAACTAAACTGACTATTGCTAGTACTTTAGTACTTTATGTTCACGTCTTGTTTTCTTTTATTCGCTTTTAATATGTTATCTTTTTGTCAAGGTCGTTACACACTGTTTATAGATCCTCTTTACCTTAATTAGTACTATAATAGTAGCTTATTTGTTTTTGCTACGATGCTCCACCTTTCTTTCAAACAACAAAAATCAACCTTCCCTAATTATGTATTTGTGTACTTTGTATCTCTCAACTTTCCCGCACGCAGCTGTCAATCACAATCAGTGATGCTTCAAAATCTATCAAATACTGGTAGATATACTAACTCCCTCACTTTGATAGCAAAATCAATGGTATGCGATTCACCACAGAATACTTTTTTTTACTTCAATATAACACCTTGTTTGTAAATCTGACGAATGTGTTTCTTGAGCACGAGATCAATTAATTTAACTATTATGAGTAACTCTGCAAAATGTTTAAATAGCATATATTCATGCATATGTATGACATAAATAACACTAAAATACATGTAAAATCTTAAAGACATGCTTGCAATAAAACTTCAACCACGCAAAACATTTTAAGAAGGTAAAATTTGCTTCATCGACAAAATTATTTTTTTAAACAGACAAAGACGAAAGACTTCAACTATGCCTCGTCCACAGAAAAGTTCGTCAGAATCAGCTTGGTATAGTAATCACCTGTAAGTATTTCAGCCTTAAATATGCGTGAAGTGATACACACGAATGAAGTTAAAGTAATTTGAACAAAATACTTGTGCAATTGTTGACGTAACACATATCTAAGTACAAATCGTGTTAGATAAATAGGCACGAAAATGCATCCAGAAAGTTTTAATCATTTATAAACAAGTAGATTATTTAATATGAAATACAAAAGCATATTTTCAAATTTAAATATTCCATTTTTAATTACTCTTGTCCTACATTGTTATAGTATAAACTGACTTGTGTCATTGAATCAAATGTATGGATATATGATCAATAGATGATAATATGCATTTGGTTGTAGTTGTTTGTATATTGCTATTGAAAAAAAAAACAAGTATGATATCAGCGTTCCACATTGCAAAAAAATGAAATAAAGTCAATACATGTACGAAGAGTAAGATTGTTTAATCAATTTAACGCGATTTTAAAGCAGGGATGTGGTAGCCGGTTTATGTATTGAATAGCAATATTATACATATCGTAGGAGAATAAACCCGTTACGTTTTCGCAACACAAGTCACATGTCATTGTTATTTTTATTAATTTTGTTATGAATTGAAGCAAGCATGAAACCTTATAATGTTTCTGTATCATTGAAATCGAATTTTATTTTGATATGGTTTGTGGTATCGTAGGTTAAAGAAGGAGCTTGCTTCAAAGAATGAACAGATAAATAGACTCGAGACAAAATGTGTTGAATTGAAACAACGGCTTCAATTAACAAAACAAAGTCGGGATGCCACTAAAACAAAACTGCTTCAGACGGAAACGTGCCTCGCAGAACATCAACAAAAGTAAGAATATTAATGAAAAAATAGTTCATTTTTGATGAACTTTATACCATTTCTTTCACAATAATTGATGTGTAATTTTGAATATTTCAAATGAAGAATGTGGAATGATAAATATGGGTTAGGATGGGAAATTGTATATGGGGAAGTTTAAATGTTGATGGTGACGAGATGATGATTTTGAATGGGCAATATTTATTCCATTTAAAAAATGGTTTTTTGTGTATGTATGAAGAAAAATGCATTTTGTAATCACATAACTGATCTGATAAAATCTAGGCAGTAAAATGGAATAGTCTAAGAGGAAAATGTGTATAACAAATGCAACATCTAGGTAAAATCCGAAAAATGTAAACTCAAAAATGAAACATACTTGTTCCACGCATAGCCTATAGCTAGAACAAATGATAAACTATCCTAACGATCCGACACTTGTCACTGAAAATTCGTCGTCTGTTATAGATTCATATGTTGCTAATAAAATCAATTTTGTACCTTTCAGTGGGATGGGTCCTCCCTTATTATGCCAGATTAGATACCCCCTCCTGTAATTGGAATAGTAAATTCTCAACTCCTCCCCTTAGTTCCAACAACGTTCAAGCGTAAAATAATGTTGTATGAAAGAGTTGATTACGACAAATACCGACAGCTATTATCAGATACCGATTAGCAGTGCGTATTCATGTCTAACAACATTGACAAAAACTGTTTCCAAATTTTCAAATACCGAACAAATTGGTGACGGTTCAGATGGCAGAACCGAGATGGTTGACCAATTATCTGAGTAACCGTATTTGTAAAGAGAGGTGTATGCACCCTAAAGCGCGACTTAGAAACCGTGATAGCGATTGGACAAAATTCAGGCATATACGGAAATAAGTAACTTTACAAATGCGAAAAACAGAGCTACCAAAATCAACTATGGGTAAATTAAAAGATAACCATCCACCGACAAAATCTTCGTAACACATATACAATCAAGTATCTGGTATGAAACGACTTCAAGTAGGGATACCACCGTATCCTAAGTAGAAAATGTACTCAAGAATCTTAACGTTAAGAAGGCATCTGGTTCCGACCTTATTAGCCCGAGACTCGCGAAAGCCGCATATTCCGATCTAAGCAGTCTGTTGTGTAAGCTTTCCACTTTCTCACTTTCGAAGTCGTTCTTTCCAACTATGTTGAACAGAGGAAATGTGACGCCAGTAAACGGAAATGCGCGGGCAGTCAAAAACTATTGCCCTTTTTTCACTACTCGGTATAATTTCAAAATGTATGGAACGTTGTGTTTACATACACATTAACAGTTATTTGAGAGACAATCGGATTATTACCCAGCACCAGTCTGGATTCACCCACGGAGGTTCGGCTATAAATCAACTGATTGGTATTTCAATTTAGTTTGGCCAGGCTTTTGACAATTGTCAGGAAATTTACGTGGTCTTTCGTGACATTTCCAAGGCCTTCGATCGTGTCTGGCATGACGGTTTATTGTTACAGCAACAACAGTATGGAATAGCCGGGTGCCTTTTGGGCTGGTTTAGTACCTATTTAATTGAAAGATTCCAAAGCATTGTCTAAAACAGTTGTTGAAAAGTTGAAAACGTTGTCTACTGTTATTTCTTATTTTATATACGATATTGCTATCGACATCAATGCACGTATCAAACTTTTTGCCGACAACTCTAGTCTATAAATTATTGTTGAGATTTCAGATATCGCAGCGCTTGCATTGAATAGAGACATCGAAAAAATCCATCAACGGACTAAGCGGTTGCTTGTTGAATAATTAATAATAATGAATAATTATGATCTCCAGGAAGTCACAAACACCTGGATATTTATTTCTCTGTTCTTGGCACGACCATATTGAGTATATCGGTAACATAGATTACACTATGATCAATGTTCTTCGGCATGTCCGATTGATTCTCGATCAGTTTACCCTTGCAAAAATGCATTTCGCTTATTAGACCAACATTACTCGAATACAGATATTTCGTATGGTCTTTTAATTTTGATTGACAAGATCGAAAGAGTCCATATAGAAGCGATGCACGAAGTTAACATCACCAGAAAATTGATACCGTGAAACCGGATTGAAAGAAAAAAAAAATTGTTGATAAAAGGAAAGAGTAATCAAGGGAACCAAGGTTATAGCGGTAATCAAAAGAATGTAATCCAGGGACAAAGACCAGACATGGAAAACAGACACACACAACAAAGAACATAAAGTAACTAAAATCATACATACAAAGTAACAAAAGTAAATGAGCAACTCGGACTTCACTAAAAACTGGGAGCATGGACCAGGTGCACCGGTAGGGTAAGCGTCCTCTGCTTTTCTAGAAACACCCGCCGAGTTGCTCATAAAAAGTCAATACCGGGTTAGACAAACGAGGAAAGGCAAACTATGACCCGTTGAATAAATCAGTTTTCATGGTGCTGATGGATACATCATAACGATCCACGAGTTCATGATGACGACCATAAAACTTCTGTAGTGATGACGTCAATCTTGTAGCAACATAACCCTGTCCAGAAGCCTATTTGTTAGAGTTCTTGCGCGATACAAAAAGTCTGCGTAGTTTTGGCAAGCTCTGGCATAACGTATGAGTTGTGATATGAACACTCCATACGCAGAAGCCGAAGGAATGTTGTCACAGATGAAAGGAAAGTTGACAATTCTGAATGAAAAGTCATCACGTTTGTCGTAAAGTTTGGTCAATAGTTTTCCTTTACAATCGATTTCTAAGTGTAGGTCAAGATATGAGGCTGACTTCACAGTGTCTGTAGTATACTTTATCTCAAGTTCTTTTGGGTGGATGCGATGTATCAAATCCCCGAAATTAGGATTGTTTAAAGATAATACGTCATCTATATAGCGGAAACTGAGATTGAAGGATCTGGCCAAACAATATTCTTTCTTTCTGATCAAATCAGCTATAAAGTCAGCCTAATAAGAGTGAAGAAATAGGTCAGCAAGTAAAGGAGCACAATTTGTTCCCATTAGAATGCCGACCGTTTGTTTAAAAACACGTCCACCACACTGGACAAATATGTTGTCGATTAAAAATTCCAGCATTTTGTAAACATCTTCCTCTGTATATTTGGGAGATGATTTGGAATTATTTCTTACAAAGTATGAGGAATCTCTACCAAGAACTATATATTTGTATCTAGGTGTACCATCTTTTTTGGAAAATCAACGATGTATAATGTTTTTAAGTCGGGATTTTAATTGAATATGGGGAATAGAAGTATACAGTGTTGAAAAATCATAGGTTTTAATGCTATAATATTCAGACAATAGTCTTGAACTGATTGTCTCCAAAAGATCTTTCGAATTTTTCAGGATCCACATTGAATTAATACCACTACGGGAGTAACAAGTGTTGTGGTAGGACTGCAGACCGTCTTTGACAGTTTTGAGTATAGAAGTTAAAAGTTTTGAAAGAGGTTTGGTGGTACATTTTGCAGATCCAGATATGAAACGTTGTTTGTATGGATTCTTTTGAAGTTTAGGAATCCAGTACATAGACGGTAAATCACAATCATTGTCCTTGGTAGAGAGACCAAAAGAAAATAGCACAGATTTATGGTTTTCCACAATCTCTTCTTTGGAGAGAGTGGTAGCAGTGTAGGTCTTATCACTGCTATTATTTTCTACGTCTACCTCTGATAATAAACATTGGATATAAAACGTTTTGCAGACAAAAACAATGTTGTTTTGGGCTTTGTCTGCTGGTACGACAACATATTTGTCATGTATAGTAGACAATGTTTTTGCTACATCGGGGTCTTTGAAAACTGATGTAGCCTTGGCACTCATTGACCTACTTAAAACTTGCATCCGTTAAAAATTAAAGACCTCACGACCTTTAACCTTTAAAAAACTTAAACTCATAATGATATACAAGAGAATGAATAGTGATACCACCCGAGTATTTAGGTACCTTGGTACCAAATGCGCGGTCAGACTTTCACAAGAATTTTACGCGTCAATCATACAACTTATCAGCGATACGTAAAAGGACGTCTTTTTATTTCAACTATTTCTTACTGTCTACTATTAAGATGTGGAATGAACTCTCTGTAGCCACTCGTAATTCAGGACCACTGAGCATATTTAAATCATGTATTAATGTATTTTATAATATCGCACGACCATCCTACTATTACATAAGGAGTAGACTTGGTGTCTCGCGTGCCAAGATGCGCATGGACAGCATCTGTTCAGGCGTAACATGGTAGACAGTCCAAACTGTTCGTATGGCCAAGCAGAGACAAACTACAATTTCTAACTTGAATGCAACAAGTACTCGGAAATCCGGCTTAACATATCGAAACGTTGAGTTTTCAGGTTGATATTAATGTTTTTAAAGGATCTGAAGCTCTTTCGTTTTTGATTTTGGCTCATGTTTGCTCTTTTGTCTGGCAACCAGGACGTCTAATATTTTCCCTATAACAGTTTTATAAAAATGGAAATGAATTACTTATACTGAGATGTACTGTTAGACCTGTCCTATGAGTTTAACCTTTTATTTGTTTATTTAATACGTGTTTCTTTGTGTATTTTTTAGTGTTATCTCTCAAGTAAATCAGATGAATCTTTCCTATCAACTAGAAGTTGAACGTAAAGAAAATGAAAAATTAGACACGAAAAAGGAATTGCTGGAAGTAAAATCTGAGTTAGATAGGTCAAATACAAAGTAAGTAACTTGAAACCATACTAAAACAGATACAACGATAGCGAAGTCTTAATAAGAATTATATGATAAAAGAAAGTTAAACCTTTTCTCAAGGGAGTATTTATTCATTCTATACTCACTAACTGCCCACTACCCCCTCTGGCAAGTGGGGCAGCAACAATATTTATTCTTTATTTTGAAAAAGAAAAAGAATAGCTGGTAACTATTTTTTCTTTAGTTACCATCTTTTCTTTTTCTTTTTCAAAATAGAAAAAAATGAACGGGTTTCTGGTTTTGAATCTATGTAGATTAGCGACTCACAAAACCACGAATATTGGCTCCCAACGATCGATATGCTTACTACAGTATATGTTCAGTTAAGCCTTTCACTGCAGATGTTGGATCGACAGTTTTAAAAATAAACAATAATATGCTTTAAAGGGACCAATAGATAATTTCAGGTCTTCGTGATTAGTTTTTTTCCCATTTCAATCAAAGTCTGTAAGGAACAAGCATGATTGAAAAGTTTAAAGACTTATTAGAATACAACGATTTTCCTCCCTGCTCAAACTTACCCTTTCAATTCAAATATTCGGACGTTAAAATAACTGTTAGGAATAGTTCTGTTCTGAGGTGATATCTGTTGCGTCCGCTGAATTATCAATTTTCAATTGTTTTCAATAAAACATTGCTTCATTTATCAAATAGATATAGGATATATTTCCTTCTGTATACTAATAAAACTAAAGCAAGCGTAAATCGATAAACTGCTTGACTTTAAATGTAATGTTTAAAACTCAAATGTTTTACGAACGTTATCTTCACTTCAGACACAGTAAATATGTAATGTCCTTGATGACTGAAATCGAATCTCTCAAGCAAGAAATGTTGTCAACGAAAGATAAATTACGCAACTCGGAAGAAAGCCGAGCTTCAATGGAAAGAGAGGCATATTGTAAAATTGAAAGGTATACACTGTACCTGTTATCAATACACTTATGAAAAAATCCAATACCTTTATTTGTACGTGTACTTTTTTTTTGGTTGTTCTGAATCATTTTAATATTGTTTTTAACATTTGTAATAGTTAATTTTTGATTATTTTTCTTTATATTTATATTAACATATCCCCCGTTTTGTAGCCTCTTTTTTATCGTGATATTTCACCGTTTCTGTTTCTTTTCTATGTTCCCCCTGTTTCAATTTAGCTCTTAGCGTTAAATATCAACCCTTGCTCTTTAGAATTTCAGATATAACTTGTATACTTAACAAGAGGACATAGATATATTCAATTGTCATATTTGCAGCCAAATTCTTTACAAATTGTAAACCTAAGAAATATGCATATCTCTACCTTTGCACATGGTCAACATTTCCATGTTTTCGTTGATGTGTTTTTTTTTTTTTTGTTTCCTTTTCATCTGTTTGTTTTGTCTGCCTTTTGGTGTGTTTCCATGACGCTTGACGGTTACCTACAATTCTATTAACAACCTTGTAACTTTAGCGTCTGTTCTGATGACATTTTTATTCTTTTTTTTTTTTTTTTTTTTTTTTGTCATTCAATGCACTTGTCAGTCCTGGTAAAATCTTTAAGACATAACGAGATAGAAAAGTTAATGCAAAAAAGGTTTTAAATCGGACACAGTTCTGCAATTGACATAGCAGAAAAAAAATAATCGTTTTCTTCTAAAATAGAACGCAACGAATCCGACGAACGAATAGTTCATTATTTGTGTCGCTAGACACAAATAAGCATAATGATCACGCTTGCTTATATTTGTATTACGTGTAGCTTATGTAGAACTCAATTATCACTCATATGTAGGTTGGATATGGTAGAATCGTTAACGTTGTGTTATTAACCTAACCTAATGAAACCATTCTTCTTTATGTTGTACATTTGAAAACATTTTTATCGTTAGATGTCAATCCAAGTGTAAACAAAGCGAGGGGCTTATTGATGTCCTGAATCTTCAAATAAAGGGACTACAAGACCATATACATTTGATAGAAAAAGACAAAGATCGGAACGTTTACAAAGAAAGGTACATATTTTTAGATTCAGTGTTCAAAGTGTTTTATATCAGTTAAATAAAGACTACAAAAATGGTATGTGCAGAATATATTATTCGCGTAGAAACCGGGAAGATAATTCAATACAGGCGGAAAAGAAAAATTTGGTTCCATCAATGTTTTGTATCAATTCCATGGTAATCTCATAAAAAATGTAGGTAGGAACTAAGAGAAAAGGGATTCGTATGATCACAATTGGGCGACTCAGAACTTATGTATTAGGTTCTCCAAACAATTAGGTATCCGGAAGGATCATGCCAATTCTGTAGCATGTCATGCACCCCAAAAAAGGCTACATATTTTTATTTTTGTTGATAAGTTATTCTATAGGTATATATGATGAAATGCATAATTATTCTTTTCAATCTCTCTGCTCTAATTAATATCGAAAATTCAATAGGGCCAATTGTATTTGGGTGTAATTTAAAGAGTTAATTTTGAAATATACAGTACATGCTACAAAACTTTTTACCTCCCAAGAAGAAGGTTACATGAAAAACCACATTTTACTTTCTGTATACTATTACATTTTATTTTAACAATAAAAAATGTAGGCTTTCCAACTATGAATCACATTTTGCATGATTCTTACCTTGAGTGTTACACAGGCAAATGTGTCACACATGAGAATCATATGGTTTGCATCATATGATTATCATATAAATCGAGCACCATATGATAATCATATGTTTCGGTAAACATATAATTGTCGCATCGTTATCATATGATAATCATATGTTTTTTTACAAACATATGATTATCATATGTTTTAAGCCAAAATTACCATATGAGAATCATATGATAATCATATGGCTATCATATGTTCAATATCATATGATTGTCATATGATTACCATATGATTATCTTATGAATCGAGCACCATATGATCATCATGTGTGGCACATTTGACTGTGTAGGCCTTAAACAGATAAAAAAATTACTTGACTTTATTTTGAACTTTCTAGTGCTCTCATTGTAATTTAAGTCATATCTACCAAACTAACAAACAATTTTTAGAACATATGAATTTATTATCGTTAATGTCTTAAACACTTTTTGCAACATTTGGCATGTACCACCTACTACCTTGGTGTCATATTGGAATATTCGTAGGAACTAACATGCATGTTTTAGAAGAAGACATAAATATAATTAAACAGCAGTAGTATTAAAGCGACAATAAATAGTAATGGGTGCAGTAGAAATTACCAAAGCAAGAGGATCAACTGGCAGTAAAAATGACAAAATCAAAAGGAACAACTAGCAGTACAAATAACATAAGCAAAAGAAAAAAATGTTTTCTGATGCTTAGTCTAACTACTTAAAATTAGATGCAAATCGTAGAACGTAACTGGTTAATTTGAATATACCATGTAGTATGTATTATGTATTTGTTGTTTTAAATGATTCACTATAACCTAGAATAGAGCAAAAATTAGCAGTTAACTCTTTATTCTAACATTCTATTCAGAATTTCATCATTGGAAGGAGATAATCAACGATTAAAAGCAAAACTGGATCGGCTAAGGAAACTTTTTAATGAATGGACTCGATCAAGTTCAAGGTAAGGATTATAGTTATCTTGTATGTGTTTGTAATAATTTTAGTTTATTTTTTTACCAAATGTAGATGGGTGGTACCAATTAACGGAATAAGGGAATACGCCCCCATTTATTCACTATTACATGTTTATTAAATGTAGTTTACATTGTGTATGAATTAAACAAAAGTCCATTTTACATAATCATTTACATTTTGTTTAATTGAGAACGTACAGAATGCTAAGAAATGGAAATGCAAAATCAGCTCATAGCTGCAATGTTGAATAATATATAACAATATACTAAATATATTTCGTACTTAACATTTAATACGAGTCGTAAATGAACATTTAAAAAAAACAATTTTTGTTTTGCACCCGTTTTTTGTTTGTGTGTGCGTATGTGTCCGAATTCATCCATGTGTGTAAATTGTATTACATTTTAGTTTTAACAGTAGGATGTCGTACGAATTGAACGAAAATGTCGATGTCATTAAAGAAAACAAACTTCTTAAAGAACAGATAGCAGCAATCGACAACAGTAGAAAAGAAGCAACAGATCTTCTGAATAATAAGTCTGATTCCAGTGATATGATGTCTGAGTCAGTTTATTTTTACTTTATTCACATAATTAAATAAACAGATAAAAACAAAATGAAAAATAAATGCAATTTTTCTGAAATCACTTTGAAATGATTGAATCTAAGAAACACAAACTGCTTTACAGGGATGTGATTTGTATTGCATCAATACAAATTCGCATTTTTTGTAATTATTGCAAACCATTTAATGATACAATAGGCACAAAGGTAATAAAAGTCTAATAAACACAGGCAAGAATAAAAAACAAACATGTACTGTTACACTTTATAATCTTCTATTTTGTAACGAAAAGGGTGCACAGGACTAAAACAAAATGTCATTCTGTACTCCATTGACTGTGTTTGTAAGCAATAACATACTTTTTTTGTTATAGGATATTAAAAAAAAATGTTTTTTTTAATCTTTTTAGACGTATTTTGCACAGTCTGGTTTTGGAATATTATACAATAATGTAGGATTTTTTAATAAAAAAATATTATTTTTTCTTTGCAGAGAAGACGTCTGCGGAAAAACTAAAAAGAGTACTACCGTTCTTGGAGACATTTCAACTGAAAACAATAAAAGAAAACACATGTAAGTTTCAGAATAATTGAAACAATTTGGAAACAATATTTGCTTTTTATTAATGCATTAGATATCCGAGCATGCATTCAACTATAATCCAAATTAAAGGATAACGGTTAATCAATTTTGCTTCTCAGCTTAAGTATATGTATCAGATATTCACAAGATTGTATAAAAATGAAGTAACATAAGAACCTTTAACCTATGTATATTTCCTTAATACAGGAAGACCGAATTTTCTCCCTCTGTTTTGGAATTTTCATGATTTTTAAGATATTGAATGGTAGAATTTCATATAGAATATTAACTGCCGTTCTGAAAACCAATGTTCCATCTGCCTAAACTAACTTCGTTTTGCGGAAACCCATGGATATCATCTGACCGGTCTAAATATTATATTAAAATATGTAGTCATTTTATTATCTAATCAGTAAGTTTTTGTGCTCATTGGAATTTAATTTCCAATTCTGTGCAACCTTGAAAATATCAATTTACAGATTTTTTTTTAGAAGCTGACGCGACTCTCTTTAGAAAAAGAGTTTACTAGTTGTACGTCAAGCACTACTAACCCCTTTAGGCAGTTTGTTACACTACATAAATATTCATGTCAGATTTAGGTGTATGAGTTTCTTTTGTCTTCGTGTGTCAAAACCTATATACATTTTATCTTAATCTTAAACCGAGAAGTACCTAAAATGTCAGATCTTCTTAAATACTTCTTTCATTGAAGAAGTATGCTTTACTGTATTTATTTAATAAAGAATAGCATACAATGGTAACAACATGTTTTTGTACCATAGTTCGCAAAACAAAACTTCTTACATTATCATACAGTCCTAAACGTTTTGTTTTTTAATTTCAGAACGTCAATATCGTATGCGGCAACAAATATAAACATTATACAAAATTCTCAAGTCAGCTTAGCAGACAGTGGATACGATGCAAAGAGTTTATTTGATGAAAATGACTATACTACTGAATAAAACAATAACAAAACCATAACTCAAACGGGCTTAAATATATGTTAAACGTGTTAATGATTTACATAATTATCGATAGCTGCACTGTACCAAAAGATTTTCACTAGTGTTCTGTCATCACGAAATGAGGTAGATCAATCGGGCGTCTGTTTTGATTACCTATGTCATTTTTATTTTTAATTAGCAGTCTTTATAAAAATCAGATGGGAGTTGACTCATGCATGTCAAAAACCCATCGAATTCAGTTTTGTTTCGTGTTCAGAAACCGTTATAGATCACATAAGCAGTCTTATTTTTTTCATTTGGGGGATGTGCTTTTGAGATGAAATTTATATAGATTGTACATGAAATTATCACTTTGCAAGAGTTATCGTTCTTGATTTTGTTTGATTTGGTTGATTTTAATGATAGATAAATGTATGATTTTCTAAAAAGTGCAGATCTGAATACAGAAATGATTATCGTTAAGTGAAAATATAGCATATATAGGCTGAAAAAGCAAAGCATCATTTGTTTGATGGGATCTTCTACACCATGACTCATTTTACCACTGGCAGTGTCTGAACTTTATGTGGATTGATATTTAAGTATTGATGTTAACATTTTAGAGGTAGGTTTGATAGTAGACTGTAAAGTGAGTGAACAAAACCAGTATGAGTTTTTTTACTGGCTAAAAATTGCACATTTTTTGTCTTTTCAATGTAATGTTAACAATCATAGAATCAATTCACCATATTTACACACAACAGGATTTATCAATTTGTTTTGGGGATTCGCGTATGTTCCGGACTGCTCATTTACTTTTGTTTCTTTGTTGGTGTTATTTTTGGTTATTTCATACTTTTGTAGTATGAAATACTAGAATATTTAGATGATTTTGTCTTTGTTTTCACAATAAGGAGTGAACTGACGATACAGAATAGATTGATTGATTAATTGATTGGGCTTCAATGTCATATTGCTGATATTTCATACGTTCATACAATCTTTGTCCAATCAGACAGACCCAGTTTTGTCATAATACGAAACGACACTGAAGCCAATCAATAGTTTTTGGCCGACAAACTGAATTAAGGCATGACACACATTTCGGATACATTTTTCAGTTACAGCAAGCCAATCGTCACACCATATCATAAATATTGTGTGTTAAACAGTATCTACCTTTTTAAAATTCTTTCAATTATCTTGACCGGGCATGGAACTCCGGCAATCGACGCCACCACGATACCCATACAGTGTCTGTCGAAGATAAACTTTGCTTACTCTTTTTTGTTGCTATTATGCAATCAAATAATGTTTTCAACTTTACATGAATAACCCAGTTGAACGCACAATATGAACTCCTGCCACTATGTAATTATTGAATCATTGAACAAATATGAGATTTCCTAAAAAAAAAGTCCTTGCACAGTCCAAAAAGTAATCAAGAAAACCAAATTCGTTGAAAACAATATTTAACAAGGATAAACAATAGGCACACACAATGAATAACATGAAGTGTCCAAAATAACACTTACAAAGAAGCAAAAGTAGGTTAGCATCTCAGATAGTGACCGGTAGGGAAGGCGTCCTCAACGTTTATAGACACTCCCACAAAGTTGCTCAAAATATTTCCCGTCATTGGTAGACAAAAGAAAAAAACATGACACGGCAAATAAATTAGTTTCATTGTGCAGATGGATGCATCCATACGATCCACGAGTTCACGATGACGACCATAAAACCTATGTTGTGATGACTTTATTTTTTGTAGCAACATGACGCTTTTTCTGAACCCTATTTGTTAGAAGTCTAGCACAATACACAAAATCCACGTTAGTTCGGCAACCTCTGGTATTCCGTAGTTCCGCAACCTATGGTATACCGTATTAGTCGTGATGTGGTCACTCCATCCGCAGGTGCTGTAGTGATGTTTGATTTGAGGTAACTATTGAGCGTTGTTTGTATGGATTCTGTTCTGAATCCAATACATGAACGGAAGATCACAGTAATCATGGTATTTTAACCTTACGGAAAGATTAGTTTTTCTATGATGTCTTAATCTCCCATTGTGATATGGCCGGGAGGATCATTTTTGAATTGAAGTGTTTTGCAAGAACTGTCAAGTAGTTTAGCCTTAAATCCCCAATCTTGAAATCTTTCAATACTCTGTTGTAGTTGAAATTTTTAGATTTGTCTTTAGAATGGCACTAATTGTATAGAACAAGCATGGTGTATCATGTTTAATTCCTTCTAACCTATTGCTGTTGCATTGTGTTTATGCTTTTTTGTTATGTTTACTGTATTTATTTATCCTTTTTTTCGGTACATGGTGTTCAGCTGTTAAGTTGTTAACAAATAAGCCTGTCTTTTGAGACTCAACACTAATATTAAAAAAAAATAAACAAGATTCAAAACTTTAGAATGCGAAATAGAGATGTTTAATCAAGCAATTACGATCATATTACTTTTTTGTCAACAACCATCCAATAATAGTTTATATGTTGCAAAAGTGGCAATCTCCTGGCAAAGTATAACTTGTGTTTCCTCTCTCACTATCCGCTGCAAACGTGCCTTTCAGAAATTCATGAAAATAATTTGAGTCAACATTCGTAGTAAGATTAACTGCATTTTCATAAAGGACTGGTTGCAACGTCAACAGTGAGTTTTCACCGTCACAATCTGTTTCGAACTTAGAATAATAAAAGATACAAACAAATCCGGTCTTTTATACGACAAATTTTCTAACCTGAGCTACACAAACAAACAAAAAGTACTATAAATGCTGTCTTCATTGTTTCTAATGGTGATGAATGTCCTAAAACGACACAAAAGTTAGGAAGATTTATTGAATAATTAGTCTAAACAATATCCGAATCTTTTAAATTACATATACGATGTAATGGATCAATGTTTAGTAGCTACGCAGAGAAATATATCTACATTATTGACGTGAACATTCTAAACAAAGCAAACATACAATTAAAATCACGGTGACATTTAACAAAGTCGTATGTCAAATGCCAGCTTGCTAAGGAATCTTTCAGTGTAATTATAACCAAAATATTTTGAATACATGTACATTTGTACAAGGAAAGTTGACAATTCTGAATGAAAAGTCATTACGTAAAGGTTGGTCAATAGTTTTCTTTAAAAATGAATAAATGAATCATAATTGTTTGTATGCCATTAGTTTCAAGCTTACTGAAAAGCATATACACATTTGATTAGCATCATTTCAATCATAACTTACTGAAGCATGATTCCTACGTGGAACGGTACTTAAATAGTAGTTCATATGAATTTCAGATACTACTTCTGGTATATTTGGAGGTGATACTTGGTGTACACCATCCGAACAGATAATGATTTCTTCTTACGCAATATTTACACTTAACGATATTTATTTCTATATTCCAATCTGTATTTCATAAGGAAACCCACTAAAATTCACAAAATACAAAAAAAAATCAAGAATGTTACTGACACTTGTTAAACATATTATGTAGTTATTCTCACAACGATTAAGAGAAACTTTGATAATGTGTCAAGTTTCTAAGAACAAATTTGAAATGATTGTCTAATGAATGGAAGGTCTAGACATGCACCACTTTAATCTGTACGCGTCTCTTTCTCAAAATTTCAAATGAATTCATAAATACATATAGATACATTTTGAAAGTTTATATGAATGAGTTAATTTTTTAAATTTTACTTATCGGCCAAAGAACCTTAAATCCAAATGTAAATTTGTTTGGATTCAGTTTTTTGCGTTCACTTTCAATAATTATTTCCGACTGGAATAGTGGGATAAACATCGCAAAGTATATAAAAGGATAGAGTTTCAAATTTTATTAAATTTCCACCGATTAGAAGAGACGAAAGAAAAACCCTTTCTTATTTATATACTAACGGCTATCGTTTGAACGGTAAGGATATATTTCTGTTGTAATAACTATGCAGTATCAATCACGCACTCATCCAGTACACCGGTTTATTAGTGGAGTCCGGGTTGCTCTTTTATTTTTGTTTCTTTATACATGTTTCTATGGTTATTTCATGCTCTTTGTTTTGTGCCTGTCTAAACTATGAACTCAAAATAGTACTGTCCGTCCAAGTAACAGTATTTTTTTACATGACAATTTCCTGTGGACCGTCATGGACTGCCATAGATTGTCACATGTTTTGACAGATGTATACAATAAATAGTTGCTGTTTATAATGTGTTGGATTGTTACAGTTCATGCAATATATGGACAATAATTTCACTATCTGTTATGGACTGTCCTGAGCTGTTATGTAACAATAGGTGAAAGCAGTATAATTGGCCCAATTATGAAGAGGAAAATCTTGTAACAGAGAATGCCAAGATATGTTCCACCCGTATTGTACTGTTATAGCTTGTAACGGATGGGGACTGGTCAAAAAACAAATATTAAATATTATTAAAAACAATTTAACCCTGTAATAACATATAGTATAATTTATAACTATCGTGACTTTGTAGAAACAAAATTTGTTAAATTAAGCGAATTTCTTCAAAAGAAAATTATGAAAAATCCCCGCAAATTTGCAGAACTTTGTATAGCTTTGTGATGTATAAAACAGTTCACCAAATGAACGTCAGTGGGAGTTTTACAGCTTTTCTAAAAGACTGTGATATATTAGACAATTAATAAAAAAAGAAAATATGTTAGATTCTCTAATTAATATTAAACTACGAAAAACACATATGTATTAGTGCCAGACTCAATTAACAGTCCATGTTACATGTATGTTAACTTCCCTTTTAAATTGCTATTCATCCTGGATGTTGATCAAATTAACATATCGATTTTTCTCTGTCTGTTTTCAATATCGATAATAAAATGATTTTTTTTTATAATAAACTTTTCTCTATTGAATCAAAATTAATTATATTTTAAGATAACAATAATTTTTAAAAAAATAAACTCGGATAGAGGCCAGTTTTCCGGATTAAACGGGAATAACATAATTCAGGCAACATTTTAATAAATTTGGTTTTTTTTCTGACGCAGTCGATATAGTTTCGCTTTTCACCCTTTGACCTTAGAGACGCTCTTCCATGGAAACGCACATCACCTGATCGTAATTCTGTTTCCTGATTGACTAAATACTGATAATTTAGTGGCGTTCATAAAACTGCATCGAAAATTGCGCGCCAGATATTATATTTCCTGAAATGTAGAAAATTATAAGTAAAAGATAGAAAAAATTACGTGCGTTGGCTAACTTTTTGTAAAAAGAGTACTTGTTTATTTTAAAGATAAACTTGTTTGAATAGAGGGAAAGTCAAGGTAATCTGGTTTATCATTGCACCCATTATAATTATCCGTGAATTTTGAATACACAAATCTTAATTGAATTCCTCATATGTACGTCATGACTATTATTCTGTTATCTTTTTACTGCATTTGGTGGTACGTGTATTTTCTTTCTTTTGCATGTACAATATGTGTAAATTTATTCAGCCTGGAATTTCCCCATTCTTTCTGTGTTGTATTAATGATACATTTTACAATGATTTGCTAAGGACACGTTTTCAAGGTTATCCTATAGCACTACATTTACATACATTGTATCAATCGGGATGAGAGAAAAAAAGAAAGTATTTGACAAAACTAATGGTCAGTTGCTTAATATTTATGACGCTTTGATTAAAAGCTACGCTATAATACAGTAAATTAAGTATATTGGTCTCGTATGTTCAACAGACATGGGACGTTATTAAACTTTTCTTGACGGCTTTGTTAATTTGAATGCATATTCCGAACTTGAAAACTGATTTATTCAACGTGCCATAGTTTTCCTTTCCTCTTTCGTTTACCCCGGACTTGACTTTTTATGAGTTACTCGGCGGGGGTTTCTAGAAAAGCAGAGGACGCTTACCCTACCGGTGCACCTGGTCCATACTCCCATTTTTTAGTGGTGTCCGAATTCCTCATTTGCTTTGTTACTTTGTATGTATGACTTTAGTTACTCTATGTTCCTTGTCTGTTTTCATATCTGCCTTTTGTCCTTGGATTACATTCTTTTGATTACCGCTATAACCATGGTTTCTTTGATTACTCTTTAAACCCGTGTAACCTACGGGCATGGTCCATAGTAATTCAGTTAATTATCGCATTTACTTTTTTCCAATTTTATTAATATAAATATATTAAATTAAATCTATTAAAATTGATCTTCTTTGTATTGATATTTCTCTGTAATTTTCCATGATGCTAATTTACGAATATCATATAACCAACACTGTATTATAAATTACACGATCACTGTCCCAAAGAAATAGTAAGTTAATTAAAAGAGACAAGTGCATGGCTAAGTCCGCATTCGGAACCTGAATTAAATGCGTTAAGAGTGGTTAAGGCTGTATAATATTATAAATTGCTTATAGTTTAGATGTTATAAACGTTAAGAATTGTTTCCAAAAAAAAGAAAGAATAGAAAAGGAGCATGGTACTTGGGTAGTCTTTGTCTCACAAGAAAAAATAAATAGAACAGAAATTATGCGTTTTATCATAGACATGTAAAAGATGGGGTATATTTATCTTCAGTAAATCTAAAGTAGTGGTTTATGCATCTAGCTTTATATCACGACAATTTACTATCTGTTTTTTTTTCTGTAACACAACATGACAGTAGATATTACTGGTAGGTTCGATGTTACATGTTGCAGTTCCTGTATGGGATAAACTTCCCATTTTATAACGTATCGGGCAATGGCGCATGGGGAATGGGGCGAGGGGAAATAGGGGATGGGGCAATTGGGCATGGAAATGAGATATATGAATGGGGCCATAGGGAATGGGACGAGGGGATAATTTTGATTGATCAATCGAAAAAAATGTTTTTCTTCGTTGCGCAATCAGCGTACGAACCATATTTTTATGATATCAATTGAAATATATTTTTAAGTCTCTAAGAATAATTTCTAATGATTACAGGCGTCGCAATTCCTTATTCATTGACATTTTGCAATATTTAGTACATTTCTTGTCATTTTGGATTACAAATGTTCGTGCTAATATGTTTTTTAAACATATGTCACATTTGAAATTTGGACTGAAATAGTATTGTGTCAGAGACACTCGCATGATTTTAATATTGAAAAATTAAACATATAGATCGATAATAACAAGACTATTTTAAGAAATTGAAAAAGTTGATTCCTTTTCAATTGGCAGAAATACATGACAATTGTAGCTACCATAAAAAAAATGGTACTAATATAGCTTTGTGATATTGTAAACGAAAATCTTGGACCGCGTTACTGATATTAAAACTGTTCGCATCCTTACAATCTGGAGGAATATGTCATGTTTTGAGAAATTGGACTGAAATGAATGTGTCCCAGCCACATATATTATGCTTATTTTGACACTTTTAACATTTTAAACAATTGTATAAGGATTTAAGCACTTTCCAAGTGTTCCCATTCATTCAATTTGCAGAAATATCTCATTTTTAAGAATTTGGTCTGAAATATACCAATGTATGTATCAACATACATGTAATACTTTTATTGACAATTTTTAACATTTTATACCATAGTTTTGGACTGAAAGGTATATGAAAAGTGTTCACACACATACACTTTGCAAAAAACATGTCATTTTGAAGATTTTGAACTGAAATATGAGTCAGCCTTGCAAACACCAACCCAATCCTTAAAATCGCCATTGTTAATATTTCAAACAATAATTTTGGACCATTTTTGAAATTGAGAAATATGTCCCAGCCACATATGTTTCTTTTGACATTTTTTTTACATTGTAAACACAAATATCTGTTAAGGAAATTTCAAGTGTTCCAATTCGTTAAATTTGCAAACATATCTTATATTTATTAATTTGGGCTGAAATGTATGTATTGCTGCAATCCACATAATACTTATATTGACAATTTCATCATTTTGTACAATAGTTTAAGACTAATGAGTATATTTGAAATGTTATCACATTTGTACAAAATATGTCATTTTGAAAATCTTGATCTGAAATACCGGTGTCGCATCCACTAACAGGACATTAATATTGCCATTTTTGATATTTTAATCAATAATTTTGGACCATTAATTGTCACTCCTTTATAATTTGCAGAAATGTGTCATTTTGTAGAAATTAGACTGACATAAATGTGCCACAGCCACACATATGATGTTTTTTGGACAAATTTTACATTTTAAACAATAACATAAGACCATTCAGAACTTTTCAAGTATTCAATTTGTAAAAAAAAAGATATCGCATTTTTAAAATTTAGTCTGAAATATGTGTATCACAGCCATCAACATACTTATTTTGACAATTCTAACATTTTATGCAATAGTTGTAGAATGATATGTATATTAAAAGAGCTCGCACATATACACTTTGCAAAAATATCTTATTTTTAACATTTTGGACTGAAATATGAGTGTTGCAACCACCAACTCGATAATTATGTTGCCATGGTTAATATTTTAAACAACAATTTTGGACCATTGCTGCAATTAAAACTGTTCGCCTCCATACAATTTGCAGAGATGTGTTATTTTGTAGAAATTGGACTGAAATAAATGTGCCGCAGCCACACATGTGATGCTTTTTTGACAACATTTTTACATTTTAAACAATAATATCAGTCCATTTAGGAAATTAGATTTGATTGCACTCATATAATTTAAGCAACAGAAATATGTTAAGTTAATATTAATATTTAATATTAGAATAAAGCAAGAGAATCAATAAATACATTATAAAGAATCATTTTAAATGTTAAATTTGTTCACAAATTATACATATACCTACTGTTTTAAAAATATTTTGTATGATTATTTCTCATGCAGCACGGAGTGACGATATGATACACAATACAAGTATCGTGAGATTTTGGTAATCCATGAACCTGATTGCGATATTCTAAAATATATATATTTATTGTACAGACTTTGTGCATCATAATGCATTATATATGTTTGATAAAACGTTTACTTTACTCTGTCTTTTCGGAATGGGGAATAGGCATTGGACGACAGGAAATAATGCGATGCAATGGGGGATGGAGCATGGGGAATGGGTTATGGAACAATGGGGTAGGGCTATGAGGAATAGGACATGGGACAATGGAGTATGGGCAATGGGGATTGGACAATGGGGTATGGGGCAAGTGGGAAGTTTATCCTATACAGGGACTGTACTTTGTAAAAGGTAGAGTTACATTGTTCTCAATTATTGTTATCCATAACAGTTCAGGACTTTCCATTTCAGGCGATATAAATATTGTTCATGTCTATCATAAGCTATGGCAATCCAATACAGTTATAAACAGCAACCAAAATATTTTTATCACCTGTCAACAAGAATTACAATCAACGACAGTCCCTGACAGTACACTGAAAATTGTCATCGCCTATAAAGTATAACAGTTAAGGAAGGCTATGACAGCCGGACAAATTTCTATTAACACCTAACATCATCTTGGACTGGAGATGACGGTACATATTAGATGTAGTATAGATAATGTGAACTCATGTCACCGCCTGTCTTAATTATAGTATTACATCGTTTTCCCACCGGCATTTATCAGAAACTAATAGTAGACCACAGGGTCAAAAATCACTGTTTCTTGGGAAGACAGTACTAGTTTTGGTTCATAGTGCTAGTTATGATCGTTGGAAAACACCAATCCTAACAAAATATCGTGATGAACTTGTAAATACAATTTATATGTTGATGTTTGAGTTTATAACAATTTCGAAAATACAGTAAGACAATGTTTCATATCTAATAAAACAAATAAATGTTTTTACAATTATGCAATATTTTGATAAGTTTAGTCCACGATTTTGACTTAAGCAGAACAAAAAAAAAGTATACATTTAAAGACAAGTTAACATCCATAATAATATCTTACCTTTAATATTTATGACGTTCGGTTTATGAATTGTTAGTCTATTTGCTAATGATCTTGTTCTATTCAAAACATTTTTTTCTAAAATATATTATTCAATTCTAAGTTATTACAACTACAGATGTTGTATATATTTTTTTTCATATTACGAAATGGAAGATATGATCGTCATAGGTTTATTATACAACATGATTCAAAGTTTACAATTGCTACTTGTACTAATAAATATCAAATCTAGGCAAGTAAATATAATTTATTTTTGTTGTACTCTTGCGGCGTTTGATCTTTTGTGTTGACGTTCATCCTAATCTTTCAATCGGCACTTGATTTATTGAGCGTGTCATCCTTTTAGCACTAGTCCTTGTTAGTATTATTCATCTTTGAAGAAATGGATTTCTTTTCTTCTGTAATCCGTCAGCCCATGTACTACTGGTTCCATATTTATTGAGTTGAGGGGCCTTTTTTGTTCAATTTATTCTTGTGACATTTTGTCTCTTTATCTTTGGTATATTTATATGCTCTATGGCTGATTTTAAACGATTCTTCTTCCAAGTGCGTGTGTCTTTGGTTATATGAGGTTCATGACTTTGCAAAATTATTCATAGAGGCGTTAGATCGTGTTTAGTACAGTCCATTTTCTTTGGCACTAGAATTTGACATCACAAATTAAGTATTTGTCCAATTAGAAGGAGAAATGGATATATTTGTATTCTCGATAGAGCAGCAAATAAGATGGGAAGATCATATTGAAGTAATATTTTATGAAAAGTATTACTTTCCCTTTAAAACCCCAAAGATGTGTTTAGGTCTTCCGATGTAGAAAAGTGTAATATAGTATCATATAAAACTTCAAACATTAATTGAAGTGTCAATGAAATGTTGTTTCTATAAGCTTATGCCATTTTCCTTATGGACCTCGTGCTTAGATAAGGACATTTTTTTCGGTTCAAGTCTATTCACCAACAATGGTTTTCTTATTTATTTTATGTCAGTTGTCAGAAAGCCATACTGAACATTTTGGACTATAATACGTGAAAATGAACAGGATACATTTGTATCAGTGATTTTATCAGAATTGTTGTTATATCCCTTGAAATGTTATTTTGTTTTGTGATGAAATATATGTATGCTTCAGTCAGTTTTAAAAGAAATTCATTTTATAATGACAGATTGTATGGCGTTAAAATGTTTACAAATTCGAGGTGTTTTGTTAATAATCATTTGTACAATTTGTATTTCCTCAAAGCTGAATTTTGAATTTAGAAATCAAGGGAATCTAGATTCTAGCAATGATATGACAATAAAGTTATTGTGTACATGTCTATGTCTGCACTACATAGATTGCAAATGTTTTAGACAGGTATTAAAAACGAAACATTTACTTGTATACTGTTAATACGATGTTAGTAAGATAAAATGTTCGAAATAATAGTACTACTCATTTTTATATCATTTATTCATTTGGGGTAAAATCGTATCACAATGACTATGACTTTAATCGTTATTGACTATAATTGCTGCAATTAAATGAATTTGATGGTTTTTTTATAAGCGCTGGATATGCAGTTAAAACTTAAACAATGATCCTTAATTAGATTAACTATAATGATAATAATTGAAACTTTAAAATCTTATACTTCTTTAAAATCTTCCAATTTCCAGGAAATTTATGTGACGTTTCTATCCAGACATAATATACATAAAGAACAATGAAATGATCAGTTTTGTTAGAGAAAATGATTTGTATAAACAGATATGTATATTTTGAAACCTTAAGTTCAAGCTTTTTATGAGCAACTCGGTGGGTGTTTCTAGAAAAGCAATGGGCGTTTACCCTACCGGTGCACCTGGTCCATGCTCCCAGTTTTAAGTTGAGTCCGAGTTGCTCATTTACTTTTGTTACTTTTATGTTTTATTTCAGTTACTTTATGCTTTTTTGTTGTGTTTGTCTGTTTTCCATGTTTGGTCTTTGTCCCTGGGTTGCATTCTTTTGATTACCGTTATAACCTTGGTTCCCTTGATTACTCTTTTCTACCTGTTTTGAATATGTTCGCGGTTGTTAAATTCTGTATATAATTTCAAAAAAACATATTTGCATATATCAATTTTGTGGTTTAAAAAATGAGTAGTATTTCAAAGTCTAAAAACAATATCGGATACACTTTTTTACCTCATTTGACCATCGCACAAAGAGAGGAAAGTACAACAGGAAAGATCAATGCGTTTTGAAGAGTTTCACTTCATCTACCAGCATATATATCAATGTATTTAATAGACTAATCACATTTATGTTCTATTTATTCTCTGTTTTTATATCACCTTCTACATTTTGTTTGATGTCTCTCTCGGCTGTATCACTTGTACAAAAATCAATTCAAAATATAATCAATCGGTGAAATAGTTATGAAATCATAAATATTTAATGTTAAGCGTCGTTTAAAGCTATTCTATAAATTTAAGAAGACGACATAAATGTAAAGAGACCAAGTAACAAAACTACCAGCTTTTTTGTAGGCTGCACATTTAATAGTGTGTCGACGAAGTCATTATTGAAAGAAAAAATATTCGCGAATGATCTTCCTTCGTAAAAATGAATAAGGTCATTTTATGATTCGGTTCATCTCATTTATTTAAGTCTACATAAACAACAAGGTCGCCATAGGTATGAATACACAGAGTTTAATGCACACTTTTTTATCTGCAGGGACAGCAATAACATATTAGTAAACAAATGTTATTCATATTTATATGAATATAAATATTTATTAAACGATGTCTATGCTATTACGAATGAATTTATATATTTGGGCTGTAATCAGGGCTTTGAGCACCAACCCATATCTCACATACATATCATTATATTAATATGATCGACATTCCCTATTTCTTTCCGCACTTCCCGACTTCAGAACAGTTTAATTCTTTTACGATAAAACAAAAGAAAAATAAAGATAAACTGTACGGTCATTTCGTGGAGTTTTTTATTGAAATCAAAACGCATCCATAATGCTATGTAATAAATCATAATATGAATCAGTAGTTAGAAGTATTTGAATCATCTCATATTTGACAGTTAGTTATAAAGTCGACGACGTTTGTTCTCATTACACAATAATCGATGAGGCAACTCTTACATGTACCTTTGATAAAAGAGGGATTTTACCATATACGAAAATACATAGCCAATTACTGTGTTTTGACTTGAAATAAAAATTAAATAAACAGTGTGCGGATGAAGCTTAAAATCATGGTAAAGCTCAAGGCTATGCCGACTGGTTTCATTTTGCAATTAGTACGGAATCGGATATTCGTAGTTTTGTTCACTCAATGCACTGTTATTGTCTATGTTGTATTTCGTTCCCACCAACTCCCTCCCCCTGTAGGTGACGGTAAGATAGACATGTAAATGTAATTCTTAAATAGGTAAGAAAATGAACGGATCGTAAATGTGATATACTATCAGTGACAGTTTATGACAACAGAACATACTGTTAATACATTATGATAGAACAAACAGAATGAATGCAGTATAACTTCATTATTGTATATGTCTGAAATGCTGCAAATTGTACAAGTAATCTATTCTTTTATGAGATAAACTTTATATGAAGAATAAATTCCACATTGCCCATTTTCAATTAACCAATCGAATGCTTATAAAGTTATATGGGCACTTTTTATTTTAGTCAATGAGCACAATGTCTAGATAATTCCCTAACCCTTTCGCTGCCACGACAAAATTACAAAATTTTACGTTCAATGCCAAGGCTTGTATTGGACGTCGTTGTGAAGGTAATGGAGGTTTTATGACATCAACAATAGAACAATAGAAGATCCAGTGATACAGAAGAACGAAGAAATTGAATTTTCATCACCAGCCCGGTGAACCGGACCAGTTATGTTATCTTCGAACAAAAAATCAACAAAAACAACGATATCAGTCGTATCAAAATAAATTAAAATGGGGAATCATTTTCTCTAAAATATGGAAAGCTCGCGGTGATTTTACGTTTGATGGAATACGTGTACTCATATGTAACAAACATCTTTCAGGTATGCAGGGGAGTATATTGCTCGTAGAAATAGGATTCGACAATGTTCGCGCCTGCACGACTGGTTTAAAGTTGGAAAATTAACATTAAGAGAACTGAAAGCATTTTTGCTGTTATTCTTAACATGGGTGTCATAAAGAAACCTATTATATCAGAATACTGGAATACAAAATGTGCTAGCCAAGCAACAAAATGGTTCAGAGACATGTTTTCTAGGAACCAATTCATTTTAAATTTTTTTTTTCATTTAATTAACAATGATATGATTCCTAACCGTAATGACCCACAGTATTCTCCGACAGGAAAATTTCAATGCTTCATTGATTTGTTTAATGCAAAATGAAAACAATATTACACGCCAAGTCAACCCTTAAGCATCGACGAAAGTTTAATAGAAACACGGGGCAGATCATGTAATGATACAGTATATACCCTCAAAGGCGGTGAAATTCGAAGTGAAATTGTAGTTACCTGCTGAATAACTGGATACATTGTTCATCTACGTGTATATAAAGGAAAGCATTACGACCCAAATGCAGCTGGCATGTCACAGGGTAGTTACGTGGTTAGTTCACTTTTAGATTCATGCCAGTTTTTTTAATAAATGGTAGATACCTACTTCGGAAAGGGCCATTTTTAACGGGAACATTACGCAGAAATCATGCCATGCCAAACTCTATTAAAAACCCGACAATAAATTAAAAATAATCCAAGTTTCGCAGACAATGAAACAAATTGCTATTCGCTTATAGGGAAACTAGGCGTAGAAAACATGTCCGCCCTTTATTTACCGCATGTAGAGCTGAACTAAATGATAACGGAAAACCTAAAATGATTGAATTTTACAACACAATTATGGGAGCAGTTGGTTTATCAGATCCGTTAGCCAGCGCGTACAAAGTTGAAAGAAAAAACAATGAAAGTGTGGAAAAGTTGTATTTAATCTTGTTCAAAGAATGGTTTTGAATTCATATATACTGTACAAGAAAAATACTGGGATTCCATGTTTCTCATGGTTAGCTTTTCCACAAAGCATAATTGAGGATC
This sequence comes from Perna viridis, assembly GCA_037379345.1. NCBI lineage: Eukaryota > Metazoa > Mollusca > Bivalvia > Mytilida > Mytilidae > Perna > Perna viridis. Next base: position 27,284,069 of record CM074520.1, read on the forward strand.
TAGCACAAGATCATCTGTTATCGCATGGGCAAATACTTCCTAATCGTACACAAAATCATGCGCGCGTACATGTACGTATCCGTAAGATCGCCTATGGAAAAGAAAAAGACTGCAGGGTTTGTTCTGATAGATACGGGTGGAATGGCAGAAAGAGAACAAGAGCTGTTTGCACATCATGTGGGAAGGGACTGCATAAGCAATGCAAACATAATCATGTATGTATGGAAGATTAAATAATATAATTAAGAAATCTATCTTTTTTATTCCTTACGAATATGCAAGAATAAGTCATAATATAATCAAGGCAATAAGTCTATAAAAAGCTACTCCAGGAACCTTTATTGGATTCCTAGATAAATCGTGTTTTTTTTCTCATTTTCTGTTTATTTTATGTAACCAATACTCTGGAAATGTACATATTGTTATTTTTTTTTTCAATTTTGCTCCTTTACTTGCTGACCTATACCTTCACTCTAATGAGGCTGACTTTATAGCTAATCTGATCCGAAAGAAGGAATATGGTTTAGCTAGATCCTTTAATCTCAGTTTCCGCTATATAGATGACGTATTATCTTTAAATAATCCTAATTTCGGGGATTTGATACATCGCATCTACCCCAAAGAACTTGAGATAAAGAATATTACAGACACTGTGAAGTCAGCCTCATATCTTGACCTACACTTAGAAATCGATGGTAAAGGAAAACTATTAACCAAACTTTACGACAAACGTGATGACTTTTCATTCAGAATTGTCAACTTTCCTTTCATCTGTTGCAACACCCCTTTAGCACCTGCGTATGGAGTGTTCATATCACAACTCATACGATATGACAGAGCTTGCGGAAACTACGCAGACTTTTGTATCGCGCTAGAACTCTAACAAATAGGCTTCTGAAACAGGGTTATGTTTAAGCATCAGGAACAGTGTTCCAGCTTGGGTCTGAGGGCAGAAGGGTGCTGGTTCATCAGGATGTGTATGCTTGGAAGAGCGTTTACCAGTCGTTTACCAGCCGTACTTTCAATGCCCATTTAATGTTACTTAGGAGTATCTAGGCAGCCATCAACCATTCAATCAAAAATACATTGCCTCAGTTGTTGTCTGTTTGACATATTCCCCATTTCTTTTCTTATTCATACATTTACATGAATATGCTGTTTATTTGATAGAAATAAATGTTTTCCAACATATATTTGTCTTTTCATTTTTGTGTTTGTAAATGCTGGTAGGTAGTTGCTATCTACAAGTAATAACTGAAAATAAAAACTTAGTGTTCATTTTCTTATACTTTATTTTATTGGTAAGACAAATTACATCATAGTAATGTAGACAATATTAAGATGTAACAAAACAGATGAATAAGTAAACCTTCATGTTGAAAAACTGATAAGCACTAGAACATAAAACAAAGCAAAAAAACAATGTTAATACGTTATCCATTCAAAGTGAAAGTATATAAGCATTTATTAATAATCTTTCTATTTTTAAATCATAATCGTGATATCTCATGGACTGAAATTCAAAGTATAACAACATAGAAACTAGAACCATAAATTAAACTCCTAATTGACGCAGTAGAAGTTATCAAAAAGCATGTAAAAAGAGAGAATAGAAGCAGAAAGCAGGACTCAATATCGGAAAGCGGTTAAGTCTTTAATTCGGTCCAACATCCCACACTGCATGTATGATCGACATAAATTAGTACTAAAAGTCGCAGAAGCTGCAAATATATATTTCCTCCAATAATTACAAATGTGTTATTGTCCATGCGAACAAGGCGTCTAGCGTCTAGAATGCCTAAAGAAAGGATATTGGGTAATATAAAACACAATACATTGAACAAAAATAAACTTCTAGCTAACCATAATCTTTCGTTGCCACGTTAAACATTTCTTCAGATGAGAGACATGCTTTTTGACCAAGGTTATGCAAAATTCGTCCCAATCTATGCAAACGTTTTATATCTGGTATCCAAATCAAATTGAGAAATTGTCTGTCTCACATCGTTGTTACTCTAAAAAAATGAAGGTACAACTAGATACAAATATGTAGTTCTAAGTAGAGATTCCTCATACTTTGAAAAAGACATTTCCAAAATCATCCACCAAATATACCGAAAAGGTTTTCAAAATTTTTGGAATTTTTTGTCAACAACATATATGTCAAGTGTGGTGGACGCGTTTTTCAACAAACGACATTCCAGTGGAAACATATTATGCTCCATTACTTGTTCACCTATTCCTTCACTTTTATGAAGCTGGCTTTATAGCTGATCTGATCCAAAAGAAGAAACATCGTTTAGCTAGATCTTTTAATCTCAGTTTCCGCTTTATAGATCGTCTGAATATAGCTGAAATATTGCTGCTCGGACGTTAAACCCCAACAAAAAAACAAACAAATCTCTTTATAGATGACGTACTATCGTTAAACAATCCTAGTTTCGGGGATTTTATAAATGTCATCTACCCAAAAGAACTTGCGATAAAGGATACTACAGAAACTGAGAAGTCATGCCGCTTATCTTGACCTTTACTTAGCGATTGATGATAAAAGAATACTATCGATCAAACTATACGACAAACGCGATGACTCTTCATTCCGTATTTTTAGCTTTCTTTTCATCCCTCCGAGGGCGTATTATTAAATGCCACTTTTCTTTCAAAACGATAGTTCATTATGTATTCAGATCTGCATTATTGCGAAAACAATACATTATGAATAGAAATAACATTGTATAGCAGTTTCGACCTTTTTTTCCCTCGACTGGTATTTTTCACAAATTACATTTCCATTTCATGAACTTTTGGTTTAATCATACCAAATTCTAATTCCAACAATGATGATTGTTTCATGTTTTCAAGGTCTTCTTTATCAGGGTTCGATTTTTTCCTTAGTTCTGCTACATTGACGCCCGCAGCCATGTTGTTTTTTGACATTCTGAACTGACACGTGTCCTCGGACCACCCTTTTTTGAAATTCCTTAAACACGTTACGTTGCATTCAGCAACGAGAAAGAAATAAGCCTTCCATATGTCGTAATGGGGCTTGAAGGGGTATAATAGCATTTATGTTTATGGCAAATGCCTTGGCTAAGGAAAAACATATTTTTAACCATATACCCAACAGCCGTACAATCTAAATAATATGTTTAAAATGTACTTTCTATCAACCAATCATAATTCAGGGTTCGTAATAAAAGGGAATTTAATCTCTGACAGGAAATAACCAAAGCATGAACGGTAACTCTTGCAAAATGCTAAATTCATACACAATATATACATAACTTATACATGAAAGTTACAACAACTGAAAGACGAACTTAGATTGATCTTGTGGTTTATTGCTCTTTCAAAATTAGACAAAATATAAAAATGCCCTTTTGCTACATGCATAAATATTATCTTTCATATAAAGACTGCTTCATTAAACTTGTTTTGGTTTTAATTTAAAGAAGACATAACAGATCAAGATGTGTATTTATTAAAGATCACGTTACGTTTAAATAGAGAGAATGGGGAAATGTTTACACACTTGTCTTTCTCGACAATTAGATTATGCAAGATATGATTTTTTATTCAAACAAATAATGTACAAGATGAATTATTAAAAAAAAAAAAGAATTATTGATTTTTTTATGGAACACATGTATGCGTTCGTTATAATTTTGCCATCTATTTATAGTTTTTATTAAGATTATATCTAAGACGTACTGAGCAAATTGCAAAGCACATGGAAGTACATGCTAAAAAATAAGAAGTTCAGATATATTTCATCAAAATAACATAAGTTGAATATATTTACAAAGTGAAATATCAGTGCATTTAAACTAATGTTTATTAAAAGTTACTCAAGGAGATACAGAGATATAATATGTTGAATATGTCAAGCGATATGGGGAAAAGCAATTTTTTTAAAATATTTTTGTTCAAAATATATGTATTTCATACACATATCTTTCATAAATCTCTTTGTATTATTTAGAGTTTTAGCCTATATTCTGTCCTTATTTGCAACATTGCAAAACATAAACTTTGGAGTAACACGAAATGTTAATGTCTATTTATTTCATGTATTTATATTCTTTTTTAAGTTTTTTATGCGTAATTATTCATTGCTTCAAGCCGTTATCGTTTATCCCAGTATTGCATTTATACCTTTATTACACCCTGTACCTATATCACATTCCCTATATCACATCCCTTCTCGACACACATATGAAGTATATTTTTTATGTATACTTTGATAAATATGGCATGTCAACCGTCGACTTCTTTTGAATCGCAGGGCGTTGGCCTTTGAATGAAAAGGAGTCCCGGGTTGATACAGCATGTAATAAAGGTTTTGACATGTAATATCTCAATGCTTGAGTGCAATACCTTAGACATGGAAATACAAGTTATATGTGACCAACTATGTTATGAGGACAAAATGATATTTGAGAAACTAAGCCGCATACGATAATATATATATAAAAAAATAACAACCTACAACGGTTAGCGCGTGTTTATCTTAGAAATAATGATACTGTTCAAGTCGTTGCTCATTTGCCCCTTGCTTCTAGTATAACTATTGCCAAGTCCGACCTGAGAGTACATGCATACAACGTGCTGAACGAAATGCGGTCTAGTAATACGAGTGTATTGGGTAAAGCGTGTTACTAAAAAAGAACGGCAATTCCTAAAGATGAAATTTTTAACATTGGGTAGACGTTTTGAAAATAAATGAAAGCAAGTGCAATTTATAGAGCGGGGATGGTTACTCATTTTTTATATGAAATGAAAAACTTAGATAGATCTTGGAATAGTCCTATCAAGGTGAAGTTTTGTAACATTAGTTGTGTCATGACATTTGCGTAAAGTAGTAAAGGATATGTAAAAATATTTCTTCGTATTTGATTTAAAATGAAGTGAAAAAGATAAAGTCAATGAGCTTAGAGTGCAACTGTTAACCGAGCCAATATGATGTCAAGGTCGTTCCATACCTCCTTTTTTCAAGTACAAAAATGTTCAAATCTAAATTGTCTTGCAGAATCATGTCATATCATAAATGCACCATTACTAGCTATAAAAGAAACTTATACATTTTATACAATCAATTTGTACATGAACGGGTATTGAAAGACAAACAAAAGTAGAAATTGACGTAGATGCAACAGAGAGGAATTCAGTGGGCCAATACATTCTGGGAACACTATAAAGTGACAACAGACGACGAGAATGTTCAACAATACAGAGAACCACTTAGTTTGTACTTTAATAAACTGTCTGAACCGTATTTGATATTGTGAATAATCTTAGTGTTCCGCAGTTATTGGCATATATGCATTGGAAGAGTAATCAAGGAAACCAAGGTTGTAGAGGTAAACAAAAGAATGTAATCCGTGGACAAAGACCAGACATAGACAATCATACAAAGTAACAAAAGCAAATAAGCAACTCTGACTCCACTAAAAACTGGGAGAACGGACCAGGTGCACCGGTAGGGTAAGCGTTCTCTTCTTTTCTAGAAACACCCGCCAAGTTCTTCATGCAATTATCAATGCATTATCAATGTACGAATATGCACAATGTCTAACCCCTAACGCCGGATTTACGGTTTTCCATACGTCGATATGTTTTCCCTTAAAGAATATAAGCCGTCGGTGCTACTATGATTAAAATAAAAGCAATTGCTTTTTATCCGTGAAAAAGGGAACCGTTTTCTCCATCATTCATGGAAAGCAAAAGTAATCAAAGCAAGTTTTTGTCTTGTTTTTCGCTTCTTCACATCAAAGCGGTCCGTCGTGTTCGGTACATGTATATCGGACACTTCTTTTGACATCACGTAATATGTAGAGATCAGAAATGTCCCAAAAATACTCTCAATTTTGCAAATTTCGATTTAACACCGGATTTGCCGGTTTTGCATTCCTACAACGACGGTTGCAACCGTATTATTTTTATCCCGATGTAAGATACAATAGATAAACTTCATTATCCTCATTGGCACCTTTATGAAACTGTACAATGTTGAAATGATATCGAATGTTGAAACATTGTTGCAACACGAACAAACGCTATACTTGCAAACCAAACGGATACGGACTTAAATGTATAGTTATGGATAAGAATGTTACGAGATAAAAGTTGCATACCGTAAGTGTATCAACATGTTTTCGACTCTGCATGTTGTGCTTCACATGTACGAGTATGCTTGTCATATGGCGGATCTATTAAATATTAAAGGAACGGGTTCTGATTCAGAACACAAAATATTGATTTAAGTGTCATCATAGGGGTAAATTCTATCTTCAGCTCTTTATTGTAAAAAGGTATCTTTTTTCATACATTTAACAACATTGGTCTAAACCGTGGACTTAGTCCCGTTAATGCATAGTTCAAATTTTTGTATTCAAATGGGAGGGGAAATAATTCACGTGTAAAGGAAAAACAAGAATGCTTTGCTGAAATTTTAAAAAATAGTTAAATTGATTAAATTTAAATGTACATTGTTTTACATTTAATCAACCGATATGAATTTCACTAAAACAGACTTGAATTCTTGGTAATTGTTCCTCAGGTAGGGCTTATTATAGTTCGAATATTCAAAATGATTTATCTTATAATAAAGTTTTTTGTAAGAATGATATTTCAGTCATATCCCGTATTATGTTAAAATAGTGCTTTTTACATTTATTAGTTTCCAGTGGCAGGTCTTTTTTTGAATTTTGGAAATTAAAAAAAAGCCAAACTACCTTTCGTGAGAGAGTAATTAAGGTCACCAAGGTTATAGTGGTAATCCAAAGAATGTAATCCAGGCACAAAGACCAGACATGGAAAACAGACATACACAACAAAGAACATAAAGTAACTAAAATCATACATACAAAGTAACAAAAACAAATGAGCAACTCGGACTCCACTAAAAACTGGTAGCATGGACCAGTTGCACCGGTAGGGTAAGCGTACTCTGCTTTTCTAGAAACACCTGCCGAGTTGCTCATAAAAAGTCAAGTCCGGGGTAGACAAACGAGGAAAGAAAACAATGAACCGTTGAATAAATCAGTTTTCATGGTGCAGATGGATACACCGTAACGATCCACGAGTTCATAATGACGACCATAAAACTTCTGTAGTGATGACTTCAATCTTGTAGCAACATAACCCTGTTCCAGAAGCCTATTTGTTACAGTTCTAGCGCGATACAAAAAGACTGCGTAGTTTCGGCAAGCTCTGGCATAACGTATGAGTTGTGATATGAACACTCCAAACGCAGGTGCTGAAGGGATGATGCCACAGATGAAAGCAAAGTTGACAATTCTGAATGAAAAGTCATCACGTTTGTCGTAAAGTTTGGTCAATAGTTTTCCTTTACCATCGATTTCTAAGTGTAGGTCAAGATATGAGGCTGACTTTACAGTGTCTGTAGTATCCTTTATCTCAAGTTCTTTGATGTAGATGCGATGAATCAAAGTCCCGAGATTAAAATTGTTAAAAGATAATATGTCATCTATATAGCGGAAACTGAGATTAAAGGATCTAGCCAAACGATATTCTTTCTCTCGGATCAAATCAGCCATAAAGTCAGCCTCATAAGAGTGAAAGAATAGGTCAGCAAGTAAAGGAGCACAATTTGTTCCAGTTGGAATGCCGACCGTTTGTTGAAAAACACGTCCACCACACTGGACAAATTCGTTGTCGATTAAAAATTCCAGCATTTTGTAAACACCTCCCTCTGTATATTTGGAATATGATTTGGAATTATGTCTTAAAAAGTATGAGGAATCTCTACCAAGAACTGAGCACTTTACCTCTGTCGAGAAAAATTCTACACCATAAAAAATTCTTACTTAACAATCTATGCTTGCTTTCAGACAGCCGGACAGTTTGTGTAATCAGTTAGTACGGGTAGAAATGTCTATGCCTAGCTTAACTCCAGATGTAAGTCGATCCTGTGTTGACTAAAGGTTGACGAAATGTTGCAAACGAATGCACAAATTGTCAACATTTACTGCCACGGGGATATGTTGCAAAATGTTTTGTAACGTACACTGCAAGAGTGCAAATGTGATTTATTTACTTGGCTGTTCCGGCTGTGACCTCCAAACGTTTATATGGACACAGAAACGACTTAACAAAAACCCCTACTTCAAATAAGTCAACATTTCATGTTATCAAACCACGACTTCGAGAATTTCAACAAAGTACAAATTATAATCGTAGAAAAGAATACCATCTGGAAATATCTACAGAGGCTGAAACGAAAAGGCTTTTGGATGAAAGAACTCCGAGCCTTACCTATACACGGAATAAATTACAAAAACATTATCTTCTTCCATGCTTGTATAGTTAACTTTTTATAGTGCTTGTTTATTTTTCTAGTTGAATTTTATACAAGGTTCAAGATGCTCAAAACTTTGGATTTCAATGTTAACCTTTCGACAATAATTTAATACGTCACAGGTATTCACGTGATGATGCAGAAAACTGTTTTCACATTTTTTAAACACCCTACACACTCATGTAATGCCCAAAACTGATATAATCTGCATATAATTGAGTACTTTATAACAGTCTATCTTATCGAGAAACTATGTTAATCTTTGTCGGATATTGAAAATAATAGATAACACACCTTAGATAAAAGTCTTCTCTAATACAGTATCATCAAAACAGAACCAGTTATTAATATTCTGGCATAAATAAAATACCCTATTATCTACTTTTGCATAATCCTGTAATTAAAGAGATTTATTTATTCGTTCGGTTTCGTTAAGCAAATAAAAAAGTGTACCGTACAAATATGATGAAAACTCGTAATGTAAAAATTGACCTTAAAAAGCATACAGCTTCAGCTGACGAGAACGCGGAAAATAGACACGTCCATTTTAAGAGTTGGCGCGCGTTAACTTGTAGGCGGAATTTTAGGTGTACTTAACGTTTAGTCACAGTTATTTATGCGTACGCTTGTGGTTGTGCACGCACTGTAATTTCATACGTTCGGCAATCATTGCCTTCATGTATATAAAAAAGGTGTCGCTTCGCTTTTTTCAATTTTTTTATTTTTATTTATTTATTTTTTTGGCTGAGCCCTCAATTTTTATGGATTTTCATGAAGCCGGGAAATTATAATGTATTCAATAGCATATCAATACTCTCAAGAAATTAGCACAATAGAGACGGATAGACAAATTCCACCTACATTCAAAACTCTTTCAAAGCAGGATAAAATAAAAAATGTTGAATGTCGAAAAAGTGTACTCGACACATGACGTGGAAATGCCCAGCAAAGAGTTAAATTTTGCCCTGTACCTCAGCCTCAATCAATATACAGGATTTACTTGCCGACAAATCCATAGTATCTATCAACATCGTTGGTTAAAAATGTTACATCGTGTTATATGAGAAAACAAGGTATACAAAGGAAAACATATTTTATTTCTAACATATAACAAACTATTATAACAGAAGTATATGTACTTTTAAGGGCAGACATTTTACCATAGCAGAATTTTTTTTACAAAAATAGTCAGCTACAAAGTAAAATAACGAATGATCACGAAATTTTCTTTTTTTTATGAGAACTGTTTTTGTAATAGCGTAGCTTGGAGGTCTTTTTTGACAAAACGCACATTATACATGGGCATTTGTTTGTTTAAATTTTTCGACATAATGAGTGCCTAATATGCATAAGAGGACCACACGGACCTTTTTGGTGTGAAAAAGCGAAAGGTGAGACACAATGCGCATTGTTTACATTTGCTTTTCACGAATGATTGCAAAAACGATACACCTATATCTCTGGTTTTAAGCAACTGCTTGTAGCTTGATCATTATAATACTGAATGTTCATATTGCTATAAAGGTAACTGAAATTGTGTTTCATATCAGAGCAATTTACTTAGGCTAACCTAATTACTTTCTTGGGTATTTTAACATAAATTAACAAGTACAGGCGTAAGAAAAACCGAGAATCCAGCATTGAAACCGTAAAACCTGTGTTAGGGGTTTGACACGGTGGAATGGTCAAGTAAAAAACAAAATAATAACATAGACGACAACGAAGGTCATGAGCTTTAAAAATTTGAAAATGCAATTGACAGCCATATAATGATATCCATGTTATTGAACTGGACATCTTTGTGTGACGTCAAGAAAGATTAAAAGCATAAATCGTGCGTTTTCGTACAACTGTTTATCTAAATACTCATAATTATATGAAATGTTTAGTTAAATAGTTTCAGTAGTAATATACATGTACACATTTTGTCTATACATGTGACAGAGAAACTGATTTAAAGCAACAACTAGAAGAACAAAATGAGAAACTAAGGATAGATCTTGGAACAGTGAAATCAAGGTGAAGCTTAGTAACATTCATTCTGTCATGGTATTTACGTAAATAAATAAAGGATATGTAAAATGTTTCTTCGTATTTAATACAAAATGACGTGCAATAGATGAAGTCAATTAGTTTAGAGAACAACTGAACAGAATATGATGTCAAGGTTGCTTCATACATCCTTTTTTTAAATAAATAAAATGTTCAAATTTAAGTTGTTTTGCAAAATCGTGCCATATCATAAATACACCATTACTAACTATAATATAAACTAATACATTTTATATAATCACTTTGTACATGAACGGTAATTAAAAGACAAACAAAAGTAGGAATTGACGTAGGTTCAAAAGAGGGGAAATCAGTGGACATATTAATTCCGGGAATACTAAAATGACAAAAGACGAAGAGAATGTTGAACAATACAAAGAACCGACACGTAACCTACCTAATATTTGTGTGAATTTGAATGCTACAGATGGATTAGCTATTTTCATTTAAATATTCATTAAACGTTTTGTCATTGTGCGAAATATGTAGCAGAAAAAGAAAAACATCTATGAAACCAAAGTTATCTCTCTTTTCTAATATCAATTTTCAAAAAATGAAACATTAAATTGTTTTGTTTGTACAAATGCGTTTCTATATAACGTTATAAGAAATTGTAATGAAAACCTTCATTTTTTATATTTAAGTACACAAGCTTGTGTAAATATATGACAGAGGGGAACAGTTACAAAACCAACTATCAAACGTGTCCAACCAAAAGGAAACATCTGAGAAAGAACTTGAAAAAATAAAATCAAGGTGAGACCTTTTAACAATAACTCTTTCAACACACTTTTCGCCAGAAGCATACGTGTTGTTCTATCCTTTTACCAGCGAGAACACGAAAAAGAGTTTTGCAAATATCAGTTTTGTCGACTAAGAATGTTTGAATATGAAACTAGAACCATTATGAACTTTAGTAATTATGGGTCATAGATTGTGTAAAACACATATTCAATGTTCTGCCGATTAAAAGAAAAAAATCACACATTAAATGCAATTATTAGAGATGCCTCAAATAAATCAACATAAAACAAACGAACTTATGAATATTTGGATCAGCTAAATCACAAAAGTGATTTCTGAAACAAGATGTATACTTCAGACTTACATTTTCTTTTTTTTCAAATTTGGAATTGAAATATCAAATAATCTGTTATTTTTTGTTCATTGTTCATATTTCAGCTTTAAAGATCAAGTTGAGGATAACAAAAGACTTAAGGAACAGTTAGCAAATTTACAAAAGGACATGCCATAACTTAATAATAGAGTTAGGTAAATTGATATTTAATTTACTGTTATGTTTTTTGTTACGAATGCACATATATGTATTCTTTTATCAAAATATTTCAAAGTTACTGATACACTTCACACTGAGTATTAAACTCTAATGATATTCCAAGTATGGTATGGTATGTAAAGTTTTTCCTGTTTGTCTGACTCAGGACAAATTCCACTAGGAATATCAATCAAAAAAATGTTAAGCATGGACAATTTTATGTCATGACTCATAACGGCTGTATTTGCGCACACTTTGGAAATAGATGAAATTTTTGACTAAATTTTATATCTGTTGGCGTGTTTTATACTACACCTTCGTATCCCGATGATTATACAACAAAATATGATCATCACTCCTTTCCAGAAGTATCCCAATACATTTGATGTAGAAAATTTTATTTGAATTTCTTTTGAAAATTACACAAAAAGATTCAAAGTAAATAATAATTTAAATTAAAAAAAAACAACACATTTTTATATTTCCGACAATTTTTGAAAGTGTCATGAATTGAATTGAGGTTGAATTCATCCTTTGTCTTTTAATAACAGTATAAAGTAAAAACTCAATAAAAAACCCACGGAAATAAAAACTGCCAATCATAATCTCATACACACAAGTACTTAGTCACAAAAACATCATATAAATCAATATCAACATAGCAAGTGTTTTGTACAAAAAATTGTAAAAACAGCGGTGAGCGTTCCGCTGACGTTACTACTTGGCTTATCCATTTCAGTCATAATTACTAAAATTTGTTTGTTTGTTTGTTGTTTTTTGTTTTTTTTTGTTTTTTTTTTTTTTTTTGTTTTTTTTTTTTTTTTTTTTTTTGTTGTTGTATTTATTTATTTTTTTATCCCTTACACTTATAACAATTTTCTGCATAATAGAATGAAATAAATGAAACCTTTCTTGCACTTTTTTTTACATTTCCAAAGCAATAAATGTTTTACAAAAACATTTGTTTAGTTAAACCTACGGCTATACAAATATAGGAAAGGTTTTGTTTTTTTTCTTTGCGGAGTGGTAGTTGTATTTGGAAGTACATTAACATGTTATGTATCTTAAATATTTATTGCATGAAGAGAGACAACCTATTTATGAATATGAATTAGAATTCGGTGATATTTTTAATTTAATAATTGATGTTAATTACTAGATGGTCCGTAGGGTAGATAGTCTTTTTTGTTCAAATAATTAATGATAATTTGATTCAAGAAAGAAATTTCGATTGCTCTATATTATATACTGGGGACCACGAGTATGTGAATTTTAAACTTTCTTTTTTAATGATTTTTTTATGGCGGTAGATATTAAAGCACATGTTATTTTCAGTTTTGTTGTTTATGAATTAAAGAGGGTACATGTATAATTTAACTTATCAAAACTAAACAACTTTTTTGTGACGTATTATGACGTATATTGAAAAGTTGCAGGTCTATATTTAATGCATAATCTAAATTAAAAAAAGAAAAACGCTTATACACGCTAATACCCAGATTTACATTTGCGAAGCCCTGACTATTTCTATAGGCAATGTAACGATGATGGTGACGTTGACGAACCTGGTACATCTACAAGGCAGAAAACCCAAACTGTAGTAGAAGATGATCAATCTTTTCATTAATTACACAGGACATGGTTCAATACGGGTAGTTATTGAAAACTTTAGGATAACTGCAGTGTATTGATATATGGATACTTGTATCCGTCATTATGCAATTAATTGAATTTCTACTTTTTTGTATTGTATTATTATACAGTAGTAAATAATCGAAAGTTTCTTGAGTAAATAATAACAATATTAATAACATGTAAAGCACAATCGTTAACCTCACTCCTAAAATATCTGCGATGAAAACGTACAGAAAAATATTTTGCATCTCGTTATTGAGTAACAAACTTGTCAAATGCAGATCAAGTTCGAATTCCAGTTTAGATTTGTTATTTACACAACATTTATGGTCACTTAAAATTATTTTACTCCAATTTTTTGTAATATGACAGGGTATCATTTAATTTCCGATTAAATTTGCTGAACATGTTGATACGTTTGTCACTTGCTTCTGGAAAACAGATAAAAAAAACTAGTGTAAGAAATAGATATGTCAGAAAACCAGTCTTGTGTTTAAAAGAATATATGGAAAGCATATAAAATCAAATTCAGATGTTAGAACTAGACACAGCAAATATATAAACAACAAAGAACATGAAATAACCAAATATCGCGCACATAGAAATACACAACAAAGAACATAAGATACCCAAAATACCGCGCACATAGAACACATATTAAGTGATCAAACTGACTCTACTTTAGTTTGAACAAGGTACTCTGGTGGGTTTAGCATCCTTTGCATTCCCCAAAATACCCGACCAGTTCCTTTTTAAACTCACGTCAATGAAAGTGCAAAGTAATATCTGCTTATTTATATGGCATAATACTACTCTCAAATCTGCATCATTTCCCAGTGACTGAAATTGTTTAATGCTGATTTATGTGTCCTTTGATTGGTCTAGAGACCTTTAATACTTTTAATAATGCATTCCCAACCAAAGAGTTTTACTAAACCCTGTCTCATTCAATTGTCAGGTCAATCATCTGTTTAAAATAAAATAAATTGGAAATAAAAGTATAAATTGATGTTTTTGTAGCGGAACCCTACTATTCTAAAATAGCAATCGAACGCACCTTTCTTATTATTGTCTTTGAACACTTTTATTCTAATTTCTGAGCTACTTTCATTTTTGATTAAATAGTAAATTTAATCAGATTTTCTGATTGGTTAAAGATATTTTCTCTCTGTCTTGTACGAAATTATCACCTTCCGAATGGACATTTGTGGTCTAAAAGGGCGTGCAACGATCATTCAAGGTCTCGCAGCGCCTTGAGGCAAGGTATCATTAATTTAACCGAAGCAGTCCATCACTCCTCTAGCTTACCAACAACACGTGTTAAATTCACCTTTTTTACATTACTTTTTTGTGGATTTTCTAAAATTAATTAAAGTAACCATGTAAATCTGATTAACCTAGAACGCCACATTCCTACTACATAATCGTTTTGGCCCGTTCCTTTGCAACAGGTAGTTGAGACCTAAAACTTAAACCAAAGTGTTTGTTGTTACTTTTAATTACGGTGTAGACTGCATCCAGAGTTACGAGCTAAGGATGGTTTAGCATACAACTTATCACAGAACATGGTTGTCTACTATAGTCACTGATATCGTAGTCGTCAAATCAATTAGATCATGCAATCATAGGTAGTGCGTTCATACACTAGTCCTAAATTATATTACAAGTGCGTAATATTGGTACAAAAGTCAGCTTTGCCTCATAGCGCCTAACGGCATAAGGTCGTGCATAGTACATACACTAATGCAGCATAGTACACATGGTGTATCACCCTGAATTAGGCAACATTTAGCATAAAAAAACACATAGATCTTGTGCCCCCTGTTACATTTTAACTACTGCATATGTGTAAATTTGACAAAGAAGACAACAATAACCATAAAAAAACATTGACCGCTCTGTTGACACTTGATGCGATCACCAATTTAATGGATCCTAAAAATAAACAAAAATATCCACACCCAACCTATACTGCTACTCACTGTATGCATCAATTACCAGTATAGTTGAAAGCCTCGTGGTCAAGGTGAAATAATGCTCATCTGTGTAATGGACACAACAATGTTACAAAAAACAGGATGTAGTTGACATGCGTGTGGCTTAATTGTGTACCAAACAGCTTCTTAATTATTGACCGAGTGCAAATAAAAGGCTCAGGGTACATCAGACGTTATTCATAATAGCGTCTATGGTGCTAATGGAAAAAGTATTCAATAAATAGTCGATATAGTACAATTTGTACTTTATAAACATATGCCTGCACTTTACATACATTTATTATCATAACATTAAACCTACCGGAACAGGACTGTGTTTTTCACAGATATGATCGAACACAGGATGCAGCTGCAAAAATGTCTGTTTGACACAAAATAGAGGCTAAACCTTTCAATGAAGATTCGAAAATACGATAAATATCTTTGCTACTTAGAAATGTAAACATGACATCGCTCTGCACCTATATTATGATATATTCAAATACCATATAACTAGGCTACATGTACGTATTTAAACATGACCGCTTAGAATTTGCATGCACACCCATTGATTAAACGGAATGACAATATAATTTGTCGAATAACTGTTTAGGAGTAATCAAGGGAACCAAGGTTATGGCGGTAATCAAAAGAATGTAATCTAGAGACAAAGACCAGACATGGAAAACAAACATACACAACAAAGAACATAAAGTAACTAAAATCATATATACAAAGTAAGAAAAGCAAATAAGCAACTCGGACTCCACTGGGAGCATGCACCAGGTGCACAGGAAGGGTAAGCATCCTTTGCTTTTCTAGAAACACCCACCGAGTTGCTCATAGATTGATATACGGAATGGCCCATGCTTGCATTTTTAAACTTAATTTTATGTACAAAACAGCCTTCCATGCGTCTTTTTGTGCATTCTTTTTCAAACTTTACTTCTGAATTAATTTTGTTATATATCAAAATGAAAAATATACAATATATCCTTCATATTTATCGGGTTTCTCTCCTGAATAAACATATATTCCCCAACTATTCAGGTCGGCAGAATATTGTTTTTATTAAACATGTATTGTCTTTATTTGTTTTTCATATATGTATTTACTTATCAGCCGGAACTTGCGTCGGAAAACCTCGCTCATAGCGACGATCGTCGTTAGTATTGGTTCTAAGTAGTTGACAAAAGTACATACAAAAAATTCAATGGTGACATTTAACCAGACTCTTGCAAACAAAATGATTTGTGGCGATGAGGTATCAAATTTCAAAATGCAGACTACAAGATACACCGTCGTAGATGGCAAAATGAATAAACCTAGAGGCGGGCCCGCAATATTTAGAAAGTTTCAAGCTAGCTAATTTAAAGAAAAGGTTCAACGCTATTATACAAATATTTTGCCTCCAATTTTACACACAATCAACACCAACAAAAAAAGAGGTAGGCCCCTCTCTATGAAATAAAAAAACTGTCAAAATCACTGAAATTAGGCAAAAAATGAATTGAATAAAATAGAATATATGATTAAAGGCAAACTAGGTTCTGACAATCCACAATGTCTCATTACATACGGAATATGTTTAGTCAGTCCTAAAATGTCTTAATAAACGCAAAATGAGTATACTCAGTCCAAAAACGTCTCTAAATAAGCGCAAAATCAGTCCAAAAACGGTTGATTAAATTCAAGTTAAGTTTAGTCAGTCCAAAAACGTTTGATTGAACCCAAAATACGTTTAATCCGTCAAGATATGTCTAATTGAACGTATCATACGTTTAATCAGTCCAAATGTGTCTGATTCAACCGAAAATACGTTTAGACAGTCGAAAGGTGACTAACACGGTCAAATTTTAATTTAGACAGTTGAAACAAAAGACTGTACAAACTTTTTCAGTCAAAATCAGTCCTTTCGTCAGTCATTATCAGTCATATCAAGACTTTATCAGTTAAAATACGACTCATTATGGTACGGATATTCGTTTTTATAGTAGTGTATATGATGATGATTATAATTATTGTTAGTAGTAGTAGTAGTAATAGTATTAATACCATTGCTACTACTACTTTTAACTCTTATTTAGATATTACACTTATAAGGCTGACTTTATAGCTGATCTGATCCGAAAGAAAGATTATCATTTGGCTAGATCCTTTAATCTCATTTTCCGCTATATTATCTTGAACATCATAATTTCGGGGATTTGATAAATTGCGTCTACCCAAAGAACTTGAAATAAAGGATACTACAGACACTGTGAAGTCAGCCTCATATCTTGACCTACACTTAAAAATGAATGCTATTGACAAAACTTTACGACAAACGTGATGAATTTTCATTCAGAATTGTTAACTTTCCTTTGTAGCAACATCCTTTCAGCATCTGCGTATGGAATGTTTATATCACAACTCATTCGTAATGTCAGAGCGATCTGAAATTACGCAAACTTTGTATCGCGCTGGAACAAATAGGCTTCTGGAACAGGGTTATGTTGCTACAAGATTGAAGTTATCACTATAGAAGTTTTATATGGTCGTCATCGTCAACTCGTGGATCGTTATGGTGTATGCATCTGCACCATGAAAATTGATTTATTCAACGGATCATAGTTTTCATTTCCTCGTTTGTTTACCCCGGACATGACTTTTTATGAGCAACTTTGCGGGTGTTTCTAGAAAAGCAGAGGACGCTACCCTATCGCTGCATCTGGTCCATGCTCCCAGTTTTTAGTGGAGTTGCTTATTTGCTTTTCTTACTTTGTATGTATGATTTAGTTACTTTATGTTCTTTGTTGTGTATGTCTGTTTTCCATGTCTGGTCTTTGTCCCTAGATTATATTCTTTTGATTACCGCCATAACCTTGGTTCCCTTGATTACTCTTAGTACATTTGATAGCTTTTATACGGCAATGATAACACGATTGATTCAAAGAAAACAAAATCAACCGATGAAGATAAGTTTTAAAACTGTAGCGTAAGAATAATTGAAAAAGGAAGACAATCAAACTTGTGACCTGAATTAAATCTGGTCGCATCATTGAAGGAACCTGTGTGTTTGATGTAAGTAATCCGATAATCTATAATATTAGTAAGCCTGAGATTTTATCAAAATCAAATTGACTAAAAATAATAAAGAACAACAATCTAAGGACAAATAACATTTTGCACTTTCAGAAATTTCACGATCAAGCACAGTTCATATTATCGTAAAGGCTATATTTTAAGAATATATCCCACTCTCTGTTGTTGCGCTTATTTGGTAAAAGTAGCAATGTCCAGATTCAGCTGCTCTGGTCTTCACTGGTTTTTAATGTTTCAACAAAATTGTTGCGTTTTATGTACAAGAGCTACTGATGCTGTTTTTACACGTCAATGAGTCAGAGGTAACCACATCTTGGGAATATCGATGAATGTTTGTGACATCATTATGTTTCGCGATTCTTACCTAGGCAGAATCGTGTAGCTCATCATTTTAAGCAAAATGTAATAATAATAATAATTTATATAGGTATTTGCAGGTTGGAAAATGTCTCAATACTCTTTGAGAAAATGTTCTTCTTTTAACTAAATTATGTCACTTTTGTCAAGTGCGATTTAATTGGATATTCGCTCATATTGTCATAATTATCATTATATATCATTTCCATTTTATAAAGTCTTTCTGAAACATTATTTTAACTAGGACTGGAGTTAGTTGTTATCCTGTATTTGTATTTTCCTCGTTTTAGGTCGTTAACCTTTGATGTTGTTGGGGTGCGTTTTGAATAAGAATCTGCTATATTTTACCCCTCAATTGCAAGGTGGAATTATTGATATGATGACGTTTAGATAACATTTTTGCTATAACATAACCCACTTTTAATACATAGTGTGTAAAGGAATATGTCATTAGTGAAAAGCTATTGAAACAATAAACTGTTTATATGACAAAATGCCTTTAGTTAAGCAGAGACGTAAAAACGTTTCCATTATCGTGAAAATAATAATTATGTTTGTACTTCGGTTTCTTTTTTATACAACCATTCACTAAATCAAACTAAATAAACAGCAACCACTCTTAAAAAATGCAAATTGTATGTACTATCAACATTATTTTAACACAAAAACGCAACTAGATGAAAAAAAACTAAAACGGGTCACTGCTTCTAAACAAGAAACAAAGTAAATGAGAAGGATTTAAACATGAATGAATCACATCATGTCTATATGTTTTTAATTACGACTGCCACTGAATTGCGTTCCAAATAGAATTATCATGTTCAATGAAAAAAAGCTGATAATGATATTATTGCTTTCTTACGAGTTATCAGAAACTACTTTTAAGTATTCTGGATGACTGTTCTTGAAAAGTTCTTTATTGCCCAAATTTGCAGACTCAAATAATTCATTCTTTTCAAGTGACTTCTAGTAATGAAAAGTCATAGTGGAATTGACATGTTGGTAAGGATTAAGATAACCATTATCTGGAGAAATACCTTCTCCTTCATTCAACGGTATTTTTCGACACCCGTTTCAAATGGTGTTTGAGTTTGTAGGGATTGGATGCTTACAGGTAAAAGATATTGCTTTAAGACGTTGTCATCTATTTCATCATAATCATAATAAGCACCGTTGTTTTCAACTGCTCCATTTCTAGAAAAACCTTCCGGTGGGAGTAGAGGTAGTTGTCGAGCTCGTTCTCGTGTTTTGACGTGTTCCAGACTTTGTCGGCCATTATCATCCCTCTGTTTGGTTGAGTTTGCCACAGGACCTGTCGGTATTTCGTCAGAAACTTGTTGCTGTTGATAGTGGAAATGTGCATATTTAGAAAATCGTTTTGCTATTAAATACCACACGGTTACTATTATCAAAAGACTTCCGATGCAAATTGTGTAGAGCAAAACGTTATTACTGCCAAAGTCCACACCTGTCAAAATGTATGTTAAGAATAAAATTGTTATTTTTAATCATCATTGTGTACAAAACGTATTAGTTTCTTTTGTCAGAGATTTTTTTACTCGATCCGCTACGCTCCATGTATGAATTTAGTCATCTATTATAATTAGTATAAATGAGTTGATGGTAACTTTGTAAATACAAAGTAAGGAGTAAATGTAATGATACTCATTTTTTTAATAGGCAACTTATTATCTCCTTTTGGGCGAACTAAAATATGTTCTGTTCTGTTTTTAGTCGATCAATATTGTTACTTATCGGCAAACTCTTCAGGGTCAAAATAGTATCTGACCTTTCTCAATATCAGTCCTTTATCGATATACTGTTAACCCCGACATACGCTTGTCGTAAGAGGTGACTAAATAGTGCTCAGAACCTTAGCCGGGGGCTATGGCGCTCTGCCCACAGAGCAACTTGGTTGTGTGCCCCAGGTGGTGGAATGGGCTACCCCTGGTATGTTACATGCAGGGGTTGTCAGGCTATAATACGGAAAACCTGACCGCAAACCATAGTGGTGTACCGTGTTGGGAAAGATGCCACGTTCCTCGCACGTTAAACAACTCCCGTAGTAGGAACCATAAGGCTCCGCCACAGGACGCTAAATTGCCCGACCCTACCCACCTCTCCCTGTTTCCAGTGGTAATCAAATTTTTTCAACCCCATTGTCCTTGTGTCCCATCCCATTTTTTCATTTCATGTTTATTTTATTATCCACTTCATGTTCATCGCCTGAATATAGCTGAAATATTGCTGCTGCTCGGGCGTTAAACCCCAACAAATAAACAAACAAACAAACAAACAATGACACTTGTTACTTCTGTAGTGTTATTAATTTAATGTGGATACTGGTAAAAATATGTAGTTCATGGTAGAGATTCTCATACTTAGTACAAAATATGACTTGGTCATCTTTCTATTACACGGAAGATGTTTTTAAATGCTGGAATTATTTATCGACATATTCATCCAGTGTTTTGGACGCGTTTTTCAGCAAACAGTCGGCAATCCCATTGGAACAGATCTAGAATGTGATCTTTTACTTGCTGGCTAGGCTGACTTCAAAGCTGATCTGATCCACGAGAAGACATATCGTTTAGCTAGGTCTTTTAATCATAGTTTCCGCTATATAGATGATGTATTATCGTTAAACAATCCTAGTATCGGGGATTTGATACATCGCATCTATCCCTAAAGAACTTGGAATAAAGGATACTACAAACATTGTTAAGTCAGTCTCATTTCTTGACCTACACTTAGAGATCGATAGTAAAGGACAACTACTGACCAAACTGTACGGCAAACGTGATGAATTTTCCTTCCTTAATTTCAATGTTTCTTTCATTTGTGGCAACATCTCTTAAACACCGGCGTATGTAGTTTTCATATCACACCTTAAACGTTATGACAGAGCTTGCCGTAACAACGCAAACGTTTTTTATCGCGCTAGACTTCTTACAATTAGACTTCTAAAACAGGGTTATGTAGCTGCAAGACTGATGTCTTCACTACAGATATTGTATGGTCGTCATCATGCTCGTGGATTGTTTCGGTGAATTGATCGACGCCATGAAAACTGTTTTCAGTAAGTATCATTGTTTTCCTTGTGTTACTTTGTATATATGAGTTGTTTTATATCTTTTAGTGTGTGTGTCTGTTTTCCATATTTGATATGAAGCATAGTTGATTTTGTTTTTAAAAATATACAAAGATTTAGTACCTGGAAGAGAGTCCATATTCCTAGTGAAAAAAATCTACATTATCTTCGAAATATGCCAAACAAGATGATGTAAAAATGCTGAAGTTTTTATTCTCAACATGCTTGTCCAATGTGATGGACAAGTTTTACAACAGACCGTCGGCGTTCATACAAAGGGAATAAATTTTGCCCACTATTCTCCTCTGTATTCCTTCACTCCTATGTAGCAGACAAATTGGAAATAGTGGACCCATATCTGAAATAAACAAAATAAGACTAAGGCAACGAACAATATAACCTGGAAGCCCGGGTAATATTTTCGTTCCACAAGTTTCTCTAAAATATAACCTCGGGTCACCAGTGACGTCTTCTGTATTTTGATTGGCTGAGCGAATATGACGTTATTTTATTTACTTCTATACGTTCTAATATTCAAAGTTTAAAGAAAAATACGTTTAAATATTTTTCAAGTCCTGATATTATCTTTCGATATATATGCACAATTGTAAAATTAATTAAGATAATTTCATCTTTGTTTTTATTTCATTTCATAAGAGGTAATTAACTCATATATTATGCATATCCGTCGGTGGTGAACTGAGTTAATATTTTAGAGATCCTACTAGGGTAAAACTGCCACACATGTGTCACGCATGTACTTTAAAACACATGTGAAAAAGTGTAAAAATATTATGAAATGGATGCTTTACTCTTGTTAAAATAAATTCCATAATCTGTTCCAATTCCATGATAAATGCTTATTTGCATTTTGCATTTTTGTCTGTAGACCACAGACAGTGGTTAGTTATTAATGTTATAGGTACATGTATGTCTTAATACAGGTAAGACATGCATGTACTTGTACATGTACACTATGTATTTGACACCTACATTTTGTATGTTACTTTCAATTAAGGATCTCATTCTACTTAAACCAAAAATTTGTATTCCATTCCTGGTTATCAGACGACCTATCAGACGAAGAAAAAATCAAACTCCTGACAGTCTGTTTGTATAGGTTAATGGAAAACAAGCCTTGTACATACAGTCATGAATTTGATGTATATACATGTTTGTTCCTGTTCCATTTGTTATTGTTCATTTTTAAATACGAATGTAAAAGTGACTTTGATTTACAAATGTATTATCTATTTTAAGAATTTGAATATAGAAATTCAACTTAGCTCTATAATGTGGATGGGTATCGATACCCAATATGAATGTACATGTTTCAGTCATAAATGCTAATCATTTTCAAAATTGTCTAATATTCTAATGGGGTCACTACGGGTACGACCGGTACAAGTTTGTTACATTGTTTCTCTGACATCGAAATGTTATATGGAGACAAATCTGCGGACATTCAGAGCAAAATTGCATGACTATCATCTACATGTACATATACCTCAATAAATGGCAAATTAAGTTTTATTGTTTGATACAGCCAGTATGAAATATTCATTAAAGTTATACAAAACTTAATATAATTTCACAGTTGAGTGTTGTTATGAATGACAAAGATCGTTACCTGTCTACACAAATATTCATGACTCGTTGAAAAAAAAATTGTTTCTTTCCGAGAACACATTTTGTGCCTGATTAGGTACGAAATTTGTACTCAGAAATATACAGAAAGAAATCTATTCTTTGGAAGCCTTAGATTTGCAATTTCATCTCGTTGAACAGTTTAAAATTAGATTAAAACTTCGCTTCACAATCAACCCGTTGAATTGCTGAGCATACAACATGTATGTTAACTTTCTCAGTAAGTACACTTGCACTTGTAAAATTGATACAGGTAAGATAAATAATTGCCTGGTAAACAGTAGTTGATGAACAGTGCATTACATGTTTACTGGGTGGAAATAAAACAAACCCTATCTATTCAAACATGTTAGTTTCACTGAAACTGAATTTACCTTGAGTGAAGGTTAGTGCACTAATTACCTTTATGAGATGTTGAACAGAACATTAGGTTGCCTAGAAAGAAAGCACTGTTTAACTTTGCTTTGCCCATCAGGAAAACTTGTCACATGCATACTGGAAAATGTAATTTTTATACTCATGCATTATTAAATAATTTTGTATTGTATTATATCATTAATCTGTTTACAGTGTTAAAGTTATTTGCATGTGTGCCTGTCTTACAAGAGAGAACATGGTATACCAGTGTCCATCCGTCTGTCGTCTAGTACATTTTAACTCAAAAATGCTGTCATCAATATTTGTAAAACTTTGTTGAATTGTTTTGGTTTTTTTTTTAAGTGAGAGCCTGGCTAAGATTTTTTTTATGAATTCTGATTTTTCAGTTTTGAGTTATGGGCCTTAAAGCAATTTTCTTTTTTCGGACTCCGACTCACAAACCCTTGCAGCAATGTCCATGAAATTTTGATAATTATTTATTTCCATCAATGTAATTTCTTTATTGACTTTTATGTCTGTCTGTCTGTCCATCCACGTTAACATGTCACACTGTTACTTCGGGACCCCTCAGTTAACAAACTTCAAACTTTATATTTTTTTGGGAGTCTTACTGACTGTACTATACCCCCAATCAAATGAGTGAGGGCTATATTGCAATCACCTTGTTTGTCTGTCTGTCTGTTTCACTGTTCTGTAGCAGATATCCCTGCATAATGACTTGTACATGTAGTGTGTCTCCCCTTTTCAGACTCCGGTCTACTTCGTGTTAACCAATTGACTGAATTATTTTTAGGCGGTAGAAAATTTCCGTAACCGATTCCTCAGCTTGAATAGGAGGAACGTTTAAATATTTGGTATATATTTTGCTTTGGCATGATGATTTGTACCATGACAGCATCTCTCTTTCCCTGGTTTGACGGGTTCAAGATTTTACATTTCATCCATTATTTTAAAGATAGTATGATGTTGGATTTACATCAAGCTATACACATTTCTTTGATACAATGGAGCTATATATATAACCTAAAAACTGCATGTTTACACTAATAGCTCTGAAAATATCATGTGCCTTCTGGGGTTTAGTTAATTACATTGCTGTGCGACACTGGGGGCTAGAAGACAATGAATAAAATATAATGAGAATTCCTCTTATGTACAAAAAGGTAAAACTTCTTGTTCATGCAAAACTCATTAAAATATTAATTTAGTGAGTTACGGTGACCACTTTAAACGTAGAAATAAAGAAATATGATTTTCTTCCAATATAACACTTGTGCACTAAAATGTGTGTAAGGCTATTTTTTCGTATGTTCTAAAGCTCATTGGTTGAATTAGTGGTATGTTATGTATGTTACCTAAAAAGATGTTTGATAACTTTTTAAGGCCTCCATAAAATTTTACCAAAGTTGGACAGTTAAAAGCTTGAGGTCAGTAGGTTAAAGGTCAAGGGTACATGGACTTAATAAAATATTATTTTTGGCGCAAAAATTGGTTTCGGGAGCGTTATCTTTGAACAACATCACAAACTTTCACCAAACTTGGACAGTTGAAAGCTTATATGGTAAGAAAGTGATATTCCATTAAATTTTATTTTTGTTGCGAGGCGAAGGACCTGGAGCACTGCTCTTGTTACTTTCTAAAATGAGAAGTCTAAGCAAAAATATGTTTTTTTAGAAGAATATCAACGTTACATTAGGGTCATTAAAACTGCAAAGAGGGCCATCAATCAAATAGGGCAAGAGTGTCATTATTTTTTTTTTGCATCTTGATTCTACTCAACTCATCAGTTTAACATTTATTTACTTATAAAACGACATTATTTACACATAAGCAATGCTATGAAGTCAAAACTATTTTAAATTTTATCAGTTTTTCCGAAAATAAATGCTGAGCCACCTCCCGCTTTTTAGCTCACCTGGCCATGTGAGCTATTGCCATCACTTTACGTCCGTCATCTTCGTCGTCGTGGTTAACAATTTCTTCAAAATGACCGTTTGGGTTTATGATCAATTTCAAAACATTGCCGCCTTTACTAAAATAGAACATAGAGGTCCTACCGTAGTTTTTTGCATATATCTGCAAAACCGTTAGGTTCGGCCAATATCTTTCAATTGCTGAAATATCCTTTTTATAAGGTCTACAAAAGTCTCCAGTGATTAAAGTTGTCACACGACTCCATATAAGAGTTATTGCCCTTAAAAGGCAAAAAAAAAATATTAATTTATCAAGTCTAATCTTCCAGTTATTCTGAATCTATACATGTCTAGAAGTTCACCTGTTGCAGTAACGTTGACAGTATTCATAGAAATAGCCAGATTTACCTTGGGTCTATTTCATTATACCATTGAATAAATAATATTACAAGTGCATTTAGGACATATGGGGATGACTAATAATTATAACTTCAGAAACTCTTTGTTTTTACTTCAATATACTTCAATCTTTCAGGTTTAAAACAAATATAATGGTAAAATTAATGTATGTTTTTTAAAGACATGGATTACAAATCACTTCGTTTGTATTAAGGTTATAATCTTGTGCATTTGTTTCGTTTTACCATATCCTTTCACGAACCCCTAAATACTAATAAAAAAATCAATACTTTTCTAATTCAAAAAGTCCATCATAAAGTCCAAAGGTTTAAAGTCAGGGTGGCTTGGTCCCAGATGCCAACATCTTCAGAAAGTAAATTTTGTTGACAGGCTAGGATTTCACTGAATTAAGCACATACGGGGGAGGCACATTTTTGTCTTGGAACTCACCTATCAGAAGGCACGTAATGGGTGGTAGGGACCCTCTCCATCAGGCTAGTTAATTGGATTTTTGTTTCTAATTATTAATCCTTAATCTGACTAGGTAAGCGTCCTCTGCTTTTTTTAGAAACACACACCGATTTGCTCATAAAAAGTTTAGTCCGGGGTAACGGAGAGAGGAAAGTAAAACTATGACACGTTGAACAAATCAGTTTTCATGGCGCAGATAGATACACCATAACGATCCACGAGTCATGATAACAACCATAAAATTTCTGTAGTGATGACTTTAACATAACCCTGTTCCAGAAGCCTACTTGTTAGAGTTCTAGCGCGATACAAAAAGTCTGCGTAGTTTTGGCAAGCTCTGGCATATCGTATGAGTTGTGATATGAACACTCCATACGCAGGTGCTAAAGGGGTGCTGCCACATAAGAAAGGAACTTTGACAATTCTGAATGAAAAGTAATCACGTTTGTCGTAAGGTTTGTTCAATAGTTTCCCTTACCATCAGTTTCTAAATGTGGGTCAGATATTAAATTGTTTTGTGCGAAGTTTTCAGAAATACTAAATATTAATAATTCAAAACAAGTAATATGCACTAAAATATTTAATTAAAAGGTTACTACGTTCTACTGGAATATAAAGACAACAAATATTTGTCAAAAGTTAAGTCGATTATCATAGTCCGTTTTCCGTTCCAATCAATTTCTGAAAAAGATAATTTGACCATATTGGTACAATATAATTATATGTTAAATTTTGAAATATGAAGGATATAGATAAAGTTAAGAATCCAAAGTCTACATTTTAAAAATCAAATATCAAATGTTATCAAAAACAACAAGATAAAAATTGAAATCACTAAAAATATAAAAAAAAAACTGTTTAATATACACAGAAAATATGATTTCACGTGATTTTCATGTGATGCATTTTCGAATTTGCGATAGATTTCACGTGAATTTCATGTGAACTTTTCACGTGAAGTTCGTGTTAAATAAATTTAACATGAAATCCCATCACTTTCACAAGTTCGATTCACGAGGATTTCACATTATTTAACTGTGTATCATTTTAATAATGATAAGTCTGTGCCCTTTGCGTCTTCAGCAACATCAGATAGGTTTCCATGTCAAAACTGAAGAAACATTATCTAAGGCTAGGGAAATCAGTGTGTCTTGATCGATGCTGCTACACATTAAAAATTCCATCCTTTAAACTCTGTATACGTATATCGAATAAATTCACAATTACATTGTTTATGAAAGATTGCCGTGGGATAATGTGTCATAAACATGCTCATGTTTTATTTTTGATATTAAATTTTTCAATAAACTTGTATACGTTATCTACGAGAAAAAACATATTTTGTTACTTACGAGTTCGGGCGCAATGCTAAAGCGTTTTCATTGTTTATCTGTTGTATTCACGGAGCAGCTTATTGAGTTCACGTATCACTTCAACCAGTTCTCTTTTATCTGAAACGCACAATAGCAGTACATGTTATAACATTCATTTGAAAATGCAACTACATAAGAAATAAGGTTTTTTTGTATGTGATTTTCTTTTGATATCACCCGATTTGATAAGAAAGATATTTTTTGTTTTACAAACTTCGATTATTAAGATTCATATTTATTTTGTGGTTGGATAAGCTGTTTACATGTCATTTCATCAATGAATCACTGTAAGGATTGGTTACCCGAAATAAAAGATTGACCAAAAGTGCAAGTGTCAAGATTTTACCGTCAAGAGGCTGCCATGTTCCAAACAATGTGTCATTTCGATTATTGGTTAAATGTTTACATATGTATGTTTGACTAGTAAAAAGACGAAATTTAGGTCACATGCATGTGGTTTTGTAATTCATGAAACAAATTTCAAAGTTCTTTTTAAAGTTAATATCATTACTCGTTTACAGTCTTTGCACAATTAGAATCACTCAATTAATTATTTAAATCATTAGTGGTTCGAATGACATAAGACATAATACGAAAATACCAATTATGTTAAAGAAATGTGCGATATTTTGTAATCTGTGTACATTATAACTTGTTTGCGTTGCATCTGTGTGATTCA
The DNA here is from genome assembly GCA_037379345.1 of Perna viridis. Lineage (NCBI taxonomy): Eukaryota > Metazoa > Mollusca > Bivalvia > Mytilida > Mytilidae > Perna > Perna viridis. The sequence continues at coordinate 27,312,720 of CM074520.1, forward strand.
CCTCACTTATGTATTCAGAAGATGTGTTATAAGAATAGCTATACTATATTACCATTTTCGTCTGAAACTGAAATAACAAAATGAAATACATTATTATAATTTACTTAATTTCAAATACTTTCTGGTACAGTTAGCATTTATTGTTCATTTATACTTGATATACAACAAAAGTAAGGCATCTAAAGCGCAGAAAAAAAACACTTAGAGACTGTATATGATATCACTCTTTAAATGAACCCGTACTGCGGCAAATATTGGGCAGAATACTCTTCCGTCATTGACAAATTGGAAATTGAGAATGCGGTATCATATGTTAAAAAATGGTGTACTTTTAAATGGTAATTGAGCGAAGTCGAGTACAGTATTTAGAAATAGCTCTGTTATGAAAAACTCTTGCTAGGTTTACACTTACCCTCACTGTCGGGACAAGTTATGCATGTGCCATTTTCATCTTCGCCTAAAATACATAATGCTTTGATAATCAAAAAAAGTTCAGTAGACCCGAATGCATGTAATTTAAAATTGTGATTCTTAAGTTCATTGGCTTGACCTGAAAATGTGCCATTTTGGAATACAACAAAAAATATCCCAAATAATGTCTGTTCTGCCCCTACAACAAATAATTATTTTTTTTAACAGGATAGTACAGATGAGTTCATTTATGTATTTATTTTCTCAGAAGGGTCTCTAGTTGGATTCTGGAATGGTTTGTCTCGGCATGGTGTAGACTTCAGAAACTTAAACATCAAAAAGGCTTTCTTCAATTTGTATTTACTTTTTGGATGGGGAGGGGTAAATAGTAAACAATAGTCTCCGATTATTGCATATTTACAACCGCTTTGATACAAAAATAATGAAATGAAAAATAATAATGATAATAATAAAATTAAATCAAACCAGCAAACTAAACTTGGTACAAAAGTCGAACACCATTTAAAGTTGTGCAACAGCATACATATTAAGTAATTCAACAGTACCGCCATTTAAAATACAAATGTTCACGAATATTAGGGGAAAATTCGTAGACTATATAAAGATATGCAATTACAAGGCCTTCCAGACGACCTTATTTAAATTTCCATAAAAGCCACGTTTCCAACATGACCGCCGTCGGAAAATTAAAATAATTCATAAAAATGGACGAAAATATCGTAAAAGATAGGAGAAAGACCGCAGACTTGATTTTCTTTTCTTATAGAAATACAATGTGTGTGTATTGAATAGAACAAGCGATGGTCAGACCTCCTATGCCCTAGGTATACATTGCAAAATCGTCTCAAGTGACCACTATCCTTATTTTTGACATACTGACCCATCGTACTTTACGGGTATATAAGGGTATTCCGAGGTACAAGAGTCAAGTGAAGGTTATATATATCACCACAGAAAAATAGCCAATGTTATTGGCAGTTTTTATGCAATTATTATGTTTCCAAACCGAAATGGGAAATCATATTTATTTTGTAGGTTTTGTCTTATTATTATTATTACAAGTTTTCATTTCTCCAAAAAATTTCTCCATCCCAAGAAATACCCTAGCAATTTCGGGCCTGTCCCTTACACGCACTAATTATCTTTGGTAACGGTATAATACAGATGAGTTCATTAATGTATTTATTTTCTCAACAAGGTCTCCAGATGGATTCTGGAATAGTTTGTCTTGGTCATCGGCCTTCTGTAATCCTAATCGTGTCTAGAAGTTCCTAAGGCAATATAAAAAAAATGTATGGTCACAATCCACTGGAGAGTGTGGATCAAATGTAGTCTGCTATTTTGTTAACACATGATAAAAACCAACTATTCATTATTACTTTATTATAAGGGGAACTGTGTTAAAATAATTGTGAGAACTTACATTCACATTCTAGATCAGAAGAAGATCCGCCTGAAACAAAAAAGAATAGGAATAAAAGTTACATAAAATGTTAAAAAAAAAAAACAAAATACAAAACAAGAAAAAAACGGTGAACAAAGTTCCTACTCTAGCTCCCCAGGCCTCGGTTTCACAAAAAGTCGTAAGTGTGAAATTGATCGTAAATCATGACGTCACAATGCTATTTTAGTTTATGACGTCATTACTTACGATCAATTTTACACTTACGACTTTTTGTGAAACTGACACCAGAACCATATAATGATCATCCAGTACTATATCAAATGTTAAAACAAAAAGGGACTGATAAAACTCATTCAAAAACAATGTATTCAAACAGTATGATCCAAATATAGGACAGGAAGTCTATGTTAATCGAATCCTGGGATATGACATACGTATAAAATGCTTCTGTCAAATATCAATGGTTAGGATAAGTAAAAAACAAATTTCTGATGCAGAAATATCTGCTTCCCTTGGTCGACGAATGACACAATCCATGTTTGCAATTATGAAACCCAAATAGCATAACGATGGAAATGCAAAATAGAAGAGGCAGAACTGTTAAAGATAAATAAGCAATTTTGAAAAGTTCATATGACAATTTTCACCATCAGAATGAAGGAAAACAGACAAGATTTTCCGTATCATGCTGGACCTTTGAGTTACAATTTCATTGAAATGCACTGAAAATGAACATTTCAAGGGCAGATAACATTGTCAAAACTTCATTTTTCTAACACTCTGTTGAGAAATTCTGACCGAAGTCAGTGGTGAAGAGATCAAATAATAATATTTTCAAATAGAGAAAGTGTCTTTGAGAAATATTACATCGTCAGATTGGTGGGGTTTTGACATGCATATTTCTGATTTTTCCCATTTTGCCTGATTCTTACTAACACTTACACTTAAGAATATGTTAAAACGTAATCAAACTACATTCAAAGGGAAATCAATTAAACCAGGATTCAAATGATAATCAAAAATATATTAAGTATAACAACTAGGACAAACACGACTAACGCGACTTGACGAAATAACCAAAATAAGAAGTACAAAGAAATAAAAGTCAATGAGCTACCGGACTAAAACAAAACTGGGGTCATGGACTAGGTGCACCAGTATGTAATGCATTCTCTGCTTTTCTAGAAATACCCGTTGAGTTGCTCATAAAAAGTAACGACCGGGATAGATGAACGAAAAAAAAAGATATGACACTATTCTCGTGAATACTCCAAAACAATCTGTTCCGAAAAATATTTGTTGTGATAAGAACCCAACGCTTTGTCGTTAGTCAACAAATGACAAAGGGTGTTTTGCTATATCAAATCCCAAGAGTTTCTATCACAATGTTTGCTTATAGAAAAAATTGAAATGAGGTTAAAAATGAGTAAACGCTAGCCCTTAACTCCTATTTTGATTTTTTTCTTCGGACCCTCTCCCATATAATACATTTGTAATAATTTTTAATTCTGGATCCGCATTAATATTCTATAGCATTACTTAAGATGAGGAGCATTGTATATAAGGGAAAAATAGTAGAGACGCAAGTTCCTCCATGTTTTAGAACTTAGTCCGAAATAATTAGTTACCAGCTCGTATAAAATGTCTTCTTGTTTGTTTTGTTGGTGGTTTTGTTGGTCGTGGTGTAGGACATGTTTCCGGGCACTCACCGTTGGCTAGGAGACCTGCAATTTGAAAAATAAAAACTATTCAATCATTAACCGTTCTGAAATAAATGAAATGGGACTCCCATCTCTTAATATCTGCTGAATCAAGAGATACTTAAGTAATACTTGATACAATGTAATCAAACATAACATTTGGTATATTATAGAGTATAGAGTTAAGTATATTTAATATGTACATATAGATTCATACATATATTTATTACTATCTTAGGCTTCTTTATAAATCAAATATATAACAAGTTCAGTTACGAGACAAGTAACTGGCCATTTTTACAAAATTTAATAATTCAGTAGCTGTCTTTGTAAGAATCATGCAAAATCTGAAAAATGTGATACACTCCAAAAAGGCTACATATTTTTTTATTTTTGTAATTAAGTTGTTTTATGAGTCTATACTATGAAATGTTTAATTATTCATTCAAATCTGCCTGCTCTTAAGAGATAATCAACATTGAAAATCCAATAGATTCTATTGTATATGAGCGGCATTTACAGAGTTATCTCCCTATATTTTGAAATTTACAGTGTATTCTATATAATTTTTATCTCTTATGAACACGGGTTATAACTGAATGTTAATTTCTGTTTACTATGGCAATTCAAACAAAATATAAAAATAAAAATATGTAGGCTTTTACCCATGAATCACATTTTGCATGATTCTTAGCTGGAGTGCTACTTAACTAATGTTATTATACCTTACATAATGAAGGATTATTTCTATTGGATGAAATATAATTAACTGACATAGATTAATTTGGGTATTTTTATTGAATTGCAAGAAAGGGTTGAATAACCCCTCAAACTCATGCCATCATTTAATAACTCATTCACCGGTGAATAACTCATAAAAATACAAGAGCAGGTGAATAACCCATCTTTGCAAATTACGACTGGGCGCGGTAATTTTTTTCCTTTGTTTGTTAGGTATAATAAAACAATTACGGCACTCTAATTCGGTGAATATCCAAAATTGTCAACCTCACTAAGATTATCCTCTCAGGGAAATAACTCTAGTTCGGGTTGACAATTTTAGATATTCACCTTCTCAGAGGGGCGTAATTGTACATTAATTTCTAGCATGCTTCGAATTGAATGTTGGCTGTCACTAAGTGGGGCAACCTTGTAGTTAGCTTCGAATGTCTCAAATAGTGTTTTGAAGAAGTAATTGGGGTTATTTCTTCATAGACCGAAAAAATATAACAGTCATTCCTTTAATATCCAACATTCTATCATTATGGAACCTGTATTGCATAAGTATTAATTACATTCAATCATAAATGTCCACGCTGTTTGTCCTGTGACGTCATTTTTCGTTTAGAATATACTCACATTTGCACGGCGGTGGAGGAGGCGGTGGCAAGCAGTTCTGGGGACATCTATTGTTCTCATCGAGAGGACCTAAAATATGAACAACCTTTGTTTCAGTATCCGGAACAGAATAAAAATGCCAAAATATCACCCTCACGCACAGCACTAATTTGCTAATAAACTTTGATTTGTCTACATTTAATCGTTCACACAGAGAGGACCTTAAACTATGAACATTCTATGTCTTAGTGTTCGGAACTAACACAAATGCAAAAAAAAATATCAACCTTCACACGCCACTAATATGCCAATAATTACAGCTTTAGGTTGTCTACACAACTGTTTGCTTTGAAAGGACCTAAAATTATGATCTATCTTTGTCTTAGTGTTCGGAACTTTCACAAATGCAAAAAAAAATATCAAACTATACACTACTTATAAAGTATTTTAGTTTGCTACATAATTGTTTTCATGGAGATGATAGCAGTCTTTGTAAGAATCACGCAAAATCTGAAAAATGTGATACACCCCAAAAAAGGCTACATATTTTTATTTTTGTAATTAAGTTGTTTTATGGGTCTATAGTGTGAAATGTGTAATTATTCACTCAAATCTGCCTGCTCTTAGGAGATAATCTGCATTGAAAATCCAGTAGATTCTATTGTATTTGAGTGCCATTTACAGAGTTATCTCTCCCTTAATTTTGAAATCTACAGTGCATACTCTATGTTTATCTCCTAAGAGCACGGGTTATATGAAAAAACACATGTTAATTTCTGTTTACTATAACATTTCAAACAAAATATCAAAATAAAAATATGTAGGCTTTTTACCCATGAATCACATGATCCTTAGCTGGAGTCCTACTTACAATCTGAAACATTTTTTTCTTAGTACCCAGAACTTACAAAAATGCAAAATAAAATATCAGCCCCTCGCAAAGCACTAATTTGCTAATAAACTACAGCTTTAGTTTGTCTACAAAATTGTTCTCGGTAAGTGGAACTTGAAATATGAAAAATCTATATCTTAGTGTTCGGAACTTACAAAAATGCATAAAAAAATATCAATCCTTACACACCACTGATATGCCAATAAAATACAGCTTAAAATTGAAAACATAATTGTTCTCATCGACAGGACCTAAAAATGAGAACATGAATAACACATGTTTTCAAGTAGGGCATATTAATGTCAAAAAAACTATCGACCCGCGGACTCACTTATATGCAAACCAAGCAGATGATTATTTTGGTAATATTGGCAAAATAAAAAATAATATGTTTACCTAATGCATGGAAGAAATACTACGCATCCTAAGTGCCTGGCTGAATTTTTGTCATAGTTGTGTATTTAAAATCATTAAATTATTGCAAGAAGTTATTTTTACCTTATAAAATATAGAATATCTTTGAAAGAGTAATCAAGGGAACCAAGGTTATAGCGGTAATCAAAAGAATGTAATCCAGGGACAAAGACCAGACATGGAAAACAGACATTGAAGTTTATAATGAATAACACAATTACCGTACTGATATAATACAGGCAGTAGTCAAAAGGAGAGTCCGTATAACAAATGGTAATGCTAAACTTGAAATATATGAACATTAAGAAAAAAGAACTAAATATAAATATGTAAATCCAAGCTACGAGATGCAAAATAAGTCTCAAACTTTGTGGGGAAGGTTTGTCAAGTCAAATTCAAGATGAAATAATAATATACAAACTAAAACTAAAAACAAATAATTTGCAGACATTAAGAAAATCATCTATAATCTGCTTGTCAGAACCGGAATATTTTTCAATAAGAAATGGATAACGGAAATAAAATTAATAAGGCAACATAATAAGTCCTTTGAAGTCAGAACAGTCGCTACTGGCTGCGACATGCCTAAACAAGTGAGAAATATAAACAGCATATGCAGGGGAAGCTGGTAAATTACTGCCCAAGGAAAGGAAATTTAAAATCGTTTCTTTTACCATATATTTTAACTTACGTGACCGCTGTCGTCACAGGTTACAGGGGACATAGAAATTCTAATAATAGAGCACTGATACATGGACCCTTTAATTTCATTAAGACAACTGCAAAGGGTGGAAATTCATTCATGATTGTTGTTTTTTAAAGTGTTATTCTAAAATTCAATAAATTATTGCGTGAAAACATTTTTGCCTAATACTTTATAGAGAATCTTTGAATTTGTTTGGTGTAACTTCTTCGTATGGTTTTTATTTGTTTTCTTTTATTTATGTGTGTACTTGCTTCTTTAACTTCACTGAACCTAATTAATTTTCACCTTTTCTGATGTCTGCGTTTTAGCTTTTTACCTTGTCATTTAATCATCATATTATTAAACATTAAACATCGTGCATGTGGGCAAATCGGAAGCTTGTATTAGAAACTTAAGTATGGTTGTTTCTAAAAACAAGGCAGGCGGTGATTCATCATGTCTGAGGATAATGAAACTGTTCAAATACATGTGTTACGTCATAAAACAACTCTTCCTATGTTCATTTTAATGGATGAGTTATTATATGTATAGATGGAATATTTTTGACCGTTTATAGTGTAACAATTCTGGTATGAAATGTTCCAATACTTTTCTATAGTAGAACATAACATAAATTTAAGTGTTAATATCAACTTTCACTTGCACTTTTATTTTCTTAATACAGTTTATTTAAGGCATACTGAAAGATAAATTTAAATTCAAATTGTTGGGATTTAGAAATGCATGAATCATTACTCACATTAAGTTTATGCGTGGTTTAAGACAGATTTGCACTTAAAATTACTATCCTTAAATATTATTTTTTTTATTTACCAAAGCCATTTGAAACTATAGGTTACATAATTACATTGTACTTTACAATTGTACCCAATAATATATGTAGTTGAAGCATTTAAGTACTTCTCCGTCTAAAAATCGGGCAAAATGTGTATAAGGTGTGGCACGTGAAGGAAAAATACATAAAGATCTTATTGCATTAACCAAGTATTCATACCTGAAAGCATTCAGAAATAACCATCAAAGTGTTTTTAAAATTTGCCTTTTTAAGATATCGATAAATCAAATTTAGTTGAAATGCACTGTGCAGAAATGGCAGGAAAAGTATCCTGCACTTTTTCCTTACATAATCAGTCAAAAATATATATACGTCACAGATACTTTAGGATAAATTCAATTAGCTTTTCAGTTGTATTGAATATAGTTGATGAAAAAAAAGACCAAATTGAGAATAATGATGTGCCACCCATTGCCTGTTTTTTACACAGAATGGTACTTATTAATAAGTGGAAATGGGAAGAAATAAATGCCCACTCTTGCGAAGCACCTACGTGTGTACAAACACACACATAATCAAGGACCAAGGACACGTACGGACGCGCCGTAAGCCCTATAACATAATTAAAGAATAAACAATATGTACTCACAATTGCATGGTAGTGGTGGTCTGCATTCTGGTGGGCATTTCTTCTCATCACCTGGAATGTGTATCCCGATTATGAAAAATGCTCGGAAAATACAACCCATTGATTTTCGTAAAAAATCAACAATTCTTTGCTTTTTATTCTTATTTCTGCTTTATTATAATGTCGTTGTTTAGTTTCATATATGTTTTCCTTATTCCATTATAATATTTTATTTTATTTTATTTATTTTTTTTTTATTTATTTATTTATTTTTATTTTTTTTTGCGAAAATAGTTCTGCTCTGGCATTTGTTTTCTTTTATAAGTCAAATATCATTGCAAACATGATTTTCAAATTACAATGTAATACAATAAATTACCATTTCGTCTAAACAATCTTGTCTGTGGTGGTGGAGGTGGATTCAAACATTCTGGTGGGCACTCGTTTTTGTTTTCTTCCCCTGTAATATTTAAAAAAAAAATAAAAAACGAAATCTTGTTATTTGATCGACGTTCGTTTAATGCATGTATCAACTCGTGACCGTCGTAAGTGACCGTCCAATAAGGGTAAGAAGAAAATAGCTAAACATTAATCTGATCCATAATTAAGTCAAGTCCAAAATAAATCTGGCAAAAATCGATATTACAACACAGGAGCAATTCATACCGCGATGGTCCTGACTTTGTACAGGCATTTTAAACGAAATGGCGGGTTAAATCTAGGCTTTACAGGGCGCTAAACCTCATTCTTCCATTGCCGCGTGAATATACCAGTGGTGATTAAATAACATTTGCATGCTATTGCATCATAATCGGTAAATCAGCAGTCACATCAGCACAAAGAAAAATTTTACAATAAAACAATCATAATTACTCATTATTTAAGAAGCAACTAAGCGTCTTTCAACCAAGGACTGATATCAAAAAAATAATTTAGTTAGAGACCTTTTCAGTCGCTTTGCCTCATACCACAGATTCAGGGGTCTGTTAATATCTACAATGAGCAACTTAAATTTGCACTTTTATTTTGGGATTTCGTCTTTGTCAAAAATAGTACGTTTGTATGTTATATTACCTGCAATGTTACTATCAATGCCTAATTCCTTAGTAAGGCAATTGAGGTAATGGGCTTTACAAACAAATACAATTTTGTTTGAAGCTTTGTCTGTAGGGATGATAACATATTTCTCTCGTAGAGAGGAAAGGCATTCAAGTGCCTCGCGATCGTTGAATACAGACTTTGGTCTTTTATTGACACATTAATTCAAGGGAGAGCGAAATATATAACGGTTACATGGACTGGTGGTCTTTATAAGCAAGCTAATTTTACATGATTTGCACGCGATAGGGACGTTATAATCATTGAAGTTAAAACAGATTATTGCTGAATACAGGTGGTTGTTCAGACACCGTTGGGTTTGACTGTATTCGACAAACTAATTGTTCACAATGACCGATGATCGATGTGGGTTATTCTCGTCACTTGTTGTCGTCGTCGATGTAAATTCTCTTCTCAATCCGCTAAATGGATTGTAAGCATATTCTGTATTAAATATGCCTTTAACTTTTTTACGTATACGTCGATTATACTGATCGAACGCTCAAGATGACCGTAATTTTTATGTTCCACAAAAAAATGTTAAGGGTCACTTAAATTTTTTCGTAATATTCAAAATTTGGATTTCCACCATTACAACGGTGAATTTAAACGTCATTAAACTGTCATTTAAGGAGATTGTTTTTATTGTTACAGTGTTTAATTTTTAGAATTTTTTTTACAGATATGCAGATAATGATAAAATTAAATTTATTGAATTTTCTATAGTGGCCCTTAACATTTTTTGATGAGTAATAAACATGGCTACCATTTTCTTTCTTGTTTAGACAGTGGGTATATAGACCCTTTTGTGCTAACATTGGGGTAGTCGATGAGCATGCGTAGAGCATGCTCAATATACACTTCCGCGAGGAAAATTCCTTTGTTATACCCAATCTTAGCAAGTCTAGCTTTGATACTTAGGACCTCTTTAAATTAAGCACCGCTCTTTATTTAACATCATCAGATTATATTAAAAAAAAACAGAAAATTGCAATTTAAGATATTTTGCTAGTACATACAAGTAAGATGCTGTTATTCGACCTTAAATTTTACCTCTAAAACTTTATTTACATTTAGCAGAATAAAGATTCTTGATTTATCCACACGGATGGATTGAAATTTATAGTGAAAAACAAGAAGTCTGAAACGGTACGTCACCAAGTAACTCTAAACGTCTTCAACCATGATTATCTGCAGAAGCAGTGGAACCGGTAGGGGAAGAAAGAAAAGTAGTCCATGTTTACCTTCCATTCTCTCTTCTAGTTTTTCTATCAGCTTCCTCAGGTTGGATCTTCCTGCTTCGTTTCTTCTCTGTTAAAAAATAAGTAAAGTTTAAAGTAAATGAAACACTTAGTGACCAACCATTTTATTTGCTGAGATTGGATACGATTGTTCCAAAATTTAGTAAAAAATATCACAGGCATTAAAAAAAAATTATTATTACAGTTTACCAATCAATAACCTTTTTTACTCATTCTAGAACATAATAAATGCAAGCTCGCTCTTAAATGAATAGAAATTCGTATTTTTTCATTTTTTTCATATTGATCACTTGCAAAACGCTATATCTCTTTCTATTGAAGCTACGAAATGTAGTCAAAACACCACTAGACAAAACGTTTTAACGTCAACGTGTTATTTGATCGGAACTCCTCGGACATTGAAAAAAAATACGTCTAGTTGTGGTAAAACTAGGCATTCATTGCCGATACATTAACTGTTTGACCGGTATAACTATTTGAAATATCTTTTGCCAGCTACCACAGAGGAAATTATATCCTAGATCAAATTAAACAAAAGTGGTAAATGACATGAAATCTATTTTAATTAAAAGGGAACCTACTTAATGCTACGCTCATGCTAAAGGCAAATGCCTTCCTCATATTAGAATGATAAATTGGAAAGAGTGAGTAACCAAAAATATTATCACGAGAGCCAAAGAACGCCTAGATTTAACGAAGGTTCGGAATTTGTTCCGCCCATGATTTAAATCTTACTGCGTTCTTAGGGTGAGTGATTATACACCTACTTTGTGGGAGAATATTGAGGAATAATAACATACCCATACTGAGCAATCAACAAAGATGAAGATACAAAAGAAGACCACAACAGCCTTGAAATCCATAGTCAACGAATGTTTGGTCGGTCCTCCCGTCAATGTTTTATATCCGGATTTAGGTTCAATGCATATATGCGTGACCTACGCATCCTTGGTTACTGCAATTATTAAACACGATTTTTTCACACTTGATGAATTTTATTTTGATATACCGGTTACGGTTTGGTGCTATCCTTGATGAAGTATCACGTTTCTTTAAAAAAAAATTCAAAAATATATTTTTTCTAATAAGTGTTTAAAATTAAAAATATATTGAAATACATACATGCACTATTTCACATAAGTTCGACGAGTAAACAATTTTTAAATATCAAAAATGTAATTATTGAATTTCAAAAGCTTACATATGATTTTGATCACATTAATATAAATGTGATTTTCAAATCGTTTAACTCAAGCTATTTATTAAGATTCTGAAGTTGCTGGTTCTACTTACCTTTGCTTACTTTGGTGGGATTTGGGCTCCAGAACTGGAACTGTCCTGTCTAGATGACTGGTATATAATTAGGCAGGAACCAGTTTTCATCACATGCAAAATCCCCGGACTGACCTGGATTGGGGTCAACCTAAACCAAAGATTTAATATTTACTACGTGACATTCTTTTACAATTTTTGCAATTATTATACCCAAAATCAGATCCGATTCTAAAATTAATATTAAACTGATTGAATACTTTATCATTACTTTTTTCAAAGCTCCTCGCTTCGCGCCGAAATTCTTCAAGGTTTAAATTGTTCCTTATTTCTATGTCTAACTTAATTTCTAGCGCCACGTGGTGATAGAACTACTTTGACTTGTGTATGACTACAATTCCGATAAGTACAGTGCACTGACATATCGATTGGTCAGTTAATTGTTGAATATTTTAACTTATTTTCGGTAGTTGGTTAATAATAACACTTATTAACCAACTACCCAAAAAACGTTTAAATATGCCAAAAACTGACCAATTGATATTGAATTCAAACAGGGCATCTATACGGGGCCAATATGAAAAAAAGAGGGCCGAAATGGATCAAACCAGGGCCAATACGGCATTATAACGTCCGGTCGTTTGGCACGGCTATTTTTAGTTAGAATTGGATTTCATGAACAGAACTAAAAGCTGCAGAAACACAAAACAAGTCTTCCATCTTATACAAAAAGGATATTTAAGACTTATAAATGCAAATAAACCTACATGTTCTTGGTAAAGTACGAAAACAATGGTTCTACTGTACCAAATCATCCAGTTGAGTTGGTTACTGAAATTGTCAATAAATATGTAATTTCATATTGGTCCTGTTATAGGTATCGGTCAATCATATTGGTCTCGACAGGAGTATGGGCCCTCGGCGATGTCCCGGGACCAGTACGACCGCCTCGACCAATATGACAGACCTCAAACCCGTAACAGGGCCAATATGAAATTATATCTTTATTAACATAATAATAACCGGTTAAACGTATAATGGACTGGCAAGGAAATTTAAGTAGCATTCAAAATAAGAATCATGCAAACTGTGATGTTATGGTTGGAAAGCCTACATATTTAATTTTTTATATTTTCTTTAAAATGTCATAGTAAACAGAAAGTAACATGTGGCTTTTCATATAACCTTTGTTCATAGAAGATAAAAATTATATAGAATGTAATGTAGAATTCAAAGTTAAGGGAGATAACTCTGTAAATGGCACTAAAATACAATAGAATCTGTTGGTGATTATTGCATATTATCTCCTAAGAGCAGAGAAAATGAAACGAATAATTATACATTTCATCATATAAACCTATAAAGCAACTTAATAACAAAAATAAAAATATGTAGCCTTTTTAGGTATATCACATTTTACAGAATACAGAATTTGCATGATTCTTACAAAGACTGCTACTTTAATAGTTTGCAGTATGTTGTTATAATAACCAGGCAAATGTACCCATAATGCAATTAACGCTATAATGAGCGTGGTTTGTGTCTGTGTAAACCATTAAGGGACCAGTCATTATTTATCTCTAGGGGTGGGCTGGCAAAAAAAGTAGGGGGTCAAAGAAAAAATAGCAGTACTTGAAGGATGGGATATGTATTTTTTGACTTATTGATGATAGGGGTCATGATTTTTTTTTCAAAGTAATCATTTACAAATGTACTTGTGCAATATTTAGAAATTTATACATAATGTCCTGTGTAGTAAAGCTTTTTATGTTTGGTTCAGTCATTGTCTCTAATTGTCTGTTTCATTTTTTGTCTATGTATAGAAAATGACACTGCTTAAATTTTTAGTTCGGGCCTTTCAGAGCTCACTGCTAGATGAGGTTATCCTCATGATCTTGTTGTGACCGCTGAAGGTATGAAATTTACCGCCGGCTGTAATGGTGGTTTGCATTTGTTGCATTATCCCATATCTGTTCTTTTCCAATTGCATGTGTATGTGCACATAGCAAAACACACAATTTTTTTTTATTTCTTTTTAAATGAATAAATAGCGTTTTTGTGTGAAAAATAATAAATATGAAAAGCTCACAAAATGGTAACACGACAGTTTTCAACAAATGAAAAAAAATTAATAATTTAATTGAGTATAGAACAAGCTCTTTGATTGGTCTAACGACTCGAAGGAACTAATGTCCATTTAGGACAACATGGTCAACTTTGAGGTCACGCCCCTTTTACATTTTTTTTGTCAAGTAAATGTACTGATTTGGGCGGAGCTTGTTTGATTGGTGTGATATTTTCCTGCGCCGTTTTTTAATTGTTTCGATTATTTAAACAATGCAAAGGTTAAATCTGTATTTTTTTTATTATTACAAATTAAATAATAAGAAATGTGTTTATTATTACAATATAACCATATTTTTGGCAGTTTACTCTAAAACATAGACCGTTTCGCGGACATTTATGCGTAAACTGCCCCAAACCAGGTTATATTGTATAGCATGTTCAAATATTGCAAATATTCCTTAAATAACTTGTGATTGTACGATATGTTTCCTATTCTGTTTTGAATAAATCAATACATACATTGAAATTTCATTTTACAAAAATGCAGGGGTGGGGGTTGACTTTTTTTTTTTGGTACTTGAGAGAAGGGGGGGTTGAGAATTTTTCTGTTGGAAAAGGGGGGGGGGTCAGTTATTTTTTTCCGGGATCATTTTTCAATTTGCCGGCCCACCCCTGGAGATAAATAATGACCGGTCCCTAATGACCTCCCATGGTTCATTTGATGGTTAAATAAACGGGTATCATTCAGATGTGTACTTTGTTTATTTATTTCAATATCGCTTTGGGTGAAATAATGCGACGTGCTTAATGATAAAATTGATTTGTCGCTCTAAATTTTTTGAATAAAATAAAATTTTTGACTTTTTATCTGTACTATTATGTGTTGGAATTACTATGTGTTTAATGGGGAAAATATCATAACTTACTCCTTTAAATAACTATATTTTTGTCATGAGGTCTTCAAGTAAATTTAAATAGGTTTACTCAACCAAGACCGCTCAAAACCTCTGCATGGTTAATTCTCAATTTTAATCAATACCAGTATATAAATTTGTATATTGGCAATTAAAACTAACCTTTTTTTTTCTTTTTCATGGGAAATGAACACGAAATGTGTTCTTAAGAAGAATTTGGGTTTGTAGAGTTGAGCTTACATGGTGCCGAATTGAATTTCGCCAAATTCGTTCTATAGGTAGGGTTCAGTTCATACAGTTAATTAAAGTCAATTCATCTCATCCCTTTATTATGGTTATTTTATCTTTATGCCATTTGAGAAGTAGCCCCCGCATATTCTCGCATTGTTAATACCCAAATCTGATTAAGATTTTATTGGTGAACTATATGATCACAGTAATATGTTTCATATTTCAATTATTTTATTGGTCCAACAAGTAAACTATTTCCAATTATTCAATTTATGAAAGATTATTCAATATATAGAATTGGTCGTACATATTCAGGACACCAATGCCCCAATGGAGCCTTAAATTTCGCGGTTGCTATCACAGTTGTCCAATCAAATGCGAGGTTGTAAGCTACATCGGTTAGGTTGCCATAGTTAAGCATCAAGGATGTCATGTGATGTCAAAGCAAACTCAATACCGACTGCGTCGGGAAAATTCAACATCCTGTTTTCAAGCTAGAAATTTTGTTAAACTGAACTTTCACAGGTTTTATTAAAGAGTGGACCCTTTAAAGACTCTCTCATAAAAAATTGCAGCATACCTTCAATGGCATCTAAGTAAGAACGGTGAACTGAAAGAAGACTGAAAGAAACTGAAAGAAACTGAAGATACTTCTTTTGTGCTTGAAATTTGGCAAAATTTGACTGAAGGAGGTAGACCTGGTAAAAGTTTTTCTCACAAGAATATTCTTATTTTCAACCATGAATATAAATGAACCTGACTAAACATCTGCTGAAAGAACTCAGACACTCATGGTTAGTTAATTTCTCGGACGAGTCTTGTATTTTCTGGAAGTGTTTTGATTAGCTCAATACAAGGGTAATATTCTGCTCTATCACAAGTCTCAGAGGGTGATAGTTTTTTTCTTTTGTTTCACCCTCTCGTAAAGAGCTAAACTGGTTCAAGGAAATATAAAGTACCAGTTCAATATTAGTCAGTTTTGCGTTTGATGTTACCAGTATGCGAAACGTCGATCCATATCAATAAGATTATTACATGAAATTCAGCAGACGTAGATTTTTTCAATATTCAATGAATCACAGAGGGAAAAATAATGTCTATATACATTAAAACTCAGCAAGAATAATATTAGGATGGCATCTTATTTCGTTTATTTGTGCTTGCTTTATTTGTACAATTGGGATATTCAAGCTTAAGGAGCATCTATTGCGCTGTCATTGGTGTATTTGAATAAGGTGATTAGTGTGTTCATATATACAGAAATGCAAATAATTTTCCTTAACAAATTACTTTTATACATTAAAAAAGGTTGGATTCATATTTTTTATTTTTCTAATCGAATACAAAAGCGCTAGAAACATTTCTGCTTTCTATAATATCTCGTTTTGTAGACATATAAAATAATTGCCTTGGAAAGATCCGTGGTTACACCGGCGAGTCTTTTATTTATACTCTACTACTGCAGGAGTTAAGTGTCAGTCTCTGTAAGAATCAGGCAGTAGGTGAAACATGGTATGAAAAAAACGTCAATTTGATAGTGTAATTTGACTATTTGCACCATCAGAATCAAAGAAAACAGACAAGTTTTTCTATATCATGCTGGACCATTGAGTTACAATTTCATTGAAATGCACTGAAAGCGAACCTTTCAAGGACAGATACATTTGTAAGTCTGTCAAAAACCTCATTTTGCTAAGATTCTATCGAAAAATTTCTCAGCAAACCAATAATGCAGAGATCAAATAAAGGTCTTTTCAAATAAAGAAAGCACACTTGAGGTATCCTGTACGAATAAACAAGCAGTTGAATTGTATCGTGAACAGCATAGATCAGCATGAATAATACGAAACATTTGATTTATGAACAAGGTAATATCGAGTTAATGACTACTTTTTAAGAATAATCTATTATTTTTTAAAAGGTACTTATTCTTTCACTATTTTCTAGTTACATGATTACAATTTTCATGTTATCGATGCATGAGGCAGATTTTTATTTCTAATATTATAAACTTTACACAGGATCGGCATATTTGACTCCTTCTCATCATTCTAGATGATAGGCAGGAAGCATCATTTAAAAGAGTAATCAAGGGAACCGTGGTTCTAGCGGTAATCAAAAGAATGTAATCCAGGGACAAAGACCAGACAATGAAAATAGACATACACAACAGAGGACATAAAGTAACTAAAATAATACATACAAAGTCGGACTCCACTAAAAACTGGGAGCATGGCCCAGGTTCACCGGTAAGGTAAGTGTCCTCTGCTTTTCTAGAAACACCCGCCGTGTTGCTCATAAAAAGTCAAGTTCGGGGTAGAAAAACGAGGGAAGGAAAACTATGACACGTTAAATCAGTTTCCATGGCTCATATGGATACACCGTAACGATCCACGAGTTCATGATGACGACTATAAAACTTCTTTAGTGATGACAACTGTATTTGTTTGCATATACATGTACTTATCAAAGCTTTTTAAGTCGCTAATGTTGTTAGCGACTTCTTGCACTCGTAATTTCAGTATTTTATATTAGTATATGATTTGCATATATTACTACTCAACGCAATGTTGCAGATCTGTGCCGTGTTAACCGCCATAGCGTCATAGTTCTATCTTCATACGAGATAAAAATGTACCTTTTAAATATCATACACGTGTCTTCTATGTGTGTTTCTTGCTTGTATGAGAACGATATGTTTACATGAAATGATCAGTTAACATTGAACATTACCCAGTTTCCGATTCAGGCACAGGAGCTCGTTACAAGACTATATATTTCATATAGCAGGGTCCCGATATCTATAAATATCCATTGCCTGTTGTTTAATCGGGTCCCTGATTAATATCATAAGCGACCCAAAGATCGCTAAAAGGTATATCTTTTATAAATATCATACACATGTCTGTGTTTATTTTTTGCTTGTATGAGAATGGAAAGTATACATTAAAAGATAAAATGATCGTTTAGCACTGAGTTTAGTATACGTAATATCACCCAGTTTCAATTCAAACGCAGGGGCTCGTTACAATTGACAGTATAGATAATATACATTATCAGGGTCCCCGATATCTATATATAGACATTGTCAGTCGTTTAATCTGATTACTGGTAACCAGTCGTTTTGAATGAAATCATTCGGATCATCACGGTTACGAAAGAGTAATCGTATCAAGGGAACGAAGATTCCAGCAGAAGTCGTCCGATTTTAGAGCATATCCCATTCGTGCCATTTTGTATGTTGAAAGTTAGACAAAATCAGTGGTTGAGAGACTACAGTCTTTGATTTAAATCTACGGTCTCACGTATAGAGTTATGGATCCTTGACAATTGCAAAGGGTTGATAACTCTGTATAAAAGACTGTTAAAGTTATTGTCATTCATTACATTGTTCTTACATTATTTTTTTAATCTACATCAATAACTAAAATTTATTAAGCTAATTATATCAAACTCTTTCTACATAAACAATTGGAAACTAAAGTTTATATAAACTTGCTAAACAAATAAACATGTGGTAAATTGGTTTTTCTTTTTTCATTTCTTTTTGTATCTTGTTTTCTTTTTTTTTTGTATTTTTGTGTGTGTGCGTGTGTGTGTGTGTATTTTGTTTGTTTATTTATTTGTGTTATTTGTGTTTTCTTTTGTTTTTTGTTTTTGTTTTTGTTTTGTTTGGTTTGGGTCGCACTTTTCTTACATCAGCTGCCCATTTGCTTAAACACGTGCATTTGCACCGATGAAGAGGTAAAGATATAGTACACGACATGAACTCTATGAACTACAACAAAGAAGAGAATATTAGGGAATGACAATAAAAACGAAGCATTCTAAAATAAGACATAATATAGGTAGGTTAATCCCTACATCAGGATACTACAGTAACAGTATAGACATCAGTAATCTAGATTATTTCACAAAAAGGATGCTGAAATGGATGTTACCTAAAAATAGTTAAAGTTCAAGACTTGTCATATTCAATTAAATGATCCTATGATAATCAAAGTATGGCTCTCAATTCATATCTTATAATAACAATAAAAAACTGCATTTTTACAGACAGTAATCAAAGCTTTTTTTGAAATTATAGTCTTCATACAGAGTGATCGGTCCTTGGCAATGGGAGACTGTAAATATTATATTTATGAGATTGTTTTTACATTTATTTTTTAATCTACATCAATAACTAAAATTAACTAAGTAATAAACTTTATATTTGAGAAGACAAAATAGTTATTAAATTAGATTAAATATATCAAACTCTTTCTACATAAAATAATTTAGCAGAATTGGAAATTAAACTTCATATTTGCTTAACAAATAAAGATGACTTTTTTGTGTTGTTTGTTTGTTTGTTTTTGTTTGTTTGTTTTTTGTTTATTTTGTTTATTTTTTTTTGGTCTGTTTTTTGTTTTTTTTTGTTTTTATTTGGTTTTTGTTTTTTTTTGTTTTTTGTTTTTTTTTATTTGGTTTTTGTTTTTTGTTTTGTTTTGGTTTTTTCTCTTCTGTTTTTGTATTTGTTTTGTTTTGTTTTATTGCCCCTTTTAAACATGTTAAAGTCGGACTTATCCTACATGAGTTGCCTGTTTGCTTAAACACGAGCTTTTGCACCGATGAAGAGGTAAAGATATACTACACGACATGAACTCTATGAACTACAACAAAGAAGAGAATATTAGGGAATGACAATAAAAACGAAGCATTCTAAAATAAGACATAATATAGGTAGGTTAATCCCTACATCAGGATACTACAGTAACAGTATAGACTTCAGTAATCTAGATTATTTCACAAAAGGATGCTGAAATGGATGTTACCTAAAAATAGTTCAAAGTTCAAGACTTGTCATATTCAATTAAATGGTCCTATGGTAATCAAAGTATGGCTCTCAATTCATATCTTATAATAACAATAAAAAAAAACTGTTTTTTACAGACAGTAATCAAAGCTTTTTTTTGAATTTACAGTCTTTCATACAGAGTGATCGGTCCTTGGCAATGGGAGACTGTAAATTGTATATTTATGACATTGTTTTTACATTTATTTTTTAATCTACATCAATAACTAAAATTAACTAAGTAATAACACTTTATATTTGAGAAGACAAAATAGTTATTAAATTAGATTAAATATATCAAACTCTTTCTACATAAAATAATTTAGCAGAATTGGAAATTAAACTTCATATTTGCTTAACAAATAAAGATGACTTTTTTGTGTTGTTTGTTTGTTTGTTTGTTTGTTTTTGTTTGTTTGTTTGTTTTTTGTTTATTTCGTTTATTTTTTTTTTGGTTTGTTTTTGTTTGGTTTTTGGGGTTTTTTTTGTTTTTTTTATTTGGTTTTTGTTTTTTGTTTTGGTTTTTTTTCTCTTCTGTTTTTGTATTTGTTTTGTTTTGTTTTATTGCCCCTTTTAAACATGTTAAAGTCGGACTTATCCTACATGAGTTGCCTGTTTGCTTAAACACGTGCTTTTGCACCGATGAAGAGGTAAAGATATACTACACGACATGAACTCTATGAACTACAACAAAGAAGAGAATATTAGGGAATGACAATAAAAACGAAGCATTCTAAAATATGACATTATATAGGTAGGTTAATCCCTACATCAGGATACTACAGTAACAGTATAGACTTCAGTAATCTAGATTATTTCACAAAAGGATGCTGAAAAGGATGTTACCTAAAAATAGTTCAAAGTTCAAGACTTGTCATATTCAATTAAATGGTCCTATTGTAATCAAAGTATGGCTCTCAATTCATATCTTATAATAACAATAAAAAACAGTTTTTACATACAGTAATCAAAGCTTTTTTTGAATTTACAGTCTTTCATACAGAGTGATCGGTCCTTGGCAATGGGAGACTGTAAATTGTATATTTATGACATTCTTTTTACACTTATTTTTTCATCTAAATCAATAACTAAAATTAACTAAGTAGTAACACTTTATATTTGAGAAGACAAAATAGTTATTAAATTAGATTAAATATATCAAACTCTTTCTACATAAAATAATTTAGCAGAATTTGAAATTAAACTTCATATTTGCTTAACAAAGTTTTTTTTTGTTGTTTGTTTGTTTGTTTTTTTTTTTGTTTGTGTGTCTTTTTTTTAAGTTTTAGAGAATGTTATAGTTTTTTTGACATACAGATACTAGGCATATTGGTACAGATATTTTCTGAATAGAAATAACTTATGAATAGAAATCTGTTCAAACGCAAATTGGACTGTCTATAATGGACCTTTTAGTAATCCAATCGGAACACCTCAGTCTTTCTAGTTACACAAAAGAAAAACCTCGGAGGCACTAGGTGGATAGAGGCTAAAAACCACTAATTCCACTTCCCATAGGCTTCTATGCTAATTTCACAATATTCAATGGCTTCTCTGGACTTTACCTTAACTTTAACCTGCAGATGACTATATATCAGCATGATTCTACATATGTCAGCTCACAATCCTCAGAATGGCATGTGGGGTTAGCAGACTTGCAGTGCAGTACTGGTCACCGGAAGTGAAGGGTCTATAAATAGCATGGGAAATCCCAGTGTTTTCACAAGATAGGGGTATATTTAAAAATCATTATGGAGATTAGGCTTCACATCACAAGAAGCAAAATGCACCTATAAAATGTACAGAAATGTTTTCCTTTCAGAAACTGTTAAAATTTTTAAAATAAGATGAGAACTTTTTTCACAGCACTATGAGGAACAGGGGTAATTTCTGCGTAGGACTATTTTTGCGTACGTTCCAAATGCTCATTGGTTGAATTGGTGGTCTGTAACCTAGATCTGTCCGGAATTTGACCGATCCGATTCTAAAATTATAGTTAAACTGGTTGAATTTTTTACCATTACTTTTTTTTTAGCTCCTTGCTTCGCGCCAAAATTTTTGGAAGCGTTGTTCTCTATTTTTAGTGCTATCCAACTAATTTTTTTAGCGCCACCTAGTGGATGGAACTACTTTGATTCGCGTATGACTACAATTCCGGCATTTTTTTTCAAGTAGAAATTCTCCTTTCTGCATCCGAGGTTATTTTATAGTGTAGCCGAGTATTCCGATTGTTTAGTAATTATTTCCTATTAACATGTGACAAAAGCAAGACTTTATTCCAATGTATACTGTTACAAATCACGTGTCATTGCAAAACTCTTTAAAGATCCTTCCTAACATGATTTGTTGCACGAATTTGATCGGTGATATTTTGGCCTAAAATAATCCTTACTATGTTAAAGATATTTACCCGAAGGAATTTTTGAATTGAAAGAAAGTCTTAACAAAAAAACACAGTTCTGGTGCCTTAAATTTCTTGATACGACACTGGAAAATGGCCGCCCTTTTATTAAAATTTACGACAAGAGAGATGATTTTGATTTTCTTAGTTTTAACTTACAGTTTCTAGATTTTGATATTCTAGAAGCACCCACTTATAATATATAGTTTACAAATGATCTGTTTTTGAAACCGACTTTGAAAATGTCTACAAGAAAGTGCTTCGAAAAAAGAACACTTAAGACGTGCTGTCTGTCTAATATCTCCATTCGTTGAAATTAATAAGAAGAAAAAGCGTTCAACCAAACTCTATGAGAGAAGCAACGATTTTAAGTGTTCGCTTTGTTATTTATTCTTCCTTTTTGAGCTTTTGTTTCTCAACCCATACGTTTGCTAGATTATTAGTCACTTGCAATATGGCAGGCGCCACTGGCGAAGCAGGACATGCTTTCCTTACCGGAGCACCTGATGTCACTTCCGTTTTTTTGTTTTTTTTTTTGTTTTTTTTTTTTTGTTGTGGTTTTTTTTTGGGGGGGGGTGTTTGTTTGTTTATTTGTTGGTTTGCGTCTTTGCTGTTTACTTTATTTTGCTTTTGTTTTCTTTTTTTTTTCTTTTTTTTTTCCTTTTTGTTTATTTTAATCATCCAACGAGGTATTATGTGATAACTTCCGAAAACGTTGAGTGTCCGTCTGTCCATTTGTCCGTCAAACGACGATTTTTTACGATAACTTGCGGATGAATCCTTTTTTTTCGGAACTGTGCACAGTTGTTTAATACCATAAAATGCAGGACAAATTCAATCTTCAGCAATGTCCAAAATGCAGTTTTTGAGTTAGGCCATTTTGAACAATTTGCCATCCCCGATTTTTGATTTTGTTTTTGTGTTAATTTTTTGTTTTGTTTTGTATTGTTTTGTTTTGTTTTTTTGTTTTTTGTGTTTTTTTTTGGCTTTTCTTTGTTTTGTTTTTGTTTTTGTTTTGTTTTTTTTTTAGTTCTTTTTTGTGTTTTTTATCATTAGATTGCATTGTATCATTTCAAGTTCCATTAATGTCATATTTTCTGTTGAATACAACAGAAAGTCAGTCGTATAGATATTACAAATTTCGATATGCCTTACACTTGTTTCAAGGAGTAGCCTCTCAAACACATAGTATAAATCCAAAAAAAATTATTATACACACTTTCGAAATAGGAAGCAAAACCCATCACCACAGGGTTCTAACCGGATTTTAGATTCAACCAACATTTCTGTGGAATTCCTTTGCAATTATTAGTTATCAGAAATTTGGCAACTTTTGGCGGCAGATTATTATTTTGTGAGCGGGGCTGACTTTCAAAATTCTTTTTTTTTAGTACGCAGTCAATGACTTCTAGTTGCTTGCATTATACATTTGTCAACAACTAGTTTTAAGACAAATCTTCAGTGCAAGGTGTGGCAGAAATCTAATTTACATAAGTTCTTATTGTAACCAATCAAATATGAGAAAACAATTATGATAATTTTTTGTCGATATTTGATAACTGCGGCGCTGAATCCGCTTACAATGGTATATAAGTATGGTTGTAGTTTCTGGGTTGTAGTGAAGTACTCGACAGTAAGGGAACTCCTGTCAATTGGCGGTAGGTAAACTTAAAAGTTGTTTTAACTTATTTTCTGTTTGTTTGTTGTTTTTTTTTTATTACTATTTAATTTTGTTTTGTTTATGTTTATTTTTTTTGTTTTGTTCGTTTTGATTTGTTTTTCACTGTTTCTTCTTTTTTTCTTTGTTTTTGTTTTAATTATTATTATCATTTTATTTGTTGTTTTTTTTATTTATTTGTTTTTGTTTTTTGTTTTTTGTTTTTTGGTTTTTTTTGGGGGGCGGGGTGTTGTTGTTATTATTTCATCGTTCTTACGACAAAAATGACAATGTTAGCGCTTTCTATTAAGTAGTCACAATTGCGACAATGCATACCTCAAATGAGCAGTTTTGTTTATTTCATTTTCCGATACTTTTATATCTTTAAATCTTAGCTCTTATAGGCATATGTTTGTGTTGAAGAGATATATTAATTATTAAAATGAAGTCAAAAAGTATCGTTTCTTTAAAACTTTCAATAATTCCTCGCAAATTTCGGAGGTTTTCAAAGAAAAGTAAATTGAAATCAAGTATATTTTTCACCAGTTTATTTGGCAGAATTTATATATGTTAGCTCCATTTTACTCTATGATTTCCGTGTTTGCATGGATGAACAGCAAATCAATATTGGTTGTCCAATCAGGCATACATGTTGCTTTATATCAAACAAAATCTTCACTAATTTGGCGAAATTTATATTCAGGGCCGAATGTGATAAATTTGTCACATGTACAAAATGTGTAATGAAATATCTGAACAATATAATATCGTCAACATGTAAACTTTTTCTTGACCAACGTTGATTCAGGTGTACCAGTGTTCAAACTTTGAAATATGTTTCATTTATGAATTGGAATTGTTGAAAAAAATAACATAAAATTGTGGTTAAAAATAAGGCACCCAAAATGTATTCAAATTATATACTTACTTAGATATAATACAGAATTGTGGGAATTCTAAGTTTGCATTGATATCATTATTTTTTTTTAATTCTTTAGGTGTTGATCCACGGTAAACAATGACCTCTCAAAAGTATTCCGAAGACTTCCTTATCAAACATGTATCAAGCGGAAAATTTGTTCATCCCAGAGGCGGTAAAGCTGATTTCAAAAATGATACAGATGTCGTTTTACATGAAGACAGACATGACAACATGGTCTTCAGGTTCGAGTACCACAAGAATGAGTGGGGATACATTGTACATAAGAAAAGTAACAAATGTATTCATCCACACAAAGGAGACAGAGATCCAAACAATGAGAAGAAGATGGTGTTACACGAAGACAGGCATGCTGGGGCATTATTTGGTATCGATAATTACAAGAAGCATATTATACACATGGGGGACGGCTTCCAACAGAAAAAGAGAAAATATATGCACCCACAAGGCGGCAAACCAAACCCAAGTAGCGATACTAAATTAGTATTTCACGAAGATGTCCACTACGCTATGGAATTCATTATAGTCAAACCATCAGATCCAACTGAACAAGTTGACATATATAAAGACGTTGACATTGATGGGAAATGGGTGATAGTCAACTTGATTAAAAATCCGAAATCAACTCATACAACAAAAGTCTCTTTCACAGTTGGAGAGACCAGCACTACAAAAACTACTCATTCTGTTACTTTAGGGTGGGAGAAGAGTATTGAAGCTACAATAGAGATGTTCAAAGCAAGCAAGTCAAGGTCTGTTTCCTATATGGCTGAGGTGTCAAATCAACAGACCTTCTCACAGGAGGTCACGAAGTCTCATGAAATAAAAGGTAAACCAGTCTTTATATAAATCAGGCAAGAGATCATTCGTGCATGTGAATAAAAACCTCACCGAATTCACTATTATTTCCACATATTTACCATGCAGTCTTAGTTTTTGGTGTCACGCGTTTGAGATAAAAATTATATAGATTGTGTATGAAATTGGCACTTTACAAGTATTAATTTTCTTAATTCGGTTTTATTTTGTTGAATACGCAGTTGCGGATCTAGAGAGGTACAGAGGAGTGGCATCACCTTTTTTTTATTTTTTTGTCATTTGCATGTGTAAAATTGACAAAAAACTGTCAAGCAATGTCCAAGCAACCCCTTTTTTGTGGAAAACCCGGTAAGCACCCCTCCTATTTAAAGTGTCTTGACCCGGCCCCAAATATAGTGGAAGGTGAATGTATGGTTTCCTCCAAAATCCAGATTTTAATACAGGAATAAGTATCTTTAAATGAAAGTAGAGCATATGAAAAAGCACGATTTTTTTCGGCGCGATTTTCTTCGCCAGGAATTCTTAATTTCATATCGGCTGGTACTTGAATTCATTTAAGTATTCAGCGGTATGGGCTAGAAAAGATTTCATAACATAAATATTACACTTTAAAAACACCTTTTTATATTTTTTATCTTATTTATTTCCCTATAAGGATTGCTTTTAAGTAGTTTTCTTTGTAAGAATCATGCAAATTCTGTAAAATGTGATACACCCTAAAAAAAACTGCAGATTTTCATTTTTGTTATTGAGTTGCTTTATAGGTCTATATGATGAAATGTGTAATTATTCTTTCCAGTCTGTTTGCTATTAGGAGATAATCCACATTGAAAATCCAACGGTTTCTATTGTATTTTATTGTCATTAACAGAGTTATCTCCCTTAATTTTGAATACCACAGTACATTCTATGTAATTTTTATCTCTTATGAACAGGGTTTATATAAAAAGCCACATGATAATTCCTGCTCACTATAACATTTTAAACAAAATATCAAAAATAAAAATATGTAGACTGTCCAACCATGGATCACAATTTGCATGATACTTAGCTGGAGTACTACTTAATTTTTGATCAGTTTAAACAAAATAACCTACCGTTGGGAGCAGTTTACGCACTGTCTAAAAGTAAGGTCATGTTTGGCTTGACCTAATAAACAGATTTATTGTATTTGCATGTATAACTTATTTATAAATGTAAAAAAGTATAATTGTGTCCTTCTCTGCATTTTAGTTGAACCTGGGAAGACAGTTTGCACATGGCAGTACGTGTTTTTATCAGTACAATTTGATTCGAGCGCTCTATTTAACAGCAATATCCTTTGTGATACTCACAGTGAGGCTGATGTTCCTTGTGATTTACTTACCGATTCTGAATCACACTCCTTTTACCACTATTAAAATATTGCAATAGACATTAACTAATTATTATGCTCTTTTGACATGTCAAAGTTTTAATTATTTATCGGGTTCCTTTTTGCATGTCTTGCATTATTTAATCTATTTTGTTCCTCCCTTTGTATGAATTTCAATAAAAGCAAACGAAGATATGTATTTTTGTCATATGAATGAATGGAAAAAAGGTTAAAAATTAAGGTCGTCTCAAGTAAAGAATAATACAAATTCTTAAGTCAATGGCGATCCAAGGAAAAACACACAAGGATTAAAACAAGAAATAGCATATAAGAAACATAATAAAAAAGAGAAGTTCTCCTAAAATTGGCGACCATTGTCAGGCACACCGGTAGAAATATATTATCGGATCTATAAAATACGGAAACAAACTGTGGATGAAAAACAACCACGGAACAAAATTCATTAAAAAAAATGAGAAGTAATATGACACATTTATCCAAAACCGCCAAATTTGATGTCCTACTGGTGTAAGTAGAACATAGCTTTTTGCGTGTCTCTACAAAAAAAGCCACCCCACCCAAAACATAAAAAACAACAAAAAAAAAACAATGTTTGTTAAGACCCACACTTGCACGAAACCACAATATATATCTTAAATAACATTACAATTATTTTTAGGACCCCGTTTGAAGTCTCTACAGATTCAGAGCTGGTACCAGTAATGAACCAGTCGCTTTGATTTACAAGAGCAAACCGCATTTCAACAAACCGTCCGATGAGTTTTCGATAATAAGAAATATCATTTTTACAAAAAGAAAATATCAAACTGAATTTTGATTACACAAACCTATGCGTTATAACGTGTATATTTGTCGCATAATGATAGAAAATATGATTTTAAAAAATAGGTGACGCTTCCGTATTTCCTGAAATATTCTAGAACATTAAGAGATAGAAAGTGTTATTTCATTCGTGAATAAGGAATCAGAATACTTTTAACTAAAACAAGTAACAGAAAGGCATTGCTCAAGCAATTTTATTAATCATTTACAATTAAAAAAAACAATTTCTTTGCTTTTTATTATATTTCTCGGACGTATCAGTGAATTAAAAAAGTAGTAACATAATGTCAATTGTTTCCTTAAATATTTTGACAATGTAATATTTCAATTTTAAGTGACTCGGATATTAGATCGGAAAATGTTATCAATACGATGTGATACTTGCTGAAATTTGCATAATATCAATACAAAACTACCAAAAAATATCAAACAAATAAAATCAAAAAAATGAAATAAATGATTTTTTTTAATGAAACGCTTGAAACTCAAAGAGATGGCTTCACTCATTTGAGTACTAATTAGCTCAGATCAATCATAAGTGGTTGATTGGTGATCAGAAGCTTCATAACAAACTTTTGTTTTAAGAAGGCCATGTTCAAACCCCAAGCTGTCGTGTCCCGTTAAATCTACTCACCCACGCATGGCGTGAACATTATTCAGCCGACATGATATAAACACCCGTTTTGCAAAATATGGATATCATTTACTCTAAACTCGTCTGCAACAGGGTATCTACTAGAACAAAAATGGGTGTTTCGACAGATATTCCAAATAACAGTTACGAGCTTGAGGATTCCGGAAATTTCACTTTCCAGTGCAGTTCCGACAGTTATGAAGAATGTTCATCTCCTGATTCTGTATTCGAGTACACCAGTCCGAATGTAAGTAAATGTGTAATATGAGGCAGACGGGTAAACTGTAAGAGGACGAAGTAGAAGATAACTTGATATTACCCTTCAAGTTGGTATTACATGTTAAACTTCCTATGAGGCTGAAATCGGGCTCTCAGTGCTTTTAAGGTCAGAAGTTAAATTTATGTTGATTATCATGATGAGGACCTCTATTCGTCCTCGATAAATTTATTTGATATTTTTTTTTTTCAAATAAGTAAGAAAAAATATTCACATGAAAGGACTATCATTAAATCAGAAAGTTAGATTAGAGCTTATTTAACTATTTTTTTATTTGAGTATAATTAGTATATAAATATTTTTATGAAGAAATATATACTTATACACGCTTTCTGAAACTTTCCTTTTTTCTGTGAAATTTAGAAAATAACACTACATTCTATTGTGATATTTTAATAGATTTGTCTTATATTTACTTCTTTTTTTTTCTTTTTCAGCTTCTTAACCATGTATGCTTCGGTTGTGGAGGATACATTCATAACCAGTATATACTTAGACTAGATGACCGGTCCTGGCATCCATCTTGCCTCAGATGCTCCTATTGCCACACTATTCTGGATCAGCACCGCTCTTGTTTTGTTCGCGACGGTAAAATCTACTGCAGAAAGGAGTAAGTTATACAAAATAAATAATGCAATTGCATTGAGGTGAAATTGATTGAAAAATGAACAAAATCAGCTGAAAATAAAAATGTATCATGGAAAATATTCTGGTAAAGCATTTAGTCATGTATATCAACATCCATTCCAATTGACCCGGCTTCTAGGGTCCCACCGGAGAAATATCTGCCTTTGATCCAAATTTGATTTTTTAAATTTAATATCTTTTCACTATAGATACGATGGTAACTATAATACATTAGACTCATTTTTATAACAGTTTGTTCCTGTTTTTATACGAGGTCTTAAATTGTACATATTATGTCTAAAATTGTATAATTATGTTTAAATCAGAGATCATATACTAGAGTATTGTTTTTGTTTTGAAACAGGTCTGGTTATTTGTAGCCAAATCATTTCTTTTTAAATAAACTATGTACATGTATGCATAATTTCTTTAGTATGAATAGAAAAAAATAACATCCATATAAATTCGTTTTTAATTTTTCAGAGAATATGGCGTTGAATGTTCCAGATGTCACCAGACCATACGACGGGATGATTGGGTGAGAAAGGCTCGTGGAAATTGTTACCACTTGAACTGCTTCAGCTGTGAGCTATGCAACAGACAACTGTCAACAGGGGAACAGTTTGCACTCCATGACAACCGACTATTGTGCAAAGTACACTACTCATGCGTGATCCAAGGATTTCGGATTGGGGAAGGTACTTGAAATTCCTGTATTCTTTGTTTGGACACAAGTATTCGCTTTTCTACTCTAGTTTTAAAATCTTAAATGTTAGTAAATGTAATCATGAATTCATATAATGCAGTCTCACTTTCGGTGACTGGTGTCGGGGTACTGCATTATTGTTGCTAGACATTATCAGTATTATTTTGCTGATATTTCAGTATTGCCTGAATTATGGAGAATTACCAGTATATGACAGAACTATTATATCCTTTGTACCATGTATTTATGTATATGTTCGATCGTACGATCACTTTAAAACTGCATATTGTCTTAAATAATATAGCTGGTCAAATTTAACCGTTTTTTTTATATTTCCAGATGGCCATGGAAAGCGCAAAGCCAAACGAATGAGAACAGCTTTTTCTGAAGATCAGGTTAAGATCTTCCAGTCCTACTTCAACGTTGAGCAAAATCCCGACCCTCAAGATCTAGACGCCATTGCAGAACAGACAGGAGTAAGCAGACGAGTGGCTCAAGTTTGGTTCCAAAATGCACGTGCAAGAACGAAGAGACATATGCAAATCTCACCGAGGTCAGGTGGCTCATGTAAGTGTTGACTCGCTTATATTTATGCAGATAATAGTGATACGCCTTACCTCCGTATGTTTTGTATGCATGTTCATGCCACTCTAGTATTAAGCAGGTACACCTAGGGTAGGGGACATAACTTTTGAAATCAGTGATATGTTTGTATCATATTCAATGTCATGAAAGCCTATCAAGCTTTCATTTGTATCAGAATGAAATAAATCCAAGTTACTTTGATGCTTACAAGAGATTGATGTAAAATGCTGAATACAAACGTTCAAATGATTTCTAAAAATTGTGTGTCCCTTACCTTAGGTTTACCTCCTTAAGACAATAAAATATTCGCTGAAAGACCATCATTACTTGGTGTATGAAGATATAAACCTCCTCTCACTTCAGGGTTATCCGATAAACTTTTATTGTATGACCACATATCCCACAAATCCATAAGTGTCAAGGATTGATCATTCCGCATTGCAATAGAGTCTTTAATATGTAATTTGACACAGTTTTAGTTTCTTAATTTTAATCTTATATTTTTTTCATCTTTTTAGCATCAGATGACATGCACATATACAGTGATTAATGCAGCAAGTAGAACTCAACCAAAATGAATACTCCTGCTTAACTCAAGCAACACTTGGGTCCAGTGTGATACAGCAGTATACGGGCATATAACGTCCGCGGGCGTGACCAGACAAAGCAACCCGGAACCACACGACCTAATTTAGGACACCGGAAGTAACACTGTTCTAACACGCCTTTAATAATCATGATATTTCATGTATGAACCCATAATTTTATTTGTACATAACTGTTATTTATTTTGTTATTATTGATTTTAAAAACTCATAAAACACAATACAATACTATGCTACTTTTTTTTATCGGTTTGTCCATGCACCTGTATATATGGTCTTTTGTATGTAAATATTTAGCTGTATAAAAGGAGAAAAACAGCCCGGGAAAACATATATAGGTCTGAGCAATATCGATAATCCTACATACACATTTATTCCTTTAAAATTTCTGTGGCCCTTAAGAAAGAAAAATGTATACGGGCAAATTAAGCAAAAAAAATATCTCCATGGAAATAGCAATGAGGCGGGTAAAAATACAGGATCGAAAGGACCCGGTTGAAGCCACTCCTTGGGCCTTTATTTTAACTTGGCAACAAATTATATATTCCTGTTTTACATTCATTTTTCCCATGATTTAAGACATCCCAAATACAATTATTACTATCTAAATGAAAAAGGAATATAATTGGTGCAACGCAACTACTGTACCATCGTATAACCGGTGCAAAAATCGTGAATAGTAAATACAAAGATCACCAAAAAGTCTTCCATAAGACGAGTGTAAACACTCCCCGACGACAAAATTAGTAAAATCCACGGTAACAGAATGATGTCACTTCTTCCAAAAAAAATTATTGCTGCTCCGGTGTTAAACCCCATCAATCAATTAATCTAAATAAACCAAAAAGTCAAATAACGACACGAAGACACATTAATGACCAACATCTCACTGGACAATCTCATCTCCGCGGTGGGATTGAGCTAATTTAATAAGAACTTATAATTAACCATCCCATTTAAATGTAGATTCAAAAATGAAATGAAACAACAGATAAATACATCGAATATCCAATTCTCCTTCATGGAATAGCTCAGCATACAATATATAGACACTATGAGTTATCCTTTTAAAGAACGCTTGCCTAGACATTGCTCTGTTCATAAGAGATTTGTGGTAAGTTTACAGATGAAAAAGGGTGGAGTAGCACCAATAGGCTCAATTGGTTCTAATGTATACCCATGGAAAAAAGAGAAATCAATGGAACAAATATTCTAGTGGAAATCAAAATAATGTAATCCAGGGAAAAAAACAGACATGGAAAATAGACACAACAAATAACATAAAATAACCAGCATAATACATACAAAGTAACAAAAGTAAATGGGCAACTCGGACTCCACTAAAAACAGGGAGCTTCATGTGACCAGGTGCACCGGTTTGGGTAAATGTCCCTAAAAATGAAGTCGAAAAAAGACGAAAAGCAAATCGAACAATTACACCAAGGTGGGTCGTTAGCAAATGACGTTCCGATTAGAGTTACCGTTTATGCTGCTTTTAGACCAACCGTACTTTCATTTATAATATATGAAGATGATACGTAAAATTATTAACCTTGTGTCAATTTAGCATGCGTATTATATAGAGAGATTCACCATCCGTAGAGAGTAAATTTGTAAAAATTACGGCGAAATTGTAATGGTAAACACATGTGTTGTCATTAAGATAATGATTTATAAGGTTGTGGTCCAACTGAACAACGTGTATGTGCTGTAAAAGAGTACCACACTTCAAGAGCTTCTTTTGATTTCTAATTTGTAACACGTCTTTTATAATAATGTTACATGTGTATATATAGTCGGGCTGCGTTTTGGAAGTTGAAGCAAGACCCTATGAGACTGTATTAAAAAATATATATATTTATTTCCTACGGCTATAGTGTATTTGACATGATTATCATCTCGGTAGTTTTTCTCACAATGCGGCATCATAATACCTTTTCTCTGTATTTCTTGCACGCAAACAGCTACGAACGAATCGACAGAAAACTTACACACATACACACAATCGGGGAAGGTTGGCAGTACATTTGTCTTTCTTCATTAAAAAAATATCCAAGGTTACTCTTCACCTCTCGAATATGGTCTATGACTGTAGGGATCACTCCCACCAGCATTGGTCTCAAAGGAGGTGAGGCTAATAAAAACTGGAAATCGTTGTCAGCGCGTCCCTTCCAGTCCCCCCTTTCGGAATGCACCACTGATTAGTATTACGTAAACTATGTCTCTTGTTTGATTTCACTGACTGTAGTACATACATGTATGTCATGTTATTAAACATAATCTTAATCCTAACGTATATCTGGTATGACACTGTATTCAAATGGAGTGACAAAAACATATTTTTCACATGTAGCTGATAATACAAATTGTGTGTGAAAAGCAGCAATATCTTTAAATGCATAAATATATGAGCTGCTCCTTATTTATAACGAATATTTTTTTTAAAGCCTATTAGACAGAATAGGGGTATTTTACTCGTTATGATGGCGTTTTCTATGACATTTGATACAACTGTACATTACTGTCCATTTAAATAAAAAAGATTAACTTTGCACGAACTAACTTCAGAAACTAAGACGCTCGAGGGCACATTGAAAGAGAGTAGTGTAGAGTTTTGAGTAGTCTGCAGATAAAATAAATCTCTCATTACAGTTTGAGCACAGCGAGATTCTGATCGAATTAATGCATGGTGACCAACCGATCCACCACAGCAACGATGTATCATCGATTTTCTTTCATGCTATCCTTGCTTTTTCTCCAACTCAATCCCTGGTGACAAGATCTTACAACAATTATCTGTCTCTGTAAGTTGGTCTAAGGCTCGAATGACTTCTGGTGCCAGCTACATGCTTTTAGCTGCATGATAGCTACACTAAAACGTAAAATATAGTAAGATAAAAGAAATTTCGTTTTACGTTTACCTCTAATGCCTTTATAATAATAATCAAAAACTTAGGCAGTTTTTTATTACTCAGCAATACAATTTAATATTTCCATAAGTGTATATTTATAAATTAAGTCATCAGCTTTGATTTCACGCGAAAAAAATATCACCCAACAAGAAACCCCGACCCCTTCCCCACCCACCCCGTTTATGAGACAAAAACTTGCGGTATGTGTCGTAAAGCAAAAAGATAATCGAAGTGCATTGAAGAAGAAAAAGCAATGCTTTTTACTAGTATTTTCAATTTTAGCGTTATCTCTCTTCATACACAAAAAATCAAATAAATTATGCTCATCATCGTTGTTTGTATTTGCGTTAGACATATATTACGACTTTTGAAAATTTAAAAAAAAAACTCTTTTTTTTGTAAAAGATTCACCATTATCCATCCACCAAAAATTCCTTAAGATAATTTTGTTTATATACATCATTAAACAAATTAACATAACAAGACACAGTGGGTGAAGAATATTTATTCTAAAATCCATCTTAAAACTATAGATTTGTTTTAGAAAATATATGTCCTAATGAAGTTATAATTGGGAAATTTAAGAAAAAAGGGTGGTGTTCTCGAAGCTACTTTTATCTTAAGGTTAAGACGCTTGGACCTTCACTTGCCTATACTTAGGTCTATTATTTTTTCCAGAGAATGTCAATTTTAAACTGGAATATGTAACTCATGTTTCACAATACGATGACTCTTGAAATTCAGCTTTTTTTTTCAAAACATAGTTTTCTATTTTAAAGTACTTTTCTGTCATATTTGGCTGTGCTTCTTATTTTTCTTCTGTCAAAACTTCAAAGTTTTCCTTGTTTAGTGTGACCGGCGTTTACTTTGATTTGATGAGATCTGATAAAATTCTATTACAAAATTATTGTTGTTCATTCTTTTTTTTCACTCTGAAATCTCGATCAGTGGAGATAATATTAAAAAAATAAAAGAAAACAAAACATGTATAAATTTGTCAACCACAATTGAATAATACATTTAAAGTGGTATTTGGCAGCGCTACAAAACCGGAAAAGAAATCATCACGGGCATGTATGTGAGGGTTTGTATTGCATATATACAATGTACAATAAATTCCATAATATAGATGCAAGTTTGTTTGTTTGGTTTTTTTTTAAAGGCAGAAAAAAGATTACCCTAAAAATATTATAGGTCTCTGGTTTTACATCCTCCAAAAATATTGATCAGACTATTTTTTTTATGGGATTATTTTTTTTTAAATGTATAAAATGGGATTATTAGGAAAAAACACCCATTTTCATATCTGTCTTATATTACGTAAAATAAACTGTGTTAAGCAGGAACATGCTTGTATATTTCACACATCTCTACACAACAAATAAACAATGCCATATTTGACATCGAATACGCATGGCTTGCGTGACCCCTGGGTCGATCTGTCAGATGGTATGAACGAATACCCGACACACGTGCCAAATCAACCGTGACTACTGAACAATACTTATCAATAACCGAGGCACGCGTTATTCATTCAGAACTTGAACTCGGAGAGAGGAGAGCTCGCACATGTAAAAAAAAATTGTACAAAAAACTGCACAATGAAGTTGCATACGCATATTTTTGAAGATTCTGGAAATTTTACACTTTCGGACGAAGACTCGAATTCCCTGGACCATTACCCGTTTTCAATAGCAGCACTTTTAAAGGTAATTACAGTTGATTTATTGTTCAAATATCCTTCCTTTATTTTCATGAAAAGCTGTATTGATTTTTTTTCTACTTTCATCGTGCTATGTTTTCCGATGACTCTTATACATTAATGGAACTCACCTGTTTGTATGAATTATTAATTATGTCAATAAACCATTATCTCTGTTAGAGAGGAAGTTTCACACCTGAACGAACAAAAGATGGAAATAATGAACGACTGGACCATCTGCCCACTAAGCAACACCGTTATTTTTCATTCGAAGTAACGTTGATATTAAATTTAAACGTGGAATTGAAATTTGGTTATAGGAGAGAACATGAAAAAGTATCGTTTACCACAAAAACAAAAATTAAAAAATATATATATATATATTTAATTCATAATCCGATTTAATTTGTAAAACTGTTTTGTAGTAAATACGTGTACATGTATGCCACAACATAGGTGGTATCACAAACCAAAATCATCGCAAAACTGCGAAAAATATAATATCATTGAATACGCAAATTTATGATAAGTCATGTTAATAGAATGTATGATTGTTTATTTTGATCGAATATAATCCATTTATCACGCGACTAAGAGAGGATTAAATAACTAATGTTTATTCCTGAAATTCCATAGAAGAGTACACACATGCACAGCACGCGTACATTTCACACACGGAGGCGCATGTTATGAGTCTGTAAATCCAGATGCTAAGCAAACGGTCTGCATTACGTCACGAACACTGCATCAG
The DNA here is from genome assembly GCA_037379345.1 of Perna viridis. Lineage (NCBI taxonomy): Eukaryota > Metazoa > Mollusca > Bivalvia > Mytilida > Mytilidae > Perna > Perna viridis. Next base: position 27,349,501 of record CM074520.1, read on the forward strand.
TAAACACAATTCGCTGTTCGGATAAACAGATCCCCCGGGGAATTCAGATAAGGACTAAAAAACACACCGTGGAATCTTGCTGCGAATTCAATATGTGTTAATTATCTACTACTATATTCAAATTAGTGATCGTAGCGATAAATCGATGCCAAAATAATGGTAAGAATTAAGTTGCATGTTGATGTTGTGATTCCTGTAATTATCGGTATAATTATCGTCAATTTTGGTATATTTGAGAATTTTAATATTTTGATGTGATTTTTTTTCTTTGTTTACCATTTATTTAGGTTATTTGGAATAGCACACGTACTATCATGGATCGATTACCACACGTGTTTTGTATTAGATGTGAAGAAGGCATCATGTTCATCTCGTAGAAATCAATAACAAGCAAGCTTAGAGTTCTGTGTTTGGTCAGATGTGAAATAAATAAAAGACTTTGGGAAAATTTCATGTATTTTTATACGCTTTTTGTTTTCATTGAAATTTTCTAAATCATAGATTTCCTGGAATTGAAACCAATATACAAGAGACTGAACGGAAAAAAGACGTTTTTTTATGTATTTGATATATTATCATAAAACTGAGATTCTTAGAGGAAGTTATTTTTGCAGAAGACGTTTTTTAGATGATTTGTATATTTTTATTTCTTGAATTCCTTGGTTATTTCGTTGTGAAAACTAATTGTAAGCACCTGTTGCTTTCAATTATTTTAAGTGCTACTTCAAACTTTTCAGAAGTTTTACACATGCTTACACTGTTATAACAAAGATGAATAATAAAAGGCAAAGCTCACACTTTTATTTTTTTTATGTTCATTTTTTACAGTAGTAGTGGAGATAAACTTCCTGTCAATTTTAATATACAAAATCTAGGCACTAAGAAAATCGCCAGCAGGTTATTATTGTCGCCAGATCAAATAAAAAAAATCGCAATTTGCAACATTGGCGAAGTCCAGCGCGATCCCTGAGCGATACATATATGGCCAATACATAAAACGAAGCGTTTATTATCAGATAAAAAACATTAAAATGCATCTTGAACAAAAATGTCCTTTGATCACTTCAAAAAAACTCGGAATGTGGTTATAAATCACAGGCGCTTATGTACAAATAATTGGAAGATTGTCGGGCAATGGCAGTCCCACCATAATTTTCTATATATCGTAGACATTTCTAATGGGATTGCCTGGCATTGCCCGACGTTCTTCCAGTTATCTCTCTACACAGGCGCCTGTGGTTTACTAGTGGGATTGCCTTTGCCCTACGGTCTTCTACAAGGGCCTATCTCTTGAAATGGGGAGCTTCAACCCCGAGTTGAACGTTTGTTGTACAGGAACTTTAGAACTCTGAACCCTGACCCAAGTTTTTGAAACTCAATACTGCAGATGGGATACGGTACTTCAATTCGAACACTCCTCTTATTTATTTTCTATTTTCAGACTGAGAGAGACATATGTTATGGTTGCGGTGACCTGATAATTGATCGCCACCTCCTCAAAGTGAATGATCGGCATTGGCATGTGCATTGTTTGCGATGTTCCATCTGCCAAACTGGACTGGATCGCGATACCTCATGTTATATCAAAGATGGAAACGTGTTCTGCAAAAATGAGTAAGTTCAGAAAGATACATACCGATGTACACGTGACCTACTTTGATACAAGTGCGATCAAAGAATGCTATGGATTAGGACCTTTTTTTTAGAAATATTTGAGAATTGTAACTAATAACTAAATATATTATCTCGTATATAGAACTTTGGTTCGATTTACGCAGAATAAACCGCGAGGTTACGTTATGCGTGAATCGTACCAATGTTATTTATACAAAATAATTTATTTAGATATTAGTTGCATTCCTTATAATTTAATATTTTGGCAAAACTAATTATAAATTCATATTAATTTATTCCAATACACACGCTTTTTTCAGACAGAATAATTATTATTGGTAGAAGTAGAGCCGTTAAAAGGGGCGCGGCTTAAAGTTCATGACCTTGTTTATTGATCAAGTGATACATATGTAGAAAAATCTTTTCTTACAGTTAAAAAATGGTCATTTACATTATATTATATTGACTTCATGAAGTTCTCAAAGCTCTAGAATTTTCTATGATATAATGTAATTTATTATTATTATTATATATGTTGCATAGTTCTACTACTGCTACTACATGCATGTTAACTTGTGCTGTTGTCGTGTTTTATACAGCTGTACATACATATACATATAGCAGTGTTTCTCACTTCAGTGTGAAAAAGATCATGTTCTAATCGGTCCAACTTGATTCTTCGCACATTTTGTTCAAGTTTCAAACGTGTCTCCGTGTGATAATTTAATATGAGCCGTTAGATCGCCTATTTCAAGTATACCCAGAGGCGGATCCTGGATTTCAGGTTGGGGCATAAATAGAATTAAAGGTCGAGTGAAACAAACCAAGAAACTTTTATGCTCAGAATTTTGCAACCTAAAAAATAATATTTTAAAGAGAATGCGTATGACTGGTCCTCCCCTATGAATTTGCACCAGATGCTGGATAATTTTCTGCATTCATTCGCGGTAAGTTCGATTATCTATTCAAAATAGAATACTGAAAAAAAAAGTATTTTAAAATTCATATACGTGTACGACTAAACTAGTGTACACCTAGAACATAAGCACAATGTACATGTATTGCTTGCCTTTGAATGCTTGCTGGTTACAGAGGTGGATCCACTTTTTTTGTGAAAAATCAAGATTTCATGCAAAAGTTTTTTTCCCCATTTTTAAGGATGGAGGCGTACGCCGGCCCCTCTATGAATCTGCTTCTGGGTTTATGTCAACAAGCACGTGCACACCTTCATAATAAGTATATTTCGCCGGTATTCGCATGATCTTCATTTGTACACCAGCATACTTGAGATAGATGTAACATTGTTTTTATTTCGGTCAATTATTTTTCCAGAGAATTCAACCGGACAGAATGTGCTAACTGCCTTAAAACCATTCGAGGCGAAGACTGGGTCAGAAAGGCCAGGGACTTAATATATCACGTGGCTTGTTTTTATTGTGAAACTTGTGACAAACCATTATCAACCGGAGAAGAGTTCGGACTTCAGGGAAAAAGACTCTTGTGTAAACAACATTTCATTGAGTGTGTTGATGGTAATAGTTCTGATGGTAAGTTTCTTCCTTTGATGTATCTATAGCTATGTATTAATGGCTGGATATTTCAAGATTCTGACAGATATTTGTTTTATATCATAAGTTAGAAATACAGTTGCTATAAATTTAGAACTGACAGTGCTAAACTTTTTCGATACCATCTCATCAAATATTTCAACCTCACAGTGTTTTTGAAGTGTTGCGCAATTTTGTTTTTCTGTCTGAATAAGTGCATTGTATTATACACTGGTAGTCCCACATGTATGTATAAAGCATGTGTCTGTAACCGTTTTACTGATGAAGATAACACAAAAAGAAAAAAAACATCCGATAATGTCTTAACTTGAGATAATGGTTACTATAGACACTGTGAAGATCGATGGAAAAGCAAAACTAATAACTAAACTTTACGACAAACGCGATGATTTTTCATTCCGTATTGTCAACTTTTCTTTCATCTGTGGCAACATCCCTTCAGTACATGCGTAAGGCGTTTTCATATCACAACTCATACGTTATGTCAGAGCTTTTCGTAACTACACAAACTTTTTGAATCGTCCTAGACTTCTTAGAAATTAGTCTTCTGGTACAGTGTTATGTTGCTACATGATTGAAGTCATCACTACAGATGTTTTATGGTCGTCATCATGAACTCCTGGATCGTTACGATGTATTCACCTGCACTATGAAATCTGGTTTGTTCAACGTGTCATAGTTCTCCTTTCCTCTTTCGTCTACCCCAGACTATATATTTTATGGGCACTCGGCAGGTGTATCTAGAAGAGCAGAGGAGGCTTATCTTACCGATGCACCTGGTCCATGCTCTCAGTTTTAGTGGAGTCCAAGTTGCTTATTTACTTTTGTTATTTGTATGTATTATTTTGGTTATCTTATGTTCTTTGTTGTGTGTGTCTGTTTTACACGTTTGGTCTTACTCCTGGATTACATTGTTTTGATTTCCGCTAGAATCTTGGTTCCCTTGGTTACTCTTTAACTACATTGAGACTGGGCTTGATTGTTAGAAGTAGTAACAGTTTATATGTAGGTATATTTTTTTATTTGTTTTGTTTGTTTGTTTACTGATACAATGCATAATCTCAAATTATTGGCCACCGTCTCCTTTTTTTTGCACAATATCAATTTTCCAATGTGGTATACTTCGGCACTCCTGAATAGCCCTATCTGGAGATTGTGTTGTATTCAATTTAATACTTATTCTTCAGGTGCTAGTAGTATTCCAGAACCAGTACAAAGCACCAGTCCAACCAATGGATCACAACCAAGGGCCAAACGACCGCGTACGTGTTTTACCGAGGAGCAAATCCAAATTCTCCAGACGCACTTCCAAAGGGAGATAAATCCAGATTCTCAGGCGATGGAGAAAATAGCAAATAGAGCAGGCATTCATAAACGGGTGGCACAAGTGTGGTTCCAGAATGCGAGAGCCAGACAAAAGAAAGAAAAGGGAAAAAAGAAGGCTACTAAATTTGGTTAGTATATTTTAGAAAAAAAATATTTCTTTTGTTTGTAGCAATACACTAGACAAAACTTCTTCATTCTTGTTGACCCTTTTATAGAATAAGTAGGTATTTAATTTATATGAATATTAGGTCATTGTGCCCCTTGATAGATTAGAATAAAAAGTGTAGTCAGTGAGAAATAACCACCCTGCCGAATAAAAAAATCTATGGAAGTTTCTTTTAATTGTTAACCTGTCTTGGGCATTTTACTACAAATATATTAATTAGTTTACATTTTTTTGCTGATTTGCCGGATGAAAATTCTTAATTTTCTTTTCTTCAAGTGTCTTGGGATAGCCCAAAATATATTTATTGTCAATTTTTTTCTTTACAGTCCGCCCGCCTTCAACCAGCAGTTCTGATGGATGTAACAGTGATAGCCAACAGTCCTATTCGGAGTGACGTTCATAGTGCCAAAACCATTGTGTTTTTATTATTATTTTATCTGTATATAGTTTCTGTCTATTTATTTATTGGTTTTATTTTGTCAAAACGCCATTAAAGGACAAATAAACTCTTATTAACATGTACATACCATCATTTGAATTTTGAAGGCTTCAAATTCTACACATGTAGCTAAGCGTCTGCCTTCATTGTGTTTTTTCCGACGCAGTCGATAAAGTTTCGCTTTTTACCCTTCGACCTTATAGACGCCATATCATGGAAACGCAAGTCACCTGATCGCAATTCTGTGTCCCGATTGGCCAAATACTGATAACTTAAGTTACTTTCGAAAAAAACTATCGAAAATTAAAATTGTGTGCCATATGTTATTTTGGTGAATGTAATATAGAAAATTATAAGTAAAAAGAACAATTAAATTTTACTGCGTCGGCTATCTTTATTTTTACTTTATCCCTTAAACAGAGCCTATTCTATCTACGTCAATTAAAACGGCAATACATGCACTGCCATTTTGTTCAGGAAAGAAGGAGCTACACATCCCCGGTTTCTAAGATTGGTATTATTTATTTTTGCAATTACTTTTAATCAGGAAGTAACCATTAAATGCAAAGATTACATCATCTTACATTAAGATAATATGAGTAAACAAAAATTAAGCACTGAACATAATGCATAAAGAATTAATTACTGATTAAGAGTAAATAACTGAAGATAACTTCGGATCATCTCAGTATCAGCAAACTTAACATCAGAAGATTTGTTGTTTTTAGACTTCATTACCAAGACGGCATCATTCTGCCAAATAGTTGGTACGAATGATTGGAATACGTCTGATTTGGACGGATTGTTTTTCAGCAGGTCTGCTGCTCCCACGCACTTAAATAACGTAACTAGTGTTAACCAAAGCATATTCACCTTGTCTTATTTCGTGAAATACATGTAAACGTGTGTAATTACTGCCCTCGTTTTTCCAGGTTACTTACTGAATGTTGAAGAGTTAAGTACCATTCTATGTAAAAATCAGGCAATGGGTGACACATCCTTTTTTTTCTCAATTTGGTATTTTTTACCTCAAATATATTAAATAATTTCAGAAAACAACCGAAAAGCTATTTAAGTTACCCTGAAGCGTCTTTGATGTAGATTATTTTTTTACTGTCTATATAGGGGAAAAGTGCGGGAAAAGGTTTTCCATAGTGCATTTCAACTAAATTTGACCTATCAATAGCTTAAAAAAAGCGATTTTTACAAACGCTTTGATGTTTTTTTTCTGGAGGTTATGAAGTGTAAATACTTCGATAAAGCAATAAAATCTGTGTTATTTTTTTTTCCTTCATGTACAAAACCTTGTACACATTTTGCCTGATTCTTAGACAGAGAAGTACTATATATCAATACAGGAAAGATGCCAACAGATATGAATAAACATCAGTTAACGTTATTCGTTTGTTGTCAAATGGAAGTCTGACAATTGTCATGTACTTCACTGTATGTGCTATGATATTGTTTTAGCCATGAAAGGACTAGATTTTCTGATTGTGACATCCATTGTAATATTAACCAACGAGTTATAATTGCTATTTCCTGAAAATCGATGAAAGACTACGATTGATCAATCTAGTATTATGCTTTCGTGCTTTATATTACAAAAAAAACTTCTGAGATTTCTTTTTTTTTCAAAAACATGAAATGTAATACGCAATGCCACCATCGTCAGTTCATAAGAGAAAAGATCACATCATCGTGACGTTCAACACGACAAATTTGCTACAGACTAATGTTTCAAACTTTTTTTATGTTTGTTAATGGTTACTACTCAAATCGGATCTTTTCAAAGTTTCCTTTGTCCTTTGTCTAAATAGCTAAACATACGCAAGGAAATTAACTGGAGCAAATCTCTCTGGTTCATTTTACTTTTACATATACAACTGGAATATGCCATTCGTTTATGGGGCGTTATTTATAAATAGACTATCTCTTAAATTTTAGTTTTGCTGCGATAATTTAAAGCATGTTCAATATACATATAAATATTTAGAGTAAATATAATAATAATAATAATAATAATTATTATTATTATTATTATTATTATTATTACATGTATAATAAAAATTGACTTGTAGCAAGTATAGCATATCCCGATAAGGTTCAAATGCAAGTACTTGCCTTAGGTCCCATTACAGTTTTTCCTAAAATATCAAGTTAAATTCCATTTTATTTACGCCAATAAAAAACATTAATCAACTTTTCCTACGAAATAAACATACTAATTGGCGCGCTGATAAATTTGGTGTGGTAAGTCATTTGATGTTGAACTAGGAAGGAAACCCGAAGAAATTATGTGTAGCCATCAATCCTAAAAAGGTAAATGTAAAGAGGATTTTGAGACATTTCATGCATTTCAGGAAGAGAACTTTACCAACCCAGTAGACCCTGCTTTTTAATAGTCCATCACCTTGCGGAGCCGCGTTTTAACTTCTTGGTCCACAGAACTAAGCCACAGTCCGTTCGAAAATGACAGGAAAGTGTCTTCATTTTTCATGCGTGAGTGGATCCAAATATTTACAAAACGGGGCGGTGAATCTGATAAAAAAAAGAGGTTCCAGCCCATTATTCCGATCATTTTGGCCAAGTTCTAACAAACAAACAAAGGGTGACCAAACCCCCGAAACCATTCTGACGCATCTATCACTGTTTCTTGCATTTCAGAACAACAGCATTTACAAAAATGGAACCTTTTTCGCATTTGACTGTTAACAAATAAAAATTGCATTTTGCTTGGATTGTGACATAGTAAATCTAATACAATTCTCTCATGAATGGTGCCAGTCTGCGGTGATATGCTTTTGGCCATATTAATTCTCTTCGGCTATTTATATAATTAGCCATGTGTTAAAAACTTTATGGTATTTCAAAACGTGAAAATAGAGTTGTAGGACAGTTGGTGTTCGAAGGACTTAAAAGTGCTTGGCTAGTTTTACCTTCTTCAGACCTTTTGTTGAAATATTCTAAGACTTCGGTGTTATAATGTTAATGTACTTGTCTCTAGAAAAAAGTGCCCAGAACTAGGCAATTTACAGGATGCATACGTGTTTAATTTTCAATTTAGCTTGTCAACTGAGAAATTATAGTTAGACGAGAGGTACATGTATTGAAGGGCAGGATTGATTTAAACGATGATGGCTCTAGTTTGAATAATTTAACAGAAAATTTCGATCTGGAGTCCACTAGATTGAATTTCGGCTTGACAATTTAGAAACTGGAAAAAGCAGACTAGTAGTTTGTCGTTCAATTTTACAGGATGTCGAAGTATGTTGTGTCCGTTCATCTAGGTATTCCATGTAAACCGACAACTATATATTTCACATACTGGTGCACTGCTACGATGCCACGTTGGTTTTTTGTGTGATATTTTAAAGAAAAATTGAATGTCATTCGTAATCAGAATAGTCTCAAATCAAAGAGTTTAATGTTAACAATTTACAACAAGTTTGTGTTTAGAAATGTTTGAAGTCGATTCCGGTTCTTCCCTTGATCTTTTCCCTATTTTGCAATTTGACGATTATTTGATGAGCACAAATTCAAACAATCGATACAAATTGATTTAGTACATTAGTACTTTGGTAAAATCGAACCATCGAACTCCCGCATTCTAGGCGAACAGGCTATTAATATGAGAACGCTGTGGCGGTAAAGACTTTCACGAATTTCCCACGGCTTGATTCCTTTTAGGTAATGCAATATGCATTACAGAAGAAACGCGCAATAAAAATGTCTAAACTGACTTCACGAACCATGATTCTACAAGTACCTTATTCACATTAAGTTGTAAGCAACCCGTTTCATTGTTTTCATAGACCTGTATATGATTACAGGTCTATGATTGTTTGAACCAGGAGTCAGACACATGGACTTCAAATGATCTCACTACTTAATATACAGGGGATAATGGCGCGGACTGTGTGTCATAATTCAATATTAATGCTATTACATAGATATATTAATGCGTATGCATTATCATTTCTGCATATGCGTAATTCTATTCATGCAATCGCATGATTAATTCTGCATATGCATAATTGCATTTATGTAATCGCGTCATTAATTCTGCATACGAGTACTTATAAAATCATATGCAGAATTAATTATGCGATTGCATAAATAGATTAACAGGTATGCCATTAAGTGGAATCCATTGTATTAGTTTTTGTCTTGTAAGCATGGGGACTTACAGTTTATTATAAACACATTATACGTTGCATACAATATACATAGGTCCAAAACTGGTTAATCGAAGCATAAGGAAATGTTTTCCGAGAAAAAAGGGGTGGTGGTTGGAACCATACATGCCCAAAGTGTCAGTGCTTATCACAGCCACTTGCATATTTTGACAACTTTATAAAGGTATGTCATACCGTGGGATTTGGTAATATCATGATCAACTACATGTTGGACACCTTTTGTTTCTATTTTGATTATTGTGGTTGGGAGCATAGTTATCCTTTAATGAGATTTGCTCACAGTTTACCTTGGTGGTGTAGGTAGATCTACTAAAAGGCTGTTATTTACATGCTTTTATATACAAATCAGAGAATATTTTATTTCAATATGCACAAGCCTCCTTCCCATGTCCACTGAAATTCATCCAATAATGTGTTTTTTTAGTTGCACCAAGGACTTTATATTACTCTTATTATCATATTGTCCCTGGTTACACACCTGTTTGAGTTAAGGCTCGTTATTATTTTTCTGTCTTTTTGTATATTTTTGTCAGATTTAAAATGGGCACTGCTCAAAAAATTTTGCTTTGCAAAAAAAACTCTTACACTTTCTTACACTGGAAATCCATCTTTATATCAAAGCATTTTTTTTCTCTGTGCAATTTTCATTCAAATCCATCAACGCAAGCTTAGTTACGAGACAGAAATAAGCTGCAAAAAATGGCAGGGACTAAGGCCAAATTCTTAAACCCTCCACAATTGAAACAAGTACTATCTTTAAAAAAAGATAGTCAACACATTTTCTTTCATTGTTCATTCCAAATCCGATTTAGATTTTATTTGATGCGCTGTGTGATCACTGTGCTTTGTTTCGTATTTCAATTACCTAACTGGTTCAGCAAATGAACTATTTTCAATTAATCAATATTTAAAAGATTATTCATAATTCAATATATAAATGTGATGGAAAATATGCTGCAAAACAATACCCAAGGGAGCCTTGAATTTCACGGTTGCTATCACTTTTGTCCAATCAAATGCGAGATTGTAGGCTGCATTGGTTACGTTTCCATAGTTCAGCATTATGGGTGTCAGGTGTCATCCTGGTTTGCCCACTTTTAATTACTTGTATAAATAAACATAAGGGGTTATGTTGTTTTAACAATTAAAGTCTGTTTCTGAATTGTAGTATATATCTACCTGTATTTTACCTGTAAAATCTTGTAAAAAATCCTATAATTTACTATTGAATGAAGTGAAATATAAACATTTTAATAATAAATCTTTTGCAGACTCTTTAGAAATATGCTCAATTTTAATTTGTAAAATTTATACAATTTTGATGAAATACCTTAAAAACCCTAAAGTAAGTATGATTTTGATGGAATATTTTTGAATATGTTCTTGTTTTATTATGATCTATATATATTGTAGTGCCACATATATTTTGTTTTTAACATATGTATCTTTAATTTTGTTTCCATAATATAAATATGCATTATATGTGCTATTATATGTCTGATATGCAATATATTAGTAAAGATTACTTTCAATGTTGTTGCAGTCAAAATCAATTGTTAAAATTAACTGTAATTGACTTCAAATGAATTAAATATTAAAGTATATAAAGATATATTATTCATCTTTTTTTTTATATTTATACATTAAAAATAAACTATACAGTTAAACAAAAAATCCTCTATATACATGTACAAAGAAACATACATATATAACACCTTTCTATTTAGAACAGACTATAAAATTTCATGGTCAGTAAACCCTTTGTCTTTTTTGTTTATTTAACTAATTGGTAATTGGTATAATTAAATGTGGGCAAACCAGGACTAAACCAGGTGTCAAGTAATGTCAAAGTGAACTCAATACCGACTGTGTTGGGAAAATGTAAAGGCTTTATCTACTTAACACATTTATTTATTACACATGAGCAACAAAAATAAAAGGGAGACAACTCATTTCATTTAAATTTTATTTTAACTTCTGCAGGTTGAACACAGCCTAATATAAACCCAGTTCCACAGAATGAAACTCGATTTGCAAAATAATAAATCAACAAGACTCAGAAATATGATACACTTTTCTAATATGAAAAATGATCGAATATGAATGAAACAGTAACCTAATTGACAAAGAAACAAGAATTAAACAGAGCATTGAAAAAACCTGCAGACATTATACATACAAGGTTGTTTCACAGTATCTCCATACCTATTTTTTGTCTTCATCCACAGGGTAAATTTTGTGGATGCCAAAAAATTACAGTTTGATAAATAATGTTGGTGTGAATTTTTTTAGCATTCTAAACAATCTGCTCAATTCTCCTTTACAATAAAAACCATTTCTAATTCATATCCAAAATAGTTTGAGTTTATGTCTTGAATGCATTAAATCAGAGTCATTCCCCTTTTAACATAAATATTTCGGTAAGCCAACAATTACAATATTTCCTTAAAAGCACAGTTAAATAGAACCACTGCAGAATGCTTTGGAATGTTTTGCTAGTATAAAGATGACATCTAAAGTCCATTTACTTTCATTGGAACAAATCATACCTGTTTTGAAGCTGTTTTTCTCACCAAAGTTGATTTTAGTTCTTTTCATATAAATAATTAAAGACTTGACTTTTGATGAGTATTGAGACCTATCAGAATATTCATGATATTTTAAATGTTTCAACAAAACAGCTAAGACATAAATCACAACACCTAATATAAATCACATAACATAGATACATGAATTTAATTCACAACATTCAAAATATTGGAAAACCCCTTTCTACTTTTGGGTTGTTAAGTCTAATTCTGAACAATTATACAATTAAACACACATGTATTTACTAATTCAAAAATAACACATTTGAAAATTATTTATCACAGAAAAAACAAACCAAATATCTACGAATTTTTCATGTAGCATGGTTTTCGATTAATTTGTTAGCTAGAGGTATATTTTGTAAATATCTTGGTAATTTTTTCCCAACCTGAAAGATCAGATTTCTTGTAAAGTTAGAGTTATCTCTCTTCGTATACAAAAGCTTCATCTTGTGCCAGTTGTCAATGCCAAATAAAATTTGTAACATACAATGTAATATACACTGTTTATACACAAAAATAGCACTAGTGAAATGGAACATAAATATAAATAGACAAATCTAATAAATAACAAATAAAAATGCATGCATCTCTGATATGCAAATTGAAAATGCAACTCAAAAACATAAATTATTACAATTTTTACAAATAAAATGTCATTTTGATCCTGTCACTATTTGCATAATCATAAAGTAGTCTATTTTAAACTAGAGATCAGTTCTATCATTTCTGGATTTCAAAGATCATAGAAAAAAAAACAATGTATTTGTCAAGATCAATGATAGTTTAATGAGTGAAACAACTGAGATACAAAACAAAATTAGCAGCATCCTCAATATAGCAGTTAAAAGCAAAAATTGGGTTTTGTTCCACAATATCACATAAGTGATACAGAACCTTGTATCTCATGAGTATATAGTTAAGCTATCAAATTTATTTCATTTCATTTTTTGTGGAAAAACATTTGAAAAAGCGGGTTTCCATGCTAATAGATGACTCTCCATGTAACATTATTAAAGTATGAAAATAACTGAAATTCTAGCATTGATCCCAACTACAAAATGAAATGTGAAATATAATTTGGTGAAAAAAAAGCATGAATGCATAACTCTCCTTACACAAATAATGCCACTTCTGACTCTTAGGTACAGTACATTTTATAAAGCATCAAACTTCCTGCTTTAATAACATTTACAGGCATATATTTAACAACATGTAACCCATTTCTTTGTACATACAGACAATACTGTGACATATGTTTACATATGTTTTCAAAAGGCATATGGAGCCATCAGGGGTTTCATTATTTTTTTTCATAATGCAGGTACCTTTGGTTTTGTAAGGAGGTACTTTTCATCAACTAGTTTAATAAAAATGTAAGAAATTTTAAAATCTGGAGGTACCTTTCAGTAGTTTAGAAGGGTAAAAGTACCTGGTACCACTTCTTAATAAAAGGTCTGAACCATAGGTAAAGGACTGACATAAAAGTGTATGTTTTTCTGTAAAATCATGTGTTTCATTATAACAAATGAAAATGATTCTTTCCATATATACATGAAATCCTATGTAAACAAACTTAATCCATATGATTTAAGTAAACATGATTTTTATGATTTCATTCTTAACAAATGTTTTTCATATGTTTCACACATTCACCTAAACATGTGAAAAACATATGTTGCAGTTTTATCTGTATAACATAATATGGCAGTACATTTGTATTTAGTATGAAAGCAGTAAAATATTCTATGGCAAGCCAAAGTGGACAAAAATGAGCATTTTCTAATATTACAATATATTGATTTTTGTCCACTTTGCCTTGCCATAATATTCTCTATAATATAGACTTAGCTGATACAAGTTGGTACTTTATATATGAAAAGTTCACATAGATATTTTTGGTACGCCAGCTAACTAATTCACAAGACAATTTTGTAACATTTATTTCTTGAAACTTTAACAGGAAATGATTTGATACATGTAAGACAGTAGAAGATATTGATGAATGCCTGACATAGATGCATTTACCATGGACTGCTAGAACATCAATTGAATGCTACTGATACTGGAATGTTTATACTGTATTGTAATTTTAAGCACCACATGTCTATTTCACAAAAAATCAAACGTGAAAAATAGGTCATAAGTTGCGATGTCACAATACTTTTTGCTATTAATAACTTCATAACCTACGACTTATTTTGCACTTACCATTTCCTGTGAATATGACTACATATCATTTAAGTGTCAACTATAGAACCTTCATTGTTCTAGGATTTTTCAGAAATTGAGGTTTCCTCGGGAAAAATCCATATAAAACCAACTTTCCCACAGTCAACGACTGCTTTCCTAACAAAACGAATCCTTACAGCATATGAAGTTTTCAACTTGCCATGGGAAAGTGTAACTTAGTACCTAACTTTCCCTGACCAAAAAATTTCACTTGCCCTGGGTAATGGGAAATAGGAATCCTAGAACACAGACCTTTTACAAAATTAACAGAATTTTCTTCTTGTAGTTTAAGACTTATATAATACATATTTATATTTGAAGTTCAAACAGAAACAAAAGTAAATTTTAATCATAGACTGTGATTTGAACAGGATTACAGATTGCAGAAGATGCAAAATTACTTTGCAGTCGATATTGTTTTTCAATTATATCCAGGAAAAAGTTTTTAACTTCTCAATCCTATGCTTGAAATAACATCATTCTATCAATAAGAAATAATTTAACATTCAGTTTAAGCTTGAACAAGGCAGATTTATTCTGTGAAAGGAACAATAAATGTCCCCTCCTCCACTTCATTCCATTATAGACATACAATATTTTACACTTTCATTCCATTCCACAAAGAAATCTGTTTTCACTCCATACCATTACTCTGAATCACTAAGACACACACTTCCCCAAATTTCAAGGCATTTACACAGAGGACTCTTTCATGCCTTGGAATGTAGGGATTTTACTAATCGACACATCACCATTGTGAACAGACTTAGCAGATTCAATCTCAGAAGAGTCAATATTTGGGACAATAGGAATTTCACCTCCCTTTTCAGGAGAGTGAAATGGCATAGAAATGTCTTCAACAGTACTGGAGTTTGAGAATGTGCATTGGTCAGAGGTTTCATGACCATTAGCTTCAAGAATGGTGTCACTTG
The DNA here is from genome assembly GCA_037379345.1 of Perna viridis. NCBI lineage: Eukaryota > Metazoa > Mollusca > Bivalvia > Mytilida > Mytilidae > Perna > Perna viridis. The sequence continues at coordinate 27,364,565 of CM074520.1, forward strand.
CAACACTTGACTCCATTGAACGGCAACTGCTTGTTTCAACGGACCTACAACTTGAGTCAATATTTTCATAATCCCAAACTAAAGACCCTACTCCACAAGAATCTGTTGACTGGGAAATTTCTGAAACATCATCCTGATTTCCATCTGTTTCAGGGGAGTTAACTCCATTCATTTTCTCCTTTTCAACAATTGTTACACTAATGGAGTCTCCAGACTGTGAAACAGTGGTAAGTGTGTCACAGTTACTAGAATCAGTCTTTTCACTAGTAAAATAATCACTGTCTAATGAGCTGGAGAGCTCTGGAGGGGGAACAGGGGAGGGTAAGGGTTGTGGCCCCTCAAAAATATCAGCATCATTACATGATTGAGACAGACGATTGTTCTTCCCTGAGCTTTTAGCCCTTGGACTATTTGGAACTGAATCAGATCCCAAATAAGACTTGCCGGGAGGACTAAAACGGCTCGGTGACAGTCGATTTTCTTCCATCAAGTAAGATGCTGACTTTCTCTTCCATTTTTTATCCTGAGATTTTTCTCCACTATTTGACGAAATTGAACGCCTGTAAGCTGGACTCCTAGCTGGTGAATGTTCACTGACAGTTGGTGAGAGATTTTTGCGTTTGAATACTGGTGAACTCAATTCACTAGTTGGTGAAGCACCTTTCAAGAGATTTTCCATTGAGCCCTCTGATTGGCTCATCCTCCACATAAGTTCTTCATAATCCATCGATAACCGTTTGTTTGCTTTGGACTCTTTGTCAAATTTTCTCATTAACATCTGACACTTTTCATTCATTTGTCTGAAAAAAAAAGTAATATATTGGAAATAAGGAGTAACACTTACTCTCTAATTTTTAATCCATATGCATAAAATAATATCTTCATTAACTGTTTTCATAGTATTCAATGCTGTCTGTACATTTAGTCAATTTCCTTATGCCCCAAGCCTAGTCAAATTAATTCAGGCTAGTGAAATTAAGTAGCTGTCTTTGTAAGAATCATGCAAAATCTGAAAAATGTGATACACCTCAAAAAAGGCTACATATTTATATTTTTGTAATTAAGTTGTTTTGTGGGTCTATACTATGAAATGTGTAATTATTCATTCAAATCTGCCTGCTCTTAGGAGGTAATCGACATTGAAAATACAGTAGATTCTATTGTATTTGAGTGCCACTTACAGAGTTATCTTCCTTAATTTTGAAATCTACAGCGCATTCTATATAATTTTTATCTCCTAAGAACACGGGTTATATGAAAAACTGAATGTTAGTTTCTGTTTACTATGGCAATTCAAACAAAATATCAAAAATAAAAATATGTAAGCTTTTTACCCATGAATCACATTTTGCATGATTCTTAGCTGGAGTGCTACTTAAGTTTTCATTATTGGTTGATTAAACCATAAAAAACCCAGTACACCATAAATAATAGTTCTAAAATAGTATGAAGGGTTTCATTGTAATATTTTTACTATACTAACTTTTCATGGTCTGTCTTCATGGTTACAATAGCCTCCAGGTTTTCTATCTTCTGTTTTTGTGCCAGGATCTTGTCATTGGCAACACGTAGATCTTCAACCTGAAATATGAAGAAAACAAAGTCTGAACATATGGTTTTGACAAACTTAGTAAAGTATTGTGTTTCAAATGCATTAAAACCTCTCTAAACCGAACCCCTTTCGGACTGTAGAATTCAGTCGGTTTGGACAGGTGTATGGTGTATACAGGTTCAAAATACATTTAAACCGGCACAATGGGATTAAAAAAGTTGTCTGGTGTAGATAGGTTTTCGGTTAATTCAGGATTCACTTTAGACAGGCTTCAGTGTATATCTTTCCAGGTATGAAACTAAATTCTATCCATTCTTAATAAAATCTCTATAATTGATATTTCAATGAAATTTGTTGTTGTTGATAAATTTTATCTGAAAGTAATTTTTCTTCACAAGAAGATGCAACTACACAACCTAATGCACAAGGAATGTCGAATTCAACTATTGTTTTCAAACTGAAACAATTTTATCTCTAAAATAGTTACACATTAAATTACATAGAATAGATGTTATAGGTACTTTTGAGGGGTAGATATACTAATGTCAATAAAAGCCTGCATATTTGTCAATGTTGTTTTAAAGATATTGAAGATGAATTCCATTTTATACTTGTGTGTTCTTTTTATCAAGATTTAACAAAGCTGAATAAAATAAAATATAAAGATAAAATCTATAGTAATTACAAGTAAATGGAAAAATAATGTGAAGGTTTTATTTCTGGTTTTAAGTTAAGACCATGCTATTGTTTGTTTTTCGTCTCTGTGTGTTGTTCAAGTTTATTCTTTATCTGATATCTTTTTGGTGTTCCTGGTATTGTTTTGTCCGTATTGTTTTGTCCATAGGTTTCCCCTTATTCAAACCTTTAGATTTGTTACTTTTTTTAGTGTTATTCCTTGATATGTTAGAAAGGGAGACGATTCTATTTTAAAGACAGCATTACCACTTTTCCTAAATCAATATTTTTATTCCTCAATTTGAAGATTTCCTCGTTTTTCATATCCAATACTTGTTTGAGGCTTTCTATTTCTGCTGGCATGTGCTTGTATCTTGCTATCGCCATCTAAAAAAAACCAAATAGTAATACTCCAAGGGCAGCAACAGAGAATGAACAGAAGATTTCATTAAAAATGTTCTCTACTGTTAGCATTTATGTTAAATTTGAAGATAATCAAACTATAAAAAGGTGACTGCTGCACACATCCAGGAAAATATCATAATTTATGATTTTAAACGAAGTCTTTTTTCCCTTCATGAAGACTGGTCTCCTCCAATGGATTTCTCTGAATGTCAATACCATCAAAGCTTGTAAGGTTACTTACACTTCATGCAAGTCTGAGGAAAAATGTCAAAAGTTGAATCCAGTATAAATGTAATGATAGACATACAGAAAAACAAACAAATCAAAAACATCATTCAATCCACGACAGAAATAATGACAGACTTCAACTTTACCTGCACTTTAATATCAGAGTCTCTGAGTAACATATCTTCACTCTCTCGTGCTCGGACTCGAAGATCATCACATTCAGTACGCAAAGTATCCACCTTGTCCTGAAAATATACAAGTTTTTGTAAAATTATAGGTAAAAAGAAAACAGGAAATGATTCTAAAATAACTGTAGAGGTACCTGATATTGTAAAACTTGTCTAATCCAAACCCCTTTGTTTACTTTAGACAGATGATCAATTTTCACAGGTTCAAAACACACTGATATTAAAATAAACATATTGAAAAAGATGTCCAGTTCAGACAGGATTCCAGTTCATTTAGGAATTGGTTAAGAAATCTAATACTGCATTACCTCCCCTGATTCTGTCAAAAGCACACATTTGAGGTTTTGGAAGGTAAGAACTTTTCTATTGTAAGTGCTTAAGGAGCTTGTTTTCATTGCTTGAGCTTTCTGAGCTGTTTTCATTGTTTGTGCTTTTAGAGCTGTTTTCATTGTTTGTGTTTTAAGAGCTGTTTTCTTTGTGCTTAAGAGGATTTTTTTTTTGCTTTAGGAGCTTTTTTTTTATTATTTATGGTTATATTTTCAGAGATACCATTTTTAAGCATATTTTACAAACAAAACATATATAGCTAAAAGTACTAATTTTGTAGTACACTGAGCCATTTATATAAAATAAGTTTATAAATAGCCAAAAAAATGGTTCAACACCATAACAATTACATTTGTTGCAAGGTAATTAGGCACCAAAACCCAAAATTTCAAACATGTAATAGAATACAAACTTACAGACAAGTTCAGTTTCATGGCTTCAAATCTTTTAGTAATTTCTTCAAGTTTGTCTCTGTGTTGCTTATGAAGTTCTGAAAAAGGAATATTAAGATAATAATTAAGAAATTGTAATACCTATATGTAATATTGTTAGCTCTCTATGTAAGTACTAGCATACCAAATTTCATATTGCTCTCATGAAGGGTGCTGAAGTAGGAGCAGGTAACATTTTAATGGACTGATATATGTAAGTCCATGAAAAAAAAAACTATAACATCCAAAGGCAAAGCCAAAAATAATCTGAAAAGTCTGTTTGAAGAAATTCCAATTGATCTAGAAGAAACACACAATTTAATGTATAGATAGATAGATAAACTGAGAAACCAAATATGAGCTATTAATTCCCTAAAAAGCTGTTACTGAGGTGTAGTTAGGTTTTAATTGACTATCTATAATTCAATAGTAATCTCTTTGAAAAGTTATCTAGGCTCAATACAGCAATAGCTTTAACATCGTTATTTTTTCTGTCATGAAAATTCATTATAACTTTTTACTACGAATGCAGCACTACATATAAATTGTTCAAGATCTTGGGCTTCAGGGCAGATCAAGATCTTAATTACAACTTGAGTGAGTGAGGGAGGGATGGTGGGGGGTGTCTGATAAAAAAAAAATATAAAAGGGGCTACCATCATATGCTAATTTTTGTTCAAATTTAGCACAGAATTTTTTTTTTAGGAAAAAACCATGCCTGTTAACCCTTGGAATAGTTCATGTGGGAGATGGTGTCTCATCGACACTATCTCATGTAAAAATTATTTTTTTTTAGTATTTCAAAAAAAATAAAGTACATTATTATAAATAGAGTAGATCATTACCTTTAACCAAAAAACCTCTCATAAATCTCACATTTTTATGAATTATTCTTTGATTTTGTAGGAATTTACCCCATAATGTTGGAGGGTTAACAGGTATGAAAAAAACCCTGGAACCCTCCCCTATCCCTGCCACTGAATTTTTATCCTATGGCAAAAAATATCATGTTTTATCATATTCATTCTATAAATGCTGACGTTGGGAACAAAGTATTAAGCTCCTAAATACACAAGAAGCATCTAATTTCAAACCAATTCAAAAAAAGAGATAAAGATAAGTAATAAATGTATATTAAACCTATCAAAATAAAATCACTGCTTCATAGGGGATGAAATCAAATTCAAAAGAAACCAGAAATCCTTCGTGTTTTCTTTTCAAATTATGCAATCGACTGCAAAACTTGTCCAATATTAAAATATACATAGATTATAAGAGCGCTAGTCTTAACCCATCCTGAAATTTAAACCTTTCAAAATGAAATTTCTTTAAGTAATAAATACCCAGAGTGTAGATCATTAAATGTATATAAACTTAGAAGTTTTAACGCCTTATTTACACTTCACACACAGTTTACTTAAAGTTGTCCTTGTGTTTTTTTGCCTCTCTTTTTTTATCCAGATAAAAATGAGTGCAAACATCAATGCACTACACAATGATGTAATTTGGAAGTTAAAGTTTGAAAAAATTTTTTTTCAAAGACACACCATTGGTAGATGTAATTCTTTGGTTAGCAGGGATATGTCCAGGAGTTCAATAAAAATGGTCAGAGTTCTGAAAGATGTCATTTATTCATTTAATAAAATTTGCCAATTATAGGGAAAGGGGTTCCAACCCTTGAAATCCTCTTCAAGAACACCCCACTGGTAACAGTACAATACAGTCTTTGATTACGTTTGACATTAACCAAAAAAAAAAGGGGGAGGGTTCCCTATTCTATGTTCTACTTGAACTCCTAGATCTGTGTTTATATAATTAGCGTAGGTTCACTAAGAAATAACTGAGAGTATTTTGTTTTTAAAATACTACTTTTTTAGTAATATCAATAGAAAAACAAGTTAAGAAAATATTCTATTTTAGATTGAAAAAAAAAAAGTAATTTCTTTCATACACGAACGTTTGATATATCTGCATATTTGAAATTAATATTTATTCAAAGAATGAATTAGTAGCCTTAAGTCCTGATTGATAATAAAAATACCTGACCATTATATAAATATTTAATCTCATAGCCATTCAGATAAGTACAATAATTTGCAAAATATTTTCTTTTCTGCTCAAAAGAAGTATTCCCCTCATTAAGACATCTATAAGATAATTTTATTAAAACAGAACTGGCCGAGAGCCAATACACTGATTTTAGCTTGCCCACTATCTAATACAATGTTAGGGTTATCATAATAGGACTGTAGAACTATTCAATAGATTTCAATAAAGGAGTGGGATCTAAGGGTTTCCTAGTAACATCAGTCCAAGGGGCTCTCAAAAGTTAAGGTTTCAGCATGCAACTCTTACAAGGCAGTCCTCTCTGAAAAACTAATATTGTAAACTTCCATATCGTTTTAATAATAATCAGAATTCACTTTAAAAGGCCATTTTGTTGATAAAATCTTCATTTTGAAAAATACGATAGAAATTACAGTAACATGACATTTAGACCTGACAATGGCAGCATAAATTGGGTCAAGTTAATAAGTTCCAAAAAAAAAAAAACCAAACAAAAAACCCTAAGAATGTGGTTGGTGGCTCACATAGAGCAATTTCTTTGCACTTCTGCAAACATACAGTAATTACACCAAGTCAGGACATTATCAAAGACAAAATTAATATCACAGGAGTAGAAATCACTTCAAACGGTCATCATATGGCAAGGTAGTGTGTTGTGGCTTTATGTGCTCATATATTTTTGTTGGGGGTTGTGGGGGTACACTTTTTTACAGGTAAAAGAGGTGTTCAGTTTTTTTAGAAGATGAGGTACGTTTGGTAATCATATCAAATATTTACCATCAGGAACTATACATTTATGTTTTAGCTCATTTGCTTTTCCTGCTGAAAATGTCAATAGATATGCGATCAAAAAATGAAAACAATATTATACCTTTCACAGCACCAACTATGGCAGCCAAAGGTTTCCTTCCATTCTTAGGCTTAGGCTCCATTTTAGAAAAAAAAATCTTCGTTTTTATTTTACACACACATAGTCCTAAGTCCTGAGTATATGATCCTTGATTTCTTGAAAAAAATTACTACAAGGTGAAACTAATTTCCAAGAAGCAAATGAAATTTGCCCACAGTCACAAAATGCAGGTGAGACCATTGAATATTCACAGATCACAATTAAATCTAAAATGCTATAATTTTCAATGATCTCAAAATATACAAGGTATATGTGTCAACATTAAATCCCAAATTGAGTCAAAAGTTTAATCACATAATTGTAGAGAATTTTTCCTATTTAACTTTGTATATCTTTGATGATCCAAATAAATATTACTTGTTAAACAAAACGAAAAAATCAACCTTCGGTGGTGAAAATCGTTATAATATATTTGTCATATAGGGGATCAATTTAAATGTCTATCACAAAAATCTCATACTTGGGACTCGTAATAATTCCCAATGTTAACTAATAACGGCTGATCGACACTAAATAATAGATAATTGTCAAGATTTCCAATTTTTTTCCAAGTCGCTAATTAATTTCCCTTTGTTAGAAAATTGAGTCCAACTTGTCATGTTAGTTTCTACTCTGCTAGAACCAGATCGGTTATTTCCGATACTTTGCGATTTTCCACCTTGTCATTTTATAGCCTTTTAACATAGTATTCCCACTTTATAACTTCACGTCAGCCAAATAACAGTATTTTATCTATTTACCGACACAAATGTACAACCCATATACAGCAGTATTATAAAAGAAATTTACATCACATCACAATTTAGCCTGCTGATTTGTTTGGTAAACATTGAAATATGAATCTAACATATGCTTCTTTTATCAATTTTAAAACATGAAATGTACACAATCTTAATTGATGAGTTTCAAAAACATCAAATCCTTTAAAAAAATCTAATAAAATTGATATTTCTTCATCTTGCCAAAAGAATGTTTAGAAACAGGTGAACAGTAAAAGTTGAATAAGAAGGTGAATCTTTTATACAAAATTGATTTTTAAAAATCAATAATCAATATTTCTTTAATTTGACGAGCTGATTTTTAAATGTCTATCATAGAAAGTCACTGAATGGTTAAAATTGCATTAAAGCAATTAAAATATGAATCAAGGATATTTAATAAAAATTTACATTTAATAACTGAATAAATTTTGGGTGAGAAGAACTGTTTGTCAGAGTATGTATGAGTGCAACTGCACAATTTTGATTGTTCCGAAATCTTTCCATGTCTGACCTGTTGTCTGGATTTTACCCTGTTTTACAAAGGTGTCAAAATATTACACTTAAAAAAGTTCTGCACAGTCATAACTGCATTTTCATTTCATTTACATATTATCTAATATAGATTTAAAATTTAGATTTTAGGAAAACAAATTTCCTTATATTTTACAAATAAATTTGTTTTTGAAATGACCTTCTATACATTCTGTGACTTTAAGATCTAAAACTTCTTCTAGTGAGACACATTTCTCCTTTTATTTAAAACAATAAAGATGGCTGCTTTACTGGGAGTTTCCATTTCTTCCAAAAAGCAGAAATTTAAGATCGAAGAGCAAAATTTTTAGCAGGGCCTGAGAGTTTCCATTAAAAATTTTTACTATAAAAGGAGCAGAATATTTTAGCAAACTTTTTAGCAGAGAATCACATCTTCCAATATAGAATATATATATGTAGCTATTCTGATGAGCCTCATAAATAAGGCCTACCCTTTTTCGGCTGACATACATCATATTCAATGTTACAATAACCTACTAAGACACAAGAGACCAATACAAGTTTATCTATTAAGTATTATGGTGTTAGTATTTTATCAGGAAGACCCATCAGACTTTTATCTGAGGTCCATCTTCACAGTTCAATATATACATTGATCTGCAGTACTCTATACATAAATATATTCATCATATAATTCATAACTCATCAATTTATTCATAAAATATTTAACATACAGTGGATGGAGTGGAGATTTACTGAATGGTAACAGATCCTTGGAGAACCCATCAAGCATTTTTTTTTTTATATTTCATTGATTTGGAAATCTGCCAAGTAATGTACAAATATTGTATTTCTTGGTCATGACTTGTGAAGACTCACAGTTTCATTAAGGAATTCATTGTAATAAATTTAGAATACATTTCTGAAAATAAGCCATCTGTTTTTGAATCTCCTAAATATATATCATTAAAATTATAAAAGTAATTAAAAAAAACCATGAGAGACCATCCACCAGTTTTAACAATATAGAGCAATTTCCAAGCAAGCATTTGAAAAACAAAGCAGCTATACCATAACATCAGAAATGAAAATTAAAATACTCCCTGCAAAAAGCAGAAATTAAATTTGTTCACTAAAAAGTATTTTCTACATGTGAATGAACAAAAAATATCCATAGTCCAAAAACAGTTATCAGATAAAAACTTAAAAGCATTTTCTACATATCTTAGAATAGAACATGAAGATACCCGCTGTCCACACCAGAGTAATAAATTTGATCGAAACCTACCCCACAGAGCCAACTGGTACCAACTGACTGTAAACAACAGCAAAAAACAATATATACATATTCATATATTATTAGAACAAATCTATTTCATATCAAGTGTTTCTTTTCAAATTTGCCCAAGTTTGTAGATACATTTTTTTTTATGGAAATGTATACTTGAAGAATTTTCAATGTATATAAAATAGACTTTAAATGGTGTCAAGAAAAAAATGAAGATTTTACTGCCAATAAAAAAACATAAGGCTATGATCACTCCAACTAACCATAAATTGTCTCAATGCAACACTAAACACTTCTCTCTACTAATGCTTAATAAGAAACAGAAAATGAAATATCCTTTTCTAAAACTGCATTTCCTAATTTTCATGTATGGCTTAAAAATGGTTAGATCCCTATCTTTACAAACAGATATCATTGATGTTCTTAAATGCATTATTTATACCCCATTTATTTAAGTGGGTTTCAGAAAAGTCTGAAATACTCTTTCTTTCTGTAAGTATAGTTGTAAAATCTTTCTTCGTTTCAAAGATGGTTGAAAATTTATATTCAATAATAAATATTATGCAAACTCCTTATATTAAACTTGAGAAATGGAAGGTCATTACACACAAATGTTTTACTGTTCAGAAAGCTTTAAAGAGACTAATTTGTCTACATTCCTTTCTTACTTAAGCTGAACCTAGGAATAATATGTCTGCATATAAGCAAACACCCTGTTTCCTGCATTTAGTATTTACAATTTAAATAAAACCTTCAAAATTTTATGATTAATGGTTGTATTCATAACATTGCATGGCTTTTAAATCTTCAAGTTTTCAAAATCTGTGCAAATAAATCTACCTTCTGTTCTAAAATACAACTTTAGTTCAAACATAAGTTTATTTGAGTGATATAAGTATGTGTATAAAAGTAAAGGGTGTCAAAAATGTTCCCACTTAACTCCCTGGATATTATAGGACCAAACCCCTTCACTGTTTTCAGTCATAATAAACCTTTACACAGTAACATCTATCTAAGCCAAACCCCTTTTTGACAGAAAATTTTGTTGGGTTAGACAGGTGTCTGGTTTACACAGGTTTAAAACTCTTTGAAACTGATTTGAAGATTCATAAGATACTGTGAAAGTACTATTGTTCATGGGTACCAATTTTCGTGGTTATCGTGGGTTGGCAAAACCACGAAATTTAGTTCCCAATGAATAAGAGATTCCCATCAATGTGTATACTGAAAACTTCAAAACCACGAATTCAAGAATCCGCGAACTTACGTTTATTCTCTGATCAACGAAAATTGGTATCCACGAATTCAAGTACTTTCACAGTATCTGGTTTACACAAGTCTATGGTTTATACAGGGGGTTGTTTTACACAGGTTTAGGTTTATCAAGTGTTTGGTTTACACAGGTTTAAAGTTTATCCTGTGTTTGGTTTAGACATGTTTACAGTTTATCCTGTTTGGTTTAGACAGGTTTAGTTTTCATGCATTTGGTTTACACAGGTTTAAAGTTTTTCCTGTGTTTGGTTTACACAGGTTTCATTGTACTTAGATACCTGTATGTTCTAGTTGATATAATTTGCAGAGATTTATTTACAAGCATAATAATAAAGGCTCTCAGTGAATATGTACATAAACTGTGACCCCCTTCAAGTGGTAAATTCAAGGGAGTTTTAGCATGCTTTCCCATTTATAAACGGTATACATAAGAACAATAACTTGGGATCTAAAGGAAAGAAACAACATTTTTTAGAACTGACTCTAATCTTGCACTACTCATGGTTTAGTTCTTAAAAATTAAGGTCATACCAGTCTCAGTTTGTGAAATGAACATAGAAGACAACAAATCAAGGGTACCCATAAGCTTTTTGCTTCGTTTTGTATTTTCAATTGGGGCAAGATTTTGAAATAATTTTGCTAGGTAAAACTACCTTGAAAAATTAATTCATACAGAAAAGTCAATGCCTATTGTAACACTTTCATAACCTATAAAAGTAAGTGAAATCAAAAAACGGCTTAATGGCAAAAACCAGTAGTAAATCCTTGCCAAAAATTAAAGTTAAAAAATTACGAAGTCAGCAAAAATCACTAAAAAAGGTATCACTACCATATCACTTCTAAAGTGATCAAATCTCCCTTGGTCAGTCTTTAACTTGTTTGTACAGAACCTTAAAGGGTTAAATCATAGGGATTAACAATAGACTAGAAATATGCCTTATCTAAGGAAAGAGAAATTTATACCGACAATACCATAGTATTTGTTTTACAAGTTGATATCAGATAAGAATTAAAGGTTAAAATAAAGCAAGTGTTTTGTAAACACTTGACAACGGAAACAGTAGAAATACTTCAAAATTACGTGTAAATAGTAAGTACAGATAAGACACGAAATATGTACCCTGGTTACTCGTAGGCAAGGGGGTTTGAAAGAACCATACAAATTCTCAGTGAAACAGAATATTCCTTACCTATCAAAGTCAAGGTTTGATCAAAATATATATATAAAGACCCACCCCCACCCACCTTTAATTCCTTTTTTTAAAAAAGGGTCAAAAACTGCAACAAACCTGAAATCACTTCCAATATTATTTTATCCCACACTGAAGTTGCCTACCAAATATCTCATGGCTGTGTTTTATAGTTGCTGAGAAATATGTTACAAAAATATTTTCCAGTTACCCACTACTTGCTTAACATTCACCATTCTATAAGCTGGGCAACTATGCCAAAATAATGGGAGATTGATGGGCATACTGATAGTCATGTCAAAAAGTAACAGAGGTAATTCCTTTACTCAGCCTTAATTTTAACAGAGCTCACCAATTTATCTGTCATATATATATATGTAAATAGAAACTATCATGACATTAGTTTGTTTATCCCAAAAGAACAAAAAGAATTGCAGTCATACTTTAGAAATTATTTCCAAACCTATTAGCTTTCACAAAATATGAAACAAGTTTTTTGGGAAAGGTTTAAAATCTGGAATTAAGGCTTATCACAGCATTCCACCCCCTTTTTTTATACAGAATGACTCGAAGACAAAATTCTAAAGTGTATTGGGTTTTTAAACAAACTTTACTGAACAATACAGGACTTCTGCTGACATTTTTTATCCTGTGGGGTTGTTGTCTCTCTGACATATTAACCATATCTACTCTTGTTATATGTATGGAAACCTCTCCCCATTTTTTCATACAAGATGTCTCTGTGGGGAAGTTAAGTGAATTGGATTTCTAAATCAAATAAATATACAATACATGTACGAATTTCAGGTGGAGATGGATTGGACATGTCTTGAGAAAAGATCAACAAGCCTCACAAAAACAGCACTTTTCTGGCCAGTGAGGGGAAAAGGTGCAGAGATAGACCCAGGATTATGTGGCGATGTACTTATGAGTTGGAAATGTGAGAATTGAAGCACTCATGGGAAATTTTACAGAAGATGGCCAAAACAGGCAGATGTAGCGTACCTTTGTTGCTGTCCCCACATACCCTTGGCGTAATGGGTAGTAAGGAACTAAGTACATGTATGAATACCTCCCCCTCTTGCATACCAGCTGGCTCTGAGGGGAAATAGTTAGTTGAATTAGGTTATTGAATTAAGTTAAACATATGAGATATGTTTCTCCACAAATAACTTTACAAACCCAAGAAGCTGATTTTCCATATCTAAACAGACAGGTTATTTAACTTGGATTTTAACCCAAGTCTGTAAGGACAATATTTTTAGATGTACTTTAAATGAAAGGTAAAATATTGTATAATAAGTCAGGTGGAATGATTGTATTAGGGAAAATATTGGGAAAAGTTCTCTTACATACAATCCCAATGAAAGTTTACCTGATAAACTTGGCACATGTGAATTTTAAAACTGTATAATAGGATTCGGGAAGTGTCAATTATATACAGATTACATGGACTGATAGGGAGATTTTTTGACACAAAAAAGAAAGTAAGATGTTTGGCTTATATATGGAAAGCTAAGCTGATGTGATTTTTTTCTAAGGACAATATTTTGCTTTTACAAATTATGTTAAATTTTGTATCCACAGAAATAAGCTTCAACGTTGTCAAAATTACCCTTTTTGTCAAATGAACTTTGCTTGGCCCATGTGGTACCAGTATCGTATTGCATATCCCTGAGCGGGTGTACGTCAAAACATGGATGCTATAAAAATATAGTGCATTTTCTTTTTGCTTCTCTACAAAATAATGTTTTGTCAAAAGATATGAACAATGACTTACAGAATAGAGCAAACATCACACTGTAAGATGAAGAACTTTTTTAAAAGAAAATCTAACATAATAACATAAAAATGTTCCACTGGAAAGGTTGGTTTGGTGAGTGCAAAACGAAAGTGAAAGTAGGGAAAATGGCTATTTATAGTTCAAGACTACTTTTCTGTCCGATCTTTGTGGACTCACCCCATTTTCTTTGTGGTAAATTATTTTTTCACATGTCCTTAGAAATGCTACATATGTGAAAGTTTTATTGAATCAATTAACATATTTTTTAATAAATCCTAAAAATATGCACTTCATGGTAGAAGTCTATGGGAAAATTAATACGATACTGAGACCATGTATAAAATGTTGAATTATCTCCCCTCGGATATTAGCAATACTAACACAGTCCCATGAACTGCTATGTGTTATCGTGTTTTTGATAATGAAACTGAGAATATCGAATTCTTTGAAGGGGAAAAGGACAAATAGTTAGTTAATATGTCATAAAATGTTCTTTAAAATTTTTAATTTGAGAAGCTACAGCTTGAACTATAAAGATCACTCAGATAATTTCATGAATTTTTCATATCAAGTGAAAAAAACCCTAATTAATTAAAAAAATATGCAAAAATTTATGGGAGCATAGATATTTATACACATTTTATTAAAACAAGTAGCAATTTTAAGGTTGCAAGAACTTCAGGTTTTGTCAAGTTATTTTTTTTCTTTTCAATTTCCTTAACAGTTCTTGTACATGTTTGGTATCAAAATACGCTACTGGGTACATCAACCAAAGTCAGAAAAACCTGTCTTTTTTTAACAATTACCATAGAGACTTAAAAAAAAGGCATCATTCTTTCCATAAAAATTAGATACATAAATATTAAAGTATTTATAAATAAAAAAAACATTCCTGCATTTCATGTGTAAAATGTATGCCAGTCTTTTAATGGAATAAAATGAATTATCTCCCTTTGACCATATAATTTTCGGATATAAAATCTATACCAACCTTCCATTTGTCCTTCATGCTTACTCTGAAGACGGAGGATGTCATCTTTGTGTTTCAGTTGTATCTTCATGAAGTCTTCAGTGTGATCAAGTTTTAATCTCGAAATCTGAAAATATAGAAAAAAGTAAGAATATCTAAAAAGGAAAAAAGTAATGTCAGAACAAATTAGAGAATAGTTGACCATATAACATTATCAGGCAACTATGACTGTCTAACACTACTTCTTTACATAAGCCAGGATACAGACATCCTGGACCAAAAAGTCATTTTAAAGACCCAACAATAAAAGAAGACAAAAAAAAAAAAAAAAAAAAATACCCAAGAAATCAATGAGTGATGGTTCACTAATGATACTTCCACTTTCAAACAAGATTTACAGAAAAAAACATTTACAGAAAAAAACAAAGATCACAGTTAACACAAGGTTTCTGTCAAGTTTTTACTAAAATGGATCCCACCATATATGTCATATCTACAATAAGAATGTGTTAAAATTTCAAGTGGCTGTGATGTGTAGTTGCTGAGAAAAGTCCAACTAAAATTTTCAAATTTCAAATGTATGAAGTCCAAATTTCATGAAGTCCTTGATAAACAGGAAGTTGTTATCAATTTTTTCCAAAAAATGAATCTCACCATATGGCATATCTACAATAAGAATGTGTTAAAATTTCAAGTTGCTGAGATGTGTAGTTGCTGAGAACAGTGTGACTAAAATTTCAACTTTCAAAAGTATGAAGTCCAAAATTAAACAGTCTTCAATAAACAGGAAGTTGTCAAATTTTTCAAAAAATAGATCCCAACATATGGTCTACCTACAGGAAGAATGTGTTAAATTTCAAGCTGCTGTTAAGATTTTTGCTGAGAAAAAAAACTGTGAAGAATAAAACAGTTATGGACAAGGGTAAAACAGTATACCACCGCTCCAAAGTTTGAAGCAGGGGTATAAAAAGAAAAATCACGTTTCTTCGAATTTAATTGAAGATTTTCAAAACATAAATATAGAGTAGGGTGCATTTATTCCCCTTTAACATGATCACTAAACAGAGTGAAACATGTGTAAGTTGATTAATGAGAGCCAGGTGTACCTAAACACCAAGGCATATAAATTAAATTCAGAATTTCTGAGTAAGCAGACATGATTTCTACAAGCACAACAGAATGTAAAGTACAGGTACATGCTTTTAATATTGCAGTTACGCCTTGACAGAAATATTGTTACACCATGTTTTTGTCACCTTTAAATCGCTGGTTAATTTACTCTAAGCAAAATCTAAAGAAAGTTCGGTAAGACTGTGTGTGCTTTAAGGACATTCTATCTACAACAATTATTTACAGAAGTACCTCATATACTGTAAAGAACTAGTTTTCGCTATTTTCATGGTGGACAAAAAACCACAAAGAATAATACCTGCAAAATTGATTTTAACACTTTTTACTGCTAAACTTTTTTTTTAAAACTGTGAAAATTGATACCCAAGAATATGTCCACTTGATAGAATCCACGAAAATTAGCAACCACGAAAATTAATAAGTTTACAGTATTCAATGAAAGAATCATAAAATCAAAAATTATTTTTGCTCAATACTCTTATTTTATAGGACCCCCTGTTCTCAACACTCCT
Source organism: Perna viridis (assembly GCA_037379345.1). Taxonomy (NCBI): domain Eukaryota; kingdom Metazoa; phylum Mollusca; class Bivalvia; order Mytilida; family Mytilidae; genus Perna; species Perna viridis. The sequence continues at coordinate 27,380,747 of CM074520.1, forward strand.
CCCTGCATTACCTTCCAACAAACTGCCCCTTTCAATATACCAGGTGATTTATTGGGGCAAGTCCTAAGTTCAGTCAGAACCCCCAACCTCATACAAGTTTACGAATTAAACATGCAAGTTCCATAGTAAAACCTTCCAGGCCAAGCTCCAAAGACTACCATTTCAAAGATGATTTAGACATAATGACAGGGCTAGAAAAAAATTTAAGTAGACTGTCTGAAAAGGGTATATAGGCAAATATTTTTTATATGAAATTCATGTTAATTAAGCTTCACATGAAATTCACATGATTTTCAGGTAAAATTCACTTAATATGAATTTCATGTGAGGGCTCGATTCCCCTGAATTTCACAAGAACTCTGTCACAAAGTCTATTTGCTCAATTTAGGTGAAAATCATGTGAAATTCGTTTGAAAATCATGTGAAGCCAAACAAACTGATGGAAGACACTAAAACATGACCACTTACTTCATCATTATGGTATGCCTTCAGTTGCCTAAGAACTGTAGTGTGTGTTTCTTCAGCTTAAAAAAAAAAAAGATATGACTGATTTACATCAACACATTACATGCACAGCACTGTTATAGGACTTAGTAATTTAATCATGTAATATGCTATGATCTTTAGTTTTCAATTTAATTTTTACCTTTCATCATGGAGCCAGGCATGCAAAAATTATGAAAATATGTGGATCCTTTTTTCAGATTTTAATTGACTTCATCACAAAAAAGACAATTCTATATGAATCGTATATGCAATATACTAGGCATAGCTGCATTTCTCATGCAGTATATCAAAAAGCAAAATCATTTGAAAACAAGAACAAAAAGTCACATTAAATCTTCAGTAATAGACTGACAAAATTAATACTTAAGAAGGCCTTCCTATGAAGAGTTGTATCAAAGTATAAAAAATGCTTTGGTTTCCCTAAGTGCTTCATTAATTCGAAAGAGATCTTGTATTCTCTATTGACAATACCTATTTGAAGTGCCCTGGTTTTCTCCAATGTAAACTTAACAATCTCTGCTGCCAGTGCTTTTTCATTCTCATGGACAATGCCCTGTTTTTCTTGCTCATGTTTGTTGCAGAGATCTGTAATTTCTTGTTCCAATCGAGACTTGTGTGTCTTGAGATCATCTGCAAAATAAATTATTTCTTCAGTAAACACTTGTAAATTTGGAAATGTGTACTTATCGTAATTTTTCATAAGACTATGACAGGAAAAACATGAAGTTGTATGTGCAGTAAAACAAGGCATACCCTTACTTGTACAGGAAGTTGATATCGAAGAGCAACTTAATATATTTATGAAGTATGGGCAATCTATATGAAGCCACAAGCCAAATTCAAAATTAATCCATCCAAAATGAATGCCAGAAACAAACACGTGGGATACCTTGTCCTGCTATGTATACCCCACCCATACAGGAAGCTGATATCGTAGAACAACAAAAATTACTTACAACATATGATCCAATTATGTAAACCCATACACCAAATTTCAAATCAATCCATTCATTGGAAACCGAGATAATAGTGACAAAAATTTGGTCAATTGATCAGTTGGAGGGATAGATAGATAGATGGATAGAATGATGGACAGACAAGGTGATTTTAATATACCCCCACATGTTGAGTGGGGGTATAATAATTTGGTCATTCTCAGGCTCTCCCTTGCCTTCTAAGAGGGTTCCTTATTACCCACCCATAAGAACAAAAGTACCAGTACCTACCTAATCATTTGTTCTGTCTTTGAACAATGAAAAAAGCAACCTGTTAATTTTTTTGTGATAATAAAAAGGTAAAAAGAAATACCTTGTTCTGTCACTGATTTCCTTGAAAAATTACATGAGAACCAAAAAATCAACTTTGAATGGCCTAAGCACAGTATTGAATAACTGTGGGAGATTAACATCGGAGAGACATAGAAAATAAAACTGTAATGGACATGTTTTCCCTGGAGCTTTACGCTTCCTTTATATATGATTTTGTCTGTAAAGTACTTGACTTTTATTCGATAACTGAAATTAATCCAAGGTATAAAGTTACCATTCTGTGTCCGTACGTCTGTGAACTGTTGCTGTATGGTATGTAATTGTGCTGCCAGTTTGGGACAAGAAAATGCATTGAGCTAAAAAAAAGAGAGAGAAAATTCAGTTACTAGCAAAATTATAGGATTAAAATAGTAAAAAAAAAATTGCGTAAAAGAACTTAAAGAATGTACTAAAATTTAATCAAAAACTGCAGTGTACTGCTGTCGGCTTTAGCACACCATGTGGCATAAATTTGGAGACCTACCAATAAGGCCAAAGATCAGAAGTTTTAAAAATTCAATTTAGATTTCTTTAAACATACTTTTTAATCCAATACCTTTGGAACCCTGAAAGGAGAAAAGCATCCACATACTCAGTCTATAACAGATTGTTTAAAAAGTAGCATGTTTCTTTGATGGTCTCACTATAAATAACTGAAAAAGTTATTTTGGCAAAACAACCAAATCAAAAGAAATGGAGTATATCATGACTCGTCAGATTTGTGTACAAGTACATTTACCTGATCATAAAAAACGACCTCCCAAGAAAAAAACAAACAACCCATTAATTTTACAAAGAAACATTAAATGTTTGGTAAGTGGTGCTTGCTACTGAACACAAATCTGAAATGGCTTTTTTATGTTATGAACTTAACCCTTAATAGATACTACAGTGAAAACTGTGTAAACTGAACCATGAAAAGCCAAAACCTGTCTAAACCAGACACTTTTTTAAAGTCCTTTCATTTTAATTTAAATGTATTTTGAATTTGGGTAAACCAAAAACTTGTCTTAAACAGACATTTTTTTTTAAATCCTTTCATATCAGTTAATGTTAAGCAAAAAGCTGTCCAAAGCAGACACTTTTTGTAAAGTCCTTTCATTTCAATTTAAATGTATATTGAACCTAGATAAACACAAAACCTGTCTAAACCAAATTCTACATTCCACAAGAGGTTTGGAAAAGTAAAAACCTGTTTAAACAAATTCTACAGTCCAAGAGAGGTTTGGAATATGTGTTTCACAGTGTATGACTGTGATTGTAGATTTCATCATACACATTAAATCTGAATATATCATTAATATCATTATGGGATCCTTTCAATTTCAGGTGGAAGATTTTACAGGAATAACCTATGGCCTATACAAAGCTAGAGATTGAGTATGTACTTTGCAATGTGTGAAAATCACAGAAAAACTACTCAATTACCAAAAAGATTTATTTGTTTATGCTTAGTTTGCCAAATGTAATTAATCATAAAAAATCATAAAAGCTTTGTAAATCTGTAACTAAATTAATAATTTTTGTACAAGGAGGAAGCACAGATGAGTAACGGTTTATTCTGCAATAAAATTGAGTATCACTATGTGTTTCCAAGGTCACTTTTGTTATGTTAAAGACAGCTTTTCTGCTTTCTGTTTCATTTTCCTGTTAAGTTCTGTAGCTTTTTACTCTTTAGAATAAATGCTTAACTTCCATTGTATTTTATATTTTATAAATACCCAATTAGGAGTGATAAAATATCTCAGTTTGAAATTTGAAATAAAGTCATGTACAACAAATCAACCGGGTACATAAATATTGTTGGAATATTGTATAGCAGTTCTTTTAATATAAATGCTGCTGTTAAGAGGATACTTCATGTAAAAGGTGTAAAGCATACCAGAGTTTGCAAATTAGAATGCTTACAGAATATTGCAGTCACATTTCTTGCCATTTTGTGAATGAGGTATACCACCAAGATGTGCGACCCTACCATAAAAACAAGTATTACCAATTAAATAATTGTCCTCTTTTCTTATTTTGATTTCATTCCCTTTTCTATAAACTTACATCATGAGACAGATAGTTTACAAGAGCTGCCATTGCATCAAATCCCGAGAGACAGGACTTCATCTCAAATTTGGCGAGGTTCAGTTCCTTTGTCCGACTCTCACATAACGCTTCAAGACGTACGATCTCCTGCTTGGCGTGGGACAAGGTCAACTTGGGCTCTGGTTCCGGTTTTTGATGACTAGGTTTTGGTGTGTTCTTGATCTTGGTCTTGTTTTTGTTGCTGTCTGAAAGATGAAAAGTATAGATCTTGAAATTTATTCTTAACACGCCCAACTGAGTCATTTCACAGAGATGCATTTCTTTGAATGTCTTCTTTGTCTCTGAACAGAAGATTCAGGCTAAGACATCTAATTAAAGAATCAGATATTGTTGCTTTATTTCTTGAAAGAAAAGGCATAACTGACAGAATGAGGCAAGATGAAAAGTCCATATCCAAAGGAAAGACATGTGAGCATAATGGACACTAGAAACTTAAGTACAATTTGTTGATTCAACATATATCAAATTCATATTTGTAAGAAAAAACAACCTGAGAATTCTTTTAGCAGTGAAATTCCCCACAAACCATGAATTCATGCAAAAAACATCATTCTTTGTAAATGAGGCCAAAAAAATCATTAAATTTTACTAAGGCCTATATCTTCTATATTATTTGTACATAGAGGAGTTTACTGGACATTTGTCCAACCTAACATATTTCAATGACTCCACTTAATCAGCAAGTTTAAATGCAGTGGGGTATTCAGAGATTTTGAAAATGAAGGGTTCCAGAAAAAAAAGAGTGGGTTCCTGGCTATTATTCACTCATTTTTGCTGAAATTTTGTTGCAAGAAATCAACTTAATTTTCACACAAAAGGAGTAGTTCCCAAGTCTGAAACCCTGCCACTAGATCACTGCTAAAATGAATCGTTTTCAAAGAATATGTACATGTATCAACTTAAGCAACTGTTATTTCTTCTATTCTGCTTTGTGGCCCCTTTATTGGCACACCAAAAACTGTCAAATACCAGAGCAAATTAAGCATACAAAATTCAAAAAACACTTACCAAACTTGAAATAGTTAAATTCAAGAACTGGTGCAAACACATTTATCAGAAATGTAAACAATGTGAATTTAGATCCTGATTCCATAGTTTAAAATCCTCTGCAATTGCATAAAATAAAGAACCAAATGTGACTTCACTCCAGCTAAAGATAACTGAACATATTTTCCATAAATCATGCCTCACGCCATCTGGTTAAACTTTCTCTCAAATTACCGAAAATTTTGATCATAATTGATAGATTACACAAAACCCAGGAAATAAACTTGTGTATGGCAGCCCTGAATGATTCACTTGAACTTGAAAAGTCATGCTTAATTGTGACAGAACACAGTGAGATTTAGATCAAAAACCTCTTTGTGTCAAATTTTATTTCACAAAATCACACAATTTAAAATCCAGTTAAAAATCTCAGTGCTTCACACATGATAATGAATTTCTTATCTCATAATTTTTCAAGATTAAACATATATGGGTTGGAAAACTGCATTTAAATGCTTAAAGACCCAACAGACACCTGATACGTATAGAGTAACATCTACATGGGAGGAAAAGATCTTCAAGAACCTGTGTCTCTTATCAAATTGGAGATTTGTTTATACACTAAACACTTAAATGACACTAGATTTATTTAAATATAAAACTAATACAAAACTTAATCATGCCCAGTCCTTCAGTGCTACTGGGCAACAAATGGCCCGACAATGTACATAAGTACATGGTTCACACAATAAAACAAAACTTCTAGGAGAGGGTTATTGAGTTTTGGGTGCAACTGGTGCATACAAATTTACAGGAAAATAAAATGCATGTAGAAAATGTTAAATATGTGCAAACAAAGGTATTGATTCAAGAAGTGGAATGCCTAATGTTAAGTGACATAAACAGCTGAATTTTTAAGAGTAAATTGGCCGGTTTAGGAAATAACTTTTTAAAACAATGCTCACAATAAATTAAGGCCAGAGCAAAAATAAATTTAACCAATTTTAGACTGCATTGATCAGTAAATAGCTGACAATTCTAAATGTTTGAAGTAATTTTAGTTGAGAACAATAGTTTAAGAATAATAAAAATGTATGTAAAACAAAGGCACTATATCAACTTACATTTCCTTAAAAAAAATTAAATGCCTTGTCTTATCAATTTAAATTCACAGAACTTGAATTAGTACAAGAATATTGTTCTTTAAAATGATTTAGTCTTAAAATCTGTAAAAAATTGGCACAAACAAAACAAGACTGTTACTGGAAGACTTTAGTTGTCTCAGTATCCATAAGTCTGTTACTTAAAAAAACCACCTATATTCCAAATTCACTCGTTCACTCAATCTTTTAACCATATCCAACAAAAGCAATGCTGCAAAAAAAGACAAGTTACAGGTTTCATGGATCTATCCAAGATAAAACACTGAAACCTTGACACACAATGCAAAGCAACCAAGTCCACATTGAATCCAAACCAATTTTCCAGTCGAAAGTTAGATCCCAGTTTTCATCATATGCCACTATCTTTTTCACAATCAAATCAGTTACTATCAAACAAATCATTAACTATCAATTTCACATGTAGATATCTACCAGAACAAGTGATTAGATGGATTTGCCTATTTTAACTTTATCTAAACAGAAGTATTAAAATCATGTCATCACCACTTTGAAGTAGGTCTGTTTGGAATGCTATCAATGACTCTGGATGTTATTCTGGCTATTAAATCCCTGTTATTGTTTAGTGTATATAGATGGATTTTGATCCTAATGTTACAGATTAAGTTTTTGTATAAATGTGACCATCCTATCCCATGTAAATACATGTACTACAAGAAGTAAATATTTATCTAAAAGACAGAACATCTTGACCTTTATAAATGGAAAAACTAAGAATGTATATCATGAAATCATGAGAGAAAAAAATGAGAAAACTTGGATTAAAATGGCAACAAGTCAAGATGTATGCGAAACACTTGATTTCATAAAAAGACCTGGGAGCATAAAGCAGGTGCATTGGTAGGAAAAGTAAGCTCTGTTGGGCTGGTTACTAATTAAGCCAAACCAATGCCTTATGTGATTTTATTAGGACGCTTACCCTACTGGTGCACATGGTCCATGCTCCCAGTTTTTAGGAGTCCGAGCTGCTCATTTGCTTTTGTTACTTGGTATGTATGATTTTAGTTACTTTATGTTCTTTGTTGTGTATGTCTGTTAACATGTCTGGTCTTTGTCCCTGGATTACATTCTTTTCATCACCGCTATAACCTTGGTTATCTTGATTACTCTTTCAATACTGTTCACATATAAATGTATCCTAAACAAGCATGTGACAATATGAACAGAATTTAAACAATTCACATCAATAAACCAATTAACATGTGATACAAGTACCTTCCTGTCTATTTGTACAAATTTGGCCTTGACCTTTGACCTGTGACCCTGGAAATTTTTAACATAGATTATGAAATATGTAAGGGCTAATCATGCACCAATTTAAGTGAAAAACCATTGAAGAATATTGGTTAGAGAGTGTTTAGAAGGATGCCATGGAAAAACAGATGACCTTAGCATAACTCGTAACTCACAGAGCTACAACTAGTTACATTTGCTGACCTGATTATATACCTTTAAGACAATCCTTATTTTTAGGTGTATTTTATGAAAACTGAATTTTGTGTGATTTTAACTGTGAAGAGAGATTTACAATTTCTAGAGCATCATTTGCAGTCAAAATTTGTAGAAACTACAGAGAATCTGTAAAAGTAAACATCTCTGAAACAAAACCAACTATACTTGTCATCATGAACTCTCTGATTGTTATGGTGTATCCATCTGCACCATGAAAATTGATTTGTTCAACGTATCATAGCTTTCCTTTCCTCTTTTGTCAACCCTGGACTTGAGTTTTTATGACCAACTTGGCAGGTGTTTCAAGAATAGCAGAGGATGCTTACCCAACCAAAGCATCTGGTCAATGCTCCCAGTTTTTAGTGGAGTCAGAGTTGCTCATTTATTTTTGTAACTTTGTTTGTATTATTTTGTGTTGTTTGTTGTGCATGCCTGTTTTCCCTGTCTGGTCTTTGTCCCTAGATTACATTCTCTTAATTTCCGCTAGAATCTTGGTTCCCTAGATTACTGTTGATTATAAAACATGTGTAGATTCTTACCTATTTCAGTTAAAATAAACAACTTTCTACTATCCAAAGGAATAACAGTGGAAGAAGTTCTCAACACAGAAACCTCAACATTTGGAAGTGAGGCATATTTCCTATTTTTACATAACAAATCTTCAAAAATGGAATTCCGTTTCATCTTAGTATTTCCTTTTATATCTATCAAGGCAATACAAATCTTAATCCCTGGACATTTCCTTTTCGTCCCACGTCCGACTTTTGTTTGTTTCCCCATTTAGAAAGTAAACAAACCAACTGATCAAAGAATACACAAAAGATTGTCAAAATCATATTCTGTCTGAGTATTTAAAACAAATTTTAATCAACACTTTGTGACAAAAGACACGCTTAATGCTTTCTGAACAGATAGCTCTATAGGAAGAAGTGTGGCATTTAGTCCTAATTTGTCACAGATTGTATACCAATATGGTCACAATTATCCCTCAAATAGCTGTATTCAACAAACATCTTGATTCAATAATAAACTTTAAATGGACTTAACATTATTATCAAATTAAGAAGTGTGGGCGGCAATTACAGCCAAATTTTACGATCCATCTCTAACGCTTTAACAACACCATAACCCATATTCAGCCCAATCAAAACTTATCTTTATTGGGTAAAGGTGAATGTTTAGTACCCTGTAATAAGATGGTGCCTGACTTTTTCATTTCTTTCCCTCTAGGAGATAGGTTACTTTATCAATGTGGTCAACGATGCGCTCAAATCTTTCACAATGGTTACAAAGAAATTTTAATAGATTTAAACCAGCTTATGAAAATTTTCATAACATTAAATTGCAGATGTTATCAACTTTTTACGTGTTGGGGTCAAAAATCACTTCTGAGGTCACAACCATCAAAATCATTTGAAATTTACAGGTCATGAGTATCTTCAATCACATCTCCCAAGTTGTTGTCAATTTCAAAATTATGTATGAAATGTCAACTTTGATCAGATAAAATATGCACAACTCTCTCAGGGGTATCTTAAAAATGATATGGATAAAATTCTAACAAGAAAACATTACTGTGAAAATTTTTTCCCCTTGAAGCTAGATTGCAAACTACACAATGATAGGTTTTCTTTCAAAGCATACAAATTAATACAATATCACATTGCTTCTAGGGAAACTTTGATAGATTCTTTTTTTAATGGGTATAGGTATTTTAAAAAATGCGGTAAAACTCAGAACATAAAGAAACTTAATAGCTACATGAACAATGCTCAAATATTGGGCAACTTTTAAATTACCATTTTTATGGTACAAACACAAGTTTTATTTTTATCAGATTTTGAAATTGTTAAAAAAATTCAAATATGACAAACAAAAACATATCATTTGCAATATTCAAAAAATGCAATAGTGTATTGGTACATGTACTTTTTTTCACAAACAATTCAAATGGCTACAATAATTAATAACCCAGCTACAATGATTTTAATCCTGTTTTTATCTCTTCAGGCAATTTAAAAAAAAAAACTGATGTGACTGTTCAAATGTACTGTATGTATTTGAAAGAAATAAAGGGGAATTTTCATAACAAAATTTTTGTACTTTTACAGTATGGGTTTAACACCAAATCTCTAATTGGTATCTTAAATTAACACAAAATAACAGAAACTGATATAATTTTATACAAATTGGTATGTTTGTATTTTATACTATCTACTAATGAATTCAACTATCAAAGATAAAAGATTCTTAAATAAATTTGTTGACCCCCCCCCCCCCAAATCCCCCTCATTATGGAATCTCAAACAGCTGAAAAAAGTCAAATTTATTCCCTAGCTAGGAGGACATGAACATAATCAAAATTAAATGACAAAGAAAAACTGTCCACCCTTTTTTTTAAAGAAAACAAAAATATTTCCCTACCTGTCCTACTGGACCTGTGGAACAGTTTATCAAACTGTATCCCCATCCAAGACTTGGGTCTAGCCCTCCTCTCGGTTGTGTTCCTCACCATCACATTCGACATCCTCAACGAAAATGAACAAATCTCACAAATGTACGAAAATTTTCAAGTGTTCAATTATCTCCTTCAATAACCTTGTCTCTCTAATTATATAAACTTCTAATTCCCTACAGCAAGGTTATACTTTCCTGTAAATGATGTGCAGCTCTCCAGTCAGAAAAGGTTACAGATGAAATCTGAATATTTTATAATAGCCACATGTGTTTTCACTAAGTCTGTTTTGAAATCTTGTATAATGTTACATCTGATTTGTATTCTAGGCCATAATCTTGTGCGAAATGAAGAAAATTTCAACCACAAAGGTTTTAATCCTAATACCATTAAATATTATTCGTAGATCAAATCTACAGTTAAATTTTTATGAACAAAGTCAACTATTAAATGCATGAATTCTGCAGATATCAATACAAAATCTTATGTCGCAAGTAAAGACCGCATTGATAAGTCCAATCAACACCTCAAATTTATCAATCCAAATTGTCAAAAGTTTGAATATCATTTTTAAATGATTCAAATCTGATAACGTTGGAATTTTCTTATTTGTACACAAATTTGGCACACTTGATCATACTGTAGACATTTGACAATTGTATTTCAATGCATACTTGGCTCCATTAAGGTTTTGAACATGACTTGCCTTTATGTAATATGTTTTATGAGTCAGATGATGAAACAAAAGAATTTGTTAGTCACCACTTTTGGCCCAAGTGATGAAACATTAACAAAGAAGTGTTAAAATCCAATATGCAAATCAAAAATGACCATCAAATGATTACTCTGCAAAATCCAAAAATTAGCCAGCTCAGTTTAATTAGTCCTGTCAAGCCATTTTCAAATTTGACCTTTGATGTCCCACTTTGGCAGTTCAAACAAAATACTTTATCCAAACACATTTTATGACACTAGTAATCCATCAGCTACAACTTTCTTCAAACTGTAAATTTTCCAAAAAAAACTCAACAGCATTTTCAACTGGCAGCACAAAGACAGTTCAAAAGGGCACTTCAACACCCAAACATTTTTCAGCAATCAGCTGAGATCGAAAAAATGAGAATAAAATGGACAATGAAGCACGTCAATGAGCACTGAAGAAACACCTAATTGCTGAAATCTACGAGAAACTGACAGATGAGCAAAACTACATCTGTGATGTACATTACACATCAATCATAACTCCACTGACAAATGGGAAATAGATCTGCACATAAAGTGGGGAAATTCTACTATTACTAAACTAACTAAACCATGGACTTTCTTTATTATGCTTAAAATTGATAAAGGAAGAGGGCAATTTAGTTCAATTTATGCCATTATAGACAATTTACTCAATTACATAACAAATTTAGAATAATGTTAACCTTCGATAACAAGCATGATACACTGGGTCTTAAAGTCATTAAAATATAACCAGACATTATGATTGGAATTTAGAGTGGGTTTTAGTTGTCTCCACTTTTTTCAAGTAAACATACATGTACATGTATTATTGAAAGCAAAAAAAGCATAGTCTATCTAAATACATGTACTACTACATTTGAACTATTTAAATTTATATCTATCACTTAAGCACTGAAAACAAATTTAAAAATTGAACATCATTTTTTTCAATATATTGAAAAGGGAAAATCACTTTTTGGCCCCACCATTCGCCACTTTAAAACTATGCCCTAGACTTGTAACTAACACTCCTTTCGTGAAAACTTCAGAAATCTTCACAGAGAAAAGAAACGCAAGTACAGCATTTGAAGATCAGTTGATTGGAGAGATGTTTCAGCAGACTTTTGAGTCACTATTGAAGTTTTTTTTTTCTCTACAATTTACCATCTTTAAAAAAAAAAAAATAGCAACTGTTCATTGTTTAAAGCAACTCTAGTAAAAACTTGAAGTACTTCTGTACAATACAGATTCATTACAACTTAACATCAAACAAAATTTTAAAATCAACACAATTCCCACTGCACAATTTGGCAAAGTGAAAACTCTAGAACAAATGGGGCATTACCAGTCTGGTTTTGTTGCATCAAGCATAAAAAAAATTACATAAACAAGAAGAGGAAATCTTTGTTAAAATCATCAAATTCTCTCTAAATGCAGAGCCTATAATTGATTCAAGCTGATCTTTATGTCTGAAACTGATTTCTGATTTTTGAGTATCTTTTATTCTAATGTGTAAACCACATAATGTAGCATGTAGTAAAACTTGGTTTGGTTAAAAATGTTCAATTCAATTACATTTGAAAATGAAAAAAATACAGTAAATGAGCATGCTTTTCTTTCAGTTTTCAGTTTTGCAAATCAAAAAAAATGTATGGTTAAAAAGGAAACATGGTTTATTCTCATGCAATACAAAATGTAGCAAGGTATGCGTGTATCCATGATTACAGAACTGTTTCTGTATGAACAAATGCTTACAAATCTTAATTATCAGTAGTAGCACCAGAAATTCTGAAAAGGGGGTTGGGGGAGGACAACAGCTGGCTTAAGAAGGGGTACCCTAGTGATTTCCAGTTTTCTCGACTTATAATCAATTAAACTTGTTCATTATAAGGGCCTATAAACACTCTTCTGGATCTACCTATGTCTATAGTATTAATATGTTACAAGCTTCCAATCAGTTTACATAAAAAAAATGGTTATTCCACAAATCCAGTCTACCACCCCAGACCATGTATTAAAGTATGCTGTAACAAGATCAAGAAGATGGATGGGGTCATGAATTTGGAAAAAAATTAAAAACAGTGAAGAAATATTATATAGATGAAATGATAGATTATTCTCATCAAAATATCCTGCTAGCTTCCATGCAGTTCAAATTTATCTGTTTGCTGAATATAATGATAAAATGATGAACCCGATTAATTTTAATATGAACCAGAAGACACAATGATTGTTCCCACATCGCAAAACTTTCTGTTTTATGCATAAAAATAAATATTCTCTAGCATACATGATGATCAATGTTTATACAAATGGATGATTTTAATTACCATAAACACATGCAGGATATTTGGAGTCGGGGCAATGATATGTATGCACCAGTACATTATACTTTTATGCAAATTTTTCAAACAGAAAAAGTTTTATTAATCACCATTAAATTTGCTTTTACTGCATTTATACAACTCAGCAAACTTAATATTATGAGCTGAGACATGTACTTTACTAGAGTTCTATAATTTGAACGCTACATAACAATCAGGGTTTTAACCTTCAATTTTGGCTCGGCAGTTTGGTAGTCAATATATTTAGTTCTTTACAATGACAGAAGAAATTTTAGCAACTCACACAAAATTAGTGGGGTCAATGGTTCCCTGCTAATTTCGAACTCTGGATCATTTTTTTTCAAATGAGTTTTCAAAGGGGTATCCAAAAATTCATGATAGAGAGGGGGCAATTAACCTAGGGGCAGGGCTTCAGTAATTTCAAGATTTTTGATGTGATCAAACTTTATGAACCTGAGAGCCGAACCATGGGATCTGCCTTTGGTGTTACTATGTATTTTACAGCAAGTTGCTGCTAAGATTAACTGATTGATTGATTGATCGATTTTAAGGTAATTTGACTCTTTCAATTCCAATGGTTAGTGGGAAAGAAAATGTGAGCCCCTAATTTAATGGTATACTCAATATAAGTAATCTCCCTTTAGCAGATGCATACAATGGCAATTACGGTCATGTTACATAGATATTCTATAATTAAACCAACTTATTATCGACAGAAAAGTATTTTCATGTTGCTGTATGGTTTTATCTTCAGTGTTATTATCAGACTACCTTATGGATTAATTCTTATTTCTAAAAGGATAATATACCTAGGGGAGCTAATCAACATACATCAAAGTAAGTATTGCTATACTCAATTTTCATATGGTTAAGTGCGATAGTACAACATATGGCTGAAACAAAAATCAAACTTCCAATGTTAAATGGTGTTTTTCAGAGGTTTACCATAATCACAGTCGCAGACCCAGAGTTTTTGAAAAAAAAAAGGGGGCTGACCAGCATACGAGGGCTTGTTCTGGTGACTACTACATTGTAGTAATTTTATATATAATCATCCAGAATTGTTAAGGATAGGGGTACTCAAATGATTTATAAAATCATAATTTCTGTATTGGGATCATCAACATTCCTTTTATGATAGGGCCCAACATAGCAAATTTGAAGACCGTATGGACAATTCAAGACTACACTTTTTTGAGTATGGATGATTTCAAGAATAAATATCCATTGCACAGATGTTTGCTGAATGATATATATTTTGTGCTTTAATGTAGCTTTTTATCAAGATGAATATAATTGCCACAGCCTTCTTTGGGTTATAGTTTATAAATACTCTCTGAAATGGAAATCAGAAAACTACCAAATACGAAATAGAGCTTACTACCATTAGGCCATATATTGAACTACTATGAGTAGAATCCATTTCAGCATTTTCATGCCGAAAGATGGACAAATGGACAGCAGAATATCAGACAGGCATATAAAAACTATACTTGAAACAAACTCATATACTAATTGTACTATAATTAGTTTAACTTCTATATGCCCATAGTTGACTAGACAAACTGAATTATTCATCATCACAGGCATTAATGTTTCATATAATAATTTGGGGTCAACCAAGGAAAAGGAGGCAACCCAAAATTTTCATGATAAAAACAAATTCCTGAGAAAAGCATACCTTCATCACTGAAATGAAGTTGATGACTGGTGGTCCATACAAAAAACTTGGATAACCAGTAAAGCATGGCAATCATGATGTAACATCCAGCCAGAAATGTAAAGTAATCATAAAGAGTCCTGGAATTCACAGAAATTTCTGTCATAGTGTAGTAAGTAGCATTGTATGGAAACACAGACCATAAGCTTCTAAATAGAGAAAAATCTAAACATATTCCTTCCATTTAGTGCAAGATGTTGAGCTTAGGTATCCAAAAACTACATTTCCAGTTCGAAGAAATTTTTTTACACTATATTGTCCATGCCATTCAACACAAGGTTAAGTAGAGAACTTCATTTCAAAGATACAGACTGAGTGACAATAGCTGTCAATTGCATTGCCTTACAAATTCTTGAACATGAGCACAGAATTGTCAACACTGACACATGTAATTTAACCTAAAATTTAACATATCATGGCAAATTTCAAAGCCTAGGCTAGGAATTCAATCGAAACACAGTTCAAATGCAGAGAGCACCAAGAGTAGATCCATCCAAATGCATTAGTCTTCCAAGAACAAAAAAGGCACAACAATTTCTTCTACATGCCCATAGCACATGGAAATGCATGTCAACCTTAAAGCACAGCAGTTGTACATCCCATAATAATGAGTTATCTTCCATTGGAATAAATGTCAGAAACACAGCAGTCAAAACAAAGAAACAGACAATCTAACACGTGCCATGCTCTTACTCCTCAAAGAGCGTCATATGGGGATATGTGATACATATGACTTTATTATCTATAAACTTATGGCGATATAAATCTCTCAGCTGGCTACTGGAGAGTGAAATGATTGGGAGTATATATGCCATTCAAACTCACTGGTGCAGGATGTTTACAAACAAAAATTACATGTTCATGCACAAAATTGCTCAAAGAACCCCAAACAAATAATGAAAACACTGAAAAAGGTTATGTAATTAAGAGCCCATTGTTTACGCCTTAAAGATTTCTTTAGATTCTGTCAAGTTGCGTTTTATCTAATCTCTTCTCTATTGACCGCTGACAAAAGTGTGTTAAAGTATTGATACGGTTTTGAGTATGTTTAAATAGCCTGAAAGTGGTACTTAGATATTAGGTATCCAATACTGGTTTACCCTAAGTTTCCATTAAGAATGAATTTGACACTTTAAAGTTTATGATTTCAAATGCATGTGAATTGTTTGACAATGATATTGATTTAGATTTACAATTCGTGTTTTGGGTGTGACGAGAAGGCTTGTTCTTTCTTCTAATACATAGTTGCTATTGTGTTCAACTAACGAATTTATCAAATGAGAAACTAATATCATGTCAATTGGTATTAAATGACTATGTGTAAAGTCTATAAGGGCCTTGTCTACCACCCACTCCAAAAATAAAATAGTTTAGGTCTTTATTTTATATTTAAATAGAATGAAAATCTAACACCGCATGCTTTTAACACGTGTTACTCTGTTTTGTGTGTGAGTGTGTGCGCGTGTGTGTGTATTTCTAACTTTTTACAGACCAGTCATGTATATGAAAAGCTCTATATGTACTAGGTACATGTACAGATGAAGAGAGAGATAGAGGTCTTCTGGTATTTCTTTTTACAGAATCAACATCAGCTTTTTAATAAAGAAGCAATTTTTGTTATAAAGTTCAACCATCCCCCATCAAAAAAAAAATACATGAATATCATTAGAAACACTTTATAATACCCTAAACTGTAGTATGGCTACTGTTGTCTTAATTTTTTACTGCATTTACAAGCTCAACAAGACAATGTTATCCTCATTAGCAGAGATCCCCCAAAACTCTATAATAAAATGATCTATGGAACATCACAATCATAGACATGACAATCATACCTGCAGCTTCAAATACTATAAACAAAGAATATAATCAGACCCAAGGCGCTCTGTAACATACCAAAAACACATGCCTTACATGAAACAGTTCCCAAGACTGTCAAAAATAATTAGCTTTTATCATGATTATCAAGTTCTTCCAAAGTCTCCACCTATCTTTTATATTTACAAATGCACTGTTATCATTAGCTTTTTTTTTGCTAAGGGGGTTCATGTACCTGATATAATATGTAAATTATTAATAATGCCATGGGAACTTTTGTGCTACCCAAGATTTTTCTTATTGTTTCTAATGTAAACAATTAATTTGTTTATCAATTATGTAAATTTAATTAATTCAATTAATCAGTCTTTACCTTTGACCAGTAACATTTGAGACTTCGAAAAAAAAAATTCACTAAAAAAATTAGCTGTTCAATTTTTATGCCTAAGTAGATTAAAAGTTCTGAAATTCAACATTCCAGAGAGTCAAACTATGAGCAAATCTAAATGCATATCCCTAAGAAGTACGAAACAATACTTTAAAAGTCCACTAAATCTTCCAAAAAACAGTCCAGTAGCAAGAAATTTCAAAAGAGGTGTCAAAAAGGTAAGAAGAATTTTGGGGCAATTATTTCCTGTCTTCAATAGTGTTGACTAATATTTAAGCTGGTTTTACCGTCAATATTTTTAGTTTTTTACCCTTAACGGAATCCCTTTCCCTGACTATGATGCTTGGATAACAACATCATTGTCAATTTTTCACAAGACATAGAAAATGTTGACGTCTTTCCATGAAGTACCCAACTTTTTAAAAGGAGGTTAAATACTACAAACAGATAAAGATGATTCATTTTCGCCTTTGGAATTCTACATATGAAAGAAATCTAATACCCATTTGTCTGTTAATTTCATCTTGAAAGCAAAGTATTAAATCCCAATTAGATCCACAGATTCTTTATTTACACTGAAACTCTATTAACCATATAATTACCTCCTCCTGGGGAGGAAAAACACCTCCTCATAGAGGTAATGGGCTTCATATGAATACCTCAAAGGAAAAGCACTGAATACCTCATTAAAGTTTTCAAATCCTTCATAACTATTCCTTGAACTACTCATATTCATTAAGCATCATATAATTTAATGTTTAATAGGCAAGATGTTTAACCGAAATCCAATGGTACTACACTTCAGAATGTATTTTTCTTGTTCCAATTCAAACACAATATCAATTCTTTTTTAAAAACAATCCAAACAGAAGATAAATCAAATTTTGGCCTCAAATGTATAATATATATAATAGCCCAACACTTGTAACAAAATAAACAGCTTGGATAAAGCTGTACCCTGAATATCGATATCTAAAGTTAGATAACTATGTAAGACAAATCCAGAAATTATCATGAAAAATATAAGGAAATAACCTCACAGGAAAAAAAAAAAAGTTTCTACATAAAAATAAAATCCCCCCCCCAAAAAAAATCCCACGAAAAAAAAATTTGGTTATTTTATGATATATGGAAGGGTTGACGAACAGATGGTTAAATGCTATAATATGTTTGTTAAAAGACAAAAAAAAAAGACAGCTATAATATGTCTGTTAAAAGACAAAAACTAATAAGAAAAAAAAAGGAAAAATCAACCAAACAAATGGCATGCTTTTTATGTATAACATTTAAGGATGGGAAGCTTTGATGGGACACTAATAGATATAACATATCAAGATTCTTTCTTGAACTGTACAGAAAATTTATTCTCATTACATTTTGAATACATTGCCTTAACAAATGATTCCTGGTTATTGCAAGAATATCATGTCCATTTTTACTATCTAAAACAAAACTGTCAGAAATTAACATGTTCTATAATTAAAAAACCACAATCTTATACTTCTTACATAAAAGACTTTTTCCTCCTTTTTCATAATTCAAAAATCATTGCAGAAAAAAGTGTCCCCCCTTTTTTTAGCAAAGCAAATATCATGTCATACTCCTGTAGGACTTACTGAAATCTACTTTTGTTAGAGAAGGTTGATAAAAAGACAATATGCTTCTACTAATAGATTCAGATATAATTGATGAAAAAAATACCCCCCTTATTTAACTAAGCAAATATTATGTCACACACTTGACAAACTTACTGATATCTTACTTGGCTTGTGGAGGTAAATTAAAAAAAAATCCTCCTACAAATTCAGAAATCATAAACCATTGCTTACAAAGTTATCTCCCTTTTTTATGTCACACACTTGACAAACTTACTGATATCTCTCTTAGTTGGTGATGGTGGATCTCTAATAGTAGTTAGTTTGTTGGACTTGTTAGTGCCCATATTAGTTCTGGATGCTACAGATGATTTCCTTGGTACTGTTAACAAAATGTAAGTGTTAATGAAGTGTTAATGATGAAATATATACAAGTGAAAAAGTGTTAACAAACAGAAAGAATTTAGCTGAAACCTAGAAAAAGAAATCAAAAATACAACAAAAGAAATGCTTTCCATACACCAAAACGTTCTCAAGTCTAACGTATTGTACAAGGTATATCAGAGTTCCCTCCCCTTGTGACCATAACAAAATATATTGTGCATTCATGCATTTTAAGTGCATTGGAGTTTTCCTTCATTCACAATGTAACTTTAAATAAAATAGTTTAATTTTCACTAGTGTGGATTGTATTTTAACACCAACTATTCCCAACTTACAAATCCAACAAGAGCTACTTAGCCTATCTTGTTACAAACAAGGCCATAATTTTTTTAATGTAGCAAAAATTGAATTCTGATTGATCCTGCCCCTTACACTACATGGCCATCCAACACTTGTGCAGCATCATGATTCCGTAGTTAGTAATTGTTTGTACTGCTTGGCTGCTTCCTTAAGACTGGTTTCCTACAGCCTTGCCCGTATGCTTACCCACCCCACCACCAAAATAGTAACCCTTTTACTTACAATCTGTAGGAGGGGGTATACTGCTTTTGACTGGCATAGACTGCCTCCTCAAACTGACCCTGTCTCCAATCTTACTACTTCTGTCTGTCATAACCCTAGAAGATCCCTGAAAACAAAACATGCCTGATCAATGTACAAATCGAAAAAAATGAAACTTATGAATAATTGATTTGGACAGGTGTTCAAACCATCAAAATGACCCAATGAATGTCACATTCTAAGTATACAGAGCCTATGAATATTGCAGTAAAATCCTTCACCACCCAAAACAAATCAATCTCCAAGACTACCAAATCTCCCTAATTGGGGAGTGGTCAATGGGGGAGATTTCATGTAGCATTATATATCAAGGGGAAAATATGCAAAAATAAGATAAATATCAATTTCTTATGAAAATTATCATATTACTGGTTCCCTTCTAATACTCTTAAGACATTTTTGGAAACATGCTTCCCACTGCCAAATATTCATCAACATGCTGATTTTCTAGATCTTCATTTGTTGATAAAAAAAATAACAAAAACAATATAAGGTCCCAAGGCGGCTCATTCGACAGACTTCAATGTATGTACCAACCTTAAGATGAGATACTATTTTTGTTTAAATAAAACATTGCCAATATTGGAATGTAGATTGCTTTAAACTACATGAACTTCAGAATACCTTGTATTGACAATCAATTTATGATTGTGGCAACAAGTTTACTCAAATAGTTGTAACTATACCAAACATTGATGTTGCTAGCTTCTTGCAGTTTTATATTAGTACAATGGATGTACTTTTGCTTAATGACCAGTGAAGTTTTTTACAAGTACAGTGTCACTATCAATATATTTAATCCTGCCTTAACCAAACAAATATTGCATATGATTATGGTATACAACACAAACATAAACATGATTATGATATACAACACAAACAAACATGATTATGGTATACAACACAAACATAAACATGATTATGAATAAACCTGATAATGGTACCTGAGAAATGTTAGACACAGTGCTAGATGTACTGTCCCTTCTATCCCTTTTTCCAGGCATTAACAGTTTACCCAGTGAGGGATCTGGAATAGAAAAACATACATGAATTATACATGAAAATAACATAATCATTATTAGTATTGTGCTTATAAATAACACAAAGAATTTGGTATTTCTAGTCAGAAAAATTTCCTCACATTCTCTACATAAAATCAGCTCCTAGGCATTAAGTCATATTGAAATCTTGCTTATAAAGACATCAAGATAGACAGACAAGCAGAAAAACATCTCCCTTTATGAAATTATGAAAGATGAAGCTCATTGTTTTTATTTATTTAAAAAAAAAAAAAACCCAAATTCCTGCACATTTTGTGGATATTTTCCTATACCAGATTCATATGATTGACAAGCATTTGTTTAATTTAAGTGTATTTTGTCTAAACAAACAATACATATCATTATACCAATTTGAGTTCAAAATATTTTTATACACAAAAAGAAGACCATTTTGCCTTAGTTTATCTTACCTGGATATACGGCATGACGATTCCGAGACCATGACGAATCCAAACTAAATTTTCTTTGCAATTTTTTGTGAAAAAACTTGAACATGGTAATTTATATATCCCTTTCAGAAAACTGACCACCAATTATCTCCTAATTGACAATGTAACCAAATGCCAAAATTAAATATTAACCATATTTGTCAGTTTTCAATCACTTTTCTATGGCAATTCACTGTAAATGGGTCAAACTACTTAATTATTAATATTGGATATTGATTTTAAAATTAGATAGTGTATCATGGATAAACATAATTTATGTCATTTTCCATAAAGTCACATAAAACATGTGATACGCAAACTCCATTGTTCATCTCTATTGATTGGTCATATTTTTATCTTGTTGATCAATAACTGATTCTTGTTTCTGATTAAACATAACTGTTCCTTAATCAAATTCAGTCATTTGGATATGGGCTATCAATCCAGATTATTGATCTGTTCATAACTTCATTAAAACAATTGAAAATTGCAATGCAAAGGGGAATAACTCTAATTCTATGAAAAGCACGGATACTTTAAAATCTATTGATTAGTATAAATTGTGTTATAAAATTCATAATCAACCATTTAGTAAAAAAGCATAACAAGCTATTAACGATAATCAATTAACTCCTTTAAACAACAAGGAAAAACTGCTATGTTCGTTTATTTTTTTAGTTAGATGTTTATTTTTGCAGAATCTCTTTTTTTTGTATTTTGTTTATAAAAAAACAATGTTAACCTATTTCAGTACTTGGACTTAATTTAAGCTACTTGTAAAAATTAACAAAATAATTTGAAAGGGATAAATATTGCAACATTTAGATAAAAGATAGATGTTGCAATTTTCCGATCAATTTCTCCTGCTTGTCAATAGAAGGAAATTAATTCAGTTCAAAACACAAATAGAGAGAAATATCATATTGTATTTCTCTTTAACCTTTTAGTGAAACTAGTTTAGATCAATACTAAACTTGGCAATTGCAGCCAGAGGCATTCATTTGAAAACACTGCTGGATTATATTTTATTTATTCATCAAGCTAAATGGTTGATTGATAGAACGTTGGCGACAGAGTTTGTGAGGCATTATGATAGTACCACTTGACTTTAACTGATATTCTCTAGAAGATAGCTATTTGCTGGACCGCAGTTCTACTGAGTTGTAATATTTTCAACACGTTCAGTTTAAAGTTTTAGATCATCAATACATAACGTCAATTTTTTTATGTATTTACTAATGTAAACATCATATTCTTTCATATCCATTACGTTAGTAATTGCCTGAGGCAGAATGAAGAATTGGCTTTAAAGCTAGTAACCCTTAAGCAGGGGTTCATATTGGCACTGGTTCCAAGTATGGGACCTCAAATTTATGATGAAGGAAAATATCATTAATCTATGACCTTGAGTCATGGACATACTATACTTATAATTAATTTTATTTTTAAATAGAACTTCTTGTAGGATTTAAAAAGCATAATTTCATAAATTCTGCTTTGAAATAGCAGAAAATCATGTCTTATTATGAACAATTGCTTTCTAAAATTACATTCATTTGCTTACAGCATTATTTCCACATGACAAATGTAACACCATAACCAAGAAGCTTAAAATCAGTCATTATGACACATCAGACTCAGTAAAGTATGGCTAATATCAGGCCTATGCTTGGAAATCATCATTTAATATCAAGTGCAGGTAAAGTATGCCTTAAAAGCATTAAACAATAATAAAGGTGTCAAGAACATAATCCCTGTCATAAAAAACCATAATTTACACTTAAAATATAGCTCCTGTATAAAAGTCATGCAGAGCAGATGCATCACTCTTTATATATACATGTTCTCATTTCAAGGCAACTATTAGATTTGTGTATAAAAGTGAATTGAGGTGGATGTGGTAGGTATGTTACTTCCCTAAAATTGGCAATGTATGGGTCAAAACGAAAACAACAGGGCAAGACATGGGGTCAAATTGACAAGCTAGCCCAGGACAGAAGAAAATGGAAATCCTTCTTTGACAACCTATGTCAAGGAATGGATGACAGGGTTTAAGGAGGATGGGTCAAAACAGTAGAAAAATAAACAAAAAAACAATGAACAATTTAATTCTAATAACACATTAAGTAGACAAAACATGTATGAAACACCCACAGGTTCATTTAGTAGGACAAGTAATCAAGAAACGGTCCCCAAATTTTTGCAATGCTGTTTTTTTGTGACTTGCTTCTCACTAACTCTAGGTTTAGATATACCCACAATGTCCATCCCTCAAACAGTAAATCGTTGAAGGGCATTGTGCCTTTTAAAATCAGTGTTCAAAATGGGAATTAAAAAAAATAATAAAAGTAACCTTTATTGCTTGCTAAAAATATATAGGATTAGGAATAATTTAAAATGTCTTGAGCAGTACTTTATCCTATTTTGATATTATGAAACCACTGACATGGTAAAAAGAATATTTTCAAATGACACACACGCTCCAACTAAGGCCTGGAGATTTCAGGCGTGATGTGTGATGTACGAATCTGATAAGCCAATGAGTTGCACATGCTAAGTGACTTGTGTCTATTTCAATTTATATGCCATCACATACATGATCCAGTTACAATCAAATGTCACGAGACTCTGTTCATGTTCATTTCAGCAAGATAATGTCTGGTGGGTAAGAGAAAATTTCATCAGGACATACAACAGTAATTTTAATCATTTTCAATAAGTTGGCCAAATGAAAAATGATAAAATTTCATTTTTATAATGCACATACCGGTAGGCCAGCTTCAGACTTGTGGTATATCATAATTGAAAAAAACCAGGCCTACTTTATGGCAGACCCCTTAGATTATTATAAGTCTTAGAATATGGAAATCTACGTCAGTATTAGTCAGTATTTAGAAAGGCAATATTTCTAAAGTTAATCATAGTTTTACAGCATCTGACAATATCTCTTTATATATTACCATTTGCTCCCCTATTACAAGTAACTTGTAGAACTTAAAAATTGTAGTCATCCTAAAATATCGAAATAGAGATACAAATTTGTTTTTCTATAAGTGGCCAGAGAGTAGAAAATCAGTGATAAGACTGAGCTTCTGTGAATTATTACCCCTCACTCCAACCTCCTAAAAAAGACACAAACAAATTCAAATGGGTCCACTGGAGGAATTAAAGGTGTCCCAAAATTATCATCACTTAAACTGATTCTTTATGATCCTCAACATAACAGCTTTTTAGCATTTGATAGATCATGAAGTAAAAAAAAACAAAAACAAATCAGTAATAAAAAAAACATCGCTATTATTACCCAGGTAAACAATTAATTGCCCCTTCCTACTAGAAAATAGATCCTGTGCCAAATGGTTCACTGAACAGTTTATTATTTTTACATGGCCCCCATAGATGCAACCTTCATCAAGCCATTGCAGAAATAATGTGATAACTTTGATGCCAAATCATGAAGTAATATGGCAGAAAACTATTTTAGAGACTCTAAAGTGCATTAGAATGCTATCATCAGCATTAAGATTGCAGTGTGTTTCAATAAATCATCATAAATTTATCATATCCCATGCAAGTTAATGAAAATGATACCTATAAAGCCTCAGGTTGATAAATTAATAGCCATTACAGAAAATTGATACTGATAAAAAGTGAAAATACAGCAATTTGACAACCCTCCCCTTCAGATAATAAAAAATGAAAATAAAACATTCATTGAAGTCAAACCAATCTTAATAACCAACTGAATTCAGCAAAAATCTGTCTCAAAAGACTATGATTAAAACATCCCTATTTATCATATTTTCAGATTAAAATATACAGTTTTTGCATATAAATGCATTACAAAGATATTTTTGGGTCAATATTTATAAGCTGATTGTTTAATCCCTAAATTGTTCACCCTATATCACACCCCTAGATCTACACTGTATATAGTACCCCAAACTTGGAATATAGTTAAAATTTATGATATAATGAACATGACATGTCAAATCTTAATCACATGGCATATCAACCCTCCACTATATCACCCCTCAGGCCACTGTGCCTTCAGGTGACATAGGAGTCTAGGGATGTTATATGACATATGATACAGATTTAGGCATGTAATACCCCTGTGTTCTGCATTCAGTAAAAAATTAAGTTGGATATATCAAGAAAACCTGTCTTATGTGACCATGATTTTGCACTCCCTTTGAAGGTTACTTTACAATTTTTATTGTAACATCACAAAAAAGCACTTGCCAAACTATTCTTGTGGCCTAACTGTCAGATACCAAAATTATATTTATATGCCTGCATATCAACTTTAAAAACAAGCTGAATACTTCATTCAGTTGTATAGCATCATTATTAAAAACTAAGAAATTTTTTTTTCAGTCCATTTCAAAATTGATTTAACTTTTATAAGCCATTTTTCATATATTGAAACACTTTTTTTACATGGGGCATTGATTCCATCAGGGGAGAAAACTTAAATATTTCTATAAAAGGAAACTTACTAGAAGGTTTGTCTTGCTTTGAGTTCTCTTTATCATTCTGCTGTCCAGCTTTGTGTATATCTGAGATGCTACTCCGAGCTGAATTCACAGCTGAGTGAAACACAGTCCCGCTTCCGGATTCATTAAGATCTAGTTTATGAAGTGAACTGGCATTTGACACTGAACTCATAGAAGACTTCCTCTTGAGCACTCCAGGGGGAGGTAACTTGCTTTTCCTCTTGTCAGTACTTTCAGCTCTTCTCATAGGAGGTGGAGGCCCACTAATGCTGAGTTTGCTTTTAATTTTGCTATAATCAGGAGTAGGCATGTTTGAGATCTTTTTTGGTTGTTTAATTTCTGGTTCCTTTTTAGCTGGAGATGGAGTACTCAAGTATTCCTGAAGTTTACTCTTAACCTCAGATTTTGGCTTAGGAGGTGCACTTTGACTGCTATCAATCTTATTCATTACTGCATCCCATTTGCTCTTTGGAGGAGTTCGTTTAATAATTTTTGGAGGTTCTTTTTCCACTTTCTTATTGTAACGCTCCTCAGATTCAGACTTTTCTTTGTTTTCCTTCACAACTTTCTTCACATTTTTCTGTAATTTATTTTTTCTATTCTTTGCACGTTCTAATTTTTCTTCCTCCGTTAATTCTGGGACTGGCTGTTTTATATAATCAGCAAGTCTTGAGGCAACCTTCGGCTTTTTATATTCTGTTTTCTCTATTTCCTTTTTCTTAGGAATTGCCTTTTGAGGAGTTTTTGAGGAAGAGTCTTTAGTACCTGTGTCTCCTTCAGTTTTCTTGTCCCCATCAGTTTTGCTTTCATCTTTGTCAACAATCTGGAAATTGACCTTAGGTGTGTCTGGAGTAACGGCAGTCGGTGTATTGTCTCCTTTTGTTTCTCCTTCCTTTACGGGATCAAGTTGTTGATCAGCTTCTATTCTCTCGTCTTCAAAACTATCATCAGGTGCTGGAGTTGGAACCTGAGAATAAAAAAAAAAACAAGCCTTAAAATCATGATTTCCACAGCAATTGAGATAACTATCATGTGCTTCAATGAGAGTCTGTTTTGGTAGATGGCTGGGAATGTTGTGATTTCCAAGTCCTATAACTAATATTAAATTAGTTTCATAGTATGCACATCTACAATTCATAATGATATACCCTAACTGATAAGGAAGCAATCATGCCTCTACAATATGTTACAGATGGATGGACTTACAACATTTTAATGCAGCGACAATTTTCAGTACAATTTTAAAAGACAATTTCCCCTTTAACATATACCTTAACTCTTTAACCAATGTACAAACTGCTTCAGTAAAGACATTTTTAGTAGTTAAGTTTAGTCAAGGATTTAGCCAAGGAAATGGGAAGGCAAGGTTTCTGCCCCTTCTGACTGGAAATGACTCCTACATTTAAAAAACAATTACATGTGTTTTTGATAAATGCTTCAAATTGTGAATATCTTTGAAAAAAACATCCTGAAAAATGGCCCCTTTTTAGAATATCTTCCAAACCACTGCGAGCCATCTTAATTCAAAAATCCATACCATAGAGAACAATCTTACAGGATAATTAAAGTAAAAAGTATCTAATGAAGATAAATAGTAGTAAAAGTTGATGATATTAGAGAAATGAAATACTCCATGTTTAAACAAGAGAAACAGGAGAGATGCTAGAGGAACTAGGATTGACAAAACATAAGAAAGAATCAACTACAAATTCAATAAGGCATTGCTCACCTAGAATACCCCATTCTGGCCAAAAAACATTACGTTTTTTGAAAGTTTGGTAAATAGGTAGGAATTATACCCAAAAACCTCACAATAAGCATAGTTTTGGATTGAGACAGTTCAAGGGAAATTTATGTTATTTTTCATAAAGGCTTCATCAATATTCAGTACATTTGTACTACTAATCGAAAAAAAGCCTAGTATAGCTTTGTTGTTTTCACTTATAGCAAAAGTTTGCAGCTTCAAGAGGTCTTAATTAGCAAATCAAGAAAATTCAAAGAATTCTTTAGAATTTGCCTCTTAGCCAAAAAGTACTTGAAAAAACACTTCAGAGCAATTTGTAGTTAGAAAGTCAATTAAAAATTGCTTAGAAAAGCAGTTCACAAACAGGTCACTTTAAGTAAATCGAAGAAATAAAATGTGGATACTAAAACTCTAATGCAAAAACCAGTGAAGAAAAAAAACAACGAACTGGCCTCTACTTCCGTTGAAACTTCTCTTTACCGACTCTTTACAGAATGAAGGAACAATACAGTTTAGACAAATGTTCGGTTTTAATACACAAATTAAATGTCCACAAAATAAAAGGATTTAAAATGTCATACTAAGAGCCAGACTTCCAGTTAATAGGATTATTAAGTATCTTACTAGTTTAATTTCCTCACCAGAATTTCTGATGTAATATACATTAAAATAGGAAAGACATTCTGTATCTTATTGTTTGCTTCCAAGATATTGAAACCCTGCATTACAGTGCAAAATATTCTATCTATTGCTTCTCTTTACACTTTTATCATATAAAAATAGATATTTGTAAATTTTGGTTGGTATTTTTGTACAGAAAAATGACAAGCTTTTAATACTGAACTCAACAGTCTTTTTTAAAAAAGGAAACAAATGTCCATGCATTTTAATGGTAGATTTGGACCCAATCTCCTGAAACAAAAGTTACATACCCTATTGAGGGCTCACCATATAACAATGTGAGCACAATCAGTCACATTACCATATATGTATGATCTTAATGAATCCAAATTAAGATCACATTGACCTGTCTTAACATAGTTTTAGTAATTGTCATTAACTTTGTTTCTCAGCATAATTTAATATAGTTAATTTAATTTGAATGTCACCTACCAGCTTCTTTTTATCCATCTTCAATGAATTCAACAAAAGTCATCAAAACAAAATATCACAAGACATTGAAACTTATTCTCAAACCACAGCAAAGCTTACTTTAAACTGTAGTTTCTTTATAACTCCCTGACAAAGAATTCAATGTTACTGGTGCAAGAAAAAAAATCACAAGTATTAAATCTTGCCAAGGAAGAAACAAGAGTTTTATAGTCCAATGTTCAGCAGTCAAAAACACATCCTCAAATTTTACAGAATATGCTACATCTCCTAAGATACAGAAGCTAGCCTCAAGCAATGCACAGAGATATAAAAACTAGTTGTCATATAATATCAGTAGTTGCATACACATCTTTAATTTATGGATTACACAAATACTAATTGTCAAATCTCCCTATACACAGAACCTCACCCTTGAGCAATACCATTGTAAAAATTCTATTCACATATG
Source organism: Perna viridis (assembly GCA_037379345.1). NCBI lineage: Eukaryota > Metazoa > Mollusca > Bivalvia > Mytilida > Mytilidae > Perna > Perna viridis. The sequence continues at coordinate 27,409,620 of CM074520.1, forward strand.
TTCAGTAGTTGAATATAAATCTTAAATTTACAGAACACATAAATTTTGGTTGTCAAACTTTCCAAGACATTGAACCTAGCCCTTCAGCAATGGCACAGATATGAAAACCCTGCTGTCCCATATGTTCAGCAGTCAAATACACATCCTGGTTTCAGATGTACTGACTGACGAAATCGTAAATCAGGACATGTAAGATGTATTATAAACATGACAGAAAACTGACAACTATTATACATTCAAAGAAATAATTGTCATTGTTTTTGTTTTTTTTACAGATGTGTAATACTAGGTCTTGAATGTTTCCTGTTGTGCCAACAGATGTTGCCCAACTTTTTATTTTTTTACTAATAATGTAAATTGAATCTACAAGGAGCCAAAAATGAAGATAGATTGTGACTCGTAATATGTAGATTATGTACATTACTAAGGAAATGGAAGTTTATAATTTGCTGTGATGCTGAAACTGTTTGTAGACATTTAGATCGGCAAATTCAGTTATGGAAATAAAAAGTTGTACACCATGAAAGTCTGAAAGCCATAATTTTTTTTTATCATACTGGTGTGAAAACCTTTTTGGTAGGGAATAAGAACTTCTCAATTTAAGTAAATGGGAAAAAAAAAGATTCATACAAGTTCTTAAGAATTTTTTAAATTCCAAAATATGCTGTAACCCCTAGTATCCCTCCCATTTTGTTTGACCCTATAGCCTTTGCTCTTATGAGACAGTATATAATCTAAAATACTAAATTGCAATCTTCTTAAAAAGTCTTTGATGTGCCAAAAGCAATTAGTCCACTAATTCATTTAAATGCAGGTGAAGTTTTTAAACTGACTTTTAAGTAACAATACATTATCTTTTAATGTACGTCTCAAAACTTTCAATTATGAACCCTACACCAGTAGTAATTACAAAATCTATTAAATTCTTGCTTAAAATCAAAATATAATAAAAACTGTGCTATAAGAATCTTTCTTCAACAAAAATTGTCTTAGTTCAAATAAATTCACCATACTTTCGACCGAAATCAACCAAAATCAATCCCTCCACCTTTTCTGTGCTACGAAAGGTTTCCAAATTGATTTGGACCTGGCCATGCTATAGTATCCCCTCTCCTACGAAGAGGGGAAAAAACACCTTAAACTAAAAACCCTTTATCTATCACAACAAGCAAAAGTTCTAAGTATCATATCTTAAATGCCCTGTTGTCTCCTACTAGCCATCAAACAAGTTTATGTCATATCTATCCACTTCAACACAGGGGGAGAAATAAGATTAATTTGAGACAATATTTACCAAGCAATCATCACTTGACAGCAATCAAATTCCTCACCAAGTTTTTTTTGATAAATTACTTAGTAGCCATCAATTGGAAAATCTTACATCTCAATTCAATTTGGGATATTAAGGTTAGTTTTGAAATCATTGTAACAAAAATATTTTTTTACTGTTGTACAAGCTATTATTGATTTGAAAAGGGGAGGGGTCTAGAAAAAAATGAGGATGGGGTGGTTCAAGGCTTATATCAGCCAGTTTTTGTCCAAATTTTGAACAAAACTTACAATATTTTCAACAAATTCACTTGGAAATCCCCCTCCCATCCCAGGATCTGCCACTGCTGTTTTGACCAAACAGTTAATTACATGCACCTTTTTAAAAAGATGTCATAAATCTGTAAGATGGATAATGCTTTTTATCCAGGCATGTGATGATAAAAAAAACTTAAAGAATGCTCTGATAAAAACAGGATTATTAATATTCTATTTTTTATTTCTTAAATTTGAAGAAATCACTATAAAATCAAATTGCAATTTTGATTCCAAACCCCAAAGATCTTAATTACAAAACTCCACAAGCAGATTTAAAATTAAGATATATTTCTGATTAGTATTCCGAACCTTACCTTAGCTTGCAGAGTTGTTTTGTCAGGATTCAAATTAGGACTCAGTTCCACGGAAATTCCTTTGGTATCGCCAATACTACTACATCCAATATTGTCACTGCAATGATATAAAACATGGGATTTCTTATCTGGCAAATATGCAAAAAACCACCACAGCAGAAATATCAAGCCAGTTCTAATAAATATACAACCGATGTATAACGATACCACGACTAATTATGTCAAAAATTACCTTCATGAACTAATATTCTAACATTCTATGTTACACCGATCTTTCGTCTAAGCCTATTACTTTGCTCAAAAATGCCGTAATTATATTAAGTAAATTTATGAAGGATTAGTAGCTTTTTAATCAGCTCTCATACTAGATTAGTATATGTTTTGTATATTTACTCACATATATATTTCTGATAGGACTATCTACAGAATAACAGGTGGTTTTTTACTAGTACGATTATAGTGTTAAACAGCTATCAGCTTAAAAGTGTTATCAAACTGACTTTAAAAAGAAAATTTTCCATAAGATATTTTTGCAATGTGACTTTTTCATCACACATTTTTTTTTATTTAGCAGTTTTAAGTTCAGCATATCATGAGCAACTAAAGGAGACCAAAATATCCTATTTAATGGTTAAAGTGAACAGATATATATTGGCACTCAAAGTTTCTATCATTTTTAATCAAACTAAGCTTCTATAGGATCTTTAGAGAATTAAGGAGGTAGACCTAGGGTAAGAGACATAACTCATGATATCAGTGGTATGTTTGTATCATATTCAATTTCACCAAAGCCTCTCAAGCTTTCGTTTGAAGCAGAATAAAATGAATCCAAGTTAATTAGGTGCTTACATAAGCTTGATGTAAAATGCTGAATATAAATGTTCCAATGATTTTTAAGAGTTGTGTCCCTTACCCTAGGTCTACCTCCTTCAGGTTCCAGACCACCAATTCAACCAATGAGCATTTTGAACGTACGCAAAAATAGTCCTACGCAGAAATTACACCTGTTCCTCATAGTGCTGTGAAAAAAGTTCTCATTTTATTTTAAAAATTTCAACAGTTTCTGAAAGGAAAAACATTTCTGTACATTTTATAGGTGCATTTTGCTTCTTGTGATGTGAAGCCTAATCTCCATAATGATTTCTAAATATACCCCTATCTTGAGAAAACACTGGGATTTCCCATGCTATTTATAGACCCTTCATTTCCGGTGACCAGCACTGCACTGCAAGTCTGCTAACCCCACATGCCATTCGGAGGATTGTGAGCTGACATATGTAGAATCATGCTGATATATAGTCCTCTGCAGGTTAAAGTTAAGGTAAAGTCCAGAGAAGCCATTGAATATTGTGAAATTAGCATAGAAGCCAATGGGAAGTGGAATTAGTGGTTTTTAGCCTTAATGTGGTGATCTCAGACACCTTGGCAGTCCAAAATTTTCTGAACAAAGGGACATAACTCCTGAACAGAAAATGTAACACATTCAATAATTAATCTTGATCTGTATTCTAGTTGTGAACAGTGTTAGTTAGAATAAGATTTCAATTTGAATCTCTTCAAATATCATACAGCAATGAACAACACACTAAACCAGTCTAATTAAAATTGGTCCTTGTCGCTTTTTTATTTTTTTCTGCTCACCAGGAAAACAAATAAAAATGGAGGCGTTAATTCTAATTAGATTGCACACTAAACACTCTAGACTCATTGATTAGGGACTACATTTACAAATGGGGTTAACCTATATTGTTTGAAGGAAGATTTGACCTGCACTAACTAAGATTATTTAATTATTACTCTGCTTTCCTTACCATAGATTATTTATAATCATTTAAATTTTATAGTTACAATTACAATTTATTCACTTTCTCAAACATTAAATCAAGGAATTAATTTTATAATAAATTTAAATCAATGTTTCAGGATTTCCTTATTCTATCTTGATGACACAACTCGAAAAAAATAATAACAGGATTAATAAAAATTAATCTGTTAATAATACAACTTTCTGTAACAGTACATTTTGTAATACAAAAAAAATGTTACTACCGAATCAAGTGCATGCATCAATTAAAAACATAAATCTTCATTATCGTTGTTTTGTTGTCTTTTTTAAAAGAATTTTTGGATCACATCTGACCTTCTGTTAGAGTCAATTTAATTCCTACAATTTTGCTATTACAACTGTCACTTCAATTCATTTTTGAAAAAATGCATTATTTATCTTACAAATCAACACAAGAGTGCCATTAAATTACCATTGCAGCCACAAAAATTCCTGAAACTTTTTTCAAATGCAATTATGAAATTTCACTTTCACAAAAGAAACTTGTTATTGGCAAATTAATTGAGATTTTGATTTTTTCCTTTTATGTTGCATGCAATCATATTACGACATTAAAAAAAAAAAGATTTACATCACAAATTACTTAAATTGTACTTCTTAAATAGAATAGCTCAAATTTTCAGAAATCCCATCTCTTATTTTCTCCATAAGGTTTCAAATATCTTTAGAGATAACATGAGTCATACCAAACCCTCAACAAATTTATGACCTCAAGTACATAATGAAATATTATATTTAATAAGCCTTTTTGAACCCCAATATACCCACCTCTAAACAGACATCATATTTCATATCAGAAAGACAGTTATTTGCTAATCTATGTCAAATACATTTAAAGATGGGATGACAAATATAAAAAACAAATAAACCACAGATCCTAGGGGCAAAAAATCTTTGGTCTTTTTCATATTTATCATATCTTGTTCAATGTTGAAATGAAAACTTCCATCTTTTGTTTTTTGACATTTAACACAAAAAGTAAATTTACAGGTCATTAGTACAAAGGTAGAGCAAAGGTGTAATTAAGATTAAGGTCAAATACAAAGGGCTGGAGCATTTTTTTTTTTTGGGGGGGGGGGAGTGGTGGTTATCATCAATCATCAAAGAAATTCAGATTTCATCTTTCAATTTTAGGATGGCTTAGATGGACCTTTAGGCACCTCTTGCAAGAGTAATCAAGGGAACCAAGACTAAAGCAGTAATCAAAAGAATGTATTCCATGGACAAAGACCAGACATGGAAAACAGACATACACAACAAAGAACATAAAGTAACTAAAACCATACATACAAAGTAACAAAAGTAAATGAGCAATGTATGCCAGCTCATTTTAGTCTCAAAGTATGGTTATGATTTTTTTTTCCAAATCAAGTGCACACAATACAAGGCAGTTATATGTATATTAATTAATGGAGTTAATCATTAATGTTCAGTGGAATTTCAAACTTTCAGTTCTACACTATACATTTCTCTATGAAATTAGCATCTTTCTTAAAAAAATTTCCAATAATACTTTTTTAAAAGCATTGGTCATCAAATTACATAAACAAATGTTCTAACTGAAGTTGAAGCAATACTTAAGCACTTTACCCCTAAATACATCAAAAAGGGTTAAAATTAATTTAGAAAAATTGATATCTCTTATTTCATCAACACTCAAAATATCATAGCTTACTTTATACTTTTCCATCCAAAAGAAGTCTGAAAAAGGTATTTACTTGTCATGTTATCCAAAAAAGATCCTACTTCAATTATTCACACATAACCCCTATAAATTTGACAGGCTTGCATCACCTCAACAAAAATACCTGAAGAAAAAACAATACATTTTGACAGGTAAGGTTCTTTATGTTAATATGACTCAGGACAATGTCCATAAAATAAGGTCACCACTGACATTCATGGCCAATATAACAGACATCTATATATACTGTTAATGCTTGATTTGTTCCCAAGTACTATTGCCTTGAAGCACAGTTAGAATTTTGAACTGGCTAAATTTAAAAAAATGAAATCAGTTTATGTGGCACTAAATAGACCTTTTTCATATTCCTGACTGACTTCATTTTTTTAAATTTTAAGCAAAGGCAGGGATGGGTCCAGTTCAGGGGGTAATAGGTGTACACCCCCACTTTTCAAAGAAAAAAAAATCTATTGTAATCTGCTTAATATTGTGTTGAATATGGCTTTTGTCATATTAATTCATTAAACATGTCATATTCTGGTTTCTTTTTACATTGATTAAAATTGAAATTACACCTCCCCTTCATAAAATCCTGGATCCACCCCTGAAAGGGAAGTAACCCTCCAACCCAACAGACTCATATACCTGGTATATTGTCTGAATGGGGCAATATTTGATTTATCAGAGCTGTAAGTACTGTGATACTTTTAAATAATTTATTTCAAACCATGAATATACTTGCCAGTTACGCCAGTGAAAATAGTTCAAGTTTCAAAGAAAAATGTAATTTACCGTTCTTCCCTTCCCCCAACCAGACCACCAACCAGGTTGTTCTGTTTTGGTGGATAACATTCCTTTGAAAAACTTGCTAAAATGCCTTGCATTCCGTAAATATGAAAAAGGACTATTGGAAAATTTAGTACAAATGTAAAAAAGAAATCAGAATTAAAGGTTTTTTTATGAATAAATCCTAATCCTAACTATTTGCCTTAACAGAAATAGTTTCTAATTTAAGAAAAACCAAGACAAAAAGAACCAACTGCAATTCATAGTAACATTTCTGAAATAGTTAAAATCCACATGATAAAGCAGTATATGAGTATATATGTACAAAAATGTACATGTACAAGTATATCAATACAATTAAAAATCTTATTTTCAGTACAATTTAATACCTGTTCATTATTTAAATCATACATTTCAAATTGTAAAATGCTCCTTTACCAAGATTTTAAAGTACAATTGTTAAGTACTTGTTAAATTGATATTAAGGACATCATTTCCTGACCTGTGACATTTGAAAATTTGTCAGTCAATTTTCACTGGATTTCTACAATTGTGATCGTGTATTACAAGTTTTAAGAAATAAAACCCTTATATCCGTTCTTTTATGTTCACTACCATAACTTTTGATTCAGTTTGTTATGCTTTCATTATCAACAATCTGCATGAACGATTTCATTTGAAGGTGTAAAATTTAATGAAAATGAGAATGTTTAAAAAATCAAAACATCAAAATGTTTAAATCTGTTAAATGACTCAAGTTTTTATTTTCATTTAGACTGTTTAGGCTATTAAGCATTTATACAAGAATATGATGTATTTTCATAATTTCACAACTTCAAGCTACATGTATAGTGAAAAAAGCAAAAGAATTGAATTTTAAGATACAATATGAGCATTTGAATAATAAAATGTTCCTCTTTAATTATTTTGTACGATGCAAACTTTAAAATAATTGAACTTTAATGACATTTTACTTTTTTGGACATTCACTATTAAGATCAGTAATAACAGTCTTCTGACAGTCTTTCCGAAGGTTTGTCAGACCGTTGGATGTCACCGGTAAAAATGTGACAGGACCTATAAAAAATCTGGAACGCCAGACCAGAAGTCTAGAAAATTTCTGATATTAGTCATTCTTGTTTCAGGTCAAAATGGACAGTAAAACTTGATTCGGTCCTGTAAATAGTATGACATCATTGAGGACTAAATGTCCTGAAAAAAAAACTGAACCATTGGAAAGACTGCTCTGACCTAAAAAAAAAGGCCATGTTTTTAAAAATGTAATCCCAAATTTTACAATATTTTTGCAAACTTTAGCATACAATTATTCCATTCAATTGCCAATCTAAACAGGGCAATTCTGAGACCCAACTTCCTGCATCCTACAACTATGAAATGACTACAAGTTTATTGCATAACGGAAGATTCTGTATGTAACATTAATGGTGTCTGTTCAGTTATGTTTAATGATCAAATCACAATTATAATCTACCATAAAATACTGTCTTCTTGTGGAGAAGTTAATCAATAAATCATATTCATATTAAGTTTAAGTGTGTACTAGAGTATCTGGAAAAACACATGAGTGAGTATAGATTTTTTTTTGTTTTCCTGATAATAGTAGCCAAAGGCATATATTCACCAAGGTGGATTTTAAAGAGGGGGAATGGGGAGAGGGGCCAGATTCTGGGTTCCATTATTTGATCTTTACTGCCCACATCTTATTGAAAAATTTTCCAACAAAATCTAAAGGGATTTCAACCCCAAAGATCCCCCTGGATCAGCTACTGTATTCAACAGTGGTAGTCAGACCCCTGCAGAGTGAAATGATCTCTAATTAAACTAAGGATACAGCTAGACTCGCTACAGGTCCCTCTCTTTAAATGTAATAATAAAATTAAATGTTCAACATATTGATTGCATGTATTCCTCTGATAGCAAATCTACTACTTGTTGCAGGAGAGCCTCCTTAATTTGTTATCAAAAAGGGTAGTTAAACAGAATCTTCAGCATCATATATCACTAAGACTATGGATATCATAAAATTATTCATTAGTTCTAGTGTTAAATTAACCAATAGTACATGCCAGAAATAAAATAAAACATAAAACAGCACAACAAGTAAGCACAACCTGTTCTTGGTAATTGTGCCTCATACTTCAGATCATTCAGAATCCTTTAGCATTTTTTTTTGTCCCTCCTAAATCCCCCATCCAAGAAAACCACACCAAAGGACAATTTTATACTTTTCGAACTTCTAAAGGTGAATTACAACTAAAAAACTTCAGTTAAAAAATTGTCAAAAACATTGCATTACCATACCAAATTGACCTATACATGACAACATTTTCCAATTACATCAATATTTTATTTCATTAACAACAAAAACCTCAAAGGTTAAGAAAAGCTTACCATCAACATCAAAGAATTACCTTTAATACTTTGAAGTTCTTTCATTAGACTCCTACATTTAAATGCCAAACCAATCTTATAGTCTTTGATCTTATGCAACTTATCTTTGATTCTTTTTGACAGGCCTACCTCTAACTTCCTCTACAGAACCATAAAATCTAGGCAATACTTACATATCTGAGGAAACTTCTTTACTAGTTATTGTACTAGAATCCGCTATTATTGTTCCAGCATCACTGTACATGTCCGAGTCACTTTCAATGTCTCTGGCTCGCCTAGTGCCCTTTAAAACCGCTACAATATCAAACCCAAAAATCAATCACTTTATAAATGCATTTAAACTTCTCAGGTCAAAAACACATTTAATTTCAGACCAATAAAAACTATCATATGATAAAATTATATGAAATGTGATAATGGCTAAAGCCCCTTGACAGCTGAACCGAAAATTTATAACCCCTTTGTCAAACGTCTCAGGTAATTCTCACATCGGAACTTGTATCCTACTATCAAAATAACAGGTGAAATAAATGCAAGAAACTAAAGGAGATTTATCGTAAAACATGGGTGAAAAAAACGTAAATACAGGATGGAAAACAAGATTTATTGTTGGTGATTATAGAAAACCTGCTTGTGACATGCACTGAACTACATTTGATATGCATGTTTGGTATTAAATTTACATGATACATGTTAAAATACATATAATTGTATGTAATACAAGAACTAAGTTTATCCTATTGTAAAATTGAATAATAATTATGGCAATTGATCTTTCCAAGTAAAGCTTGTTTCTCTACAAAAAACATCCAAAACTAACCATACATAATCATGATAGTATATATGTATGCAAACTTATCACACAGTGCTGTTCTACTTTGTAAGTACAAAGTTTTGTAAGAATCAGGCAAAAATTGGGAAAAACCTGAAAAATGTAAATGTATGTCAAAACCCACCAATCCAAAAGTATACCAATGGCCATTATTTGATTGTTGTATCACATGAGATACTTGGATTTATTTCATTCAGAATAATAAATAATATAAGGAAATAAGGGAAGTCTTTTGACAGAGAATAATCAAGGGAACCAAGGTTATAGCAGTAATCAAAAGAATGTAATCCAGGGACAAAGACCAGACATGGAAAACAGACATACACAACAAAGAACATAAAGTAACTAAAATCATACATACAGAGTTACACATATCTGCCCCGAAATCATCATTTGCAGCTTTTCAATGTAATCATAACTCATTTTACCAAAATGATAATAAATCTTTATTCTGATGGTACAAATAATGAAATGACTTTGTCAAAGTGACAGATAATTTTGCACCCACTGCCTGAATCTTGAAACAACTAGGAGAACATAAAATCTCTCATTGTTAATAGTTAATTATCAAATATCTTCAGTGGAGAAAATTATATTCAAATTTGTAATCCTCTGCTGAGGACAGTTATAACTGTAACAATTATAAAAGGAAAAATGTTATGATTAATGGCTCATGAAAATTTAACTGTTTCTTGCATGTATTATGTGCTCCAAATAGAGCCTCATAGTTTTTATGTAAGCAGACTTTAATAAAACCATATACACAAGGGCAGAACTATTGGTTACAGTCTTGTATTCTTTTTCCTATACAGCCTTCTATAGTAAACCTTCGATTTCCGTATTATTTTAAAAAATAGACAAGGAGTTTTAATCAACTTTTGACAGGTCAAGAGTTTTCACCTGGTCCATGCTCCCAGTTTTTAGTGGAGTCCAAGTTGCTCATTTACTTTTGTTACTTTGTATGTATGATTTTAGTTACTTTATGTTCTTTGTTGTGTATGTCTGTTTTCCATGTCTGGTCTTTGTCCCTGGATTACATTCTTTTGATTACCGCTATAACCTTGGTTCCCTTGATTACTCTTTTACCATGTAAGGTGATTGTATAATTGTACACATATAGGGGTGACCAAGGATGACCTTCCAATCAAGGTAATAATAAACCTAAATATGTCAAAAATAAAAAAAATTCTTGATTCTCATCCCCTCCCGACCCAATATTCCACCTCCCCACGAAATTTCATTTTGATTTTTTTTCTGAAAGTCAATTTCTTTCAAATTGACAGAATTTTCACTTAAAATTAACAAATACTTTGAAAGGACTATTGTTCGTGGGGTACCAATATTTGTGGTTTTTATGGGTAGGACAAACCATGAAATTTGGTCTTCAACGAAAAGGAAACCACAAAACCACGAATTCAAGAATCCACAAACTTGTGTTTCTTACCTAATCCACAAAAATTGGTGTCCACGAATTAAAGTATTTTCACAGCAATAAGACATTAAAATTTGCCTGCCTGTCCCTAATTTTGTAAAAAAGTTGGATGAGAATCTAGAACTTGTTTATAATGGCCTTAGGGAAACATTTATTTTAGCATTCTAATTGTATACAAAGGGTAAGGGTGTATTTAACAATGTTCACAGCCAAAAAACATGATGGGGGAGCTTCTTTTTGTTGACAACTGACATGATGAAAAAATGTTAAATAAGGCAGCATCAAGATGAGAGAGAGCCTGAAAGGCAAATAAATTATATTCCTAGTTATCCTAACTTGGAGCCCTTTATAGGCATTGACCAGGATTAGAAACTAATTTCATTCATTAGGCAGTGTTCTAGGATTTTTCAGAAATTGAGGTTTCCTCTGGAAAAATCCATATAAAATCAACTTTCCCACAGTCAATGACTGCTTTCCTAACAAAACAAATCCTTACAGCATATGAAGTTTTCAACTTTCCATGGGAAAGTGTAACTAAGTATCTAACTTTCCCTGACACAAATTTCACTTGCCCCAGGTAACAGGAAATAGGAATCCTAGAACACTGCGTTAGGTGGTCAATAGGACTACTTCAGGGGTAAAACAGAGACAGTAATGATGGTTCTGTTCTCAGATCTTATGAAAAAAAAGGCAAAATTTAGATAACCCATAGGACTACCATGAAAATTTTTCAAGTAGACCTCTCAAAAATAAGGATGGCACAGAATTACAGGACTACTGTTAGTGTCAATCTAAATTTTGAGTTTATTATGTAACCAAGAAAGCTTTATTTCTTTAAGGAATCATATTTATGCTGGAAAATCAATAAATGTTTTTCTCTGAGGAGTTACAAGCACTAAAATCCTATTATTGATGTCTGTAGATCTGTAGTCAACAAGTTGTGTCTAAATTCAATAAACCATTATTATAAAACTGGATTTGAAAAAGGACAGATGTGAAACATAAAAATAGACCCTTTCATATCTTGATCTATACTCGTTTTTTTTTCCTGAAAAAATATACACAAACTGAAATGATTATTTTGTGTACATACAGACAGCAGAGAGTATACAATGTTATTAAATGTAATGTTTGAATAATTGTATACCTGCTTGGTAGTGCTTGAATGTGTCACTGTAATCTTGGTCCATTCCTGCCATCTGTTGTCCGTCTATCTGTTTGTCAAGCCAGTCAGTTGGTGAATTCATGGTCACAGTACCAATCTCAGAATCTGTGTCGGGCACATAACCTAAAATTTGACAAAAGAATTGTATCATGACAATGAGTAGTTAGTTTGAAAATCTTTCAATTCAGCAAACACTACTAGACAAATTTATCAAAAGCTTTAGAGTTTCTGTTTGAGTATGTCATAAGTACCAAAGAATAAAAAACATACTATTTTTATAAGTCTGCAAAGCAAACTAAAATGTTACTCGAATGTTTCATTCCTTTCATCAATAATGCATTTAGTTGAGCACTTCAAAGATACAAAATGTACATGTAAAGATATAGATTGACAACTGAATATCATCTTAGCTTTGTAAGCAGCTGTAATAAAACAGACAAGCACTTATTTCAGGTGAAAATGAGAGAAAAATCCCATCCCTCTTATTGTGGTAAAAATGCAATGAAAGAAGCAAATTAAAATGACTTCAGGAGGAATTAACATGGCTTTCTAGGTCACATAAGGTACTAAATTATCAGCAAAAAACTAGCAGTATTTTATTGGTACTTTAAGTCATGTGCAAACAAGTTAACAATTCATTTTGTTTGCATGAGGGGGTGTGAACATAATTTATCAAATTATGTCATCAAATTGAAAAAAAAAAACTCAATTCATTATTTCTTCATATTTACAGGAAGTCAATGGTTAAGCAAACAAAACATGAATGATCTTGAGGAACTAGGGTATTGATTCACCGGCGTCTTTAACAGTGTGCGAATTTATTTGTCAAGAAATTATTAGGGGGTCCAATTGAATCTGTAAATGAAATGCGCATTTTGGCAAGTGACGTCAAATAAGGCTGACACAGGCCAATTCAAAAACATATGGTCAGTAAAGTATAGCCACATTTTACGTCACTTGCCAAAATACTTGTTTGACTTGTAAACCTATTCGATTGGACTCCTGAATTATTCTGGTTAGTAACGAGCCTTCTGATTGGATGGTTCACTTCCAGCAAACCAGGTAATATTGCATAACCTGGTTTAGTACAGTGACATCAAAATTTTTATGGGTCTGGCCCAGTCTGTGATTCAGGTAATCTCAGACTAAATATAATTTTTAATCACATTTAAATGGTTGGGAATTAAATTATTAAGATCGTTTTGAATTTTTAACCAAGTAATGCAGCATAACCATGATTGGGTAAACCTGGTGAAAAAATTGAAAACATTCCAAATACACAAACAAGATTGCATCTTAAATTCATTAAAACCATCATGTTAAGAATAAAACCTTATGAATTACAGGTCTGCAACTATTCTGTCAACAAAATTTAAAAAATTTCGCACACTGTTTTAACCATGCAGTTGTAACCATCTGCCCTAAAATAGTTCAATACCTTGTTCTAGCAACATTTCAAATACTGTAAAAATAGAATAAAACCCTTGCTTACATATTTACTGATTAGAAAATTGAAAATAAATAGAAACTGTAACCTAATACGAAAAAAGGCCATTGAAGTCAGTGATATCATGCTGACCAAGGAGATTCTAACAGATATTTCCAGTCATATAATAATTAGGTCACAACTTACAGGCAGATTTTTTTTTCAGCAGCAGAAGGTATACAATGTATACACCAAATTTGACATGTCTACCTTATTTGCTGGCTTCACTGGCATTTTAATCATAATTTTAGTTTTTTGCTGCAGGTACATGTACATGTACCTTGCCCAGTAAGTGAATATGCATAGGTTGTCATGCTAGATATAGTCCCACTCATAAAGGAAGCTGTTATTCTACAGCAACAAAAATCGCTTACAACATACATGCATGCTCCACACACTACATCTGAAAATGACTCTTTCATCTGGAGCCAAGATTTTTCTGTATCATTCCTTTAAAGCAACAGGATTACTGCACACAGCCATATGTCCCCCACTGCCCGCAAAATGTTTAAGTGCAAAAGTCCCATAACTCTTGTAAAATTTATCGAATCAAAATGACAGCATAATATGATCAACTACAAGGGGTGACTAATAAACCTACAAATTTGAAAAAAAATGTGTTCATGCAGTTTCTGAGGAGTTGTTTCCGCAAAGTGTTCCTATAGTGTACATTTGTAGCATGTACAAAATCGATAAAGTCCCATAATTCCTGTGAAATTTGTCAAATAGTTATGTCAATGCATATGATGACTAACAATCCTACAAAATTTGAAGAAAATCTGTTGAGTGTTTCTTTTTTTTTAAGTTGGGTTAACCAGTGTGACCAAAGGATGTACAGACACCAGATTTTCTATGTCCCCTTCCAAAGGTGCAAAAGTCCCATAAACAGAAAGTCAATATTGGACAGCAACCCAATTGTTTACAATATAATCCCATCCATTTAAAAGCCAAATATATACAAAATTTGAAACCAATCCATCCAATGAAAGCCAAGATAAATTGCAACAAAATTCATGCAAACAGATGCCCAAGGTGATTCCAATATACCACCCATTCTTTGAGTTGGGGTATAAGTACGTGGAAATGTTTGCTTCACATATAACTATAAAAAAAAACATTGGTAAACGTAGTAAATTAAGTGAAATTTGTATAAAGCTTCTGCAATCTATATGACATTTTCAATGATAATTGTTGGTAATAAAATTCTTTTAAATAGGTTAAAATCAACAAAAGAAATATAAAACAAAGAATGTCTTGATTGGAACTATCATCTGTATGTTCTTCTTCCTTTGTTTTGCCTAGCTGCCAAATTTTAAAGTAAAAAAAAATTCAGAAAATTTAAGACACAAGTTTTTTCAGCAAAATGCTTGTCTGCACTTCTATTTTTGCTATAGCGCTTGAAGTTAATAACTGTTATTTCAATATGCCATCATTTTCAATGTAAACACACATATTGAAATGCTCACACCTGGCACTTAAAACCCATTTAAAATCAATACTGTAAAAAGTGAGAGGATATTGTCTAATCAATTTATTTTTGCAACTGTCTATAATACTTCCTAAGACATTAGAAAAATATTGACATCACAAGTCACTTAATTTGAATGACTGGTAATGGGTTCAAAAACAGTATCAAGAAGTGAAAAGATTTTTTTCTGTTTCGAACAAACCATAATGCAGAAAACGGATTAAAGTTGCAACAATCTTTACTAGTAGTAAGGCTAAGTAAACTTAAATGGTGGATTCTCATCCAACCCTTGCAAAAGGTGGGTGGGAGGATTTTATTTTTTATTTCTTTATTTCTTACCAGATATTTTCTAGTATAATTTTAGCTATTTGAAGTATAGGTATGTTCTAAATCCATAACCTAAGAAATTTTTAAACTTACTACTCTGGTAAAATTTATGATAATTCATATTGATCAAACTTTATGACAAATGTGATGACTTTTCATTCAGAATTGTCAACTTTCCTTTCATCTGTGGAAAAATCCCTTCAGCACTTGCGTATGGAGTGTTCATGTCACAACCCATACGTTATGCCAGAGTTTGCCTAAACTATGCAGACTTTTCCTCTTTCGTCTACCCTGGACTTAACTTTTTATGTGCAACTCAGGGGAGGGGGGGCGGTTTCTAGAAAAGCAGAGGACACTTCTGGTATAAATATCTTACCTGTGTCTGCACTGGTTGTAGAAATTAGGGACAAAGGTCGTCCCCTCTTGTCATGTCCAGCTTGTAAGTCTTTTGCTAGTTGGGAAGGATCAAGCATGCCTTTGCCATCAAATCCTGCTGTTTCAGTCAGCTCTTGAAGACTGTCTAGATTCTGGGACCATCTTATCTCCTGTGAGTCAGCCATACCATCACTCTGAAGTGATATTCCAGAATCAGTCATGGGTTTTCTTTGACGGAAAATAATTCCTTCTGTTGAACTTTGTAGAGAATTGGTAGAATCTGTTAATCCTTTTACAGAAATACCAGAATCTGTCATAGGCTTATCTAATTTTTGAACCTGTTCTCTAGTTAAGCCAATTTCTTTTAAACTTTGAATACTTTCATCTTTGTTTAAACCTAAATTGTCTAATTTTTCAGTCAAACTGTCAACTCGACTATTATTGCTTTCAACTCCGTAAGTTGTGTTCAAGTTACTTTTAACATTATATCCACGATACAAATTTTTGTTAACACTTGAAAATGAATTTTCTAAACTATCATCAGACTGTTGTTCTTCCGAATCAGAGGCCTCGTGTCTCCAATCAAGCGTGTCCTCTCCTACGATAGGAAGATCAACACCTTTACCAGAAGAAGCCTGAAAAGTTGAATTTAAATTCTGTCTTAAATCCTCTAAAACCTGTTCATCTGAGAAATCACCAACCTCTTCTGGGATATCAGTTTGCATGCGAGACTTTGATAAAGTTTGGGTACGATCAAGCGCAATATGGGATTTTTCCGACACCAGTGGAGTGGAGGAAATCACATTCTTATGTTCAAAAGTGTCATTCAATGAAGCCACCCGTTTTGATTTTTCACAAGATTGAACAATTTTTTCCAAGTCAGTCAGATTTGACGAGTCTAGAATAAAATCATCACTGAGCTCGGAACGATATAAAACATCTTCTAAATCAAGCACACCTAAACTAGAGGTCATGCTCTCACTCATAACATCACATTTTGGGACAGGAGTTGCATCCAACTCATCTTGAAACCCTTGTTCAGTAAACTTATCAGAGCTTCTTGAATTACTCAAATTTGGAGAATTATTTCGTTCAGTGTCAAATGTTAAATTGAAATACTGTCTTCCATCAGAGTTAAGACACTCTTTTAACTCAGGATCTATGCATTCTTCCCCACAAGAAACACTTTCAGTATGGGAGTAATTCAATTGTTCAATCTTTTCATTAGGGAGAGTATAGGTATTATTTAAAGCATTCCCATCCACCTCAAGCACACCATCAGTACTTACAGCACTTAGATTTTGTCTCTGTCCTCGTCTAGAAGCCCTTTTTTGAGGAATCTGAGCAATTTCTTCAAAGTCACTTCCCTTACCATCACTTATTGTAAAAGTAGATGAAAGTCTTTTCTCACAGGAATCACCATATTGCTGTTGCAATAAGTCGTCAATATTCAAACTTTTCCGATCGTACAAACCTTCCTGAAAATATGACTTAGATGGCTTGCTATATTTGTTACTTTCAGTATAGTATTGGCTTGCTGCTTCCTGCTCTTCAATAATTTTAGACCTTAGCAAACTTTCAGTACTTTCCTGTCTATTGCTTTGAAACTTTGGTAGTGGTAGTTGTCTTTTTTGTTTGAACTTTGGCTGTGGTAGTTGCTGTATGGGTTGAACTTGTTGCTGAATCACATCTTCTATTTGTTCAATTTTCGACACTCTTTCTGCTGGTGCAAATATTCCATGTCCAAATGAACACTCAAAGTATCGGACTCCTTCTACAGAACCATCATGTTTACCTTCTGGGTCATCAAGTTCAATTCCACACCAGAAACCTGGGGCTATGTGAGTTTTTCCAAAATACTGAAGTGTTCCTTCCTTTATACCACCAATTGACACTCGATCCCCAACTCGTAATTCATCAACTGAAAGTTCCTCAGGTGGAGGTGAAAACAGGCGAGTTTCTTGAGACTCTTTCTGGAGTATTGGTGGGGGCGAAAATGACTGTATCTCTTGAGGCTCTTTCTGAAGTCCGAAACTTTTGGGAGTTGGTAAAAATGATCGTCTTTTTTCTGTGCCCTTCCCTTGAGGGACAGGGATCCGTCTGATCTGGTTTGAACTCTAAAATGAAATAATGTACATTTTCAATTCATTCAACTTTTAAAATTTATGTTTCTCAGATTAGCAAATACTTAAATTCTCCAACTTACATCAAAGAGCAACATACAAAGTCATTGAGCTTGAGAATCTATCTTTGAGCAGTCTAACACTTATCTACATGTGAATAAAGCACTCCCCTTAAAGATTATCTTGTTTTCTGATAAACACATTTAGAAAGAAAATAAGTTTTTCTTTTGAAAATGTAGGCTAAGGTGTACCTATGCAATGTAGCAAACCCATTAAGTGAGATAGATACCCTAAATGCTCCACTCAGGGGAAGTCACTCTAGACTATTTAGGCATAATACCTTAGATTTATAACCTCAATGAAATAAAGATATAACCACAAAAGAAAGAGATGAAACAGTTCTTTGACAAAAGACATGCACACATAAATCACTGATTGCAGAAAATTATTCTAAAGGTGTTGTTGCACTGGAATGTACCAAGGCCTCTATTCACACAAAGTGTTTTTGGACTTATATTAACTAGCAAATTCTGACAGAAGAAAAAAAGAAGTTATTTGAAAATAAGAAATGAAATAATAGGTTTTTTTTCACTTAATAAAATCTTAACATTTGTCATGAATTCTCATCCTTAAGCCACCTTTGAAATCAATTTCATACATAATTTTGTGACCTAGGGATTTGGAAAACTGCAGAGTGTGCATTCAAAAAAAAATTCAAAGAAATTTTAATAAAACTGTCATGGACCATTCTATATATCTCTATCCAAATGTGCTTTGCTAAGTTATATGTCTTCCTCTTTTTTGACTGTGGAAGACCCCGGAATTCAAATTGAATAAATCATAATGTATCTTGTCAAAACAGTTTTTCACAATTGTAGGTTCCATTAACATCATCTAATTAAAGTAATGAAAAGATATATAGAAACTGTGAAGGCTGTTTTAATTTTGAGTATCTATGTCAAAATTTTCCCATTTCATGGAGTTTTCAGCAAGTGGATTTCAGTACAACCACTCGGTTTTAATGAACATTTTTCATTTCATCAAGAACTTGTGGTGTGACTGAAATATGAACATAATGGAAATTTGTACCTCACAAACAGTAGTCCTTCAACTTATTACACAACAGCCATAGGGACAACTGAGAAAACTTGCCAAGGATAAAAAACATTGGAAAGACTTTGCTGCTGCCCCACACACCAGAGGACATACATCCATAACAAACAGTAAGTACTGTAAACCACCAAATTTTCGCAGCAGTTTTATTTTTGCTATTTTCACACCAATATTTGTAACCCGAAAATTAAACTATCAGGAATATTTTCTTCAAAGAATAATACAGTACCATTAAATGAACAATCGCAAATTTAAAACTGTGCAAAAGCAGATTTATAGCAAAAACTGCGGAAAAAAAAAAAGACGATGCAAATATTTCTTGGTTAACAGTATATAGGAATCTAATATTTTACAAAGGCAAAGTTAATAACAATTTACTATTTCAGGTACAAGTATATAACATATGTTCACAATATTGTAAGTCACTGATTCTGTTATATCAGACTTGTAGTATCGAGTTGGGAGTTAATGAAAAGTTCTTGACTGTAATTAAAGCAACAGATATTTCCACTTATTTCCTTATAACAGCTAATTGTTGCCAAGAAATTAATTGGAAATAACATACTATGATCATCCTTCTCAAATTTGAAGCTTCCATTCAGCTACGGTAAACCTCAAAGACTTGACTGGCTTTATAACAAGAAAATGTGTTGACAAAAAAATAAAGCCATGCTCATCCTAAACTAGTCAGAACAATATATATATATATGTATATTAAAAAATTCACATCATATTTATATGCATATACCTAAAATATGTGATCATAGGTGGATACAAGGAGGTCCTAGGGCCACCCTAATCAACCTTAGGACTGACTGTTTTATTTTGTCCTTGACTACCCTGTTGCGTCTTGCATGGACAGAAACATGCTAGAAAAATTTGGTTGGTTTTATATATAGTAAAAGGAGTGCCCCCCCTCCCACTTTGGTCAGTCAACAGCTACCCCCATATAGGATTTCTGGACCCAACACTGGTAATTATAGTTGAACAAAAATAATGTAAGTACATTACTTTTATTTCAAGCATGCCCTAAAAATATTAATAACAGGTCCCTCCACCCTAAAAATAAATAGTTGCTCCCCAGCTAATCTTTCTTTGTAAACACCTGGATCTGCACTTCACTGATAGAATTGTTTTATAGATCAAATAGTACAGAAGGAGAATTTGATCAGCTTTTTATTCTTTTCAGAATAAACAAAATATTATCTAGAGTTAAAAACAAATGCTTTACAAAACAGATTCATCATTTATTCATTATGAAGGTAAACATCTTTTATCTCTCATTGATTATCCATGCAAACTCATGTACCGAGCTGACAGCACATAGATATAATGTAAATATCATATGTTCTTCTGATTCTACCGCCTTAGCTCAAAATACCACTTGTTTTGTTCAAGAGACAGAAAAAGGCATTGAAGAAAAAGTAGTCATGAAAAACCTGACATTGCACAACTTCAATATTATAAATACTACTTGAAGTTGCACATCAAAAGCTTTGCAGGTGTGAAGTCTTCAAGAATTATAACATCTTTTAAGAAATGTAACCCAGAGAAGTACTATTTCTTAACATTGTCAATATAATTATACAGAACAGTCAAACTATAATGGTAGAAAACTATGACGTTTTTGTTTTTACTTAGATCAAAGGGTGGAACCATATGGTCACAGGAAGAAACATGATTGTTGAAAAAAAAGGGGGATGAAATTTCAATTGGTGACTGTTTGTGGCAAATTTCAAAGCACAAGTGAGTTTTTTTTTTTTATATGTCATAGCTATCCTACTAGTTATGTAAGTAATTCTATCAGTCTATTTTTCCAATAAAAAGAAGATGAAAAGAAGAGGAAAAGGATTGGTCTATTCACATGATTGAAACTGATTATGACCTTTCTCGAAACCTTACCACTGCATAAGTTAATCTAAAGGCCAATGAACTGCAAAAAAAAGAATGTTAACACAATGATTTACTAAGGTACCCTTACTTGTTTAACATTTACGAATACAAGTACATGTAGGTTCAGGAAGTTGGGGTCTACCAAAACTGATATTATAGGAGACAAAATTTGAAAATATAAATTTCATCTTGTAGAAGCTGCTCATAAAAATCCAGAAGATGTCCAAGAAAATGTGACCAAGCTGCTCATGGAAGTCCAGAAGATGTCCCAGAAAATGGGACCAAGCTGCTCATGGAAGTCCAGAAGATGTCCAAGAAAATAGGACTAAGCTGCTCATAAAAGTTGAGATGATGTCTAAGAAAATGGGACCAAGCTGCTCATAAAAGTCCAGAAGATGTCCAAGAAAATGGAACCTAGCTGCTCATGGAAGTCCAGATGTCCAAGAAAATAGGACTAAGCTGCTCATAAAAGTCGAGATGATGTCTAAGAAAATGGGACCAAGCTGCTCATGGAAGTCCAGAAGATGTCCAAGAAAATAGGACTAAGCTGCTCATAAAAGTCCAGATGATGTCCAAGAAAATGGGACCAAGCTGCTCATAAAAGTCCAGAAGATGTTCAAGAAAATGGAACCTAGCTGCTAATAAAAGTCCAGAAGATGTCCAAGAAAATTGGACCAAAGTCATACCTGTAGACCCTCCCTCAATGATGGGAGACTACCTCAAAATCAATGAAAAATTTTGAATCTTCCACATAGAAATGTGAGACTTGTGGGAGGTTTTTTGTTAAAATTACTACATTTTCTGTAAAAAATACTTAACAAATTGAATTTTTTACACCAAAAAGTTTTCTTTTACATAAAAATCTCTCAAATGAGCTGTTCTAACAGTTAGCAGGTACTAGTATGTCAAAGTATTGACACCCTCCCCTTTTTTACTTGTGGCAGCAATTGGACTACAAAGAATAAGACATGTACCAAAATAATAATCTATACTACATGTACATGTACGAAGGTAAACTGAAGAGCTGGGATTTTGATAATCAGATCTACATGTCCTGGCTAACTCATTCTGATGTAGAATAAACAGATATTAGAAAAAGCCTATAAATAAATTATTATGTAAAATATGTTGTTGAAATCAAATATTTGGCAAACTCAGACAAGAATTTGATAGAAAGAGCAAAAGATCCTGCCAACATTTCAACATTTTTCGCCATCATCATAGAATGAGCGATCTGACACATTTCATATAGACAAATGAAGTGAAAGAAAGCAAAAGGTCAGGAAGGCTTGGGGTTTTACTGGTGGTCAGATTTGTTTTCAATGTGTACATCCCCTCAAGTTGCACAGAATATCATTTTATTTGAATAAATCTCAATTTTTTTCATCACAATACTCTGAAAATTTTTAAGTACAGAATTATTTTTTTCAGGACTCCTTAAAATTGAATCCTGGATCTTCCTTTGGAGGTGACTAAGTCGGTTCAGAGATTGAACAAAAAGAGGTCAACAAAGATCTTACCGAAAGAGACATGAGACAGGTGACGAAATATGGGAGTTTCCACTCACAGAGACCAATAATTGGACATTATACAAAGGACTGTTTGATGTTGATATGTGCAAAGAACATAAGTCATAAGTCATTTTTTTGTTTTTGTTAGAGTGGTAGAATAAATTGCACATTGGGATAATATCACAATTTAATCCTAACCCCTTTTCTGAAATTGAAATTAAATTATTACATCTGCATTTTTCGAGTAGTTCAATAAATATACAACAATTAAATTCATATTTCAGTTAAGAATTATTTCTACAAGAGGAAATAAGTCTTAATTTTCATTTTTATCTTAACAAATATTCAGGCCAAGGGTAAGGACCCCCCCCTTTTTATACAGTTCTCTGGATCATTTATATTATAGATTTTAACAAGTCATACATTATAAATTATTCTATGACTACATGTACAAGAACTTACTAGTACACCATAAAATTTGTGAATACATATCAAACCAATAAATCCAGTATCATCCATACTAATAAATTTATAAAACAAAATCGTTCCAATGTTGATAAAGCTTTCAGTGACAATGCTGCAATTCAATAATTGAAGTGGGGGGGCACTATGCAATTATGTTTCGTAACTAAACACCTGTTTGTTTTCATATCAAAACAGATCATTGTATATTTCTATTTGTGTCCTATGAAAATATAATACCATATTGTTTTTTTAAAAGTTGGTAACAAACTAGTATAAATTACACTTACCTGTCAAAAAATCCTAATTATATTTGACCAGATGAATCAATATAGACAGAGACATTTAACACCTTTGAAAGACTTACATATATCTAACTATCTTAAAAGATATGAAAATGTTATCATCAGAGATTAGAGGACTTAGGGCCCCGATACCTGTCAGCGGAAATGTGAATTGGGAGATAAAAATTTGAATAAATACGAAATTAATCGTCAATTTCATGTAAATATGATACTCATCAATTTTTCAGATAAATGAACAAGTGGTCAATTTGAAATGACCACAGGCAGACTATGAAAGCAATACAATTTCATAACTTTCTATCCCTTACCATGTTTTAAAAGTCCCTTCCGTAATGTCCAACTTGTTTTATTCCTTTTAAAACTCTATTATACCAGGTAGATCATTTAATATCCATGAGTTTTCATCGTTTAATTATCCACAGCTTATGGCAAAATGTTGTTTATAGAATGACAAAAGACCATCCCTCCACTTTAATGATTTAAGAAATCTAGCGAAAAACAGTCCATAAATAACAATATATATCCATTCCCCCACTAGCTTGCAAGCTGTTGAGCTAACGAAATATACAACATGAAATGAACATCACTGCCAGTACGAAATCGACATGTATATTTTTATCTTCATCAACTTCAGTACATTATATGTAAACAACTCTCTGAGCCAAAATTATGCTTTTAGCTGCACAAGATTCTAATTCCAGAGAAGAATATTTCGAAATCCAGCACTAAATTGTAGCTATAATACGAAAAAAGAAGTGGTTCGATCGACTTTATGTAATATATGATAAATATGTGCAACTTTATTGATTCCCCTGAACACTAATCAGGCTTCTTCCTTTA
Organism: Perna viridis; assembly: GCA_037379345.1. Taxonomy (NCBI): domain Eukaryota; kingdom Metazoa; phylum Mollusca; class Bivalvia; order Mytilida; family Mytilidae; genus Perna; species Perna viridis. The sequence continues at coordinate 27,433,581 of CM074520.1, forward strand.
ACAGCTAAATAACAATCAATCAATACTCTTCCTCACATTTGAGTTTTACTCTCTAATTCTTACTACCATATAGATGACTCAATGACTTTAGAATTATTGGAATTATACAATAAACTACTTAAGCATAATGAGCAAGCTCAGAAATTCATTTTCGAAAAAAAAGGGGGATGGATCATGCTTTATTGATTAGTGAATATTTTCTCCTTTCTACATAGTTTTGTTGGTGACAGCTGTTTGTTTGTTGATGTACTTTGAAAAATGTACATTAGGAAAATGTTATGTAAGGTACCACTTTATTGATTTGAAGACATTTTAAATATTAAACATCTAACATTTTACATTATTAAAACTGCATAATATCTTTGCCATTAAAAGTTGAACAAATAACGGGAAACACAGGTAGTTTAATGTCTTTTTCACACTAGCTTCATTTTAAAAGACAGTGAAATCTGTTTTAAGTGGCCTTACAAGGGAATGCAAAATCCAGATCACATCAGACAGGTACTCTTTATATACAGGATAATTTTACATTGAATGCACTACATAGGCCAAAGGGATATTTAGATCACTAATTCCTTTTAGACAGGATTTTGCTGTATACAGGGGGTTCCTAAGACAGGTCACACTGTATGTGTACACATTTAGTGTTTCTATTTGATATTACAAGAAAACACAAGTCTATATTTTCACCAGTAAAAGACAAACGAACATTGTTACTTGTTATTGAATAACTTATTACATACCTAGTTTTTTTTTTTATTAAAAAAAATCTTAATTGCATTGTTTATCATGGAAAAGCCTTTTGTTTCTAGAGGCAAAACTTGCTAACAGTGAATTTTTTTGTATTGATCATATGGCACTTTTCAGTAAAAAGTTCAGTAACAAAGGCCAGAATAGAATTTTCAGTAGCATTGATTACTGGAGTCCTGCCAAGTTTTTTGCCTGCCGATGCATCTTAACACTGAGACTTTAATGTCAAATCTTTTAAAATAAGCACCAGTCCAATTTTTTTCACTCATTGTTTTGAAATTCATATCACCATAAGTGTTCACTACCTTCTCTGAAAAAGAAAAATCCCATGTAAATAAGGCCTTCATCTTCCAGCCAAATAAAAAATCAAATGAAGAGCTGTACCCCAATTTCTCAAAAAATAAGTGAAGACCTTCTCTGAAATAAGGGGTGAAAATTTAAGGTGGTACATGTATGAATATCAAAAACAAGGACTAAATTAAACATGATCAGTGATTGGATAAACTGTAGATAGAGTGAAAAAAAAATCAGCCAAAGGTCAAAACATGTAAGTTCAGACTTCCATCATGCATCATCAAATGTGCCAAAAATACAACTTCATTTCAATAATTTTCTACCTTTCACCAATATCAGAATAAGTTAATGCATCATTCAAAATACCAATTACTCCCAAAAGTAATGGAACAAACAATCCAGACAATTTTTAACATCAAAAATACATATCGCTTTCTGAATGGATAATGTCCATTACCATGTAGATATTTATCATCAATACAGTTGCCGGGAGGAACAAAATAACAAGATACTATATCGTTATGTGCCATTGATTTCCGATATTCCGCAATACTTCAGTAGAAATCTGTAGCTTAACGATGATTAGTGATGCCTACTGCCGTGTTTTAGATGGTTCCAGAAGAGTGGTAATGAAAAAAGGGGGGATATTGTTTGTGCAAATCAGAGAAAGCTATATTATGGAGTAGGTAGGAATCAATATAGATACATGTTCATAAAAAAGGGGGATGGGAGCAAAATTGAAAGAAAAGTATCATATACAGCGTACATCTCAGTAAAATGAAGCATGCTTATTTCTTTCTTAAATCTTGTTTCTATTCGTGTGGTTTCTTCATTCAAATTAATTTTTTGTCAGTGTGTAGATTAAACAGGACCAGACCAGTCAACTAAAACAGCAAAAGCTAGGTGTTGCAGATCAAGCATCCCCAACGTAACATATTGCTACATGCATAATATTTCTCAGTAGAGCTAGATAGCTGATTGTCTTCCTAGCCTGTATACAAATACTACTAGAAATTTTTAAAAGGGCATTCCGCCATTTTGAGACCTACAAACTTTTAAAAGAGCTAGATATAATCTATTCATCATCTAGGCCCTCATTTTAACCCCTTACTTTTCTTTTTTAACCCCTGTTATAGACCCTCAGGTTTAAGTTTACTCCAATGAATCATCAAGATCCTATTTTTATTACAGAGAGGTGGTTGGGATTGTTGTGTATTGGATTTTTTTTATTCAATAAAATCACAATATTTAGATAATTTTCAGAGTTAACTCCCCTGATAGACCATTTTATTGCAAGTCAGTCATTGATATTTTTATATGACAGATTTCATCATTTGATTGAATTTTGAAGGATGAATCATGTAAAAAACAATCAGAATTACTTCTTCACAGGGTATGATGTTGATATTTTATGAATGTTGTCCTTTCTGGCAAGATGAAAATTCTACTTGCCCAAATTGAAATCTAGGTTGTCCTTTAGCATATGTATGTAAATGAATGAAAACAATTTGGTTGTTCTCCGACCTTTAATTTAATAATAGGTAGTTTTACATGTCACGGGCAAAAGGAAAACCTTTAACATCAATCCCTGCTTCAAATAAGAGCTAAGAGAATTGAAATGAGGGAAAATGACAGTTTTCACAACTAACTTTCCAGTTAATAGGCCCCAAAATACACTTTTCGGAAATTTTTATAAAGTGACTGTTGGCCTGTAGTAGTCAATTTTACAGGTCCACCTCCATTTTGACTAACCTTGGGCCTTGGACTATTGCTTAATAGTGAAGACTGAAATGGAAGAACTATTGATATCTTCCATGTTTTAGAAAGTAACCTGAAAATTCAACGTATATCCTGCAAGTAGAAAAGGAATAATTCACTGTATTAACAAATGTGCAAAAATCCACCCAAGAAAAATTCCAAGATTATTACTAGTCAAGGAAAATTCTGAACAGCAAAACCTGTATGACCAATGCAAAAACAGAATGCCTGTAAACAATAAACTCTAAAAAAAAAACTGGGAACCTGTCTAAAGTAAGCCCCATTATAGAAAGTTATGGTACTTGTCCAAACTATTATTGCTATAAATTCCTGTAATATTATTTTCGTTGTTGTGAACCAATAAAAAATAAACGAAATCTTTAACTTCAAAAAGCTTCAGCAGACAAAGGTTTCACTGCTAATGAATATGTATGAATGTGCACAAAAGAGTAAAACTTGACAGTTCACTTGAATAAAATATTCCCTGTTATATTAAGGGTCAATGATAAGATTGAAAAACAAGTTCATAACACATATATATTTCTTTATACGGGGATTGCAACTCACATGCATCAAACCAAATGCCAATTTTACTGAGAAGATCCCCTTCAATATCAATTTTGTGCATAAACAATTTTTTTTTAATTGGAAAATTTCCCTTTCAATCTATAAGATTCATAAAAATAAAATTTTGTAATCATTCAAATTTGAAAAAAAATTGTATTTATTGCAATGATTTAGAATTTTGTAGGATCAGAAACATTGGCATGCATACATATGCTATAATCACATTTTATTAATTATGTGATAATATGCAATCTAAATACAGTGACAGTCTAGGCGATTTAAAGCAATTTGTGGGAACAAAACATTAATATTTAAAAAATCCTTAATGATTAAATTATTGAAAATAAATCCCCTGTCATTTTTTTTTGCAGTACTAAAATTTATTGCAGTCAATTTTAATTTAAAGTACATAAAAAAAAATACTCACATTTGTTCTCTTGTGGCCTAATTCTATCACTAATGTGCTAAGGTAGCTTATGCTCAGGGTAGGTCTGGCTCAAACCCAGTTAGAGCAAAAAAAACACAAACATTTATATTAAGAACATTCCGAAAGACTTTTTTTTTCATTTTTAGCACTTAAAGTCGCTTGCCAACAATTTTCCCTCAACAATCCATTCAAGACTTTCATAACGACCAGGATGAAATTAGTATAGCATATTGCCAACAATCTTGGTTAACAATACTTGATGAATAAGAAACTTTTGTTGTTGAGTGTCTGCAAAATATATTAACAATTTTATATAAAATATAAGCCTAGCTAATGTGTTCTCTCAGAAATTTCTCATACATCAATCAATTTGCACACTAAAAGAAGTCATTGTATGCCTATCATGTCATAATGTTTTAATCATATCAAAAGATAAAATGTATCTTTGAATTTCTGATAATAGTTATTACATGTAGAAGTAAGATTTAAAGACACTCTTAGTTCATCAGTCCAGGGGAGATAATTTAAATAATTATCTGTTTTTAAACAATATGATATTGTACACTGTGTGTACTTCTTACAGTTTTGAAATGATCATTTCCTACAACAAATGAAAATATCTAATGTCAGAAAAAATTTTCTTCAAACTACAAAAACAGCCATTGCTCACTAACATGATGCCCTCACTCCCCATTTGAAAAGCTCACTAACATGATGCCCCCACTCCCCATTTGAAAAGATTCACCTTTTAACCTCCATTTTAATTGGGATCAAAATCTTAAAATGGAGGTGCACAATGGAAACATGTAATAAAGATTCTGTAAAAGTTTCATTTAATTTCATTCAGCGATATAGGAGGAGAAACAGATAAGAGATGGATCCCCCATGGCCCCATATTCACAAATGACTAAGTCCATGTTTCCCTATATGAAACCCACAAACTGATTGTGTGAAAATTACATTCAGTTCCATTTAGTGGTGTAGGAGGAGTAATGGATAAGAGACGGGTCCCTCCTTTGTAATGGAAGGAAGGACAACCAAAAGGACGGACACCACTATCACTATACACCCCGACTTTGCAAGTGAAGAGGGGGGGGGGGTATAATAAATGGTTTTTTTTTTTGCATAATTCTTTTTCATAAAATTGTCAACATTTTTTTTTGTAAAGGTCTACCAGCTAATAAGCAAACATTTTCTTCTAAACTTTTAATTTTTAAAAATACAGAAAACTTACATGAAGTTTACAGTTTCCTGCATAATTATTTCTATCAGGTAAGTTATCAAAATCAAGTTTCATAATTTTCATATTAATTTTGATTTTTTTTTCCCATTTCAATTAACAATTTGCTACATCTTGGTAGTAAAAATGTAGTGATTGGGAACTGGAAGAGCCATGAGCAATAGGCACATTGGCCCAAACAATGGCCAATCATACTTTAAGAACTTCATTTAGAATGTTAAAAAAGGTCTATATTGAATATTGAATATTTGAAAAATTTTGAAAATGGCTAACTGAAAAAGACAAAATTGATCAATTGATCAATTGCCCATTTTCAATGGGACAACAAAAATGTTTCAAGTAACTTAAAGAGAACTATCTTACAAAACTTAAAAAAACAAATGTAACATTTAAATTCACTTAAATCTAAAAGCTTTCTATTTCTATAGAAGATTTTGCATCGTCATTCCACTCGATAAGTACATGTACACAAACTGATCATGCTCAAAAACAACATTCCTTTCTTTTCAACTTTTATCTCAATACAACATAATAAACAAAAGCAGACATGATCGAAAACCTATCATTGCATGCCTGCAAATTATACATCCATGTAAGTGTCAGGCAGGTGATGACAGCAACATCTTAAATTTCAGAAAAGCCATATAACATCATCCCTATCTGAAATTTAAGAATGTACATTTAGAGCTACGGTAACGGGCACACTTCATATAAATCATTGGAACATTTTTGTAAAGCATTTTACATCAATCACATCTAAAATCAAAGTAACTTGGATTTATTTCATTCTTTTTCAAATGAAAGCTTGATAGGCTTTAATGAAATTGAATATGATGCAAACGTATCACTGATTTCAAGAGTTATGTCCCTTACCCCAGGTCTACCTCCTGAATATACTTTTATAACACAACTAGAAAACACTTGACACAATGATTTGCACTGAGATTGTATGTAGTGTGGTGAGGGTTGAGATGTATTTTTAACGATGTGCTAATTTAAGTACCTTTATAAATATCTTAAGTATAGGCATTCCCAGCATACTTAAGACTTTAAAGAATTGGTAGTCATTAGTACTCAGCCTAGCATTAGATAGACTTACAAACGGGTTTGTTCCAATGACCCAAACATTACAATCTTGGAATAAATGAAAAATTAAAATCACAATTAATCAATTAACCTTCATACAATGAAAATTGGGAAAATAAATAATGTGCATACATGTATATCACTCTTATTAAAAGGTCTGCCCATCTCTTAACTCTCTGTCTATTTAGAAACCAGTCAACTCCTATGATATGGGTGGCACATTGTAAATTTTATCCCACAAAATTTTTTGTTAACCAACATTCAAATTAGAGAAAGGATGCATTTGCGATATGAAATAGATAAATTATTTTTGAAAACTAAATTTGTCTCGTGCCACCCACTGCCTGATATTTGCATGGACATCCTCTTAAATGGGTCTGTACTTAATTGGCTATTAACACAGGTAGCAATAAAGGAATTTCATTACATAGAGCTGTATGCTACATTATTTTACTTCAATATTGATTTCATGGTATTTTTAATACAAATGCTTTAATGAAAAGATGTCAATAGAAAGTTTAAATATCTTTCTCTTGTAAAATGAACCAAAAAATTATGTAATTCAGCATGTTGGAATTTGATATTGAATTTTATGATCAATTAATTCCATTGATAAAATTCTGTTCAAGGATATTATACATCAAAATGGGCAAAAAAGATTTAAAAGGTATCAAAATTTTAAAGCAAAACATGATACTTTCAATAAAACTTTGTTATCTCAAACAGGAAAAAAAAAATATATAATTAATCCACAAAGCTTAGCTTAATCTTCAGGAATGCATGAAAAAAAACACACTTTTCAGCATTAGTAAAAAAACACATTTGGATATTAATAATTATTACCGGTATATAAGAACACCACCATAGACAGAGGAGTTTAAGGCTTGTGAATATGACCTTGCAACCCCCATCCCAACCCACCGTATGTATATTAATTTCTTAATTTTCTTTGGACCTAAGTTAAATATCCAATTTTCATAGTGCTGTCATTGACTACTGTAATAAATTGCTTACAAAACACTTTAGTGCATAATATTTTCACAAAGATAAAATTTCTTTCTATCTATAACAGTACCATTCTTTACTTTCCATGAAATACATTCCACAAAGAGGTTAAGGGCAATTTAAAAAAAAACAGTGATTTTGTTCCTTGTTTTAAAAGCAGCCCCAACTCTTTCTTTATTTTTGGTAAATTTTTTTCTCATTGGGATATATGGTACAGGGGACAGAAATTCATCAATTACTGATCCGGAACAGAAAACTGACACCGAGCTGACAAATACTCATTAGGTTTCAACTTGCCAAAATGCATATTCCGCAGAAGTGAACAAAGTACCGGGGCCGAGAAATAACATCTCGAGGAACATTTCACTGCCGTCCTTACGTGGTTTTCAAAAAATTATGCCTGAAAATTGGGAATTTTCCTCCCTTTGGGAAAAATATTTTTCAACATTTTGGGAAAAGTCTCCAGAGGAAACAGCCGATAGGTGGCTGGAATAAAAGGGTAACAAAATCACTGAAAAATCATATGTTTTCAAAAAGAATTGAATCTAAATTTGTTTCAATTAAAAGCAGTTCTAAAGTATCAAATTTGAGGCACACAAACAGAGGTCAAATATGAAACTTTCTACAACGAATTCAAATAAATCTTTATTGCATTCATTAAAAAATTTTTTTTTAAAGTTTCCCTTAACTGTTTTTTATTAGTATCTTTTCATGAGAATAAAAATGCTCTGTGATCCTTTGATCAAAGTGTAAAAAAGCATTAATGAACAAGTTTTACTGAAATCCTCATAAAAACATACCTGTCAACCTTTGGAACAGTAAATATAGGAGATTCTCCCTAATTTACACAGTCTTATGTGGGACATTTTTAAGTAAAGCAAATTTTTTATGCTAATATTCAACTTAATTAATAAGTATTTTTCACAGAAAATAGAGTAGTTTAAACCAAAATCTTCCTCAAATCTCACAATTTTTATGTGGGAGATTAAATTTTTTATAGATAATGTGGTATTCTCCCCCTAATGTGGTAGAGTTACCAGGTGAGTAAAAACAATATTAAAATACAAACAGATAAAACAAGCGATTTTAAATCAAATAAACAATTACAGAAAAACCAAAACAAAAAGCATAAAACTAAATATAAACCAACTTTTTTTCACTCACCTTGAAGATTCAAATCATATGAAAATCAGTGAAAATCCTACAAGTCAAATGAATGAAATGTTCAATGATTGATTAATTGTTGGGGTTTGACGTCCAAGCAGCAATATCTCAGCTATTTTCAGACGACTGAAATGTTCAAATAAATATCTCAATTTCACAGAAAAATAGTGTGCAAATCCATGTGTTTCATTTTGCCGCGCATTTCTATTTTAAGTCAATACAAACAAATGAAGACATTTAAATATGGAAATAGGTAGTTTAATACACAAAATGTCAACAGTATCATTAAAGATAAATGCTATAAGTCCAAGTTCCTCATTGTTCATGGTATTGACCAGTTTTATAACAGGATTAGGGTGACAATCTTAGATGAAATCAACAATGGAGCATGTTTTATTAACGATAACCTAATTACTGGGACTTCCATCATACACTCAGTGAAGTTCAAGGACTAGATATCTGAACGCATTTATCCACAGCCTTTGGCAAAAGCAGAAGCAATTTGGGAAGATGAAAGGGTATTGTTTTAATAAGAAAGAGAATTTACCTAGATTTACATCTAATGGGTATTGTTAATGTTCATTAAGCCTGCTTTGAACTAAGTGTATTTCATGCATTTTTCCAATCAAAGTTCTCTTTATGACCAAGTGTACATCAGGGGCAGACCCAGGATTTCAGATTAGAGGTATATTTAAGTTGTGTAAACAGAATAAAAAGCAAGGAAGGACAATTTTAGAGGAAGAATTGACGGGAAAAATAAACATTGTTTCTTGCAACAAAATTTTACAGTAATAGGGGTGTATGCCTGGCAAGCTTTCTCCTGTATCCATGTCTGTACATGTATAAATAAATATAATACAGCTTTTACTTTCACAACCAATACATGAGATGTCCTGTAATATTCTTGCCTCCTGTTATTTTAAAAATGAACATGCATGTATTTTTTAATATTATTTTATTTTGAAACTAATGTTATAAGGGAGGTAACTCAATCATGTTTTCTTCATATTATAAGTTAAAAGCTCCCAGGTGACTGTCTATGATTGTTTAGACAGTCAGTAGATTCTCTTGGAGGTTGGGACATTAGTTTTTTTTTTAATTCATTCAGTGGTTACTAGGTGAAATCTAGTTTTGTCTTGGCGTCCATGTCAAATGTACGCACTGGCCGTTGGCATGATTGAACTGTCAAAGTCAAATTGTTTTAAAAAGTGCACATGTAGCATGCATTGTTTCATTGAAAGAGACCTCTATATTAGTCTCAAGGTCATTCTGCAACTTTTGTTATCATTGGTGGGTGGATTTTCCTTTCATGGTCATTTGCATATTGTTCATTCAAATATTTTCATCAATGATGGATGGACTTTTCTTCATGTGCATATTCATGTGTTTCAATTATTTGGACAAATAGTTTTAAATATCCAATCACGAGTGGTCAACACAGCACAAATTCGTACAATATTTTTTGTTGGCAGGTACATTTGTTCAAGTTTTACTTTCAACAGGTATTGATATTGTATCAACAAATATTGATTTCAAGAAAATGTTATAATTTTTTTTGCTGACTTTGAGTGGGGGACTGAAGCAAAAAAATCGGTCTGTCACCCAAAAAGGGCATTTTTGCAAGGTGTTATCAGAGGCAAGCCAAAATAAGGTTCACTGTAGTTGTAAAGTGGAAGGTTCTTTCATGTGAGAGAATGTGGATGGCCACAGTTAGGCCTAAAACTGGAAGTACCCTGGTAGTTTTAAAATACAATGAATTGACACAGTAAGAATGGCAATAGACAACATTCTTCTGTGGATTAAATAAAGCACTATGGATCAAGCCTGCTACGATGATGAGCCAAGAAATTAGCCCTAACCCTCCAAAAATTATACTTTTTAAGGCCACCACAAACTCATGACCTCTTGTTTAGCTTTTAAGTCAATATTTTTTTTTATCAAACTCTATATAGGTCTCATTTTAATTATATCCACTCTGTTTGCAGATGAAAGCAAGTATGCTTTCCTAAGCTAAAAATAACAAAGCAAGAACCAAAATAGTTGAAAACAGGCCCAGACAGTAGGATGGGAGTCTTAAAAGATTTCAACAAAATTGGAAGAGAACGACAGTAACGAAATGCACTTTATTTAAACAGTAACTTGTACATTATGTGCACATTTAGTATTAATAGTTAAAACTTATGATTCTTCAACACTGTATACTTCTATTCCCCATACTCAGTTAAAATTCCGACTTAAAAAAATTATACATAGTTGTTTTTCCAAAAAAGACGGTACACCTAGATACAAATATACAGTTCTTGGCAGAGATTCCTTATACTTTGTAAGAAATAATTCCAAATCATCTTCCAAATATATAGAGGAAGATGTTTACAAAATGCTGGAATTTTTAATCGACAACATATTTGTGGTGTGGTGGACGTGTTTTTCAACAAACGGTCGGCATTCCAATGGGAACAAATTGTGCTCCTTGACTTGCTCACCTATTTCTTTACTCTTATGAAGCTGACTTTATAGCTGATTTGATCAGAAAGAAAGAATATCGTTTGGCTAGATCCTTTAATCTCAGTGTCCGTTATATAGATGACGTATTATCTTTAGACAATCCTAATTTCGGGGATTTGATACATCGCATCTACCCATAAGAACTTGAGATAAAGGATACTACAGACACTGTGAAGTCAGCCTCATATCTTGACCTACACTTAGAAATCGATGGTAAAGGAAAACTACTGACCAAACTTTACGACAAACGTGATGACTTTTCATACAGAATTGTCAACTTTCCTTTCATCTGTGGCAACATCCCTTCGGCTCCTGCGAATGGAGTGTTCATATCACAACTCATATGTTATGCCAGAGATTGCCGAAACCACGCAGACTTTTTGTATCGCACTAGAACTCTAACAAATAGGATTCTGGAACAGGGTTATGTTGCTACAAGATTGAAGTCATCACTACAGAAGTTTTAAGGTCGTCATCATGAACTCGTGGATCGTTATGGTGTATCCATCAGCACCATGAAAACTGATTTATTCAACGGGTCTTGATTTTCCTTTCCTTGTTTGTCTGCCCCAGACTTGAATTTTTATGAGCAACTGGACGGGTGTTTCTAGAAAAGCAGAGGACGCTTACCCTACCGGTGCACCTGGTCCATACTCCCAGTTTTTGCTCATTTACTTTTGTTACTTTGTATGTATGGTTTTGGTTGCTTTGTGTTCTTTGTTGTGTATGTCTGTTTTCAATGTCTGGTCTTTGTCCCTAGATTGCATTCTTTTGATTACCGCTATATCCTTGGTTCCCTTGATTACTCTTTAGCATTTACTTTTATTTTTACTCTTTAACAATCAAACGCTAAAAAATTAAATGGAAAATACAATTAATTCCAAAACTGTCATAATGGACTTTTAGCATCATTGGACAAGGATGTCTGGCCTAAATTTAGTAATAGTGTTCCTGGAACTAGGTAGTATATACCCTTAGGCTAGGGAGACCCATCATATGGAATGTCCAAAGCTGAACATCAAAAACATTTTTATGCAATGAATAGGTCTATGATTGGACCGCCCCCTTGAGCATATAGTTAATTGCCTATGGCTTGTTTTTTCTTGGTTTTTTTTTGCTTAGTCACTTCCCTGGGCCTGGGTATTCCCAACTTGCTGACCAACATTTTGTCAACATTTATCTCCCTTTGGAGCAGGTGTCTATTCGGAACATTTTAAGTTTTCCATCCGATAGAAAATCTCAGTAGTCAAAAGGGAATTTCTCGTTGTACTGACCCTGCAATAAATTTTCTTTACCCGGGATACAAATGAAAATCATCCTTATGTAACCTACCAACAAAATGAAACACCCTGTAAATTTTAGAAGCACTGTTGTGTTTGTCTGCCGGGGATTCCATTTTCATTCGAGTTACCTTTTTTCTGCAGACGAATCTGAACATCGATTAGAGAGACTTCGAAATTATACCTACTCTTACGGGAGGTAACTCTGCAAAAACAGGATAAAGTATGGATGAAACCCGAGCTCCGCAAGTAGGGAATAATTTGCCAAAATCATAAATAGTACCCCAACATTTGATGCCTAAATAAATCCTTTTTGGGTTTTGACACGCAAGTCTTAGAGATAGGAGATGTCTAGAGGCATACATGTAGCATCCAAATTTGATTTTTTTCTGCAAGCCCAACCACTTGCTAAAAGGATGGGGTTAGCATACGCACGCTATTAAAAAGCCTTGTCGTATCAAATTTTACCAAAGTCATTGGAATAGCAGCAGCCTACTACACACATCAATCAGTGTAGACAAATAGAGGGGCAGAGATTGTGAAATACTAACTATTTATAATCTGTTGGAAAAGCAGGTGCGGATCCAAGGACTTGCATAATAGGAATACGCCCAATCCTCCCCCCCCCCTCCCCAAATCGCTAAGAAAAAATTTTTCACCACAACTTTCATCCAATAATATTTTTTGCCTTGCTTTGCACGGCATTAAATTCAATTAACGCCCCCCCTAAAATCAAATCCTGGATCCGTCCCTGACAAGTGTGTATCACATTTTTATAGAATCTTGGACTTGGTTCCCTGTTTTCAGACGGACTGACTGACATATACAGTAAAATCCCGTTCTTTGCTTTTTCGAGAGAGAGGGGAGGTGAAAAAAAACATTTGTTAAAGAGTGTGTCTAAATAGTGTTTCATCAAGTTATACCATGACTATGATATTCTCCTCAAATGGAGAGGACAAGCCCCTGTGACTTTTTTCCACTTCATGCAACTAGGGTTAACTCGACACAATTTCCAACTCGACCCTTAGAAGCAGAATGCAGAATGAGTGGACGCCCTCGTTAACAAAACAAATAACGTAAAAAGTCATTTTTTGAAAAGATAGCCGACAAGAGCAAGGGGACGAAACTGTTGATCGAGTGCAGGATCTATAGATTAGCAGAGGCAGAAGAGGGAGCAGGACCAAAATGAGACGTGAAATCAGAGGAACTGTATAAACGTATTTTAAATACTTTAAACACTTCGCGCAATAAACAATATGCACATGGAAAATTTATTCAATTTTTCAATAGACAAAATTTTTATTATTGCCAATTCTTAAATAAATTATAATGTGGGCAACTACAGTTGTAAGTAAGAAATTGAATTAGTCTTCTACTTGATTTTCGCAAAATTTACAGAATCTTTCATTACTTTGAATTTCTTCCTGTCTCAAATGCCAAAGAATGGGCACTCGTCTGATTCTAATTTTTGTTAGTTTATTTCTTCTTTTACTTTGTATGCTAAAATTTAGATATTGTAAATCAATTTTCTAAAAGTTCTGCTATAAAACAGGCGTTTGCCGTGCATAGCAAGCTGATGCATCTTCATTAATTTTAGACTATATATAATTTTTGATATATACATGTAGAATTCTTTAAGCTTTGATTTGAGTATTTGTTTTGGAATTTTAGAATTTAGAGAGTTAATGTTTGTCTTTCTGATTCATTCGTTTATAAACAATGGGACCAAGAGTTTCCTTTCTTTGAAAATAATTTATCAGCTTCGAAAGCTGCTTCAAAAATACAGTGTGGACCACCTGACTGTTCGTCAATATTCTTAAGTCATGCATAGGTATACATGTATGCCAAAGAGACAACAACCCCACTGGGATGAAAATGTCAGCCCAAGGCCACCCATAGTAGAGGAGACGAAGTAAACAATTTACCAAGACAAATGGTAATACTAGCCCTATGTAATTACCACAGTCGGTTAGATCTTCTGATTTATAAAGGTTATTAAGGACAAAAATATCATGTTTGTGGGAAACGTCCTGAATTTGAAGAAAAATATTAAACAGTTTAGTAAGGGCTACGGCCAAAGTGTTTGACCCTGCTTTGAAAAATTCACTTAAAACCAAGTCAATACCGCCTGCCTTGCCTGTTTCAAGACTATTAATCCCATCTTTAATTTCATTTCTTTACAAGTGAATGGTATATCTAATTTGCATATTTCTGGACTCAAAGTTTCTTGTTTCTAGTTTCTTTCATGGTTCATATTTGTCACTATAATAAAATGAGCTTCCAGAATGATGTTATTATCAGAGTTTTCCTTCTTCTATAATATTTAAATTATTTAATTGGCTCAAAAATTTATTAGAGTAGATATATAATGGAGTTAAAAAAAGTCTTTTTTTTAAAAATTTGCTTCTTAGTTTGTTGAAATCTCTTTTACAGTTCCAAAAAGTAAATCGCAGTTCATTATTATTCGGATCTTTTGCCAATCTAGTAGCCTTTTGTCAATAATGGGCCATCGTTTTTAGGCACTCTCCTTTTCTTAAAATGAGATTTCGCTATCTTGGGTTTGAATTAGACAGAACTGTTTACTGCTTGCATACAAAGATTACTAGTTTTCACAATTATAGTCTATAAAAGTTTCTTTATTCCAGATCTGATCGCGCCATCTAAAGAATCCGGGTATGTGTAGAAGGTCTTTTTCATTGTCTTTGTCTGTGTTTACATTTTTAGTGAAAGCATTGGAAATGCATGGTTTAGATAGATATGTAGGTGAATTTACCAAAACGTTACTTATGCGTAGTACAATTACTTATACTGTGCTCTTACCATTAATATTAAAAATGTAAAAGAGACAAGCGAATCTCCTAGGAATTTACCATTTAGTATTCTTAACTGGAAAGATTTACAGAATTCAGTTAATATGGACCTGAGCAAATTTGACTCTGAGTCTAATTGGTTTCTTTTAACAAGTGGATCAGGATAAAAAATACGGTATTGGACAGTCTTCAAAGTTTTCTTTTATAGGGTCATCGGGTATATAGTCAGTTAATCCTCATGTTCGTGCATTAAAATCTCAACAAACTATTACTTCACCTTGTTGCTAATAGGGAATGATACTGCTCTCTAATTATGTAAAGGCAGATTCAATCTGATAATTCTTTATTTGTATATGGTTTTATATAAATGAACACATAAAATAGGTTTGTTTTGGATTTTAATATGTTTCCTCTAGTTTTAACCATATTGAATAATGATTTTGTTGAATTTCAGATACGACATGTATGTCATTCTTATAGTTCGGCTAAGTGTAATACAGCATTCCTCATGAAGCTCGACCTTTTCTTTTGGTTCTGATAGGTTTTACGATAAAAGAGGCTGAGGCACCTAGAAGGCTCTCCGGAGGCTCGCCTGACATAGTCACAGATAAACATACAATATCATTTAAACATACAGAGGAAATAAAAAAACATCTTCAATCTCTCCGGAGACTCTCCTGACATAGTCACAGATAAACATACAATATCATATGAACATACAGAGGAAATAAACAAATCATCTTCAATCTCTCCGGAGACTCTCTTGACATAGTCACAGATAAACATGCAATATCATATAAACATACAGAGGAAATAAACACATCATATTCAATCTCTCCGGAGACTCTCCTGACATAGTCACAGATAAACATACAATATCATATAAACATACAGAGGAAATAAACAAATCATCTTCAATCTCTCCGGAGACTCTCCTGACATAGTCACAGATAAACATACAATATCATATAAACATACAGAGGAAATAAACACATCATGTTCAATCTCTCCGGAGACTCTCCTGACATAGTCACAGATAAACATACAATATCATATAAACATACAGAGGAAATAAACACATCATGTTCATTTATGCTTTTCTTTATTCAACAATGTACATGGATATTCTAGTATATGGTATACAGTTCAGGATTAAATATCATGAAATACATAGGAAAAGGGAAGTAACTCAAGCTCATTCTAGATTGAAATAAAATATCTCAGTATCTCAATATATCATATGCTTTTTGAAATGAACTGCTTGGTATAGGAACATATGCTATCAGCATAGATCTGTAATTAAATTCAACTATAGG
The DNA here is from genome assembly GCA_037379345.1 of Perna viridis. Taxonomy (NCBI): domain Eukaryota; kingdom Metazoa; phylum Mollusca; class Bivalvia; order Mytilida; family Mytilidae; genus Perna; species Perna viridis. The sequence continues at coordinate 27,449,783 of CM074520.1, forward strand.
TCTCTGTTATCACACATTGTGAAATAAAGTACAAAAATAAGTATGATCTGTTGAATGACAAGTTTTAACCTAAATTAGAACATAGGTATTGATAATATTGAGTTTACAAGTAAGTCATGACTACTTGAGATTGAAAAACCAATATGTCAATGACTCTCTATTACTTAAAGGTGTTGGTCGTTCAATCTACAGCATATAAAACATTATGAACTAAGTATTTAAGAGCTTACACAAAGCAAAATAACAAAACTCGTGAACTTCATAAATTTACAAGTACTATTGCATGTATACAACATAACATGTTCGGCACTGAATAAGCCTGTCCACTTGAATGGAGTCGATTAGAGAAGGTTGATTGTTGTAAATTCGGCGAGGTCTTGCACTCAATTGCCACTGGGGATAGAGCAGGTGGGCGTTGACTGTTTTAATACGGTGGTGGATATGGCAGAGTTTGTTGATTAGGCTGGCGTTAATTGTCTGTTTTGGTTGTAAATTTTGAAGATAGTCTTGGTTCCTTGATGGTGGTCCAGAGTTATACTTTCCATATAATTTGAGACCTAGCATGGGGTTAAGATGTGTTTTCAATATTTCTACAAAAACATTTTGGCCTAATTTAGTGAAATGAATTCCTTCACTGGACTAATTTGATCACCATAGATGAGATAATTTGATTTACAAAAACGAGCTATTTTTCTTTGGATACTACGCATATAATAGAATGTAGTTAAGTGTGAGCAATGTAAGCCTTTGTGGTTTTAACTCTCCTACTGGCACAATGTTCATGTAACGCGATTTTTTGCAGTTTGGCCTTATGCATACTAGTAATTTTTATTACAGCTTAAGAAAGCCAGTAATTTAAAACATATTTCAATTCAAATTTATTGTAACTTAATATAAGAACAAAAACAAATATATGAAAAAAAATCTTAAAATTCAAACGGTAACAAAATTCTTACTGTTTGAAAGTTACAATACACCATTGGTTATATTGTCAATTGTGCAAAGAAACATAGGAAACACGCACCCATTGGCTTTATTCTCAACTGAAAACTAAAAGAAAACAGAGAAAATACTCGTTACCAAGAAAACAGAATGCTTATAGGATGGTTATGATGCCTCTACTTCATTCTCTCTATAGTTTTGTTTCAGTAATGTGAATCGAAAGAAAATGCTTTCAAAACATCTTAATTTGTGGGTTTTTGTTTGTTTATTTGTTGTTTATTTTTGTACTCCCTCAAACAAAGTGTGGAGTATAAAGGACCCCCCTCCCCTCTGTCTGTCTGTCTGTCTGCCCACATTACATGTAAGCTCAACTCCTCCTAAACCACTCACGGAAATTTAATAGGATGGTTGGGCATCATATGTAGATGTACGTGATGGAATATAGCTACCATCGGAAGACTCGAAAGGGAGATCATTCAACTTCAGGGTTTTACATATTAAAACCACGTAAGCGCAGCTCCTCTTAAACTGCTCAAGGGAAATTCGTGAAATTTCAGAAGAAGTTTGGGCATCATATGTATATGTGCATGGAGGAAAATAGTTACTGTCGGACATAATTGTGAATTTACGGATCATATTTAACTTCATTGGAAGCAGAGAATATTCTCTCCATGAGCTTGCCCACAATATTTCTAGTTTTGTTTAAGGATGCGAATTTGAACCCTTAACGGAGAAAAACGACATTTGTCCAAGTTTTCCCCTTTTGCTTATATATAAATTACATTATAACAATTATCTTACTTGAATTCTCATCATATATATATATACACTGATACATTATTGATGACGAACGTATTTCATATTACCTTGCATGTTCATTTTTCATTACAAAAACCTTGATAGTTTTAGTACATATGTACATGTGTTTTGTTTAATCTACGAATTTTTAGTCATACAATGTTTGATTTTCTATGAAAAAGAAACCAGATTTTATTGAAATAATCAATCTCATTGATTGATTGGTTTTAATAGTTAAGTGTCATTTTTTGTGAGAATCGGGCATCGGGTGGCACGTCATTTTCCTCAATTTGATCCTTAAATATCAATAAATATATTCAATGCGTATAAAAAAAACATACTTAATTTATCCTGAAGCTCTGTGATATAGATGTATAGCTATAGGGAAAAAACATGTATTCAGTGTATTTCAACTAAATTTGGCCAATCAAAATCTTGCAAAGGCAAACTTTACAAACAATTTGGTGGTCATTTCATGAGGTCATGTGGTATAAAATCTTGAATAATGCAAAAAAAAAAAAAAATAAAAAATCTGTATTAACACATTTTGCCTGATTCTTAGAGTAATAAGTACTTTCAAAGACATTTCTTGTCAACCGAGAGGATCCTGTTTTCCTCAATCATCAAAGTCGGAAATTTTCATTGTGATAGTTCTTGGATGCCATTGGCAACAAAAGCTCACAGAGTGAATTGAGAAATAAATCACGGAAACTCCATTTTATTGTTTACTACGGGCCGAACATTCATGCCGCATTATTTTACCCCAAGCGTCAGCGAGGGGTGAAATATCAGCATAAATGGTCAGCCCGTGTTAAAACATTGATAAAATTGAGTTTCCTTGATTTATTTTGATTCTAATAGGACAAGTACGACAATTCTTAAAATTTCGTGACCTATTACGGTAACCGTAGACCCGCCATATTTGTCAGTTACTGTAGTGTAAAATGAGAGAGCTCTCCCCTCAGTTTGTTTAGTGGTTTGAGGGTTTTGAGGTTTCTAATGTAATTAGCACAGTGAAAATTTGCTTTGTATTTTTTTTATAATGAAGGAAAGCGCGAATGAGGTAGAACGATGTTTGATATGACAATAGTTGTTTGCATTATAAGGTCATTCATTGACGATTGTTATTGTTTGTGCTTATACATGATGGCGCACGTGGCACGTGGTGAGTGCTACCGTGTACTTGTGTGATATTTACGGTATAAAATATAACCTTTCTAAAACATAACGTTTAATATTTTTGTTAAATATGAATTTGATGACTTTTCACGCCACTGAAATGAATGAAAACAGCTGATACACATCGTAATGTTACGTGTGTTTGTTTACATGACTAAGGTTGTAAGTAATTTACACGCACAGGCCACGCCCAATAAGTCGAGTGCTGCTCTTATGGTAATCAAAAATCAACCACAGTTGTAGTCTCAAAGCCTTTTAAGGACGTCATATCAGCATGTTTTAAATTCATGCATTAGACACACATAATGCATATTATATTCGAGCTATATCAATTGTCAATATATCCCATACCCAAATAGGTATGCACACTCTCATGTGATGGAGTATTTCAATACAGTACCAGTCCATATACAATTTTGACACAGCCTATGGTAGAGATGATTCGTGGTGAAAAACCCACCAAGTGCACTGCCTTTTCGTTCTATATTTTTCGTAACTATATAGACATTCAATGCATTCAACAATATTTTTTCGTTTCTAAAAATATTGCTGCTTGGGCGTTAACCCCCAACAATCAATCAATCAATCAATCAATCAATCACTAAAATCATCTAAATCAAGAACGAAACCTCTTGCCAATTTCATTCACAATCTATTATAATTGTAACAGCCAAATGACAAATGGCTAAATCTAACATTATAACGTTTCGGAGATACAATATGCGAAAAACTACTGCCTGACCCCTATGTTCTATTTTAGTAACAGCAGCCATGTTTTTCCATGAATCAAAAATCCCCAGGTCAGTTGTCTGATTTTGAAATACATGTAGAAGTGAGTTCGATGATTTTTTGGCATGTATAAATTATCTCCTGTCTGATTTTTATAAAGGCTGCTACAGGTTTTTGAAATATATACATTGTACCCGTATTATACACTATAACAACAGCTGGTGAAAATCAAGACAACAATTAAACATCGATAGCAAAAAGTCAAGATAAAGAATCTATATGCAAGAAAATTCGTATCAATATTTATGATTACCATAATTTTTTTCGTCATCAACATTTTATTTGTGAAGTCAATTAAGCCATGCAAAATATTGCAAATGGAATATGAAATACAATGATTAATGGTAAAATATACATGCAGCTCAATTTTTAAATCTAAATAAATCAATCAACCGGTCGTTTTAAGGAATAATCAGTTGTTTTAATGCAATGCATATTTATAGTGCTTGTTTATTTGTGTATTTTTAAATCCTCTTTAATATTACCGCTTCTTGTATCCGTAAAATTGTATGTGTCCTCTAACTTCTCCACATTTCACACTTCATATCAATTCACGGGGAATAACTGACTACCAAGATTAAGATATATTTTCAAATAAGTGTATATTTATTAAGCTATTCTATATATATCCTAGCTTTCCGATGGATCTAGGGCGCTGAACTTCGTGCAGGCGGTGTTGCTGTAAATGACACAGCGGTACGAGTTCGAGTCCCGAGGGGCCGACCAAAAGTTTTCTTCGCAAATTTAAGTTTTAACACCGTTGGGAATTTTTCACACCCTTCTATGCTTACATTATCTTCGCGGTATCAATTTGATCCGATGGAACAGTGTATCGAATTGAGTCGTCACATTATGAGACGTTTGTATAATATTGATTTGTCCGCGGGACTGTAACTCGTACCTATGTGATATCTATGGCACAAAGTTTGAAAATTCTAACATCGTTGGGAATTTTTCAGACCCCTTCATATATAACAGAAGGAATGGATTCACACTTTGAATTTTGGAGTTGAAGATGCATGAAGAAGAAATGAATCCAGCGCACTGGAGGCGGTTGAACAAGGGCCTTATCTTACGGGGGAAAATAGCAAAACCTTCTCCTTGTTTGTGCTCAATTCTCCCATTTTTCATTAACACGGAAAATTTCCGTAATAGAAATGCAGATTAAATGGACAATAATGTCAATATTGCTATCTTTCAAACAGAATATACCAAAACTTGCCATTGTTATTGATGACTAGATTAGGTCCTGGATTGAACTTGTCGAAACTGTTCACTCAAACACTTTTACCATAAATAACTACCTTTCTCTAGGAATTTTAAACGAGGATACAAATTTTTATTCAGCTTAAAACTCTTTCACAAATACGTACGTTGATTAAATTTTGAATAAACAATATAGTATTATATATAAGGCCATGAGTACTGTCAAGCAGTTGACATTTTCTTAAACCTTTTTTTTATTTCAAAAAAAGATCTTTTTCGATTTTATAGTAATTGTCACCCCAAAAAGAAAATTTAAATGCCTTAATTGATCAGATATGTTGGGTACATCCTTATCATAATTATGAATGCATAAAATATGATTTTTGCAGTGTCGGTATGCTGTGAATGAGAATTCTGGTTGATACTGAACCCAGTTTTCTAGGGTTTGAGGTAAAATATTTTGCATTTTTTGATAAATCCTTCTTGCACCTCCTCTAGATTTGCTTATGTCTGTCCATCTGTCCATCTCTAAGTCTGTCTGTTTTTTTCTGTAACCAATTAGTAGATGCCATTACAAATATAGGTTGTTTCCTTTTGATTTCGAGGTATCGATATTAATCTTTTTTCTTGATGCTTTGGTTTTATATATATGCATATATTTAAATTATGATATATGCGTCTCAGAATGTGAACCACTCTATTAGTCATTTTGCAATCTCCGAAACAGAGGTCTTTGTATCTCCTACATCAAACAAACACAGGGGCGAAGGAGCTACCAACCTCTGTTTCGGAGATTGTCCATTTTGCTCCATAAGTGCAGATAATGTTTCTAACGTTCTTGGGAATTTTTCAGACCATTGTACTCTTTCTAGTTTATAGACATCTTACAAATCATTGGAACGTTTGTATTCGGTATTTTACCTTAATCTCATGTAAGCATCAGAGTGACTTGGACTAATTTCATTCTGTTTCAAATGGAACCTTGATAGGCTTTGTTGAAATCGAATATGATACAAACATATCACTGATTTCAAGATTATGTCCCTTACCTTAGGTCTACCTCCTCAATTCTTCGAACCATACGTTTTCTTCAATTGGATTTTCTTGTTTTAATTTCCTGTTTTTGTCTCATCTATACATACGCATTGTGAATTTGGACAAACGTAAAATAATACGTAATAATATAGTTTTTCCTTTCTTGACTCCTTGATAAATTTTTGTTTGTTCAGTATACGCATTTTAGTTGTATTTTTTTTTTAATTTTCTATAAAAAAAGACATCCAATCAAATTTTATCGAAAAAATCAAATTTAAAGTTAAATGTCAGACGTTACAGATCCCTATTTTCCTCAAGCTTCAAAGTAGTATTTTTATTGTGCTGTCGTGCAACAGTTCATAGGGTGGAATATACTAGACACATACAACGCAATTATTAGAGGGCGATATACTCATAATGGTAATCAATGCGAATTTACAACATTTTACCTTAGAAGCACTGAGACTGAAAAGAAATTACTTGTAATAAAGTACATGCTCATCGACTATCCAGCAGTTAGACCAAAGGGTCTATTTAGTGTTTTTTTTACGTGCGTAAATCATCTTCTGTCTGATTCCTTTTTTTTAACTGTTCTTATTAAGTATCCGTCCACTTAAAATTCAGACACTGTCTATGGTAAAGTGATTCACGGTGAAGAAAAATCCACCAAACAAATAATGTTTTTTTTTTTTCAGTCTATATGTGCTAAACTTTCACATAACCATAATCATTTCTGCAATCTGATCTGCACTTTTTAGAAAATCATACATTCATCTCCCAATAAAACCAACCAAATGAAGCCAAATCAAGAACGATAACTCTTGCAAAGTGCAATTTTCATGTACAATCTATATATTTATTTATCTCAAAAGCACAAAAAAAACAAATGAAAAACTAACACTGTTTTTGTGATCAGTATTTGTTTTTAAACAAGAAATAACACTATATTCGGTGGGTTTTTTTTCACATGCATGAATCACCTTCTGTCTGATTTTTAGAAAGACTGCTACTTAAAACGTATTTTTGAAGTATCACGTAACTGACAGTTGCTGTTGTTCCCTAAAGTATCACAACAGCTGGTGAAAATTAAGATCGTAAATAAACGTCGATGAAATCAAAGTTCAAAAAAATTTGGTTGATTCATATCAAGAAAAATATCAATTTATATATAATTACCCTTATTTTTCTCTTGTCACCAATAATTTATATATGAATTAAATTCAGCCACTGCCACAGTCCAACCAAAATGGCGGCAAAAACTTTATTAAACACAAGTCTTTATGGTGAAAAATCACGATTTTGAGACATTCACCAAAACAGAAATTTACTTACCAACAAGTTCTTAATATCGTATTGTATAAAATTAATACAGGACAACCTTTTATTTCTATGACACCAGACATGACATAGTTAACACATCAATGGATTTACAAAAATAAAAGACTGTACTCTACCGACGCACCTGGTTTTTTAAGATACCTGTATGTGCAACATGGTCAGCATATGAATGGTATAATTATAATGTACTAATTCGTTGCACGTTTTAAAGCACATTCTCGCGAAACTAGATGACATGTAATTACTGCGGACCTACCCGGGATTAATGTACAAGTGTTGAGAAGAGATGTACACAATCGTTTATCTTTCATATCTTAGTCTGTCTGTCTGTCTGTCCTTTTTTAATAGATTTTTTGGTCTGTTTCCTGTTGATTCTGATTTGAAAGAAATAACATTAAAAACAGCAAAAAAAAAAAAAAAACGTCGAAAAAGGTCAATAACTCCAACATGGCTTATCAGATTAACATGAAAATTTGACCTCACGGTTTATCAGAATGTGAACCATTCTGTCTGTACTTGGCATTATAGGGGCATTTATTTATCCTTGTTTCTTGCATTTTAACCTTGTTTCTCACCTCAAAGCATGATTAAGAGAACCATGGCCTTTTAATACATTTTATCTGAATACTACACCGGCCTGGAATATCTTTTTTGACAAAACTGAACACTATATTATCCATGTATTCGATGGCTCCAAAAATTCCAGAAAAGGGGTCCGTTTTTCTCTATTTACAGTTTCATTTACCAAGGAAGACTATGGGTTAATCCGAATAATTTATATGAAAACACATCTCCCAGTTCGCACGTGCGTTGTGCATTAAAAAAGCTCGGGGGGATCCGGCACTTCATCTAGTTTCAGATACAGATGAGCAGCGGCCAAATCTAAACCCACTCTTACAGCAGACTAGCATTAAAGATAATTAAAATGCATTCATTTTACTTGTATCATATGTTTTATGATACGACAAAGCCAGATTGCTCACTCAAATCATGTTTTTGTCAAGGAAGTCTATTTATTAGGGTAGAAATTTCAACATATAACTACCAAAATAACACTCCGCGGATTATTCTCCTTGCAAAGTTTGCATTAAGATATCGCTCCGTCGCCGATCATACTCCATGACAAATATGTGATGTTTACTGTACGTACGACAGGAGCATATAACGATATTAAAGCTATTTAATATGTGTAGAACTGCAAGATTTCAATAACTATATGATATTAACTATTTAAATTTTGACGCAGAGATCTTGAATATTTTGTCAAATTGACCCGAACATTCGCACTCGCAGGGAGGAAAGCTCAATAGAGATTTGCCAATTTATTTCTCTCGATCTGATCCTTTTAATGAAGATGTCAGGAGCTTCTAAGGACGGATTTTCGAAGCTGCAATGTACACGTTTTGTGTATTAAGTATAGATTACAGTGGCGAATCCAGGGGAGGGTGCATGGGGTTGACATCCCTCCTTTTTATTGGAAAATTTCATGTGTGATTAAGGCTCAGCTAAAGTCAATATCTACGACATTTCTTAATGACATGTTTTCATTCATAGTTTTAATAATACATTAAATTTAGCACTGAAACACTGCTCAATGCATCTTTATATGTATATGACGCACAAGCACAAGTCAAACTTAGGAACATATGTTTTATATCTTCTATGTAACATTAACAACAAAAATGTAAACAATATATTTTAGAATAAATCTACAGCTGTCAAAAACATGATTTGACATCTGAAATTCATATAGTTCTGTTCCAACATGAATAATGCAGTGCAAGCTTTGATCCCAGGAATTTCACTCCTGTACATAAAATGCAAGCACACCGTGTACATATATGTGAAATACTACAAGTCATGTACATGTACATATTAAATAAAATAAAATTGTTAACACAAATGTACATACATGAAGCAAACAATGAAGTATTTAAAATAGAAAATAAACAGAATTGTTAAATTATTATTATTTCAAAGCAGAGACAAAACATGTCTCTGTTTCAACGATAATGATGAAAGGAGGTCATGTGGCATATTCATCACATTCAGTAGATCATCTGGAACTATCAAAAAGGAGAGGTATCCAGTGAAATAAAGTAATGTCCTTGGGACGCCAGTGGACACATGAGCCATGATATTACACATACACTTGTACATGTTCCTAAAATCCAAACTTCCACATCGACCATAGACCTTTATCGCATACCCTATATCACACCCCTAGACCTGTATCACATACTGTATATCACACCCGTAGACCTGTATTGCATTCTGTCACACCCCTAGATCTATATTGCATTCTGTATCACACCTCTAGACCTTTAATTTATTGCCTTCTGTATATCACACCCCCAGACTTATATCGCATGCCGTATATCATAGCCCCTAAACCCATATTGCACACCTTATATCCCACGCCTAGACCTATATCACATACTGTATATCACACCCATGGACCTATATCGCATTCTCTAAATAACACCCATATACCTATATGGCATACCCTATATCACACCTCTAGACATATATGGCATATCATATCAAAACTGGTGGTATGTATACTGTTTTTATTGCTAGTGTAGAACAGTGTAGTCATATTTCTTAACAAAATTTGCAGTTAACATTTGTATGTCTGTGAACAAGACATTTACATTGAAAACTACAAAAATACATGTGTATGTATTCTAAGTATGGTTACTGGCATATGCAGTACAGTATCAATTAAAGATTTCATACATGAAATTATGATATTTGTAATATAGTAATACATGTATCTAATTTGTTTTCCAAACATCATTATAAATCAGCAGATAGCTAAAATCATAAATGGCAAAAGCCCTAAAGCAATATCCTTAGCAAGCTTTCAATTTTCTGTATTTAGAAGGTATTTGTGTGGTAAATGAAATGACTTTAATTTATTGTTTTAAACTCAACACTTCAAACCACTTTTTATGATCTATCTGGTTATAATGGGATGTCGTTTTAACAATGGCAGGTGAAAAGTAACCTATTCTACTTTAACTTACATGTATGTCACCTGTTATTAATAGTTATTGAAAAAAAGATGTGCTCATGAAATACACTGTACATTTTTGTAAAGTTTATGTTATTTCAGATAAATTTGAATTATTTTAGAGAAAGAAATGTTTATTTTTTTCTTAATTAATACAGGTGATAGAGATATTAAAAGAATAAAACCTAAGAACACTGAAATATAGCAGATATATACTATATTAACATTTTTTAATGTAGGACAAAAGCTATGAAATTATTGAATAATGACAGAAATATTGTTTGCAAATTTTCAATCAGCCAGTATTGATCAATGTGGGAATATTGACCAGGTGGTTTAAAAACCGGTAAAAACATGGTAATGTTATAACCACCAAACCTTCTTGTTGCCTGATTCACACGAAATTATATGTACATGTAGCAATATTTCCCAACAATAGGAGGTTTCTCCATATCATATGGTTAAAATATATGTATATTTTCATGAATTTACATTGTAACATTTTGCGTATATCAGACACTGTTATGATGTTTTCCTTGATTTCTTTTCAGTGGTTATCACTTGGAAGTTTCACTAGATGAAGTGAAAAGAAAGCAAAACATACCATTTCTGTGCTGGGACAATATTTAAGCATGAAACAAAATTCCTGAGTCTCAAGTGCTGGCACATGTATGTGTAGCATGAAGCAGCTGTAAATGTACATGTCAATATTTCTTAATAAAAAACTATAAAAAACATGAAGCCTGATTTCTTAGCACTTATATATTTGCAAAACATAAGAGTTACTTGTATTTTAATCTTATACATATTTGTGAAACAATCATGCAGAAAGAAATGAAAGAAATGCACATACATTATAGAAGGCAGACAGGTATAAAACACTCAGCAATAGTGATTCATCATAAAAAAGTGGTACTCATGGGATATGGGTTCACTAGTAACTTTTTTTGTTTTGAAGAGAAAAAAAAAGATGGATTTATACTCGAAGTGTATGTGTGATTAAGACATCATATTCCCTGTATTCACCACATCTCTATACCATTGACTTTTCAACTTAATTGGAATTTTAAATTGTTCAATTCTATGAGCTATTAAGTTGTTTTTAATTTAATGATCTTTAGACCGCATAGTAATTTTTACAACATGAGTTTTTGTCCTTGTTTTAACTGAAAAATTCCTAGGGAAAGGTAATCATTTATTGTAAATACATGCACAGTTCCGAAGAGTTAAACCCATAGCCTAATCTAGACAACAATGACAAGGACAAATTTTAGTTTTAAATTATTACAAAAAAAATCTACATCAAAGTGAGCACAAGTAAGGAAAAGTTATTTGCTCATTTCTCCCTTAAGATTAGCCTTTGTTCAACTTCCACCAGTCTGCATGATTCATTTCTACTTCATGTGGAATTCATATTTTGTAAGAAATGCTGATTTAAGTGTTAGGAAATTTGAGAAACATCAACGTACGTGTACAGCCAGGAATACCAAAAGCAATAATACAATAATTTGATGAAGGTGAAACCTTTTTAACGCTCCGGAAGAAACATTAATAAAAGCAAATTTTTTGTCAGCTCTTATTTGATATGTTATACCTTCAAAAATATGGTAAATTTTGTAATGATATATATTTGTCCTAAAGCATTATACTAATTGCATTGGTCTGATATGTCTATTGACCGCAATGTCCGGCATTCATAAAGAATTATTGGTTTTCGTGGTCCGGAACTTCTTTGGGTCGGATTGTCCGGCACTGGTTAACATTATGGTTCTTAAAATTTGCGGAACGTCTTAAAGGATTTGTTTTATTGTATTTAGTTCCGCTGCATTCAGTTTCATTTAGTATAATTTATGTTTTTATTACGATTTGATTCATTTTATCGAATTGTTTCGTTTCAATTCTTTCTGTTATCGATTATTTTCGTTTCGTTTTGGTTCGTTTTCGTTTCGCATTTTTTATGACCCAAGAATTATGGGTAATATTGATGACATAATTTTCGTAGTAAACAACCGGAAACCATACTGCAGACTATAAGGCCAATCCTATTTTGGAAAACTATGATTCGATTTGTATTTAATCATCGAAACTAGCAAATATTTTCCGAGACTGGTTTGGCGCTCAATTGCACATACGCAAGTATACCAAAATGAAGCTGCCATTATGCTGTTTTTCAGCTCCTGAAAATGCATGTACAAACCGGATATTTATGTTTTTTCTTGTCATAAGTATACAGAACCAAGTTGATAATACAACCATAAACGCTCCCTACGGGAGCGTAATAAAAAAAGATCCAAAATAAATATTGATGAACAGACTGTATAAATATACACTGCGTTAAAACAAATGGTTATTCTTTAAACAGACTAAGTTTTGATCGGTTTATGTAGCTTACTTTGATTACTCTGAGGTCTTCTTTGACTCAGTGTCTCAGCACTTTGATTTTATATTAGTCGTTGAGACTCTAGTCTTCAGACCAGTAGATTATATAGTACTTCTGGTTACACCTAAATATTGTAGCGGTATATCATACTTATCTATTTTATGTTGGTGAAGGATTTAATTAATTATTTATCTTTAAGAGTGTTTAATTAACACTTCAAACTATATTTTTCAATTATGCAACAACTGGATAGCCTTGTTATAATATCGATTGTATATAGTGTAAATTACTGTCAACTTTGTGCTGCTTGTCGTTTCTGTGCCCTTCATTTGTCTTTTTTTCACTCTAGGGAAACCCGAGGACTCTACAATAGAGGAGCACCAGGTATATACTCCAGTTTAGGAGAACCAGGATTTCTGGTTTGAAATTTCTGTTGTAGCCAGCGGTTGACATATTTGTATGTTAACTGTTTCTATCTTCTACGCTTGGTCTTAAGATTTCGTTTCTGAATATGAAACTTGAATAAGCCATTACGGTCAGAGGAGATCCAGGGGAAAGAAAAACCTGGGATTGGAACTTCCCCTTTTGTATATAAAAGTTTGATTTCGTGCATTGTCTTTGGAAGAAGACCAATAACAGCCCGTATCACCCCTGCTCCTGAACAACCATTATATTTTAAAGTGTAGAATGTAATTTTCTTTCCGAAATTTCTCCCTCGCAAGTACGCGGTTTTATTTTCCAATAAAACCTATTGAATAGTAGCTAACGCTCGTCCTGGATGTTTTTCACTACAAACTTTCTCCCCCAGTTCCCAAACATCCCCTTACCAACTAAAAAAGTCGAATCATCCGCCACAGTGGAAATAGGTTACTATGGAGCACAAGTACACTTGGAACATAATCGAGCCAGCTATGCCAGTTCAACTCTTTTAAAGGTTAACTCGTTTAACATACATGTAAATCGGGGCTAACGTACACAGAGAACTGTCTTGCAACTTCCAAAAGCATAGACGAGGTTTGTTTCCACTACAATGTTCCCACTGAGAAGAAGAAATTTATACCCGAACTATACCTAACCAACGTAGTATGTACTCAAAGAATAATATTCAAATCAATGACAGTATACTGATAGTTATCGTGCTAAAAAAACAGGAGGCCAGGAGACTGAATCGCTCACCGAGTTAAATTTTGTCTTGAACAAGAAGTTGTCTAACAATTTTGACTCAAGAAGACTTTGGTAGGACTTATCATAAGGACCATTAGATGGCTTAACAGATTAAAATGAAAATTTGACCACAGATAGATCTCATCATACTGAACATTTTTCCCCTTCGTCAGAATTTGGCTGAACCTATTGGTTTTACAGATATATGCGAAAAACTGCCTTTCCCCTGTCTTCTATTTTTAGTAACAGCAGCGATGTCTTTTGACGGATCAAAAATCTAAACATAACATTTGTGCAAGATACACCAAGGAACATTCATACCAAGTTTGATTTCAATTGGTCAATTAGGGTCAGAGGAGAAGATTTTTGAAAGAAATAACATTAAAAAAACCGTCGAAAAAGGGAAATAACTCCTAAATGGCTTGACAGATTAAAATGAAAATTTGACCACTGATAGATCTCATCATGCTGAACACTTTTACTCAGTCAACATTTGGCTATACCTAACGGTTTTGGAGATATATGTGAAAAACTACAGTCAGACCCCTATGTTCTATTTTTAGTAACGGCGGCCATGTTTTTTGACGGATCAAAAATCTAACAACTCTAGTGCAAGATACCCTAAGGAATATATGTACAGTTTCATATTATTCCGCTCAGTAGTTTCAGAGGAAACTTGTTAACGGACGACGACGACGACTGACGACGACGACAGCGGACGCCAAGTGATGGCAATAGCTGCAAGACTCAGTTTTTAAACACCACGTGAGAAAGTGGGCAAAATAGGCATACTTGCAAAATGTATATCCATGGTAAACTCTAAGAGTATATGATAAAAAAACTTCGCCAAGCTCAGCATGATACGACCGCAGTGGTCAAACCTTGAACAGTTGGGGCAAATGTGGACACAATATTAGTTTTGACACACATGCATCGGGACTTACAATTCATTATGGACACAGCAACTGGTTTCGTCATAATATAGTACAAAATTTAAAATTCAATTAAAAATTTTCGAAATCAGACCAAAAATTCAAAAATTTATTTTGACCTTTGAACCAATATAACTCGAAAACCGTACGAGATAGCTGAAATCTTATTGAATAATGCAAGCAGCCAATTTTTAAAAAAGAGAATCAAATTAAAAAAATCTCGGACCAAAAATAAAAAAAAATTATTGCCTTGACATCAGAAAAATGCATGTTTCTGGCCCCTTTTTTGGCCTCTAATATCAGGAAAAAAACCATTACACCATACTCAATCATAGACTGATCACTGTGATAAAAACTCTTGTGAAACAAAATCATAGACATTCCAATCATTTTACTGGATTCTATAAAATGTTTGTTTTAGGCAACATTTTGGCCCGTAATTCCAAAACGATTAGGGTTATAACATCCAATATCAATACCAAAACGATTAGGGCTATAACATCCAAAATCAATACCAAACTCTCTTTTGTGGTTTCAAACCTTGTTATAAAATTGTATAAAGGTCAACCAACTAGTACTCAAGTTATCGCACAAAAATAAAGTGACGACGACGACATCCCATGCATACCAATATACGACCGCAATATTTTATGCGGTCGTATAAAAATGTATACATTTGTTACATCAAATAAAACCATTCGGACATAAAATGTATCCGTATTTTTACGTGATAAGTAACTTTAAAAAAATACCTGTATAAGAGATAAAAATTCGGATTAATATCATCAAGTACAAATGTACGTGTTTTCATATTCTAAGTTTACTATGTACGTTGGGGCATATATAAAAAGATAAATACTTTCAATCAGTAGTATACTGGTATGGTGACATTAACTGGATTTCAGTGATCCACTGCTTTGTAGACTAGCAATACTGTAAGGTAGATGCAACAAATAATAATGCTGTGTTTGGTAGTACATTGTATTTAACTCATACTTTGAGTTGATAGGTAAACTATACCTGCACTCTTTCTTTAGAAACTACATGTCAAATCGAGATTTTCTGAAAATATCTTCGCACGCTGTACATCGGTGAAAAAAAAATCTAGAGTCAATTGATTAGATCAGTTGAAAAGACACTTACAACCTTAACATCATGGATAACTATCTAAATTTGGATTTGAATTAAATTGGAAAACAGCCCTTGTGAATGTTTCTAGTCACCAAATCTGGTTCCCCATTTGAGTTGAGTTGAGTAAAGTACGATGTGCAACTGGTCAATCCAGCACCATAATTTATACCGCGCCATTTTCTGGACAAGAGACGATCGTTGTAATTCCCGTTTGGCTGATGATGTCCTTCATGATTTCCAGCTTTAGTTGTTTGGTGAACAGCCAAAATAGTCTTGGTTCCGTCTATTGTAATATGCTTCCGCTTCCTAGCATACAAAACTAACCAATTGTCGTATGCTCTTCGGCCAATCACAACTTCGGCACAATCCTTCCACGGGTAATTTGGTGTTGTTATGAAGTAGTCTTCGGCAAAAGTTGTAAATAATTTCCCCCTCTTTCCTGCTTTGGCGACGTTGTCAAAAGTTGATGCCTCCTGAGCAGTAACGTACTGGACATTTGTTCTCTGTCCCACCATCATCATTGGGACCGAATAGTCAACTTTAAAGCTTAAAGCAGAAAGTAAAGTCGCTACCAAGCCATCAGTGAATAATATATCTCCATTTGAATACGCATAGAATTTTGATTTAAATTTAGACATAGCTTGTAAATACATGTATTTCAAAATTGGAATTCCTACGGCAGTTTTCGTAACTGGTAGAACATTCCAACCACGTGATTTAGCTTCAGCGGCTAATCCGGGTTCGTCTGTGAATAGGACTGGGTTGACAAAGGGGGATAATGCTTCCCAGTTATTAATAGTACTGTTATGAACCAAAAATTTGTCTTTCTTCGTTGGCCAGGTGGTAAAGAGGGTAAGTAAAGGAACAGCTTTGTCCTTACTTATTGCATCCTTAAGAACGTTAATTCGGTCTTTGAGTGTTTTAATATTGGATAAAGTCTTGTAGAAATCGCCGGATTCAGAATCTTTGGAAATGGTTGATTTTAAAACGGTAGTTGTAGCACCACTTGTATTTTCACTAACACTAGATTTTGATACATCAGGTCTTCCCTTTGAATGAGTATTTATAGTTGTTTGAGTATTTAATTTAGAGTGTAATTTCGTTGCTAGAAAGGTAGATTTTGTCTCCGTTCCATTACCGCTCTCAGTTCTTTGATTATTTGAAAAACTTCTTACCCAACCTTCAACTTTGTGTTTCCATTTTTGAAGGTCATTGATTGTATCTTTCATCATATCATTGACAGTTATTGTCCGAAAAGTTAAGTTTGAATATAGATACAAGTAGACCACCGTGCACGACAAACATATTAGAACAACGGAGTAGTGGCTGCGCCTCGAGCAATGCCCAGGTGTATCTGTCCTTACTTCTTTCATGTGGATATGAGTAGCATCTGAAATGATAAAATTTACGTCTAATCAATGAAATTAATAAAAAGCTTCGCCTTGCGCAGCATGATACGAATGCAGTCAGTTAAACTCTGTTCACTTGGGGAAAGTGTGGACACAATATTTATTTGCTAATAATAATACTTCTAAAAGCTCATGTAAAGGCAGGAATTTACATAAGAAATTGTCCTGTTTGGCCCCTTGCCTTATATCTCGAAAATCGTCAGCGATATCCAAATTCTTATAGAAAAACGCAGGCCGGGTTTCCATGAGAAATCTGATATTAAAACAACGTTTCAAAACCAAAGCAAATATTAATAAGCCGTTTTTTTTTCTAAGTGTGATCCCCTTTGGTTATAACTAAAAAAACGTCAAGAGACATCTGAAATCTGATTGCAAAATCCAGGTAGCGATTTTCCGGGGGAATTTAATAAAAAATTAAAACCAAACCAGAAATAAAAACACTTTATTTTTAGGATGTGGCTTCATCCCCCCTCCCTTTCGACAGACCGATGATGCTAAATGTTATTCAAACTATGTTCAAATTGTTAGATACTCTTAATACAGAATTATGTATGAAACAAAAATGTCAAAATTGACCCTCCTACATCAGTTTTAAATTTGTACTCTTTTTGTAGAGCGGTAGGTAGGGGCCAGTTACCCCATTTTAAATAGTAAGCTTCTTCAAGCTAAAGTTACCGCATGGAAACGAAAAATTTAACAACGCTGCTGACGACGATGACGACAACACCGACAATATAATGACGTAATACGACCGCATTTTATTGTGGTCGTATAAAAAGCAAAACAGGTGTGTACTATGCGTTGTAAAAGGAAGGAGGTACAGGTAGTGTGGTACGTTTTCGCTAGGTGCAACGCCGGATCCCGGAAATTCTAGGTGGTAGGGAGACCCCATACCATCATTTTATTGGACAAAATCTTGGCAAAAATGAGCCAATAATAGCTGTTACACCCTTTTTTCTGGAACATCTATTCAAAATATCTTGATCCTCCCTTGTAGTGTCCCACATATTTTAACCTAATCGGAACTACTCAGCCTGTCTCGTTACACAGGAGAAAAATTTAGTTATTATTTTTGAGTATAGCGGAAATGGACGAGTGGTTTCGACTTATTTTTAACCATGAATTCTGTACATTTAATAAAACATCTTGACAAAATGAAGTACATGTAATTCATGTTCACTTCACAAGTAGAAGTGGAATTTACTACACATCTCAAGTACGTTTATACATGTAGCAAATATACATGAGCATGTTGCCTCTGTTTTGGACAAATGCATGCAGTGCTTGGAAATTGAAGAGCTTTCAAGTACATTGTTTATGTGTACATAAACAATGTATATTACAGTCACTGTGATCAACAAAAATTATGGCGAACTCATACATGTACAGTCATAAATTAAACAAACGGAGCTATTGTTTCAAAACGGGGGCACATATACAATGTATAAAGTAAATAAATATAAAGCTATCTTATCATTCTTAAATTCCATAGTCATGATAGTAATGCCAATTAAGGAGTTAGATTTTCATTAAGTCGTAAAGGTTATAATATTCTCACAACTTTAAGAACTTAACAAAAAAAAAAACAAAAAAACAAAAAAACAAAAAACAAATAGATGGATTTTGAATCACAATGGATGACACATCATGCATTCAATTTTACTTATAACAAACCACTTGCAGTACAAAGAATAGACGTGCGTCATGATGTATTTTTAAGGTTGAAATCTACTGGTAATTTGTGCACTTAATAGCCATTTTCTAAGCTTTCGTTTTCATGAAAGTTGGCTCTAATCATAATAGCTTGAAATTGCTTAAGATTTGAACACAATTGTATATTCCACTTCAGGGAGTAAAGCAGTTTTTTTTCTCTTCAATCAAATTGTACTGGCATGGTTGTTCCAAGTACACAATTGGATCAATCAATGCAAAAATAATAAATAAATAACCATTATTGTTCCCAAATGATGTCTCAGTGTTCAATAACAATGAAGTCTTCATGTACATGTATATATACAATATCTACTATCGACAACGATTGGAGTTAATATATCCATGACATCATGACCAAGTGTTGACTGTGCCAGTGTGGATCTGCACTGCCGGTAGACCAATTTGAACACAGTTGTATATTCCACTTAAGGGAGTAAAGCAGTTTTTTTTCTCTTCAATCAAATTGTACTGGCATGGTTGTTCGAAGTACACAATTGGATCAATCAATGCCAGAAAATAATAACTACAGGGTGACCTTCGGAAGGCCATTTGTTGATCCTACTAAGGTATCCGATAGCAGTGGGTAAACACATACATGTATATGGCAACGGTGGAAAGATCCTTTGGTGAGCCAGGGAAGTCCCTTTGCCGGATTACTATGAGAAGTAAAATTTTTGATATATTTTACCCAGTGCTCTGCATAATACATATTTTCAGTTCCATTTTGTTCCTCTTACTTGTCGATATTCTTTATCTCGCAATAACGAGTTCAAGGTCCGTGAATCCCATCCTTTTTGGTTGGAACATTTTGTTAAGTCTGTGGAAAGTTTGGGTAAAAATTAGTTAATTATAATAAAAAAAACCATTTCTCTTAGTTATTTTCTGCTCCCCCCTCGAACCCTGACTGACTAAATTAAAGTAACATGAACTTTAGTGTCAACTTGGTAATAGAAACCTTAGGAGCTTGTAGTAGCTTATAGTTGTGAAAATGTCAAGTTTTTAAGTAGCACTCCTGCTAAGAATCATGCAAATTTTTAATATGTGATACACCTAAAAAAAGGCTAATCATTTTTCTTTTTGTTATTAAATTGTTTTGTGGGTCTTTATTAATAAATGTATTAGCACTCATTCCAATCTGTCTGCTCTTTTGAGATAATCCACATTGAAAATCCAATAGTTTTTATTGTATTTTAGTGTCATTTACAGAGTTATCTCCCTTAATTTTGAATTCTACTGTATATTCTAAATAATTTTACCTCCTAAGAACGAGGGTTATACCTTAATTTCTGTCAACTGTAACATTTTAAACAAAATGCCAAAATGCCAAAAATATCAAAGACTGAAGTCTTCAAAGTCGCTAATATTCACTGTCACTGATTTTGGCATACTTTAAACATCCGAAATGGTACAAATGCGATATGCTCTAAAATTGAGGGACTTCTGCAAAAATCTTGGTTCCGTTCTAATACAAGCAAAAAAAATACACGCATAGACATGTGTATGATATGTTTTTTTTTTTTTTAAAGGTACGTTGTAGCGATCTTTGGGTCGCTTATGGTATTGACAGGGAACCAGTTTATGAACCAGATTAAGCAGCTGTATTTCAGGATATTGGGATGTGCTAATGCATATGATCTATAAAGTCTTGTAACTAGCCTCAGTGCCTGAATCGGAAACTGTGTAATGTTCAAAGCTAACAGATCATTTCATGTAAACTTCTAGTCCTCATTCAAGCAAGAAACACACTTAGAACTCGCGTGTATGACATTTAAGAGATACATTTTTATCTCGTATGAATCTAGAACTAGAACGCTGTGGCGATGAACACGGCGAAGATCTGCTGGATTATGTGGCGTATAACTAAACATTAATGCAAATCATATTCGAATATTAAATACAGAAATTACGACTGCAAAAAGTCGCTAACACTATTAGCGACTTAAACATGTAGGCTTTCCAACCATGAATCACATTATGCATGATTCTTACCTAGAGTACTACTTAAATGCATAGTTATGCAGTTCAACGTACACATCTCAGCTTAAGATAACAAATATAACTGGAACGTGTTTGCTAGAGATGTTTTTGTACAAGCACATTTAAATTACAATTATGTTTACTTCATACATGTATTATGTTTACTTCGCTTGAATATCAAGATGCTTAAATCCAAAGTAACCATCCAATGTGCGACTGGGCGTTTAAGTTTTGTGTATTTATAATAGAATTGATCTTATATTTAACATTTTTAGTACTTTTTAAAACCAGAGTCTTTTGTTCAGAATCTTGAGCACTTGTAGTTAAAGGTTGCACCTTTGTAACATGCCCTGTTAGATGTCCAAATTCATGTATTAATTTAAAATATGTATACAGTCGTGTTCTAGCACTAGGTAAAAAGAACTTTATACGATTTTAGTTGCATTGTGTGTTTGAGTTTTAAAAACTGTACTTATAGTCTATAGTTTGTCCATAAAATGTGAAGTTTTATCTTAAATAAAATTTCATATTGTGAATATTTGTCTTAACTGTGACTTTGGTCCGGGACGTTGTGTGTGACATTTTAAATGTACTAATCATATACATGTACATGTACCTAAGTTTCCTTATAGAAATCGTATAAGTGTTTAAAATCACCGGGAAAATGTCCATACCTATATATTCCGAAGTTTCTAAATGTTTCCTCCGAATAGCTGAAACGCGCAACCGTAATTTTATTGGTGAATTAAGTAGAACTCCATCTGAGAATCATGCAAAATGAGATACTTAGTTGCAAAGCTTATCGGTACATATTATATTTGATATTATAGTAAACAGAAATTAACATCTTGCTTTTCAAAAAACCCTTGCTCTTAGGAGATAGAAGTATATATATATGACGTATGGTAGAGTCAAAATTAAGGGAGACAACTCTGTAAATTACACTAACATATAAAAATGAACCATTTGATATTCGACGCGAGTTATTTCATATAGATCAATGAAGCAACTTAATAACCGAAATAATAATGTGTAGACTTTTTGGGGTGTATCACATACATGTAACACAGAATTTGCTTGCATGATTCTTACAAAGACTGTTACTCAAATTAAAGCTATAACACGTACATGTATAAAGGTGTGGGTGTTTATGATATACCTTGAGCAGCTAAGGTGCAGGAGGTCAACTAATTTCTAATTCTACGTATAAATGTTCATGTCTGGACACACGTGTGGAAAAAAAAATTAATCAGGGCTTTTGTTTACAACCCTCCAATACAGTAAGTCTGAAAATATCCATAACTATTTGTAATGTAAAAAACTATCCATGGAAACTTTTATCAGAATTATAAATATTTCAGTAATCTGGGAAGATCATTTGCTAATTAAGTTGGAATTTAGATGGACATGTACATGTAGGTGCCCGTCCACCCCCCCCCCAAAAAAATGAAAAAAAAATACACTGACATAGGAGGCTAGCTCAGAAATATACAGATCATGCGCGTGGCATTATGATTTCCAAACAGAAGATTAAAGTTTTTCAGAGACTGTCCATGTAGAAATCAGGCAGTTGGCACTTGGAAAATTATACCCCACGGTATTTGTTTGTTCCAATGCAATATTCATATCATATGTATATCAAATAGCACAAAGATTTTTTGTTTAAATCGACAATTGATGGCATGGGAAATGATTTTTAACAGTAACAAAATTTTGCATAAAATGAATGTTATCTCCCTTTTTCAATGAACTTCAATGCTTTCTCTGTGTTTTATTTCTTTTGATTAACCGTTGCAGTTAACAATGATAAAAAAAAAACAGCATTCAACATTAAGAAGAGATTTGCGATATGAAATAAGTGAAAAAATGTTGAGAACAAAATTCGTCATGTGCCACCAACTGCCAGTGTTGTTTTTCCTGGGATGCCCTCTTAATTGCTTGTTTACGGGTTATAAAAAAACAGAAAGCAATAGAGGAATTTACCGATACATGTAGTTGATTTGTTCGCACTGGTAACCACAATTTAGAAAACACACGTTCCATCAAGGATACATATTTGATATTATAATCAAACAATGGCAATATAAAAATAAAATTATTTCAAATTTTAAACCATTGAAATTCCTTAGACAAACATTATACTAGTAAACAGTGGTGGCCACTTACCGAAACTCGTAAGACCCATAGTCGTTCAATTTATCCTGAACAAATTGTAAAATCAGTTTAAAAGGTATAAAGCTACTAAAAACAGACACCCACAATAATCATTACATAATTCTAAATCAATTTCACGTAACTGGAGTCCATTCGCAACTGAACATGTATAATGTCTAAATATATCCTGTGCCAACACACATTTAATTCAGCTTTTCAACAATGCTCGTTAAATAATAAATTAGTACGTGATCAGCCAGTCTACTGTGTGGTAAAAACCGATAAAAATAATCAGAAAATAACAATTACATTATAGAAAAGAATATGAAATGAACATTTTGAAATGTAACATACCTGACATGACTTGACCGACCGTAATCTCCTTCGATCTTTGCGATCATTTAGTCACAGTTGAACGCAGTTTATGACAATTGTTTAAAGACCACGATTGTTACACCCCATATTTAATATAACACTTTTAAAAAACCACTTGACCGTAAAATTGGAGGAAGAAGTAATATAATCCTTTATCACACACTACACATTCGATACTCAAATTTATGAAGTAGTGTATTGTGTGACTGTGCAGTTACTTCTGTTGCTATTCCCAGTTACACACACACGTATGCGATATTGGTAAATTGTACCGCTCTTTGAAAATGTTACCATAGTTACGATCGATTGATAATTTGCGTGTAATGTTTTAGACCAATGTAGAGAATATGATATGTGATTCATATAGCGGTTTGTTTAGATTTTCCGTGTGAACGTCTTCACATGCAGTATGGAGAATACAAAAAAAAAGTTCATTTAAGGCAAGTCTTCGTAAGAACCTGGCAAAATGGAATAAATCTGAAACATAAAGAGACGAGCCAAAAGTATTCGGTCAACTGATAAGTTTCCAATACTTTTATGTAAAATCATACTTTTTCAAAAGAAAAAAAAACTGTCAAAGATTTCTTTTAAATATTTTTTAATTACATGTGTAATAAAAAAAATAAATGCTGAAATTAAAATTTTGTAGTTTGATGATGTTTTACAGTATCACGAGAGCTTAGTGCAGAAAAGAAATTAGTGTCATAAATAGTGTAAATTAAGTATTACGTCATCAAGTTTCTTAATTGGTATACGTAGTGGGTATAATAGCTCCTGAGAACTTATGTTATTTGTTACACATGCATGTAATATTTATCCATTTTCTGTCAAGAAATTTTTTTTTCAAAATAAACAGTATAATTATATATATTTTTCTTACTGTTTTGAAACCGATACATGACATAGTTACATATATAGTTATATAAAGTTTTTGATGCCCCGGAATTTCATCCGGATCACAAAAAGCATGAATTTGACACCCTTATTGTTTTCATTATTTATATATTGTGATTAATGAATAACGGTTTGATTAAATTAGCATACTGTGACTCCATTGTAATTATAATTCTCAATTGAACGTTTTATTGGGTGTGATCGCCTTTGATAATACATTAATTGGCGCGTTTTGAATTACCATATGAAAATAACCAGATTTGAACGTGTATGTGTTGATATCGACCGAAACAACAGGCAATGAAGAATCAAATTAGCCTCTAGCCATCCGGTAAGTACATGTACAATATTAGTAAACCTCCTGTCTCCTGTACATGTATATTATGTACATTAAGACTGAATACTTATTTTTAATCAGTATATACAGGCAATAACAGTGTAGTGACTTGAAATAAAGTGAATATATACTAAAGTTCGAATATATTGACTAAATATGATCAAAACTGCCAATACAATACAAAATACAAAAGTACGCCGATACGGGATTTAGCCGGCTTGCTACGCTTCAGTCCAATCAGTGGCGGATCCAGCGGGGGGGGGGGGGTGGGGGGTGGGGGGGGGGCGAGAATATTGCAATCTACAAATATTGTTGAAAAATTGTTCAAGATACCCTCAGAATGCAGGATTTGACTTAGGTTTAATATTTCAAAATTTTCTTTGGGGGCATGCCCCAAAACCCCCTAGCAAATTTGGATCACTTCGTGTATGATCTCCACCGGTGATCCTGTCAAGAAATCTTTTTGCCCCCCCTTTACCTAAAACTCTGGATCCGCCACTGTCAATATAGTAAGCCAATATGGAAAACCATACGCAATTATACTATAAAACGGATGAACCGATTTCATATTGTCGTTATAGTTGCATTCCCAGTCTAACTGCAATCCTGATCATTTATAAAATCAAGTATAAAAAAAAAATTTATACGATGTGTTTTTCCCTACTAGTTAACACTACGATGAACAAGTAATTCAAGTTTGAGTCAAAGTGTTACCGTATAACATCAATAAATATAATATATAGTATACTATACCATCAACCCATTTTGGGTTGCTCAAATACATGTAGAACAATTCCAGAATAAAGCCACTTCTGAAAACACAACCCAATGCGGCATATAACAACGTTAACTTCGATATAATTGGCCGACTGTGCATATTTTTTCATACAGAGAATGCATTGTTAACGAAAGACTGGCTAAGTACCACCGCTACCCTCTAAGAATTGGATATGATAAAAATTTTGTCTATTGAAAAATAGCATAATTTTCCATGTGCATATTGTTTATTGTGTGAAGTGCAATAAACAAAATATACACATGGAAAATTTATGTTATTTTTCAATAGACAAAATTTTTATCATATCCAATTCTTATAAATTAATTTTAAAACATATTTTTATCTTTGAACATGAGAAAAGTAGCTCCGAATTTAAGAGAATAGGGGCATGTCAATATTTTTTTATCCATTGAGATATAACAAAATTATTTAAAGCAATCAGATTACAGTATTTGTCTCAAATCAATTCATTAAAAAATAACCTCGGATGCAGAAACTTTAAGGAGAATTTCTGCTTGCAAAAATTGCCGGCTTTGTAGTTATACGCGACTCAAAGTAGTTCCATCCACCATTGGCGCTAAAATTTGGTAAGATATTACTAGAAATAAAGAAAAAATAACTCTGTCAATAATTTTGGTTCGAAGCGAGGAAAAAAATTGTACTGGTAAAAATTTGAACTAGTAAAACTACAATTTCAGAATTGGATCGGTCGAATTCTTGGCAGATTGTTCCGCCTATTGCCTCCGAGGTTTTTCTTTTGTGTAACCAGAAAGTCTGAGGAGTTCCAATTCCATATTTTACTAGTCCGCCATTTCTTATTTGTGAGCATACCGTTAAATATAGTCCGTTTCTTCATACTGTCCCGTCGAATTCGTCAATATGACATAAGTATTGAATGAATAAATGAATGAATGAATGGATGGATGAATGGATGAATGATTAAAGACATTTATCATGCAAATCAACCCGGTGACACACAACCCCTGGATCAAAAAGAATGGGTTTATCCCTGAATCCTGAAACAATTACATACAATGTATATTCAAAATATTCAGTCCACAAAATACAAAAATAATTCATATGATATGAAATATTGTTCATCCTTACATTGCATGCGGTAAACACCACTATACTTAGAACAATGAAAAAACCCCAGTAATGATCATATCTCAAATATTAATGTAAAAAACAACAGCAATATATACAGCTATCAAATGTTGGCTTCGTTTTGCTCAGTGACATAATACATACAGTTTATCCAATTACTAGTCAAATCAGGACCAGGATGTACCCCATTAATCAACTCTGAGTAACAATACCTAATAACCTGGTTCCCTGGTCAATATCATAAGCCACCCAAGGATCGCGAAAAGATAGACTCAGGTCACCACAATATAGGGTACCGATAAATGCGAAACAAAATCGAAACGAAACGAAATAAAACTAAACCTGTAAATTGCGAAACGAAACTGTAAAATGCGAAACGAAACGAAACGGAGAAAAGAAATGTACGTGAATTGTAGCCACACACACACACACACACACACACACATATATATACATACGTCTCAGAATGTGACGCCTCTATTCGCTACACTGCTCCATCGGACGAAATGGATACAGGGAAGATAATGTAAACTTATGGAAGGGTCTGAAAAATTTGTATTTACAACTTTAAAACCAAATTATGTTCAGATCAAACCATGGCCTCTTGCTGTCTATGGCTGGTGAGAGGCAGCTATGGTGTTAGTTATCTGCCCCTTGAATGCCTCGATGGTACTAGTATGTTCGGCACTATCTGGAATGCTGTTCCATCCCTGATGGTTCTGGAAAGAATGAAAATTTGTAGGCGTTTTGGTTGGTGTGCAACTGTCTATAGTTTCCCCGAGTCCTATCATCACCTCAGTGTTGTTTAGTAGATACAGCTGGTATATCTATCATGTCATGGTTGATTTTACACATCATTATAACTAGCATTGATTTTAGTCAGCGTTCTTCTAGGTTTCCCGTTGTAGCTCCTTCACCAATGATGTAACACAGCCAGGAGTTCTGTCGTAGTAATTGCCCTTGACGAATCTTGCTGCATTTCGTTGTACATTTTCTAGTGACTGTATGTGAGACTGTTAATAGGGATCCCAAACTGTGACTGCATATTCAAGTGTGGGTCTAACCATGGTTTTGTAAGCAGAAGTTTGATGTCTGGTTCACATCCACATATATTGCGGCGTAGGAACCCTAGCCCTAATTTCCTCCATAATTCTGGATGTTACATGTAAATACCCAATATCGATGATTAGCAATTGGCTGAGTATTCCTAGTGATGATGTTTTTTTTTTAGTTTAGACCTTTCATTCGGATCTCTCAAGACTAGCTATATCAGTGGAATTTGGATAGTAACTGGATTAAATATTGGAGCATCATTGAAAAAAAACCTTCCATTTAAGCTTCAAAAGACCAGTGTAAATACCACAATTGTAATTTCCATCTGTTGACATTAGATATTTTTTGAAGTTTTTTTTGAATGAATGAATATGTATTTATGGCTATCACAGTATTTCATTTAGTAGCCGTCGGTATGTCCGTTCGTGACTTCGTCCATGGCTACTAATCAACCTCAGTTGTGTATTATGTCATATGCAGAGACTAAAATTATTTAATGAATGTATTCAATTTCTGATTAGTTTATACGCTGTAACCGAATTTGGGTCCGTTTACCCTGAATAATCCGCGAAGCGTATTTCTTTTAAATTCGAATATGAGAAGGTATAAAGTAAATAAAATAACGTCATATTCGCTCAGCCAATCAAAAGTCAGGAGACGTCACTGCTGACCGGGATTGTATTTGACAGAAACTTGTGGAACGGCAATAGTACCAGGCTTCCAGGTAACAATACCTTATTGCACCCTTCTTCCTGCACTGGTGAATGCAGAATAGGTGTAAGTACACAATTACTGGTGTTCACAAATTATTGATTTTTGTAAACAAGAATTCAATTTTTCTTGCATATCACCATATATGCTGGTATACTTCATGTAAGTAGTTTTATTCTGAGAGTATCTCTGACTTTTACGTACCAATCGTAGTAATAGTGGCCAAAATTACATTACACATTGGTATACGATTCAATTTATCAAGAATCCCATTTATAAGATCTTTATTTTTTTACATGATCAATGGGCTTCCCATCATCATCATCATCATCATCATCATCTTCACTATTCACAATCCCTGCCAAGAGTACAAATATCTGGTATTCCAGCGACGAAATAATACAAGTTTTTCTCCGTCAACTGATCTCAGCTTTTGAACAGCTATATCACTAAGTTTATTCGACTTTCCACCAGACACATCTTTCAAATACTGGCAGTTCAATTTCCCCTAAACTCATCGACCTCGGCTCGGACTAAACACTTAAGTATGAGGATTCATGATATCTACGAAAAAAAAAAAAACAATACAGTCACAATATATTATACAATTGACGAACATATATGCAGCAAACACCACTTTGTATGAACAGTCAAAATAAACCCTGAATAAATAAGAACTAATAACGGACATAATCCTGAAATCGAACTGGCGGATTTGTTTGTCGACTCGATTGACGAACGGACATTTCCGTCTCCGGTTGCAAACTTTCATTACCAACAGTCACGGTTTCCACATCCGGACTGTCAGTCAAAGAAATCTAATTGCTCATTGGAGTTGGAAGAACCAGAATCTCGTGAAATGGTCCGTACATGTAGTAGCTAAAATGTTTTCTGAACATTCTTTTGACTGTTCTAATGTGAGGTAATCAGTGCAAATGATATCAAGCGGTTGAGTTGAACTAATATTGAACAATTCGGCAAACTTTCCAGATTTAGACTTTCTGAGTATACAGTTGGGATATGTGGAAATCTTCTGCTCGACGTCACTGTCAACACCTGGCCTTAACCAATGATAACGTGCAATCCCGACCCTGATGTCCAACACCATCGTGAAGACCAACTAGAGCAGTTTCACGATACGTATCAGGCAACACGAGTTGGAATATTTCTTCATCATTGATACAAACCCCTCGGTGTAAAATCCCTTCCTTGCATAAATCATAATTTTCCCCAATCCCTCAGAAATATTTTAACATCCCTAGATTCTTGTAAAGTCTGACGTTTCGTCGGTCTGTTCCCGGACTTTAAAAATGTACAACTCTGTTTATTATGGTGTCGGTATTTTGCTCCTTTCTCCAATCTACATGTCCCAAATCTGATGTACTGTGTGACTCATCTGGCTCATTGTCTACAACCTGAATATCATGGGAAAGTAATATACTTACAATAACTGGTTGTCCTGGTTGTGAGACATTTACCGACTTGCATATGACGTCATTTGATACAGTTTTCGACTTTAAAAAAGTTCTAGACAAAAGATCTGCGTCTATATTCGCTTTATTTGCTCGTTATAAGTAAACGTGAAAGCATATTAACTGGACTACACAGCCACCCATTTATGGCCAATAGCATCCAGCTTGACCTTGTCTAACACATACATTGTGTGTTAGTGGATTATTGTCCGTTTTGACTTCAAACTTACTGCTTAACAGGTAATCGTGAAATTTGTCCGTAATAGCTCATTTCAAAGCCATAAATTCTCTCTTATGAGCTGAATAATTTCTCTCGGTCTTCTCAGACTACGGCTTCCATAAGCTACGACGCTCTCTTTTCCTTGGTTTTGATACAAGATGGCCCCTAATCTGGACCTACTTGCATCAACATAAACCATGAAAGGCAAAGAGAAATCAGCATATGTTAAACAGGTGGTTTTGTAAAACTTTTTATAATCGTGTTCATCTTTGCCCCACCACCAAGGAGTAGACTCCATCTTTTTATACTTTGCCCCTTTCTTGTTGGTATGATGTCCGATTAACAAATCATTCATTGTGACGGGATCTGTTTTTTATCCCGTCAGCTGAAAAAAATAACACCCAAGTACTTAACTTCGGTCTTAAAAAGTTCACATTTATCTCATCTAACCTTTTAACTATGACTCTTCAGACGTTTTAGTACTGATTCAAGTCTTTTAAAATGCTCTTGAAATTCATATAGTTCTGTACCTAAATGAATAATGCAGTGCAAGTTAGCAATAATTTGTGACAAATTGCTAGATCTGAACGAAAACTTCAATATTTTATGTTTATTGATGTTGGTATTTAGCTGTATCATGGTATAAAATATCTCAATTCATCTAAATTTAAAGAAATTGCAATTTTTTTCAAGAAAATTAATGCTAGCTTGCACTGCGTTGTACATTTATAACACAACTATATGAATTTCAGACTTCAAATCTTGTTTTTGACAGCTGTAGATTTATTCTAAAGTATGTTGTTAACATTTTTGTTGTTAATGTTATACAGAAGTTATAAAACATTTGTTCTCAAGTTTGACTTGTGCTTGTGTGTTATATACATATAAAGATGCATTTAGCAATGTTTCAGTTTTTTAATTTAATGTATTATTAAAACTATGAATGAAAACAATTCATTAAGGAATGTCCTAGATATTGGCTTTATCAGAACCTTAATTCCCCGAAAAATCGACAACAACTTCCTGTATCCCAAGTAAATTGGTTTATATTCTTATATCGTGGTTGGAAGCGAGGGTATCACTAGTGAGCCATCGCTCACAGATTTCTTGTTGAAGTTTTTATCTGTTAGACAAAAATATTTTTTCTAACAGCTTAAGAATCAAGGTTCTCGCAAAGTTATATAAGTGCATTGTAGGCTTTTGTAACTAAACCACTGTTGAATCCTGTCAAAGCATGTAAATATGCCATTTTTGCTATCTAATTGCCTTAATGTAATCTATATTACCATACAATCAGGCCAGAGCATCAACACAGCAGCCTAATCAGTATGAATACATATTCTGAGTTCTATCCGATTACCTGTCACCTCTACAGTACTAAAACAGTTACTAACAGAATCGCAATAAGGAGCAGTTTCGACAGAACCAAAAGTTAGTTAAAAACAAGTACTACCTTTTAAAAAGAGAGCCGACGGAGTAGAATTTTGTTGTTTTAACTTCGAAGTTTCTACATGTCTTTCAAGAAAATAACACATGGCACGCAATTTCAAATTTTCGATACAAATTTTTCGAATGCCACTAAGTTATCAGTATTTGGCCATTCGGAAAACAGAATTGCGATCAGGTGGCACGCGTTTCCATAGAAGAGCGTCCTTAAGGTCAAATGGTAAAAAGCTAAACTGTACCGACTGCGCCGGAAAAAAAAAACTTGTATCTTTCAGTACGTTTTGATTCCATATTCTTGTTCGATGGCTATATCATTCAGAGAATTAGCAAGTCCCATTTTAATTAAATGCAATGGTGTGAAATAATCTGAATAAACATTCACTGAAGACGGTGGTGTATAAAATCGACATACTAAACTTGACAAGAACTAATATGTTAGGCTGCTTTCAACGGGCGTTTTTCGTTGTTATGTGTTTAATATGTGTTAAGATGACAAATAAAAATAGGAATACAATACAATGATGGAAATTAAGCATGTTACACTGATTTTAATACTGATTACAAGCACATGTAACACCGTTTAAAAAAGCTTTGCAGCATGTTGTTGGTATTTGTTGGTACATTGTGCGACAGTCAATAAATTATCTATATTTTTGATGTTGTTGAAATCTTCTTAAGTAACATATGACTATAATTATGTTGTAAAACAGTATAAAAAAAGGATAGAGCATCAAGACAAAGAGCTATTATAGTTTCCTATCTATTAGTCATAAGCTTACTCAAAGACGACTTCATTGTACATTAATAATTTATAAAGTTTTCAATAATTACAATATTTTATGAATCAAATCTAATTTGGTATGTAGAATGACTTTAATAATAGTACTACAAATTCTTCTATATGATTTTTATAAGTTGATGTTCTCTTAAAAGGTATTTAAAGAAACAAAACAAGAAATTGCACATTTTGTTCAAAAATGTCGAGTAACAGATCATATAATAAATATCAGTACTATCAGTAGACATTTTTGTTTTTACAGAAGTAGACAATTATTTAAATGGTATATTATAAAACAGAATATGTTTTATTCATATATGCTGCATCATATTTCCGCAATTTGGCATTACATTTTCGCAGAAAAAAGAACCTTTGTCTTTATGATATTATCTAAGGCTGCTTAACATCTAAACCTTAAAATAATCAGGCAAAATATATCAAATTTCTCGTGAAGGGTAACAAAGGGAGTGTATATTCCCTGGGCCCGTGAAGCGAAGGTACTAATGAACGGGGAAAACAGATGCAGAAAACCTAAAGATGATCTATTTTTTGTTGCAATTCAGGATTTATGAAGAAGTAACCCACCTTTAAAAATTAGCAAAACTTCTTCCCGAATGATGCCCCACCATCTTCAGCAACTTTTCTCCTAAGGTCATGTGAGAAATTGATACGCATGGGATGGCTTGCGACTTTTCGACTGACTCCATGTCATAAGACACTCCGAATATAATGCAAACTTATTATACGGAATTCTAAATAATACTTCAAAAAATTTGACCTAAAAATTTTTAATAGCTCCACCGACCATTCTATTAACTAAACTATTTTGTGTAAAATTTAAAGTTTCTACATGTCTTTCAAGAAAATAACACATGGCACGCAATTTCAAATTTTCGATACAAATTTTTCGAATGCCACTAAGTTATCAGTATTTGGCCATTCGGAAAACAGAATTGCGATCAGGTGGCACGCGTTTCCATAGAAGAGCAACCTTAAGGTCAAATGGTAAAAAGCTAAACTGTACCGACTGCGCCGGAAAAAAAAACTTGTATCTTTCAGTACGTTTTGATTCCATATTCTTGTTCGATGGCTATATCATTCAGAGAATTAGCAAGTCCCATTTTAATTAAATGCAATGGTGTGAAATAATCTGAATAAACATAAATTGAAGACGGTGGTGTATAAAATCGACATACTAAACTTGACAAGAACTAATATGTTAGGCTGTTTTCAACGGGCGTTTTTCGTTGTTATGTGTTTAATATGTGTTAAGATGACAAATAATAATAGGAATACAATACAATGATGGAAATTAAGCATGTTACACTGATTTTAATACTGATTACAAGTACATGTAACACCGTTTAAAAAAGCTTTGCAGCATGTTGTTGGTATTTGTTGGTACATTGTGCGACAGTCAATAAATTATCTATATTTTTGATGTTGTTGAAATCTTCTTAAGTAACATATGACTATAATTATGTTGTAAAACAGTATAAAAAAGGATAGAGCATCAAGACAAAGAGCTATTATAGTTTCCTATCTATTAGTCATAAGCTTACTCAAAGACGACTTCATTGTACATTAATAATTTATAAAGTTTTCAATAATTACAATATTTTATGAATCAAATCTAATTTGATATGTAGGATGACTTTAATAATAGTACTACAAATTCTTGTATATGCTTTTTATAAGTTGATGTTCTCTTAAAAGTTATTTAAAAAAACAAAACAAGAAATTGCACATTTTGTCCAAAAATGTCGAGTAACAGATCACAATAAATATCAGTGCTATCAGTAGACATTTTTGTTTTTACAGAAGTAGACAATTATTTAAATGGTATATTATAAAACAGAATATGTTTTATTCATATATGCTGCATCATATTTCCGCAATTCGGCATTACATTTTCGCAGAAATAAGAACCTTTGTCTTTATGATATTATCTAAGGCTGCTTAACACCTAAACCTTAAAATAATCAGGCAAAATATATCAAATTTCTCGTGAAGGGTAACAAAGGGAGTGTATATTCCCTGGGCCCGTGACGCGAAGGTACTAATTGACGGGGACAACAGATGCAGAAAAAAACTAAAGATGATCTATTTTTTTTTGCAATTCAGGATTTATGAAGAAGTAACCCACCTTTAAAAATTAGTAAAACTTCTTCCCGAATGATGCCCCTCCATCTTCAGCAACTTTTCTCTTAAGGTCATGTGAGAAATTGATACGCATGGGATGGCTTGCGACTTTTCGACTGACTCCATGTCATAAGACACTCCGAATATAATGCGAACTTATTATACGGAATTCTAAATAATACTTCAAAAAATTTGACCTAAAATGTTTTAATAGCTCCACCGACCATTCTATTAACTAAACTATTTTGTGTAAAATTTATAGCAGTTTTATCAACAACCATAGGACTTAACTTCTGACTAGAAGTTTTAAAATCTCTAGTTTGTCTCTCAACCGATGTTTCTAGGGGTTTAAATGACCTTGTTGATCCTGTTGACTTAGTTGGCCTGAACCCTGACATCGACTGTTACCTTGGTAGCCTCTAATTCTATTCTGACCTTAGCTGTGCTATCAATATCTTCTGACTGCACATCAAGGAAAAGCAATTAAAATATGCTAATGGGAAACAAGTGCGTGGTATTCATTCCACTCTCTGGACACCTCTTTGTAACGTCATACAATCGTTGCACGACGAAACGTCACAGAACAAGGCTCGGCAAACACTTTTGAAAATACGTCTGGCACTCTCTTAGAGAAAACACTGGCAGTTAAGTTGGGTCTGATGCAGTCACAACTTTATACTCTGAATGAGCATCGAGGAGCTCAATCAACAACTCAATTTTCTTTGGGGTTAATGAATAAATAGCCTCCTGTTTAGGAATAGTGTCCCCGCTAGGAACCTCTCCAGAAGCCATAATAGTCAAATATATAAATGAAATATGCAATGAAATGAAATAAACTCTTCACGTTGAGGTAATTCCAAACAATGAAAGTGGGAAATCGCATACGGACCCACGTGGGGTCTGGGAGTAGGCCAGAGCGTCAACAGAGCAGACCAGCCGCTAGTAGGACATACTCTGAGTTCTTCGGTCAGATATCCCGAAGGCTGGGCTCTGCTACATCCAGTTACTAACATACATCATTCTACTGACACTTCCCCGCAAGGGGCGGTCTTGTGAGATTTGTAAGGATAGTCAAAACCTTAAAAACCACCAATCAAAATAAAACGAAATGAAAATTAACAATGAATGATGAAAACTCACCATATTATTTTTGTAATGTCTCTTTGCCGTTTTCCTCGAAAAGGGAAAGCAATATATTAAAAGAATTAAGATTTTGTACCGTGAACTCGAAATATGTGATTACCCATTCAAATCATATTGGCTGTAATAGGGACCCTAATAAATCACATTTTGATAAGGAATATCCGACTAAAAAGTGTTTGAACTTAAATTTATCAATTTTATGATGGTATAAAACGATAAAAATACTAAACATGCTGAAGATGATTTGATTTAGCACAAAAGTTAAAAAAGAAACCCGCATTTTTATGATCACAAATTCAATCCACAAAAATGTTCTTGTCTTGCCCTTAATTATATTTTCGACACTCCTAAACCACAGTCTGTCCTTATTCGACTAAGATTGTAGATAAGACCAATTATTTGCTAACGTTCGAATACTTATATAGCCTAAATATGATCAAAACTGCCAAAACAATACGAAATACAAGGGTGCGCCAATACGGGATTTAGCCGTCCAATACGGGATTTACCCGTGACGACTTGTAAGTCTTTTTGTCCTACGTATTGGACTGGTTATTCATTAAAGGTATAATTGTGTAAGGTTTTCCATATTGGCTCAGTTATTGGTCCGAGGCTACCCATATTGGACTAAGACGTAGTATCAACTGGTTAAGCATACGTGAAGACGGAAAAGTTAAAATTAGTCTTAGAACCAACTAGGCTAAGCGCGCTGCATGAAGATGAAGGCTACTTCGAGTTCATGCCTAAACTAGTAAACTATGATATTTCAGGGTTGGGATATAAGTTCTTCTCTCATACAAGATTCAATATTCTTTATTTCACTCAGACACAAGTTATGTGTAACATGAGGCAAATACAAATACAATTAATGTACTTTTGCTTGGCCAATTTGTGATTAAGTACTGCTTGTCACGTTAAACCGCAATTTTTAATGAACGCATGTACATGTATGATACATAGTCGTTTGATCAGCCAATGATTTCTTCTCCCGATGCACTGAAAAACAAAGAAAAAGGAGGTTATGGTAACTTTATATAAAAATTAACAAATTATGTTTATATATATTTAAGAGGTGTTTCTTCGCAACTAGATGGAACAACATATGTATGAATGAATGTCCTGGTGATTTTTATAGCACTAGTTGCAACGTTTACTGCCAAAGCATTCGGAACGCATCAACCTTTCTAGTTACACAAAGCCGGTTATTATTTAGTTTAGCGGAAATGGCGGAGTGGTTTTGACTGCTACAAAAGTTAAATTAAATGTAAAGAGTCAATACATAAATGTATTGTGTCTGTGTTTGTTTTCCGACTTAGTCGGTATAGTTTCGCTTTTTACCCTTTGACCTTAAGGACGCACCTCTATGGAAACGCAAGTCACCTGATAGCGATTCTGTTTCCGGATAAGCCAAATACTGATAACTTAGTGGCGTTCGAAAAAATCTGTATAGAAAATTGAAATTGTGCGCCAGGTGTTATTTTCTTGAATGAAATGTAGAAACTTATAAGTAAAAAGAACAAAATTTTACTGCGTCGGCTATCTTTTTTTTAAAGATAGTACTTGTTTAAATAAATATTCGTAGTAATTTATTGCTAAATAAAACCTTTTACATGTAAGGCAAATATGTCAGTTTCCTGCTACCCTACCTACCCAAGTTTTTCTTGCTAGGTAGCAGCAAAGGAGACTATGAACTTTTTTGGCCTTACACAATATTCACCGAGGTCCGATTTAGAAAAGTGAGTTATCTTTCTTTACACACAATGAAACCTCTTACGGACATGGCTTACCCATCTAGTTTTTCACAAATGAAATGTTTAGTGTTTGCGCATGGATAGTCGGACCATGTACCATGGTGCCCTTTTAGAAATTCTGCAACGACACAGTTTTCGCCTTGGTGTCCATTTGGCTCGTTTGGTCCCCACTGGGTCGTAGTAATAATGGTTCCATCTGACGCATACTCCCATCGACCTTCAACTGGGATGTCTGTAATTCCCATCCAATACTCCAGTGTTCCTAAAATGTAAGAAACAGTGCTAGCGTAAACAGAGCTCCAACACGACAGATGCTCAGGGGCGGATCCAGGCAATTTGAAAAGGAGGGGTGCCAGCCGTTTTTTTTTTTTTGCAAAAAAAAGGGGGTGGCAGGACATTCTGACTTTACCATTTTGTGGTCAATTTTACACATGAAAATGACAATTTTTCCAATAAAAAGGAAGGATGACAACCCCTCCCCCCGGCACAATGGATCCGCCACTGATACTAAAACACGAGGGACGATAAGCGATTAAGCGCTTTTTTTTAAACTTTAATTAAGTCTATCTGCACATAGTTTGATATCTTTTTTTTTCTTTTGTCTGAAATTACTTTTCATGCATGGTCTATACTGGAAAAAAAATCAAATTATGTACGCATGACCGACACTTCAGTTTAATCGGTCAGAAAAAAATTTTTTATCGATCAATGCTTCTAAACAATTATCGATAAGATGAATGATAATCATTTGTATAATGTATAGAACTATATCTGTAGTTTCGAACCATGATGATCGATTCCATTTAACTCAGTTGCCAAAAAGGAGTGTTCGGTGGCAGTCCTTGGTTCCGCTAATTTTGAATGGAAGGCGGCACAGATGCTCTGAAAATGGAAACAAAGTTCTGAACAATCTTTTTTAGAATCTTTTTTAACAACAAAGATTTTAAATACGTTTTTGTGAAAACTGTACTTACTTCGACTCTCGAGCATTTCGTGTTTAAAACCAAATCTAGGATCATATAAATATGTTTTTGGTACCATATTTTAAATTCAAATGCTTTGTGAAAGTGACCAAAACGATATCTGCACATGTCTCCTATATCTCCCTGTTTGAAAGGAATTCTTGAAATGAATTTGTCTAATAACAAATGTTCAACAAAGTCAATGTGTTGTTTCTCAAACAGTGTGTGGGTTCCTGCATGATCTTCCAAAGGCGTATCCTGTTAGCATATTGCTGAGAGTAGGAATTATGCAACTATAATTGTGATTAGCTGCCCTCAATCCTGCATGGAGATACCCGATCGAAGAACTCGACCAGAGCATATAAGGACCGGGCTGCTGCGTTCCGGCGTTCACGATCTGGCCTATTCTCAGATCCTTTATAGGTTTGGGGCGTTTCTCAACTCAGTCTCAGTCAATGTTCTTTTTATAGTTGTCGGAAAACACATTATCATACTTACCACCGCGTCAGCCCAAGATGCCGTCATTTGAGACAAAAGGTAACATTTCTCTCCATTTTGAATCCACCCGACTCTACAGGCTACAAAGCAAAAATAAGGGATCATCATTTAATTTATAACAGAGAAGGAATTTTGGGATCGGAATCCCACATTTGTTTGGAATTATTGTTTTTTTTTTGGCTGTACTTTGGAAAAACTGAGCATACGATAACCCGGACCCCTTAAATAAATTTCTGGATCCATCCTTGCATTTAGACTCGGAGTGGGTATAATTGTATTAATAATATTTACGATGTATGAAAAGACATGACTATTGTGCGTATCACACATAAAAATGCACACAACATTCCCGTTTTTACAGTCATATAACTATTAATCAAAAGATCGAAAATAATAGACTATGAAATGTACATTACCCTTTTTTTTGCAGGGGCGGATCCAGACACTTTGAAATGGATTGGTGCCAGCCGAGATTCCAAAAAGGAGTGTTTGCTACGACATTTTTTTCTTACTATTTTTTGTCGACTTTACACATGAAAATTACAAATATTGCAATAAACAGGAGGGGTGCCAATCCCCTTACTCGCTTCGGGTCCGCCACTGTTTAGAGAATACTAAACTTCATGAAATACTGAAATCCCTAATGATGCCAGTGCGGACCGATGGACGGACAATGGTACGTCAGAATACGTACCCTAAAAAATCCGAGAAGGGCAAGCATATTAAGTAGTAGTTTTCCTACAAATTCTGTAATATGAAATACACCCTAAAAAGGCTACACATTTTTATGTTTGTTATTAAGTTACTTTTTAGGTGTACAATTATTCATTCCAATTTGTCTGTTCTAAGATTTGAAAATCCAATAGTTTCTATTATATTTTAGTGTCATTTACAGAGTTATCTTTCTTAATTTTGAATTCTACAGTGTATTCGATAATTATGATTTATTTTTATCTCCTAAGAACAAGGGTTACATTTGTATATGAAAAGCCACATGTCAATTTCTGTTTATCATAATCATTTAAACAAAATATCAAAAATAAAAATGTGAAGGCGTTCCAACCATGAATCACATATTGCATGATCCTTATCTGGAGTGACGCTGAAATTTTATAAAAGAAACGTTTAGAAACATAAAGAAGTAAAATACGGTAATCGATGAGTAGTTAAAATGCATGCAGGCGACCTTTCAGTCACAGCCAGGATGGGAACAAACTTCAGCTATCGATTGCTGCCATATTTCTTGAGTTTTCTTAATCATATTTCACGAGAGAAAAAGGCTAATTCTCTGTTAAAAAATTATATTTTAAACGCTCGCTAAAGCTGGCATGTTGAAAATTTATGTGGTGCAATAAAAGGAGAATCTATGCCACTATGTCAATTGCCGTCACATATAATAGTGATCATAAATAGGTCGATAACAAAGTTCAAATACTGCTACTTGATCGTGAAGAGGGATAGTAAGATTTTGTTATTTACAAAACTTCATCTTTTACAAACAAATGAAAGATATTTGTCAAAATGGCCCTGTCATTTGTAAAGTGTGTGGAGTACTGTGTAGTAAGACCAACAAGTAAATAAATAGAAATGTTTCCTTTCGTACTAAAAAAAAGTTTTTTATTTAGTATCAGTCCACATAAAATTCAGACACTACCAGTGTAAAGTGATAAAGGAAAACCCACCAAATTAACAATGCTTTTTCAGTCTACATATGCTACATATTCTGAATCACATAACGATAATTATTTCTGCATTTGGATCTGCACATTTTTTTTTTTTTAGAAAATCATACATCTCCCACTAAAATCAACAAAATCAAGAACAATACATGTATCTCTTGCAAAGTGCAAATTTCATGTACAATCTATAAATGTTTTATCTCAAAAGCGCAAAAACCAAATGAAAAACAAGGACTGGTCATGGGACCGCTAGCTGCTACTCAACAAGAAACAAAACTGAATTCAGTAGATTTATGATATGCATGAATGTACTTTATGTTTGATTTTTATACAGACCGCTAATAAAAATAATGACACAATTACCCTACATCCTTTGCAAACAACAATGATTTTGACATGCATACGTAATTTTATCGTTGCTGACATTGTTGAAAATGTAATAACATCAAAAGTAATAACATTGCTGAACACGGTTAAACTACAACTCTTGAAGTGTTCACGATCATTTCTCGCGCTTGACAATGTGACGGGTTGGTATCACTTTTATAAACCGAATAATTGCCTATGAAAGAGAGGACTTATTTACAACAAATGTATACTTACTAAAACAAACTCGCGTGTTCTGCTTTTTCAGGGACGGAGAAATGGGAAAATGGACGTTTCCTACAAGAGTCGAAAAGCAACTTCTGATATGCTTTACTCATAACAGTTTTAACTTCACATACCATGTACAAGTCTAGATGAATTTTTTTTAAAGAACCCATAAAGCGCCCAACATAACGACACATCAAATATTAAGCTTACAAACCTTCTATTTCCAAACAAGACACAATTAGTATTATCAAGGACAACACTTTGGCTACTATCATGGCGATGATCCAGATAACGAGATTGGGAGATACACAAGTACTTGGAATACGTCTTGCAGTCCAGTAGATAGTACAGTACAATCCGTCAAAATTACGCATGGACTTTCAATACCCCGCGTCTTGACAACAACTAATAAAAGATTGATCAAAAGTTGTCCATGATTGAAGGTAAACTAAAAGCACCAACCATTTTTATACTTATGGGTTGAGGCAGAGAGAGCTGGCATTTATGTCGGTGATAAGGATTTGTTTTTCGCTCAAGGGCAAAAGATTTATTTATATCTTAGCAGCAACCTATATAAATATTTTTTATTTGAAAATCTGCATTGTTAAGCAATGAGAAAATATAGAATCATTTATATATTTTTCAATGGATGAGTAAAAAAATTATATTTCCAAAATTTGAAACATTTATTTTTTTTCTTCAAAAAGATCTCAGCTCTACCTCGCGCAACTCCAATGGGCGGGGCTTTATAAATGATCCATATAAAATTCAGACATTGCCATGCACTGTATGGTACAGGCGAATCATGGTGCAGAAAAACCTATCGAACAAATTCATGATGTTTTTTTTTAATCTACGAACACATTTATACATATAGTCCTTTCAGTATTATGACCTGCAATGTTGGAGAAAACTATAAATTTACCGTCCACTTTAACAAGTTCAACAACAATAACTCCTGCAAAGCACAAGGAGTATGTGCAGAAAAATATAAAAATCAGCTCCAAAAACTAAAATGTTTCAAATAAATTTGAAAATTGCATAATACACAAGTTGAATACAATCCTTTATCAAAAACAAAGTTTCATTGCTGTTCATGTATGTGTTGCACTAAAATTGTAGATGATACTAAAGCGAAATTAGAAAATTTAGCCGAATAGTGTTAAAATAGCTTCTTTCAAGAAACATTTTTATATAGAAAGTCGAACTGTTTGATATTTATACAAAAAAAACAGCCTTCTGTACCATTAAAGCTCCCGACAAAAGGTGTTGTTGTTACATGTATACGTACGCGTAGATTGCGCTATATTTAAGAATTGGCAATAATAAAAATTGTGTCTATTGAAAAATAACATAAATTTTCCATGTGCATACTGTTCATTGCGCGAAGTATGTAAATTCTGTATAGTGACAAGTTGAAAATGCGTCTGCAAAATGTCAATTTACAACCAATTGATCATCTTTTATATATTTTTTTGGCTTATGTCTCTTTGTTTCAAGTACGACCATTGTAAATGTACATATTCCTTATACGTTATGTATTAGCAAACCTGGAGTTTTAGTTTTTAGGAAATTGGAAAATGCAGGGATATGTTATAATTAGTAGTTTAAAAAAAATGAAAATGCAAAATTGAGTGTCTGTCAGTTATTGGGTATCCAGTAGATACAAACAAAGGTCAGGTAAACTTGAATCGGGGTCCCATTCGACTAGATGTCGAAAGCAAGCCAAAATCAGTGGCATAGAATATTTGAAGATTAGAGACTTTGGAGACTTCAGTATTTGATTTTATATATTTTTATTGTTTATTTTTTTTTAAACTTAGTAATTATAAGGACGTGGGATTATGTTCTTGTGTGACGTTTTACTGCAACTACTGAATTAATTATTCAAATAAACTTGTGACCAGGGGCAGATTCAGGCGGGGGCGTGGCGGGCGTGCCCCCTCTAAAATTTGCAAAAGCATGGGTTGTCAGGGGAAGATTTAGGCGGTTTTAGGTTGAAACTTTAATTTCTCACGTGTACCCGAGGTATTTGTCTACCGACCAGCGTGCTGGACTGAAATAACCGAATACAATCTATCACATTATAGTTAATTTAATCATAAAAAAGTAAACTTAAACTAATGATTTTTTTTCGAGAAACGATGATATATTTTTAAATACGAAAAAACTGCTTTGAAAATGCCTCAGCTATCTGTCCTATTTTTTTCGGTATTAAAACCCAACTGCTAAGGCAAAAAAAGGGAAAACAGGAATGGTAGTTTCCTTTTATCAAGACAACTTTTAGACTTCGTGTATACTATTTCCATAAAACCTCTAGAATCCCTGTTAACGGACGAACAACCGCCAGACCACACTTATACCGTAATACTATAATACTTGCATATGAAAATGGCACAATACACTCATCCACAAATAAATACCTAACGAAAATAATAATTTAAAATATGCATGTCATGAAGAATAAGTCTTTGAGAAGGTAAGACAAAATGGGAAAAGTTTGAAACATGAATGTAAGGAAACCCGACGATCTGACAATATAGTTTCATTCAAAGAAATCTCTTTGAATTAAAAGGAACACTTTGCGTAATTGTTTCTTTTTCAAATAGAACGCTAGAAAAATGAGGTATTTATTTTTAAAATTTTTTTTGGTGTGGGGTTCGTGACTTTGAAATTAATTTGCAGTGCATTATAATGACACTTCAATTCATTTTAACAAGATAAAATAAAAATGACGTCTTCCTTTTTTATTCTAATGGTACAAATTAACAAATTAAAGTGTCTAAATGACAAGTTCTTGCATATTATTTTTCACACACACACACACACACACACACACACAATTTTTGATCATTACAGAGTCTGATACTTACATCTTACCATATTTCTATGATATAACATAGTTTATGAAAAATAAGATGGACATTTTGCCAAAGTAATGCATGAGAAATTGAAAGCACTCTCCTGGTTTCAGATGTAAATAGAGCTACACGTCAAAAAGAGTACATGTAATTTATTTTGTATAATAAGATAGCTACTTTTAAGGACCGCGCACGCACACACACACACACACACACACACACATACACACACACACACACACACACACACACATATATATATATATATGATTTTTTTAAATAAGAAAGAAATGGTGACAAACCTCTTAGCTTTTTCATTGGAAAAAAAATATTATGATAAAAATGCCTATCGGAAACTCGAAAAAAAAAAGTCGAAATGACGATCTGGCTCTTGGGTCAAGCCATGTCATAGGAACTACGTATCATCAACTGTTCAAATATCGACCTCTTGCTATGAATCAAAGCTGATGTAGGTCATGGTTCCACTCGAAACGTCTTTAAACGAATTAAAGCAGTAATGTTGTGAATACCCAAAATATGTCCGAAGCGAATTTAGCTCACTTGAAAAAACTCGAGTTACACAAAAAACAAATTAGAAGTCAAATCAGATTAATTCACAGAGGTCAAAACAATAGTTTAGGTAACAGAAACAATGAAATTATGTTGATTCGTAAAAAGAAACCACTCGGCTCTCGGGCTCGTGGTTTCTTTTTTTTTTCGAATCAACGGCATTTCATTGTATCTCTATTTCATAAGCTTTAAAATAGGCAAATAGAAAATTCAAATAGTAAGTTGAAACTTCAACGAAATAGTAGGCC
The DNA here is from genome assembly GCA_037379345.1 of Perna viridis. Lineage (NCBI taxonomy): Eukaryota > Metazoa > Mollusca > Bivalvia > Mytilida > Mytilidae > Perna > Perna viridis. The sequence goes on from CM074520.1 coordinate 27,494,565, forward strand.
TGATACCATTGTTAGTGAATTTACCCCTTTGATATATATATATATATATATATTTTTTTTTTTCTATCTCAAAAGTGTATAGCATTCGAATGCCACACTTAAGGTTATGCGGTCTGTAAACCGAAAAGAAATAAGAAAGAAACTTATTTTTGTTAGTTTTTGCATTCATGGATCACCACCCGTTCGATATTGATAAAGTGTAAAATTCTACTAATGTTGTGAAAAAGATCATAATGAGAGAATATCGCTCCAGTATAAATGCGACGGTTCTTGGTTTGGTTCGAGTTGGACTCGGGGAAATGTTTAATGTTTTGAATTTTTTGGTAAAAATGTTATCATTAAAATGCCGTTTCTACTTTCGATAATCAATTAGTCATATTTTATCACAGGGAAATTTGTAAGCTCATGCCGTCACACATGTATTTTCCCATTCAACCAAATATACATGTACATGTATCATTGATTCGTGACGTATTTAAATGCCTAATTATATCATTTATTGTTAGTACATTTCAATGAACAAAATACCGGGAAAGTTGGTCCAAGTCTTTTAGAATAACACACATGTATGATAAATATTTATTCATTTGGCCCATGTCTTTAGAAGATATTTATGTATACCAACAAATTCATGTTTTAGTTTTTAGTGGAGTCCGAGTTGCTCATTTGCTTTTGTTACTTTGTAAGTATTATTTTAGTTACGTTATGTTCTTTGTTGTGTATGTCTGTTTTCCATGTCTGGTCTTTGTCCCTGGATTACATTCTTTTGATTACCGCTATAACCTTGTTTCCCTTGATTACTCTTTGATTACCGCTATAACCTTGTTTCTCTTGATTACTCTTAATAGACCCTTTTGTGCTAAGGTTGGGGTAGTTGATGAACATGCGTAGAACATGCTCAATATACACTTCCGCGAGGAAAATTCTTTTGTTCTACCCAAGCCCTACCTCGCGGAGGTGTATATTGAGGATGCTCACCAGCTTACCACACACGGGTCTAGTCAGAATTTGAATTCTTTAAGAAGAATAATTGACATCATCATTTTTAATAGATTTATATTTTATTTTTTTTCTCCTAAATATATTTCAAACACTTAATACCAATCTTATTATATGTACTGCCCTGCCTCTGGTTATAACTTAAGTTGTGGTCACTGAACACCATTTTACCTATTCCGGACATTGAAATATTATTTCAAAAATCTTTTAATTATCAAATTTACATATTGTCATTTTTCAGTATTGATAACTGTTGCCAACTGTATTTTAGTATCTTTCGACCTTGTGCGCTACACTGCCCTGATGGACGCTGTATTCGTAAATTAAATATTTCTGTGTTTGTTTGTTATGATGCACAACCTTCATACTAATTTTCATTAAAATTGCTTGAAAGGTGTAGGGGGAGTTGAGCTTACAAGAAATTTGAACAGAAGAACGGACGGACAGACAGACATACAGGCTGGATGATTATTACATACAACAACCATGTTAGCGTAGGTACGAGTACGTAAACTTTAAATGTAAACACAGATAATTTAATTTATGGTCGTACATGAAACTAGACAAACCCGTTTGAGTCAATCATTCATCGTTTATTGACGAAAAATACACGGTCAACCTATAATACTACCGCCCGATCCTCTGAAAAAAAGAAAAAAAAATGAATTCAATATTCATTCACATACAAACTGAAACGCTAGAGCATGGATTTTAAATACGCGTTTTAGGTAATTTTGAAGTTCTGGTCTATGAACCTGTTGTCCGCGACGGCCCATGACAAGCCGACAAAAATTCAAACTTTAATTTTAAACCCGATTTTAGGGAATGTAAACATCACTAATTTGAAGGTTTATGGTGGGTATATGATACAAAGCACATTCATAATATTTGTTTCCAAATATAGAATTAATTTATTCATGCAATTGCTGATTTAGAAGTTTGGGGAGCATCTAATACACAAACATTTTGACACGATTAAATCCACCTCTAAAATACATACGAAAGAAAAAAGTTTTATTTTGATTTGTCTAAAGTCATACCCTTGAAGTTGTTCGCATACAAAATATTTTTGAGCACCGCATGGGTAGTCAGCCCATTCGCCATGTTTCCCTGTTCGGAAATCCAACTCGACACAGTCTTCGGCATTGTCATGACCACCCTCATGGTGTCCCCACGGGGTTATTGTAAGGTTAGTTCCATCAGATGCATATTTATATTGACCTTCATTGTTTGCATCTGTAACCCCTATCCAATATGCCCCTCCTGAAAACAAACATGGCTTGATAAAAAATACAAAAAAAACAAAACAAACAATATGCCAAATTAAAAGTTCATTTTTTCTCGAACACTTTTTAACATTTACATGTACGATAAATGGTGAAGGTTCAAAGATCCTCGAACAAATCTTTTCGGAATATTGTGTAACAGCACTGCAGTCGGTTTCTGAACAATTTAAGATAAAACTTTTCGAATTTGTGTACCTATAACGACTTGCAAGATTAAGAAAAAAATGGACAATTAACCCCCTCTCTAAAATAGAAATCTTAGCTAAATCAGTCGTATGGTGCATTTCATGTCTTGACACTGTATACATAGTGTCGAAGGGATTTGTCGCAAAATATGTTGCTCTGGATGCTGGCGGGAAAATCAAAGGAAATGTTAGAAGCTTGTTTGAAACGGGGCAGACCGTAATGGGTGGGAATAAAGTGTGGATTCTCTTAGGAATGACCCCGAAACGGGCATTGGTGAGTTGTTTTTTTCGCATTCAGTTACTGTATTTTATGTACTGAATCTCATTGTTTATTTTAAATGTTTATCAGTTTGCCGAGTAACTTTATTTTAAATTTTCGTACCGTAGCTATGTGTAGCAGTTCGGATTTCGAAACATGTATGAATTGTTTATAATTGTACGCATGTATGAAATTACTTTAAGAAACCAAGAAGAAACAATAAATGAATGAGTAAGTAAATAGATATATTATAAATAAATAAACAAAATAATTTTGAAAGTTCAAGTAAATTAGTGTGAGGTAATAAGAGCCTAATTACATGTCGTTGGCTGGAAATCGTGGTCTGAAGAAAATATCGGCATGATAGTTATAAACAGTTAAGTGTAAGTTTTTGTAAGAATCAAGCAAAATGGAAAAAAAATCAAAATGTTCATTTCCAGTGCATTTCAATGGAAAATCTTGACTGTTTTCCTCGATTCTGATGGTGCAAATAATTAAATTTAATATTCAAAATGGTAGTTTTGTTTTCATGATACCTTTTTTTCATCAACTGCCTGATTCTTACCGAGATTTACACTTAGATACAATACGCCAGACCTAGTGATTTATTACTAAGGAAAAATTTCCCAATACTACGGGGCCCCAATGAAAAGCTCCTGACTGTATCGAAATTGATTAAAATGTTTCATGAACTTGTCAAAGCTCACTGAGTAATAACCCCGCATTTCTCCAAAACCCATTTAGGAAACCCCATTCATTGGGAAGAAAATGCAGAATGGGAGATGCACAGTGGTATTATCTGATGAAAACATGCAATATTCATCGATACAATTCAGCAGTCTTGGAAAAGTTCCTGATAGAAACTGGGGACGGACGAACATCATGATCAAGATGAAATGTCAATTGAAAGTGGTTCAATGATAAAATTAGAAAATATCTCATATTGTGGAACTACAAGGGTAAGATAATCTGCTTTAAGAAAAGGTACAAACCGTGATGATCAAGGTTACTTATTGTAGATACAAGAAAAGATTGTTCATTGGCTGTTCTAGGTTCCGCTAGTTTTGACTGAAAAACTTTGCAGACATTCTGAAAAAAAAAAGAATCATATCGTTATATCTTCCTATACAATCGTTCAGTTGTAAATCACCGTTATTATTTTGTATATTCATTTACATTTTTTCTTTTGGTATTCTGTAGGTGTACAATTTTTCAACTGCCGCCATCACGAACCAATGATAATATTTAAAACTAGAAAAAGTGTGAGCAATGCTCTCTGAATTAATTGATACCGCCACTCTCCCATTTGATTACATGCACCTTTTAACCTGCATTTTGATTTGGATCAAGATCTAAAATAGTATGTGCACAATGGGAACATGTAGTAAAAATTGAGTGAATGTTTCATTCAATTCCATTCTATGATATAGGAGGAGTAACGGATAAGAAATGGGTTCCCCGTGTCACCATTTTCACAAATGACAAAGACTATGTATTGCTACGTGGAACCCTCAAATTGATTCAGATCAAAACCAAAAATAGGAGGTGTACAATGGGAATATGTAATAATGATTCTGTGTTTCATTTTATTCCAATCATTTTGGTGTAGAAGGAGCAACAGATAAGAGATGAGTTCTTCGTGTCCCCATATTCACAAATGACAGTCCATGTTTTGCTGTGTGAACCCCCCCTAAATTGATTCGATTACAATCTAAAATAAAAGGTGCAAACAATGAACATAGAATAATGATTCGCTGAATATGTCATTCAATTACATTCAGTGATGTAAAAGGATTAACGGATAAGAGATGAATCCACCTGTGTAACGGAAGGAAGTACGGACAGAGGGAAGGATGGATGGACGGACGGACGGTCACCCTAATCGCCATGTCAGTACAATATACCTCCCACTTACAAAATGAACAGCCTGAGAAAATTCAAACAAAGAATAGCGAAGACAAACACGATAACAAAAAATACAAACACTACCCCCCCCCCCCCAAAAAAAAAAAGAAAAAAGAAAAAAAACAACAACTTATAAAAGAAGTCTTAAATTACCGACGCTTCATCCCAAGTTGCTATCAAATTGGCCAAGATATAGCATTTGTGTCCATGACCAAACCACCCATGGCGACATGCTAACATAAAACATGAACAAAAACAAACTAATTAATCAACAATACAAATGTGAACATAATGCATCATTATTCTAAATCTGATACTGAATTGTTGGAAGTAGCCTTAAAACTATCCAGAGAATGTTTACAATATTAGAACAGGATATACAAAATAACCAGGTTCTCTGAAGTTTTCACTTATAAACCTCTAATGATTGTAAACTGGCCAAAACCAGGCTTGTCTTTATAACTTATAGAAAATGTTAAAAACATTCTTTAAATAATTTAAGTTGCAATCTTTATAAGAATCAGGCAGTGGGTGGAACATGGTATGAAAACAACCATCATTATGATAGTTTATTTGAGTATTTGCACTATCAGAATCTGGGGAAAACACGATTTTCCATATCATGTTGGTGCATTGAGATATAATTTCATTAAAATACACTGTAAATGAACATTTAAAAGGCAATAACTCTGTCAAAACATCATTTTTCTAGCAAAGTTTCAAAGTTAGCATTTTACTAAAAAATTAATGAGCAAATCCAATGATGCAGAGATCAAATAATGGTCTTTTCAAATAGAAAAAAGCATGCTTCAGTAAAAGTATATCGTCAGATCGGTGGGGTTTTCCCATGCATATTTCTATTTTTTTCCCATTTTGCCTGATTCCTACAAAAACTTACACTTAAGTACAGTAAAAACTGAAAGAGCTTCGTAGTCATATTTGGTTGGTTATACCAAAGGGTTATTTTTAAGGGTTATTATAATTGCGGAGTGCGGACTGATCGACGTTAAGGTTACAGACCACCAATTCAACCAATGAGCATTTGGAACGTACGCAAAAATAGTCCTACGCAGAAATTACCTCTGTTCCTCATAGTGCTGTGAAAAAAAGTACTCATTTTATTTTTATGAAATTAAACAGTTTCTGAAAGGAAAAACATTTCTGTACATTTTATAGGTGCATTTTGCTTCTTGTGATGTGAAGCCTAATCTCCATAATGATTTCTAAATATAACCCTATCTTGTGAAAACACTGGGATTTTGCATGCTATTTATAGACCCTTCACTGCCGATGACCAGTACTACACTGCACGTCTGCTAACCCCACATGCCATTCTGAGAATTGTGACCTGACATATGTAGAATCATACTGATATATAGTCCTCTGCAGGTTAAAGTTAAGGTAAAGTCCAAAGAAGCCATTGAATATTGTGAAATTAGCATAGAAGCCTATGGGAAGTGGAATTAGTGGTTTCTAACCTGAAGAAAAACAAAAAGGACCACAAAGACCAACACAGAAATAAAAAAAACATTGCTTTCACGTACCTTTTACATGCATACAAGAGATGATAACAATTACAAGGGACGACACTTTTCGACTAGTCAGATACATACTGTAGAACAGATTACCAAGAACTAGATCTAGAAAGAATTTATATAATTAGATAACCCCTTCCTACACGAATTTTACATGACGTAAGTTAGCTATACCAGTCCTGAGTTCTGCTTAATCTCCTGTGCAGAGATATCTTTTCTACTTCAAAGCTTTTGCATTGTACTTATCCTGGTTCCCGGGACTACGTTCCAGGTATTAGCTACTAGCAATACACTCTCATCAGTATATATATACAAGTATTAGCTTTTCAATAAAGCAAGTCGTCTCTTAGCGTTAAAATAGAATACGTGAATGTCCTTAAATGTTATATTTTTCTTATTTAAAAATTATAAAAGATATAAATTTTTAAATATGTACGGTAAATAATTTTCGGTAAAAAATAAAACTTTTAAGGGCTGTAATGTTTCAAAACATTTTGAATTTTGATGTAATTTTGCAGGTGGGTAGACTTTTTAATGCTCTACATTATGGCTCCATATATTGATTATCTATCTTGTATAGTTTAAGAGCTGCAGCTCTATCAAACTATATGAATTTTGATGAAGTTTTGCCGGAAGGTAGAGTTTGAATGTTCTACATTAATGCTTCTTACATTGATTATCTATCTTGATGCTGACAGACTCCCAAAGATATATCCTAGGGTACATAGTTTCTTAGAAATTGACTTTGACATAAAACGTAACCAAAGTCAATCATGCATGATCAAACTTTCTTCTATGTTTACGACAAAATCATTCATGCGCGAAAAGCCCGCGAAAATAAAACGGGAATACACGATAAATATTGTCGTGAATACTAAATAACATCGATAGTATCAAAACTTTCTTGAAATTATTGTTACATATCAATACCATATTGAATGTATATCGTAACTCTTTTTTTTATTTGATCGTTGCCACTATTTACGAAGTTTACCGATTTTTCTTATTTAAGACTGGTTTCCGTTCAGCCAGTATCAGTCTAAAGAAGATGCTACAATAATGATAATATACCGTAAGCGCATACGGTTCTACGTATTGATTTTAGAGTGTGTTATGTTGTCAGTCAATCATAAATAATCGGGGCTTCAGTTCTGCGTTATTTGAGATTTTTATCCAATGAGATGATGGTTTTCAATTTCTTCGTGCATGTTATCTGCTTTCAATTCTTTATAATCGTCTCCACGGAGACGATTAATAACATACAGAATATTGCGATCGGGAACCAGTCTACATCGTACGTAACCCTGTACATTCATGTAATAAGAAAAATAAAACTGTAATCTCCTAAGCTTGGCATATTTGTAATCAACCATCTCCCCATGCAGATCATAGCTGGATCCAAACGGAAGGGGTGATGGGAAGAAGGGCGGGACTCTCGCCCTTTTGCTTGAAAAAAAAAAAAAAATCACTGGAGCCCCCTTTTGAATTTCTGCGTGGACCTACCAGTGGAGTCTGAGTTGCTCATTTGCTTTTGTTATTTTGTATGTATGATTTTAGTTACTTTATGTTCTTTGTTGTGTATGTCTGTTTTCCATGTATGGTCTTTGTCCTTGGATTACATTTTTTTGATTACCGCTATAACCATGGTTCCCTTGATTACTCTTAGAACATCTTCCTAATTTCTCATCTTGCTATTTAGGGTGCAACACTTTCTCAAGGCATCATAGTAGTAGTGAACATTCGAGAATGCTGGTGGAGACTTTCATAGGTAGGACAAAAATGAATAATTGATAGCCTAAATCTCACTTGTTTTGATCGAACACCTCTTTTCAAAACTTTCTGTAATAACATTTGGTTACTTTGTGTAAGGTAGAGGTTACAGACCACCAATTCAATCAATGAGCATTTGGAACGTATGCAAAAATAGTCCTACGCAGAAATTACCCCTGTTCCTCGTAGTGCTGTGAAAAAAGTTCTCCTCTTATTTAAAAAATTTAAACAGTTTCTGAAAGGAAAAACATTTCTGTACATTTTATAGGTGCATTTTGCTTCTTGTGATGTGAAGCCTAATCTCCATAATGATTTTTAAATATACCCCTATCTTGTGAAAACACTGGGATTTCCCATGCTATTTATAGGCCCTTCACTTCCGGTGGCCAGTACTGCACTGCAAGTCTGCTAACCCCACATGCCATTCTGAGGATTGTGAGCTGACATATGTAGAATCATGCTGATATATAGTCCTCTGCAGGTTAAAGTTAAGGTAAAGTCCAGAGAAGCCATTGAATATTGTGAAATTAGCATAGAAGCCTATGGGAAGTGGAATTAGTGGTTTTTAGCCTTAAGCTGAAGCCATGGCAAAATGAAAAGTTTCTTGAAATAGCTTTAAACTACTTGAAGATCTTGTTAACTTTGCCATGAGAGGAATACACTACAAAAATCCTTCAAAATATGCATTTTTTTAAGTTATAGGTCCAAATTATGGAAAATTGGTCTTTTTGGCTGATTTTTATGTCCTATCTTGTAAAAAGTGTAGAAAATTTAGTAAAAATATCAAATATTAAATTTTGAGTGATATATTTACCTAAATATGGTGGTAATAAGCACTTGAAATCAAGTTTTGTGTAGATTTGAGCAAAAATTAGGTTAGAAATGAGGAAAAACTCACTTTCATTACTGCGGTTAAGGCCATATAAGCATTCCCCTATGGCAACATGGAAAATCCATTATTGAGTACTTTTTTTGCTTTAGGTGCCCTTTACTGGTCATGTTTTAATGTGAAAACACTGTATTTACAAATTTAAAGCCAAACATATCATCTTTTGTGAAAATTTAAGGATTTAGGATTTTTGACATGTGATCAAGAAAAAGGGGGAGGCATGTCAGAAATAAATTTTTAAAAATAGACCAATTTCTCAGAAAATGATTACTTTTAAAACTATTTCTTCATTAATATTGTTAAAAAGCAAGTTGTGATTGATATTTTTTATTTGAAAAGTCAGAAAAAGTTCTTTGCAAATATTTAATGCATTTAAGTATGGTAGAATATTGTCACTTTTTTGCTTGCCCAACTTGGTTACCCTATATTTAAAAATCAAATATTTAAAAAAGTGCTTGTCACATTTCACTGAAACTTTGCAAATGCATTCAGTATGTGTGTAGGAAGATACCTGTATAGTTATTTACTTTTTCTAAGACAAAAAGTGACTCTTTAGGTTACAGACCACCAATTCAACCAATGAGCATTTGGAACGTACGCAAAAATAGTCCTACGCAGAAATTACCTCTGTTCCTCATAGTGCTGTGAAAAAAGTTCTCATCTTATTTAAAAAATTTAAACAGTTTCTGAAAGGAAAAACATTTCTGTACATTTTATAGGTGCATTTTGCTTCTTGTGATGTGAAGCCTAATCTCCATAATGATTTTTAAATATACCCCTATCTTGTGAAAACACTGGGATTTCCCATGCTATTTATAGACCCTTCACTTCCGGTGGCCAGTACTGCACTGCAAGTCTGCTAACCCCACATGCCATTCTGAGGATTGTGAGCTGACATATGTAGAATCATGCTGATATATAGTCCTCTGCAGGTTAAAGTTAAGGTAAAGTCCAGAGAAGCCATTGAATATTGTGAAATTAGCATAGAAGCCTATGGGAAGTGGAATTAGTGGTTTTTAGCCTTAAGCTGAAGCCATGGCAAAATGAAAAGTTTCTTGAAATAGCTTTAAACTACTTGAAGATCTTGTTAACTTTGCCATGAGAGGAATACACTACAAAAATCCTTCAAAATATGCATTTTTTTAAGTTATAGGTCCAAATTATGGAAAATTGGTCTTTTTGGCTGATTTTTATGTCCTATCTTGTAAAAAGTGTAGAAAATTTAGTAAAAATATCAAATATTAAATTTTGAGTGATATATTTACCTAAATATGGTGGTAATAAGCACTTGAAATCAAGTTTTGTGTAGATTTGAGCAAAAATTAGGTTAGAAATGAGGAAAAACTCACTTTCATTACTGCGGTTAAGGCCATATAAGCATTCCCCTATGGCAACATGGAAAATCCATTATTGAGTACTTTTTTTGCTTTAGGTGCCCTTTACTGGTCATGTTTTAATGTGAAAACACTGTATTTACAAATTTAAAGCCAAACATATCATCTTTTGTGAAAATTTAAGGATTTAGGATTTTTGACATGTGATCAAGAAAAAGGGGGAGGCATGTCAGAAATAAATTTTTAAAAATAGACCAATTTCTCAGAAAATGATTACTTTTAAAACTATTTCTTCATTAATATTGTTAAAAAGCAAGTTGTGATTGATATTTTTTATTTGAAAAGTCAGAAAAAGTTCTTTGCAAATATTTAATGCATTTAAGTATGGTAGAATATTGTCACTTTTTTGCTTGCCCAACTTGGTTACCCTATATTTAAAAATCAAATATTTAAAAAAGTGCTTGTCACATTTCACTGAAACTTTGCAAATGCATTCAGTATGTGTGTAGGAAGATACCTGTATAGTTATTTACTTTTTCTAAGACAAAAAGTGACTCTTTAGGTTACAGACCACCAATTCAACCAATGAGCATTTGGAACGTACGCAAAAATAGTCCTACGCAGAAATTACCTCTGTTCCTCATAGTGCTGTGAAAAAAGTTCTCATCTTATTTAAAAAATTTAAACAGTTTCTGAAAGGAAAAACATTTCTGTACATTTTATAGGTGCATTTTGCTTCTTGTGATGTGAAGCCTAATCTCCATAATGATTTTTAAATATACCCCTATCTTGTGAAAACACTGGGATTTCCCATGCTATTTATAGACCCTTCACTTCCGGTGGCCAGTACTGCACTGCAAGTCTGCTAACCCCACATGCCATTCTGAGGATTGTGAGCTGACATATGTAGAATCATGCTGATATATAGTCCTCTGCAGGTTAAAGTTAAGGTAAAGTCCAGAGAAGCCATTGAATATTGTGAAATTAGCATAGAAGCCTATGGGAAGTGGAATTAGTGGTTTTTAGCCTAGATGAACAGTACTGGATATTGCAACTCTAAATCTGTGTAGAAAAGTGATCTGTGTTGTAGTCTCTATACCCCTAGTGTGAGCATGTCTCCACAGTGGATATCCATAGAGTCTTGAAATTTCATAGAAGACTTCATTTAAAACTAGCACTTTTTTACCCTAGCTTCACCACCCATAAAAAATCAAATGGTAGTTCCCTTAGTGTGTCTAGAATTTTACAATTTTGAACCGAATAGACTATCAAAACAAACAAACAAACAAACAAACACAAAAACAAAACAAAAAACAAAACAAAAAAACAAAAAAAAAACCAACAAAAAAAAAAAAAAACAAAAAAAAACAAAAAAAACAAAAAAAACAAAAACAAAAACAAAACAAAAAACAAAAAACAAAAACAATAAAAACAAAACAAAAACAAAAACAAAAACAAAATGCAGGTTGTTTTTATTTCATTTTGCATTTTTAAACATATCTATAAATCACACCAAAAGTAGTAAAATTATCCGCCATATATGTGTGTATTGTGTTAACACGGAAAGTTAAATTTACTTTTTAACAAACTGTCGCTTTACATTTTCTTGTGCAATACAAAAATCGTGGCCTTTTTGGGGGAGGTGGATAGGGGGATACTTAACATGTTTACTCCACTACGATCCTTTGAATTGTAGAAGATCAAAATGTTTTTGATAATTTGGAATTTGATAATTTCAAATGATTGCCGAAAATTATTGAGAATATAAGTAATTGTACTTACAAAGGCTGTATATCTTAATGGGTCAATTTGTGGAACGTACAATTATTTGGAATGTGCACCAATTTGCTATCAAGAAATCTTTTCAACTGTCTACATGTACCTGCGATAAAATGTTATACAGTGAACCATATTCAAGTACGAATTTTGGTAACTCCAGAACTGTGCTTGCATACATGTACAAACAAAACTACATGTAACTGTTCCGTTGGTAGTCCTGATTAAATAAGAATAAATACAATTGTCGTAAAAAAACATTCAAAATTTAGCCTAGGGTTGCTTCAATAAGGCTTGTGGTTAATAGGAAGTTACATGCTACAATAGGTGGTCGGTAGGTTTGGATATACAAAAGAATATTTTAATGTTTTGAAACTAGTTTTATCACATAATCATTGGATGAACCATAAAAAGGGTCTGAAATATATTGTACAGATGAACCATTGATAGGGTCTGAAATACATTGTACATATGAGCTTCATAGGGTATGAAATACATTGTACAGATGAGCTATTCATAGGGTCTGAAATATATTGTACAGATGAGCTATTCATAGGGTCTTAAATATATTGTACATGTGAACCATTGACAGGGTCTGAAATACATTGTACATATGAGCCATAGGGTATGAAATACATTGTACAGGTGAGCTATTCATAGGGTCTGAAATATATTGTACAGATGAACCATTGATAGGGTCTGAAATACATTATACAGATGAGCCATTCATAGGGTCTAAAATACATTGTACAGATGAGCTATTCATGGGGTCTGAAATATATTGTACATATGAGCCATTGATAGGGTCTGAAATACATTATACATATGAGCCATTCATAGGGTATGAAATACATTGTACAGATGAGCTATTGATAGGGTCTGAAAATCATTGTACAGATGAGCCATTCATAGGGTCTGAAATACATTGTACAATCAAAACTGTCTGGTATATTGCATCTGTAATTTAACATAGTCAAAATACTTTTTAAGATTATGTAATTGATTCAATATAAGCTACTTTGAAGTTTCTTAGATTTCGGTGTATATTTCTGCGTAAAATGTTGGGGTGTAAATACCTTCGAGTATAAGGTTTTATAGGATGTAAATGAAGCACAGATCCCAAAGGTACTTGGAGTCGTTGGTATCAGTTTTTCTTTTCCCAAATTGTCGACTTTTTTTTTTTATCTGTGGCAGCATCCCTTCAGCTACTTCGTGTGGATTTTTCATATCACAATTCATACGTTATGTCAAGGCTAGCCGTAACTACGCAGACTTTTGGTATCGATAGTGCTAGAATTCTTACAATTAGGCTTTTGGAACAAGGTTATGCTGCTACAAGATTGAAGTCATCACTTCAGAATTTTTATGGTCGTCATAGTGAACGGTGTTATGGTGTATCCACCTGCACCAGGGGAGCTGATTTGTTTAATGTGTCATAGTTTTTATTTCCTTTTTTTCGTCTACCCTGGACTTGACTTTTTAAGAGTAAGTCAGCGGGTGTTTCTAGAAAGAGGACGCTTACCCTACCGGTGCACCCGGTTCATGCTTCCAGTGTTTAGTTGAGTCCGAGTTGCTCATTTACTTTTGTTACCTTGTATGTATTATTGTAGTAATTTTATGTTTTTTGTTGTGTGTGTGTCTGTTTTCTATGTCTAGTTTTTTCCCTGGATTACATTCTTTTGATTCTTTTTGAAACTTGGTTTCCGTGATTACTGTACCATAACAACTTCATATCTTTACCTTCATGCTGTTCATTTGAAAGTAAATTTCCAACTTTTGTATATGTTATCAATTATATTTGCATTGTTTTTTTGGACTCTGATATGTCATTTTCCAAAGTTTCGTATATCATGTATATACAATTTACAATTACAGAGTACATAATTAAAAAAGGGGACCTCAATTGAATAAAAGGAATGGACCTTAGAAAAGACAGCACTTCATTTCGGCTGAAAGTGTCTGTAATATTGCATTTTTAATCCGTATTATTCTGCAAATTACGACGAACTTTATCATTTATACGTTTGAAACATTTAATTTATATTTTTGTTGAAATTTCATTACCCCCACCTCCCCGTTTTCAGTGGGATTATTTTTTTTTCGTAATTGTGATGTATTGTCAAAGAGATATTCCTACTTAATATTGAATAGTTACAGAAGTAAAACTAAGCTTCTTTTTTGTTATTTTAATATAAAAAATAATGAAAAATGCATTCTTATTTTTGTGACTAACAGATTTCATTTGATTTTATTTTTCAATGACTTCTGTTGACCTCTGTTGACCCCTGAGATTTGATTTATATAAACAGAATATTATACGATTTAAGGCTTTGAGCTACTTGTACTCATTAAATTTAATTGATAATGTACTGAAGTATCGACCAACCGGAATATGCGAGGCTTCATATAACACATGTGCACATGATGTGCGTCGGCGTTCAAAATTCAAACAATCATATTCTACATACGCCATTTCCGAAATACGTCAGTTCGAACATATAGATTTTGAGCCTTGAATATTTCGACAGATGATCGCCATATATAGGGTGTCGCTGACGCCTGTTCCTTAATATAGATGAACCTTTTGTGGGAACTAATTTCTCTGATGGATAAAAGATCTTGAAACCTAAAACTTTCAAATTTCGTATTTTGACTAAAATAAGTCTATTAATGTCATTTGAGTATATAGGGTCAACTTCTTCTCCGTACCTGTGTATAATGATGTTTTGGGGCCAGCTGCAGCCTGCCCTGTGGAACAAAGGTTTCCTCGTCGATCAATGAAGACCGATGGGTAGCCTTGGGCTGACATTTTCATCCAGGTACTTTGTTGTCCCTTTGACATCAAAACTATACCTATTCTCGTTATATTTGACATATCATTACCAAAGCTTTTATTTTTGAAAACCCGTTGCAAAAACAAAAAAGAACAAAAAACAAAACACAACAATGCTTTCGTTTCCATTTTTGAATTTATTCATGATTTTTATTCATCCTATCACTCCGGAAGATATCCTGAATTAGAGAAAAATACACAACAGTGTAAACATAGTTTTGAAGTGACTTGGTGTGTAAATGGGTCTCATTTGATTAAAAAAAATGAGCTTAATCTTTTAAAACGTTACACACTGTATAGATATGGAGCATGTCATAGATATGGAGCAAAAGCTGAACCTGAAGGTAGAAAACCTGTTAGTCCCTTTTCGACAAGACTATTTTATTTTCAAAAGTTAGAAATATTAATTCTTAAATGTAAACATAATTATAAAGAAATGCGTAGTCTTGCTCAGTTGTGTTGTAGATGAATGATTATTTAGAATGATGTGCTCTATTTTAATAATGATATCTTCAGGAGTTATTATGATTTTTTTTAGAAAATAAAAGTATTTACGAATCTGGTCTTTCGCATATATAATGTTCCTGAGAGGTACAGGAAACGTCAGACCATTTCCCATGGTAAATCCCAGTCGCTCCAGCACAGTTTTCTTCATTTTGTCCATTTGGTTCATATGGTCCCCAATTTGTTAACGTTAGTTGTGTGTCGTCAAAAACATACTGCCAATG
The DNA here is from genome assembly GCA_037379345.1 of Perna viridis. NCBI lineage: Eukaryota > Metazoa > Mollusca > Bivalvia > Mytilida > Mytilidae > Perna > Perna viridis. The sequence goes on from CM074520.1 coordinate 27,510,064, forward strand.
ATTTTCTATTGCTATATCATGTATTCCGATCCAGTACTGTCCGTTTCCTTAAGCAAACACATTTTGTACATTAACAAACATTTTAATTTTAGTCATTTTCACCAAACTACAAAATAATGGGATGTTAACAGACTAACATTAAGTACCCTTTGTTCACTACGTATATGAAGCGAATGTTGTTCGATTTGAATTCAATTCATTCCACGTAACAAATCAAAGTTTGATATTTTTAGAGTACAGTAAAACATATCCAAACTGAATCCAGAATTAAAAGAGAAACCTGTCCAAACCGAACTAACCTTAAACCTGTCTAAACCGAACTCCAAACTAACCTTAAACCTGTCTAAACCGAATCCCGAACAAACTTTAAACCTGTCTACACCGAACTCCGAACAAACCTTCACCTTGTCTAAACCGTACCCCGAACAAACCTTAAACCTGTCTAAACCGAACTCCGAACAGACATTAAACCTGTCTAAACCGTACCACGAACAAATCTTAAACCTGTCTTAACTGAATCCCGAATAAATCTTAAAACTTGTATAAAGCAGGAAATTATGAGTTTCTATGTGTCAATTTAAATTTACTTTGACTCTGAATGTCGAAATTAAACACTATTTGCAGGGAAAAATGGGTTCTGTGAAGATATGTTTCACTGTATAATATTACATTTATCTCTTGACCCAAGAACCGGTATCCGCTGTAAATGAGATGTCAAATCTACACAAAAATTAGCGGGTTAACTAATTATATTTCTCTATTCCTGTAACCCATTGCTATATAAGTTCGATAAGGATATGTTTCATATACACTCGCAGTTTCTTAGGGCTAGCTTAGAACACATTGAAAAAGACAATACCATCAAATTTACCAACATTAGAAATAATGCAAATTTGAAGTAGTGATGTCAGGTACTAAATATGCAAGATTTGATGTAATGCAATACTAAAAATAACAAATTAACAAAAATAACACATATAACAAATTTCAATTTGAAGTAACACTTAAAACGCGATCGTCAAGGACGGTGTTAAACAAAACAATCAACCAATCAATTGAACGTTTACATTATGTTACAACATGCAGAATATGTGTAGAAATATCCTGTAAAATATTTTAGATGTAGTTCAGAAACTGTGCGAGGAGATGGCCGGACAAGCCATATAGCCCTATTTCTGAGTAAAATGAGTAAGTGTAACTATCACCAATTTCAGTAATATTTCACGAAAATCAAAATCCTTTGCCCCTGCACACATCATGTGTAGAAACATTCTGTAAAATACTTTAGAATTAGTTCAAAAACTGTACGAGGAGATGGCCAACCAAGCCATTATCATGTGTAATCCGGACAGACGGAAGAACGAACGGTCAGGGGTAAATTAATATGCGGGTAAAATACCCCCCCCCCTTGACAGCTTGTCGCGAGGGCGTACAAAAATCCATTTAACTATGTGTATGAACAAACGTATGACATATTGCAGTAAGAGGGTGCAACGGTTTCATGTGCACTTTCCAAAATATTTTCTTAAAATAATTGTTCAATATTCTGATTGCACAATGCATAATTTTGTCCCAAGTATTTCAAAGATTCAATAATCACGATCTAATGAAAACCTTTTTTTAGAATTCATGACTACGGTCTCGGTTTACATCACACATAAATTATTTTTACTCGTACCATGGTCATCAAGCTTGAGTATTTCGGAAGTAATGAAGTCCATCTCAGCTTTTGTCCTTGGTTCTGCTAGTGTACCATATAAAGCTGTACAAGTGCTCTAAAAATTTTAATTCAGATTTAAAACTATTTCTGTTCATACTTTTTTAACCTTGAATATTAAATGTAATGAGAAATAATAATTACTATCTAAAATTCAGATAGCGATTTGATATCGGATGGTAAATGCCAAATTTCAAAGTAGCATTAAATGAACAATTTGTTTTGGTGGTTGTTAAATGTTGACCTTTTAAATTCACGTGCTCAATAATGTAACAATTTTGTTTTTTTAATATAAAACACGTGTCCATAAAAATGCACTATACTCAAATTCAAGTAAAGTTTCTGGAAAATGATATTGAACGCTCATTAGACGAAATAAGAAATGGAGACTGAACTTAGCAGCAACAAATACGATTAAAACAAAGTTCAAAACACCTTCGATATAAAAGTATAAACACAAAATATCATATTTAATATCAGCTTTAAAGTTAAAGTGAATTATGTCCAACGAACGACATGTAAATCTACATATGTACATAATAAAGCAAATACATATTTTATACCTGTCCTCCCGCCCATGTATCAACTGGTCTGGAAAATAGAAAGCAACGTTCATCAAATTGTACCCATCCAGATGGACAACCTTAAAAAAAAAATTCAAACTGCATTTACCTTCAATATGATTAGTACAGTCCTACTGTGTATTCCAATAATTGATTTCTCAAACCGAACAGTTTTTGTGCGGCACTACCATTTGTTAATGCAGTAAGCTCTGCTCCTTGACCAACCCGTCCAGTCCGTGTTCATGCTTATTAGTTTTGTAATGAGGAGAAGTGATGTCTCGTGCACATATAACTAAACAAAATTTATATGGTTAAGATTTTCAGCTCAGGATAAATGAATCTACAACACTGGCATATATCAAAAGAAGAGATATCTTTTTAAATTAATTATCATATCGTACGAAAGTTCTAATATGACTTACTTTTGCAATGAAACACGAACAATGACACAAATGTGGATGCGGTACTGATTTGCAAATACATTATATATCTGCACTTGAAAGTATCTCGTCATTAAATGATTAATCAGGAAAGGTAGTTTGGTATTAGTTGATCTTATCTGAAAATTTCAGCTCTAATGTCCTAATGCACTTTTGTTCCTTTTAACTACGCCCGGGCACATTAAAAATTATTGTTCATTATTACTTCTCTGAATCTGAATACAAGACATATTGAAAAAAAGTTAATGGTCTTGTATTTCCATGGAAAATATGATACAAATCAACAAAAATATGAATATTCCTATCTGACAAAACATTGAAATTAAAACAGCTTTTAAGTGTAAAATTTTTGGAACTTTTTGATACATTGTAACAAGATTGCAAATAAGTTTTTATGTCTCAATATTTTCCTCTCGACTTCATGCAGACAAGTTTGTAGGGACATATCTAGAGTTATGTAATTTTAAGATTAATCGCCCTAGCAAAAAATCTAAGACCACTGCAACGAGCTTGTCAACTATAATGGCGTTTCAAATTCACATTTTTTACTTTTCGTAATTTAGTTTTCAGTTTTTAGGACATGACATAAGAACTCTGCAGGAGATTTTAGGAAGGAAAATATCCGTACACGCTCATTGTTTGTGAGTAGTATTCCTTTAGATTGGTCCTGTGTGTGAACAGATAATTGGAATATCTAAGGGAATCAACTGTGTTCAAATCCTGGATAATCTATTTTTATATTCATGGGAAGCTATATTTGCACTATGGCTACCACAGAAAGAGAAAAGCGACAAGCGGAGTCCTCAGATTTCAGTTTCCGTTTTATCTAAAATATTTGATTTCTGAGCTGTCATATTTTCATTACATAAATTCGATCTGCCAAAGAGACAACTGATACTCCCACTTTTGTTTCATGCATAGACCGTTTTCTATGCATATATGAAACATGACTTTTGAAATGGAAACTTTATGAAAAGTGATGATTTTACCTTTCACATTGTAAAGTTTGCCTTTCTATATTTGTCCATTGTGCTGGACGCGATTTTCAACAAACGATCGGTATACCGATGGGAACAAATTGTGCTTTTCTTGCTGACATATTCATTTATTCTTATGAGGCTGACTTCATAGCTGATCTGATCAAAAAGAAGGCACAACGTTTAGCTAGATCCTTTAATCTCAGTTTCCAGATGACGTATTATCGTTATATAATTCTATTTGCGGGGATTTTATACATCGCATCTACCAAAAGAACTTGAGATAAAGGATACTACAGACACTGTGAAGTCAGTCTCATATCTTGATCTACACTTAGACGTCGATGATAAAGGAAAACTTTTGACCAAACTATACGTTAAGCGCGTTGTCATTCCATATTGTCAACTTTCTTTTCTTCTGTGGCAACATCCCTTCGGCACCTGCGTGTGGGGTTTTCATATCATAATTCATATGCCATGGCTTCCTGTGTATACGCAGACGTTTTGTATCGCGGTAGACTTCCTACAATTAGGGTTCTGGAACAGGGTTATGTATCTACAAAGCTGAAGTCATCACTACAAAAGTTTTATGGCTGTGATTGTGAACTCGTTGATCGTTACGGTGTATCCATCTGCACCATGGGTGCTGATTTGTTCAATGTGTCATAGTTTTGCTTTCCTTTTTCGTCTACTCTGGACGACCTTTTATGAGCAACTCGACTGGTGTTTCTAGGAGCAGAGAACGCTTGGTCTATGCACCCAGTTTTTAGTGGAGTCCGAGTTGTTCGTGTTACTTAGTATGTATTATTGTGGTTATTTTATGTTCTGTGTTGTGTGTGTCTGTTTCCCATGTCTGGTCTTTTCCCTGGATTGCATTTGTTTTATTTCCGCTAGAATTTTGGTTTCCTTAATTAAACTCTTATTGACGAAATAAAAACATCTCATTCCTATGGAGGAAACAATTCAAAGTTGCCCTGTCAGTGTTATACATGTGATTTCTACACCGACTTTGGTCGTATAGAAGGCATACTGCCAAAATGATATTGGTAAGTTATGTCTTCAGTCTGTGTTGATGTCATCACTGCAAAAGTTTAAATCTTAGTAAAATAGAATTATTTTCAGAATCTCTGTGTTTCCCTTTTTAATAAAGCTTTCAAACAATCATTAAAGTTTAAATGCGATTAGCCGACCAGGAAGGTCATAAGAACAGGAAGTAGAATAAAGTGTTGTTTGATCGTACATGTCATGTTATTCCAACCGGGACGCACAAGTCATGATGTCTCTCCTGTTTTTTTTAGTTCATACTGTGCTATAGTTTTTTAGTCCCGTCAAATTGTTCTTATCTACAGTTTTCGTATACAATTGTAGATATATATTATTCTTTGCTCTACATTGAGTATGTATTTCCTGGCATGTCTTGTGATTCTTTTGACTCTAAACTGTCTTTCAGTTTTGATGCTTCAGTATTTGTTACTAACATTGTCATTTGATATAATAACATGCAGTATAATATTTTGGTTTTCTATGATTAGTTTTACATTTTATTTTATTCAAGACGTTTCTCGTTCATCCAATGGCTTTTGTGAAGACCTTTGTTGCATTCTATGAAAAATCATTTTACGTAGAGAGAAAAATATTCGAAATTTTTTGTTCAAGCTACATTTATTTGACAGGCAAACAAATTACTTTAAGAAGTTCCTCAACATTTTTATTGAGGTTTCTCATCCAATTACCTCGGTAGATAATCTGGAAAAAAGAAAGAAAAAAAAAAAAAAAAAAACCAAAAAAAAAAAACAAAACAAAACAAAACAAACAAACAAACAAACAAATACAATGATATCGGATTCAATAACCTGCTTGTATGAATGTGAGAATATTGAACGAATTTACATAATCATGAACAAATGAATGAATAAAAATAAGTTACGCATTCAAAAGTAAAAAGAAATATGAGGACATCAAATACTCGCATTTTCGGAACAAAAATTATAACCGTATACAGTTACAAAAAAAGCAATATATGTTTTCATTTATTCCAAACATATTTAGGTTTATACAAAAATATGTATCTGTGCACATTATAATCATTGAAATATAAGTATATATTTTTTTTTAAATTCTAGAAAAATTGTATCTATACAGAAATTAAACAATGATAAAAAATGCATATTTTGTATAAATGGCATGTCATTTACTTGCTTCAACATTTAGGATAAACATATTTACGATTCAGGTCGTTCGCAGATATAATGCAGTAGTCTAGTACACAAAAAATCTGCTCATTTTCCTCCATATTTAGTTGTTGCCCCGACACAATTTTCTGTTACATTGCCATCGGGTTCATTGTTGCCCCAGTTTGTTATTATCAGCTGTTCATCGTTCGAAAGATACTCCCATCGATTTTCAATAGCGATATCGTTGATTCCAATCCAGTAGTGACCAACCCCTAATTATTAAAAAAAAAATGAATTTAAGAGACTTTCTATGTAGCAACATGGCAAATCCTAGTTTGGCGAGACAAAGTACATCAAGTTTCAGTATTTGTTTTTGGTTACAATTTAATGTTTTATTCATTATGATGTCATTAGAGATCAGACATTATCTGTATCAAAAGGGACAAGATTATATGTAGAAAGTGTTCTACAAAGCAATTTAATTATGAACAGATTAAGAAGTTATTTCTCTTTATTTAACAATGACTCAGTCAATTCAGACAACTTTAGTAAATCACAAACCAACATTCATTATTTATAATAGAAAATATGAGTTTGTGAATTTTAATGGATGAATATTTATTTTAAACAAAATTGGCATGTGACATCGACTATCTGTGTCTTCAATACACATGCTCCTAAAACGTGTTTTGAAATATAAATTTTCGACATCATTTCTGTACCAAAGTAATGGGGTGTTGATGCTATTTCACTTTGAAATATCTGTATCAAGCCATGAAAGTAATAACTAGTATTATTTGCTCGGTTTATCCTTACTTTGACCTGTTTATTTACTACTAGTATTCAAAATGAATAATATAAGTTGTGGCGTGGCTAAACTAAACATACATGCGAAAACAAAAAGTAAAAAGTAGCCACTGTGACATGTAAAAGGTAAAAGGTAAAACAGATAGTAAATACAAATAAGATATAAACAAAGCGTGGAAAAAAGACGAAAAAGAAACCCATTTTTCGGCAATTTAGCCTTGCTCAGGGGAGAATTACCCTTGACGAAAAGAAAAACACAAATAGTCAGCCACTTACTTATTTGTAATTACATGACAAATTGAAACGAAAGCAGTATCTAAACAAACTTATTTCATATACAAATTAAATTATCTCAATGTAGTTCTTCCACCGGTATTACCCTACCGGTGCACCTGGTCCATGCTCCCAGTTTTTAGTGGAGTCCTAGTTGCTCATCTGCTTTTGTTACTTTGTATGTATGATTTTAGTTACTTTATATTCTCTGTTGTATATGTCCGTTTTTTTCCCCAGGATTACATTCTTTTGATTACCGCTATAACCTTGGTTCCCTTGATTATTCTTTCCTTCCTTTAAGCAAAAACAGCTAAATATATAATTTGTTGGTGTTTCCTCTCAAGACAATGAAACTCCTATTTGACATTTAATAACAACTCGAAGGGTGATACTAGAAAAGCAGAGTACGCTTACCTCACCGATATACGTCGTTCTTGATCCTATTTTTGCTTATTTACATTGTTTTATATGCGTGTTATAATGGCTATTACATATTATTTATTGTGTTGGTCTATTTCCTTTGTTCAATTCCTATCTGTAACTTAGGTGTGTTTGCTCACCGTTTTAATCACCTATCTTGTCCCCTTGATTTCCCCTTCTATAGCAGTTCAAATCAAGTATTGTTACAGAGGACGCTTACCCTACCGGTGCACCTGGTTCATGCTCCCAGCTTTTAGTTGAGTCCGAATTGCTCATTTGCTTTTGTTACTTTGTATGTATGATTTTTGTTTCTTTATGTTCTTAGTTGTGGATGTCTGTTTTCCATGTCTGGTCTTTGTCCCTGGATTACATTCTTTCGATACCGCTATAACCTTGGTTGCATTGATTATTCTTTTTCTTATCATCAATGTTTTGGATTCCGGCAGTGACCATTAGTTCCCTTGATTATTCATTACCCACAGACATACCAGCAGTGTTAGAATTCGTGGTTATTTAGTTTGAAAAAAACACATTTAACACTACTACAAACGCAGTAAAATAATAATAGGATAATTAATTGGAAAGAGTGAATAACCAAAAAAATTTTCGACTGCCGAAGAACACCTAGATTTAATAATTGTTAAATACGCAAGCGTTCTTGGCATGAGTGATCATAGTTTGGCTATTAACGATAACCAATTGGTTATCCTATTTATTAAATAAATTTCCTTCATAGTATATCAAAATTTTCAACATAAAGTTTGCATTGTGACGTTTTTGGCAGGAGAAAGTGCAGGAGTGAAATTCCGGAATTGGTATCACAGTGTTAATTATCGAAATTTGTTACACCTGAAACATTCGATAAAACACTGCTATCTATATAATAATTTGCGATATACTTACCGTGCCCATTTAAATTATGTAACTCGCCTGCTATAAAATCTAACTCGGCTTGAGTCCTTGGTTCAGTAAGCTTTCCATGCATTGCAGAGCATATACTCTGGAATAAAACGATTATTATCTTTTTCTTTTAAATAATACTGGTAAAATGGAATAGACATTTAACTTTGCAAAAAGTTTAAATCTCAGTACATGTCTTTAATAATTAAAAATGTTTTCTATTGTACACAAATTGTTGTTATAGCTCCATATGAAAAAAACGTAATTTATTCCATTGATAAATGATTTTTATTTTTTGGTCAAAAAAAAAAAAAAAAAAAAAAAAAACAATATATTTATAAAAAATATAATTATTTTGTTTGCGAGACACCTCTGCTCCCGCCCATGTGTCTGTTGGTTTTGCAAAAAGGTAACATCGCTCATCAAACTGCATCCAACCAACAGGACATCCTAAATAGTGGAAGATAAAAAAAAAACATATTGAACAAAATGCAAACTTATTTCAAACGGACAGTAGCTGAACAGAACTACGCAAAATAACATAGTACATAGATATTTTCATTGAACTAGGAGGTTTGAGTGTATGTTTATCTTAGAATCAAGCATATCTACTCATCCGTTAAAAAATGACCCACTCGTATTTCAAGGTTAATCATAATATTACAGATCTGATTTATTCTAAACAATAGTCAATATGAATATAAAAAAAATATAAAAATCAATAAAAATGAAATGACAATGTCAAGGCAAAAACCGGAAAGTTGGAAACAAAGGTCTGGACTATATATATGTTAAACCAGGTTTAATATCGCGCTAAACCTCAAAAACGTTATTGCTTCCAGTAATATTGATATATGAACAGGCAGAAAAAATTGCCACCAGGCAAATGTGGTGAAGTAAGTACCGAAAACAGGATGTAGATACACAAATGATTTCATGAAAAGCAATTGCCTATGTTCTGTTTGTATAATAGCATAATTACCTCCAATGTATTTTGAAGATATGACAATTACATTTTGAACAACGACGAAGAAAGGTGACAAAGTTGGTTTTTTTCATAAGCAACGCGATAGTAAGAATTAGCAAATTCAGTAATGTTTTCCAAAATAGAATTGTCCACGTTTGGATATATTGAAATACTTCTCATGCTTTGCGATGTTTTATAAAAAAAGAAAGAGATATCTATAACTGAAAATATAAGTAATACAGATAATTTTCCATGCTACAGTGGAACTTATCTAAATTAGAAAATGACTAACCTTCACAATGAAATAGACACAATGACACGAAAATGACAAACAAAATTATCTTCAGCGACATATTTCTTATCTCATAACTACGTACATGAGACATGCTAGTAATATCGTACATGTATTTCCTTACAAGAGTCATGTTAACCTGTGTTTATTTCCACTGATTCAGAATTTAATAAAATAAAAAGCATCACTTAAAGCTCAATTACTATTCACAACACAACATACATTTTACAAAATTCAATGCATTATTATTACGGCATACGATGTATCGTCACCATACACGATTTTTCAACGTGTCATAATTTTCCTTCCCCTTCCATTATTTGAGTTTTCATAGCACCTTGACCGGTGTTTTAAGAAAAGCAGAGGACTATCACCCTACCGATGCACCTGGTCCATTCTTCCACTTTTCAGTAGATTCCAATTTGCTCATTTACCTTGTTCCTTTGTACCTATTATTTTGGTTATTTTATGGTCTTCATGTGCTTGTCTGTTTTCCATGTCTGGTCTTTGTTCCTGGATTACATTCTTTTGATTTCCGATAGAATCTTGGTTCCCTTGTTTACTCTACTATAAGAGCCTTAGTTCGTGGTCTACTTCATGTGATTCATTTGAAAGAATTTCCAACCTTTATATTGTATGATTTATCAATAGTATTTGCATTGGTATTTTAATTCTAATATGTCATTTTTCAAAGTTCCGTTTATGCAATTTACAACTACAGAGTACAAAATAAAACAAAACACAACCGTTATTGAATAGAAGGAATGGATCTTATAAAAGACAGCTCTTTATTTATATTGAAAGTGTCTGTAATAGTGCATTGTTAATTCGTATCATTCTTCAAATTGCGACGAACCTTATCATTTAAAACAGAAACAACCTGTTTTGCATCTTTTTTTGACCTACATCTAAAATATGACAACAGTGGTCATCTCAGCATTAAGATTTATGATATTTTAATATCATAAATTTTCTTTACCTCTGTTGCTGTATGCCTTCATCTCCTGCATATGGTGTTTATATTTCACAATTGATTCGCTATGCTTGAGCAAGTACTAACTACTCTGATTTCCTTGAACGTCATAAATATCTGCGTACAGACTTCTGGTATGAGGATATGCGTCTTAAAAGGTCTCTTACAAAATTCTCTTTAGATATCAGTCCTTAGTTGAAACATACTCAGTTTCTAAAACAATGAGTAATGATTGTTTTTTGAAAAATGTTCTTTGTGCTGACGTGACCACTGATTTACCGATTATGACAATATAGCATGCAAATGCTTTTTAATCAACACTGGTATAGTCACGCCGCAATGAAAGAGAGAAGTTTAGCCGCTATAAAGCCTAGGTTTAACCCACCATTTCGTCTGGAGAACCTGTACTAACTCAGGACCTTTGCGGTACCAGCTGCTCCGGTGGTATAATATAAAATTTGCAAGATTCATGTTGGACTTGACTTGATCATGAATCGGATTAGTGTTAGGTAATTTTGTTGTTACCCTTACTAACACATGCTTGAAATATTTAGTTCATATTATTGTCGATACTTCTTTAACTCCCCTTTTCCACCCCACCCCCCGTTTTCAATGGGGTCACTGCTGTTCGATTTTTCTGTGAAGATTTTTTTGTTCTTTTCTCGTAATTGTGGTGCTCCCTGTGTTGTCCTGTCAAAGGGTTTGGATATTCCTACTTTAGTTGATTTAGTTAATTGAATAGTTGCAGCATTACAGAAAGTAAATCTAAAGTGTTTTTTTTATTTAAACCTAAAAAATATGACAATGATTTGAAGTTCAACATCACATCCTAACCGCATACGCCATTTCCGAAATACGTCACTTCCAACAGAAAGATTTTAAGCCGTGAATGTTTGGACAGATGATCTACACATAAAGGGTGCTTGACGCTTCTGCCTTAATATTGAAGAACGCTAATTTCTATGATGGATCAAAAATGTTGAAACCTAAAACTTTCAAATTTCCTAATTATTACTGAAATAAGTCTATTTTTGTTACTGGAGTATATAGTAGCAACTCTATCGCTATATGTTTAGGGGCTAGCTGCAGCCTGTTCGTGGTATGAGAGGTTTCTCGTCGTTCATTGAAGACTAATGTGTGGTCTTCGGCTAATATTTTCATCCTGATGGGGTTGTTGTCTCTTTGATATCTACACCATACCTTTTCTCGTTTTATTTGATATATCAATTCCAAAACATTTATTTTCGCAAACCCGTAGCAATGCAAGTCAACATTTATAAACTGAACAAAAAACCAAAAGCCAAAAAGAAAGCATTAGAAAACAAAAAGAAAACAAAACAAAACAAAAAAAAAGAAACAAAAAACAAACAAACAAACAAAAAAAAAAAAAAAAAAAACAAAAAAAAACCAAAAAAAACCCCAAAAAAAAACAAAAACGAAACAATGCTTTCGGTTCCATTCCTTTATTTATTCATAATTTTAATCATCCTATTACTTCCGACGATACACTGTAATTAGAGAAAAATACATAACAGTTTTAACAGCACAATTTTAAAAATTACTTGGTGTGTACAGGTTCTCATTACAACGTCTTTTTAAACGTTAAACACTGCATAGATATGGAACATTGTAGAAATATGGAGCAAAAGACTTAGGTAGAAAACCTGTGAGTCTGTTTTCGACTAAACGAAAATTACTTTCTAAAAAAAAGTATTGATCCTTAAATGTAAACATAATTATCAAGAAATGCAAAGTCTTGCTCAGCTCGTTTGAATGATTGTGTAAAAAAGTTATATTTATGTTTTAATATATATATTCCGAAGTGTTTTTAAAAATAAAAATAAATATAAATATAGTAAAATAAAAGTATTTACGAATCAGGTCTTTCGCAGATATAATGTTCCTGAGATGTACAGGAAAAGTCAGACCATTTCCCATGGTAAATCGTAGTCGCTCCAGCACAGTTTTCTCCATTTTGTCCATTTGGTTCATGTGGTCCCCAATTAGTTAGCGTTAGCTGTGCGTCGTCAGAAACATACTGCCAATGATTTTCTATTGCTATATCATGTATTCCGATCCAGTACTGTCCGTTTCCTTAAAGCAAATACATTAACAAACATTTTAATTTTTGTCATTTTCACCTAACAAACTACACAATAATGGGATGTTAACGGACTAACATTAAGTACCCTTTGTTCACTACGTATATGAAGCGAATCTTCAATGTTCGATTTAAATTCAGTTCATTCCACGTAACAAATCAAAGTTTGATATTTTTAGAGTACAGTAAGACATATCCAAACTGTATCCAGAATTAAAAGACAAACCTGTCTAAACCGTACCCGAACTAACCTTAAACCTGTCTAAACCAAATTCCAAATAAATCGTAAACCTATCTACACATGGTTTTGTTTCAGTTCTTATGAGTCAGTTTAAATGTAATTTGACACTAAATGACGAAAGTGAACAATTATTTTCATGTGTTAATTTATAGATTCTTCATGTTTCACTTTGTAATATGACATGTATTTCCAGACTTCAGAACTGGAATACTCTATAAACTTGAATCATGTATACATTACCTATATTTCTAATGTTAATTTATGACTCATTATTATACATTATATATATACGTTATATATTTTTAAACAGTAGCGTCAACATTTTCCCAACAAATGTATAACCAAACAAGCATGAGACCGGTACTTGAAAAGAACAAAAAAAAAAAAAAAAAAAAAACAACATGTAATAATGTGTATACAAATACGTATGAAATACTGAAGCTAAAGAGTTCAATGGTAGCATGTGCACATTTAAAAGAAATGACAAATACATATATCTTGAAATAATTCTTCTATATTCTGATTGTAAAATGAGTAACACTGTCCATAGACATTTCAGAGGTTCAGTAATCACAACCTAAAGAAATCATGGCTACTGCCTCGGTTGCAAAAAAAAAGAATCAATTCTACTCTAACCATGGCCATTACGATTAAGTATTTCGGACGTAATAAAGTCCATCTCAGCTTTTGTCCTTGGTTCTGCTAATTTACCATGTAAAGCTGTACAAATGCTCTGAAATTATTTTAATTCAGATTTAAATACATTTTCAATTTTTACCGATTTTTTTTTCAATGAGAAATAATAATTACTATCTAAAATTCAGATAGCGATTTGATATCGGATGGTAAATGCCAAATTTCAAAGTAGCATTAAATGAACAATTTGTTTTTGTGGTTGTTTAATGTTTACCTTTTCATTTCATGTGGTCTATTGGCCAATATTATAACAATTGCCTTTTTGTTTATATAAAACAACTGTCCATAAAAATACACTATGCTCAAATTCAAGTTTTTGAAAAATGATATTAAACGCTGATTAGACGAAATAAGAAATGGAGACTGAACTTAGCAGCGGCAAATATAGGATTGAACGGCTATTTTCGGTCGTTCATGCATGTATGAACGGATCTCTCCACTTCCAAATATTACATGAACGACCGAACTTTGGCCGTTCATTGAGTTTGGAAGTGAAGAGATCCGTTCATACATGCATGAACGACCAAAAATAGCTGTTCAATCCTTGTAATTCTATCCGAGAGTTGAAATTACCCACTCAGCGCCTCAGTCGGTTATACTGATACACTGTGTTTTTGTTTACGCTTCAATACACACACATTCCTTTGCACACGTATGGGAGCGCGGAAGAATACTTACACATAATCGACTGCACAACGACAGGAAAGACAACTAGATGTCATTGAAAGAAAACGAGATGTAAACAATTCAACAGGAATATAATTATGAAGGAAATACAACAAGAAAGAAGTAAAATTACAAGAAGGTATTTACAAGGGCTCAGTCAGACTCAGTTATAAGTTTCTTTCCCCGAACTAAAAATTACTGTCTGTAAACAAACTTGACCGGTAAAATCAATGTGCATGTAATAAACTATTCTTACGCCTATATTATGCCGCTCAGTTCGTTGCCATACTCTTTCGAACCTCCCGGCCGCCATATTGGTTTCAAGGTCACTGGCGTTCATGCATGTATAAACTTTCTGGCAACGACGTTCTCGACCAATCAAAAACGGCTATAAGCATGAATAATTTCATGATTAGAATTATCACGATTGAAACACAAAACACCATTGATATAAACAGTATAAACACAAGGTTTGATTTCAGCTTTAAAATTAAAGCGAATAAGGTCCAACGACGTGTAAAACTACGTATGTGCATAATAAAGCAAATACACATTTTGTACCTGTCATCCCGCCCATGTATCAAGTGGTCTGGAAAATAGAAAGCAACGTTCATCAAATTGTACCCATCCAGATGGACAACCTTTAATATAAAGAAAGTAAAAAAAAAAATAAAAAAAAACAAATACAACTGCATTTAGTTTCAATATGATAAGTACAGTCATACAATGTATTCCAAGGATTGATTTTTCAAACTTCGACCAAAAAGACTGAAATATTACCCAGAATATTTTTTTGTGCTGCACCACCATTTATTAACGCAGTATGCTCTTCTCCTTGACCGATTAATCGAGTCCTTATTCCTGCTTATAAATTTCCAAATAAGAGGAAGTAATGCCTCGTGCACATACAACTTAAAAAAATTAATATGCTCAAGATTTTTCAGCCCAGTATAAAGCAATCTAGAACAGTAGCCTATATTCAATGAAGATAGTCTTTTAAATGAATTATGATGCTGAACAAACGTTCTATTATATAACTTACTTTTGCAATGAAACACAAATGATGACAAAAATGTGAATGCCACACTGATTTGCAAATACATTTTATCTATGTACTTGTAAGTATATCGTCGTTAAATGATTGTCCCAGGAAAGGTAGTTTGGTATTAGTTGATCTTATCTGAAAATGTCAGCTTTGTGTCTTATGGCACTTCTTTTCATTTGAATTTTAAAGATTGTCCATTATAACTTCCCTATACAACTAAATATAAAGACATGGAAAACGTTTATGGTATGGTACTTGCATTGAAAATATGGAAAAAAATCAACAAAAATATGAATGTCCCAGTCCGATCAAATAATTTTTGATAACAAACTTTCAGTTCGAGTCCATTTGATACTTTGCAACAAGATCGTAACATCATTCTGACCATCATTTTTTTTTTTTTTTTTTTTTGGGGGGGGGAGCGGGCAGATTTATGTAACTTTGAGATTAATCACCCCTCCCCCCCCCCCCCCCAAGAAAAAAAAATCTAATACAACTGCGTAGAGCTGGACGACCATAATGGCGTTTCCATACTCACTTTGTTTGACTTGTCACAATTAAGTCTTCTGTATACCGGACATGGAATGAGAACTCTGTAGGATTTTTTTAGGAAGGAAAACGGTCATCTTAACCATCCACGCCCCTTGATTTTGAATAGTATTCATTTAGCTTGGTCCTTTGTTTTATTTATATCTCAAATGTTGTTGTATAATTTTGTTTTGGATTTGACGTTTTCACTTTGATCTATGTGTTCATGTGGTTGCCTTCAATTATATTTTCATCATAGTTACTTACAATCTATTTATTCTGATCTTTTCGCTACTGGTAAATCCTCAAGGTACAATCATTCATTCAAACGATCATCATTATTGTGAGTTTCAAGAAAACATACAGCTGTAACGCCAAAGAGTCTAATTCTTTTAGAAAATAGTCTAGTGTTTTACACAATAGAAAACAACTGATATTTATGGGCATTTAGAGTTTTAAGATTATTGTATAAGTTTTTCAGTAAAAAAGCAAGAATGAATATGATTTTATTTAAAACAATATCAAAATATTACAGTATGAATATGACTTAATAAAAAACAAGATTACAATGTTATAAAACAAATGAATTTTGCATATTTGCAATGATAAGTGTTCTTGTCGTCAGGTCACTCACTGATATCGATTACATGTAGAGAATTGAATCAAAAGAATAAAATATATAATCTTCGGCATCGACATAATTTCGGTATGTTATATTTTATTTTTTATGCGTTTCTAAGATGAGAGTACGGACCTTTTTGTATATAAATACTTCAGCAACTGATCATGATCTAACTACGTTCTCTATTTTTTATATTTGGATTGCGTTTCCAACATAGTTACACTAGACACAGAGACACAGATAATTAAATTACAGAATATAAATCTTAGGATATATAATCAGTGTATAAAAACAATGAATTTAAGATGACCGACGTTTTTCTCAGAGAATACAATCCATTGCTATGATGACGTAAGTCAAGTGCAACGGAATGCCAACAAACAGACACAAAAAGGTTAATTTTATCAAGCCTCTACATTGGCTATCTTATCTATATTATTTAAAAAAAACCAAAATTATAAGTTTTTTCTTGATTTTATTTTTGCTTTGCAATCCAGTTAACTTGTTTACTATTCTTTCAAGCGCATAAACGACTCAACTGGCACAATTATATTGCTCAGAGATTCGTCACTTCAGTAGATCCAATGATATATCTGACTACAATGGCGTTTATGTTTCAATATGATAAGCAACCTCCAGCGTTCAAAAATCTTATTTGTGTGTCAACATGACTGACCTTACCCGTCCAGCACTGCTAGTATTTTGAAAGTAGAAGTAACAACTTAACCTTTCGATGCATCTGATATCAACATCGGGTTTAGTTGTGTGCATTTCCTTTTTGTAATTTGTGGGTATTCTGTGCTTCGAGTTTTGTGCATATTTGGTTTCCAGCTGTTATCTTGTTCAAAGACGTCCTCGTTTACGTTTTTTGTAGAAAAGCTGTGAGCAAAGCAAACATAACGATACTCACTCACAAAAACCATATAGGAAACCCAAGAAGTCATTCAGATTGAGAAACAAATATAAGGTGTACATTTGCATCATGTGATAAAGACTTTTTTAACAAGTTCATCAAATTCAAGTCAGTATTTTTTTCGGAATCCCAGTCATTCTGATGGAAAAATAGAGATGCTCACTGACATCGTATCAAATAATGTGAGTATAAATTTCATATAATTTAGAGGACAAAAACTAGAGACAAGTAACTGTACACTGCTAATTCACAGCAACTATCTCAGATGCTGTGCTGCTTTACTTTGCGATGATATATGTAAACTGTATAACATATTGTAACCATATCCTACATACAATTCTAAAATCCTTTTCTACAGTCATATCGGCAAAAACTGGAGAGACAGTTCAAATTATCAAAATCTAGGTACATGCCACAAACGTTAAAATAGGACAAAATGACATATTTACATAAATAAGCCAGTCTTCTGGTTAATATGTTAATTTTTAAACGTCAAATCTTTACAATGATAAGTTAGTATTCTTTTTGTTAACTACAAACATCTTATGGTTTATTATTTGTTATTAGGAAGTTAAATTTCTAACTAAAATTTGCGTAGGTCTCGAACTGTTTCAAATAATCAAGGACAGCTTCATACAGGAAACGATATTGTTCCTACAAAGGAATGCATACATTAGCAGGACATTTTCTAAATATGGAAATAGATAACATTTAATTCTGTTTAAATTAGCATGTTCGTTTTTTAATTTGTGAAGAACAATAAAGTCATTAGAAATGAAACACAACCCATTGTTTATGTGGATACACTTGGGTATAAGAAGAGCCCATGAGATACTAACATTTCAGTTTATTCTTTGACAACAAAATGTGTCATGCCAGGTATTGGGTACCATGAAATGACAAAGAAGTTAATAATATACAAAAAACCCCATCGTATATATTACAAATTATTTCGATATACTGTCAGTGTCTTATAAGGAGAAACATCTCGTCAGCAGCATTAAAATCAAATATATAGGAAGATCTTTATTCAAAATATAAATGTAAACAAGAAGTACTCAAAACCAAAATTGTAGAAATAGGAAGCCAAATCAATCACCGAGAGGTCCTCTACATTGTTCAAAACAAGAAATGAAGTCACGGTGTTTTGAGTATTTTGAAATATATAATACTACAAACTTCGATATATATGCTAAATAAAATCTGATACATTTTCGGGGTCAGACAAGTCTGTCTATTGGGTTGATAAATACGATCGGGGACATTTAGTCCACCTGCAGTTGCATTGACCCGCTGGTTATCAAAAACAAAAATCACCAATCATATATATTGCAAATTTCGATATGCTGTACACATGTTTCAAGGAGTAATCCTGGTACGTGAAACGGTTAGACATAAGGTAATAATTGGGGTCATTTAAGCCGACCGTTTAAGTTTTGTCAAGGGGTGATCTGCAATATGCAATAGTGATAGCAATATGAAATTTGGAAATCAGATGTTCATTACTTGAAGGATGGTAGAAAATAACACAATCCAAAATATCAAATATATTAATGATTGTGTATATGTACCAAAGTATTAATGATATTATTTAGTGTCTTTTGGTTTTACTTTTTTTATGACTGAATTCGAACGTTTTGTTTGGGGTAATTGTAATTTGGTATGTGTGTGGTTTTGTTGCACTTAAAATACTACAACACTATCAGAGGTCTTCTGTTTCCTCTTAGTTGAATAATAAATTCAACGAGTGTTAACGTTTCTGTGTACTTACATAGTTTGATATAATTTGAGGTCTTCTGTTCCTCATCTGTTTGATGGTGTGTTGTATATCAACATCCTGTTCGATCCTCAGTTTTTCTATGACAGTCGAAATTACACAGTACAGTCCACTCTTGTCACACCCATTTCTGAAATATTTACATGAAATGTTACTTAATCCCAATACATTGACCATTTTAGCTATTACATTCATATATGATAAAAATCAGTTTGAAATTCAAAAAAACATAACACACATAATCCGAAGACCTTTCTAAACCAGACCCTTCATTTTTTAACCGGAAACCTGTAGAAACAAGCTATTTGAAAGTCCAAAAGAGAGTTTAGATATGTTTTACTCTACAATGTGAATTGATTGTAGTGATTTGCATTGCAAGAAAAAAAACTTCCAAAATATATCAGTTCCTTATTCTGTTGCTTCAAACGAAATTATTTTCGATAATTCATACTGTTAAACGAATTCGGTACTTTCACCCTCAGACCTTTTCCCGCCAATACGTCACAAAACGGCATAACATGTATATCAATCCGTTTACAAAATTTAGCTTTTATCTTGAGTATAGCAATTTTAGTAAATGTAATCTAAAATAATTGTAGTTCAGTTTTAAAAATACATTGATTCCTTTTTTACTTACAGACAATGCACAAGTAGGGGCCCTTCCCCACTTTCCCTTCTATGGGCCTCTTCAATGTCAGTTATAAAGGAGAACAAATCTCCGATGTTGTTAGGAACGGTTTTCTTGTCATTCCAGAACATTTGTTGGAAAAGGGTCACTCTTTTTTGTTCCTTTAAAAGTTATTTAAGTCTAGGTTTCAATGGATATTTGAAGGTAAACAATGAAAAAAAAAACATATACACATGTGCCTTTCCTTTTGGTGCATATAATATGTTAAGAGGATAACATAATTGTATGTTGCTCTATAGCATTTCTAGAAAACACCAACATTCCTGACAGTGTTCAACTCCATTTTTTATTCTAAAAGATGGTACACATCCTCTTTCGTGTTGCTATGATATTCCAAGGTGAAATGGTACATAAAAATGACTTATCAAACTGATAATAAGGGAAAGATACATTACAGCGTTACTTTAAACAATAAAGCAGTTACGAAAAAAAGCACCACCTCAAATGCGAGCGAATTATTCATTAACTAAAATCAAGAATCATGGTTCCCTTGATTACTCCTACTCATGTTTTGCGCTAAAACCGAAAAGTGGGTTTTCTTGTTTTGTCCACGTAATCAATTAAACCTGCAATGATTTTGAAGATTTGTTCACGTTGAAGACACAATTAAAATCAGAAGTACTATCAAATGTATGTGGGTTATTTTGACAGTTGTAAATTATGGTGATTTTGATGCCAAATGGCATCTGATAAATCTCGTTCTTTTTTATTCTGTTGGATGCAAACTGATACACTAATTACTTATGCCCTTAGGACGTTTACCCTACCGGTGCAACTGGTCCATGCTCCCAGTTTTTAGTGAAGTCCGATTTGCTCATTTACTTTTGTGACTTTGTATATATTGTTTTAGTTTCTTTATGTTTTTGCTGTGTTTGTGTTTGTCTGTTTCCATGTCAGGTCATTGGCCCTGGATAACATTCTTTTGATTTCTGCTAGAATCTTGGTTTCATTGATTACTCTTTTGGAAATACATCCCAATTACAATGTATAACCCACTTGACGGTTTCAGATTTGAAATCTTTACTATATTAATTAGATCATTTGCCATTCAAAAGATAACTCAATAATCATAATAATATACGAACAGTCTGACAAACTTACATATTTAGAAGTTATGGAAATCTCCATCATTAAATAATGATTTGCTCTGGCTAGCTTCTTCTGCTTGATTTCAAACGGTCCTAAAACTAAATTTTTATCTTTTTGCTTAGGCCAGTACACGTCCTGTGAAATAATTGCAACATAATTTCATCAAGGATAGCATTACATCTACCCAACATTTTCAAATGCAAGAAAAAATAGCATTCTCGTATTTTTTTGTTTTGTTGCTTTGTATGTATGATTTTAGTTACTTTATGTTCTTTGTTGTGTATGTCTGTTTTCCATGTCTGGTCTTTGTCCCTGGATTACATTCTTTTGGTTGCCGCTGTGGCCTTGGTTCCATTGGTTGTTCTTTCATTAATAAGTAAAACTCTTTATTTAACATTTAGTATTTTACATATTGATATGTGCTAAGTCTTTTACTGCATGCATTGATACATTTTCTCTTTAGTATATAAAGTTCAAATTCAAATATTCCTTATGCGCAAGTTGATATCAATATCTGCGTTGAGGGCGTTGTCTCATAAGAATGATGAGAAATACATTTGTCTCTTTTAATAACACCCAATCAGCAATTACCGTTTGTTCATAGTCAGTATTGAGCATAACGATGACTGAAATGTTGTAGTCAAAAACTAGCCTCCAGAAATCTATAACTGTATTTTCCATCGGCATCTGGGTTACAACAAACGCTCGTCTGCTTTTGTAGCCCTGTAGTGTTTGAATGAACAATAATTTCTGACAGGTTTTATAATATCTTGGAAAACTGTACAATATATAAAAAAACCCAAACATATGGAATATGCTCATATTTTTCGATTGGCATTGGTTTCAATTAAGAGTTAATAATCTCGTCTTATTCAAAGTTCGTGTTGTCGATTTTGATGTGTATCATTCTTAACATGTTTGACAGGAAAAAAAATAACAGAAGTGATGAGATAATAAACTTATTTTAATCTTTGTATATTCAGAAGATCTGTTGAAATAAAAAGAATTGGTTTGGTATTTGTCCTATTCCGTTTTGTCTAGTTGCATATTTTATAATTATAAGATAATCTTAAGAATTTGGTGTCAGATGCATCAGTATTTCAATTCAGTTGCATGGGGTGTTATAATTAGTTGGAGTTTTATTGTTTTTTTTTTTTTATAGAATCTTGATTCCTTTGATTATTCTGTCACAAAAGGCAATGTCTCTAGTTAAGCTGAAAATTAATATATGAATACGTAGACTCCTATATCTTTATTTGCTAAAACAAGCAATACCATCAGGAATAATAATTAAACACTATTATTACGTTCGTATAGTTTTTATTTATACCAATATCTAAGTTATTACTGCACTTTTCTGGCCAAGGACATTCTTCAGTATGAATCCTATCTACACAGGTACTTTAGGACAAATTTAAATTGAGCATTATTATTACAGTAAATGATATTGATAAAAATTTTACTGATTCCTTCTGTGTTGACAAATTTGGAAGAACTCAATGACATTCTCATTTCATTAATTATTCGTTAAAAAGTACGGATTAACTGATTTATGAATGCGTCATATACTGATTATTACATGCCAAAATCTGTATCATATGCCGTATCAACCCGTAGAGCCACCGGTCCAAGAGACAGTATAAGTTGAGGGTTAATACGGCCAGTGATATAGATTATGACATTCCATATGGATGTCATTTCATATATTTGAACGTAACTTCAAATGTATTCTAGGTTTACGGTGTGATATATAGTCTGCAACATTAGGTAAACAATTAAAAGTTTTAACAACTACTTAAAATGTCTAATAAAAGGTTTATTTTAATCTAAATACATATATAGGCACACCTTACCGGCAAGAAAATAGCGTTAATATACTCATTGTGGCCTTCAACAGATGATATCAAACGTGGCATTTCTGATTCCACTATAAAGAAATTAATATCATTATAGCTCAAATTAAACTTTAATTTATATCTATGGAAATAATATTATGTATCTAAAAGTTGCAAAGTTTATATTTAGTACAGGTGAATAACAGCTTTTAGACCATTTAAAGTGTAACTGGAAAACAAGTTTGACAGAATTCAGTCTTATACCCCTCTTTCATTAAAATTAAAAAGGAAAGACAAAAAAATATTACAACACTGGCTGGTTAACAAACTGCAAATAATCATCTCAGTCGATAGAAAATATTTTATACCTGGAATTATATTACTGTATCTATTCTTTTTCCTGTTTTCAGCATTCTTTCCTTTCTCAAAATCATCTTCGTCATGTTTCTGAGGGATCGATGTCAGCAGCTATAATTTTGAAATAATGCTACACATAATGGGTTATAAAAAACGAGATGTTTTGTGCGCTGTATAGTTATCTAGATATCTTCTTACTTTATTGTTGTTGGTTAAGTCAAACATATAAAACATGGTTATATACGATACATTTACCTTACGTCGGTTTTCATATCATTTCATGTAATTGGATTTACTCTTTTACCTAATGCAGGGCGTTTTAAAATATAATATTTAATGTCAAACCCTCTAATACTTACATCATATTCGACGCCTAACTTATGCTTCTTCTTTACAGAATCGAACTTCATCAGATCCTTGTAAACATCAGGGAAATCATTAGTAGGGATCCCACTATAAGGACAGACAAGTGCTTCCAAAACAGCATCGTGCAGAAATACGTACTGGCGCTATTATAACAATATTGATTTTGTCAGAAACAATAGACTCACAGGAGCCTGAATCGCTCATCTGGATAAAATTTGTCTTTCAGGGGCAATACGTTTAAGAAGAAATTGTCCAACAATTTTGACCCAAGAAGACTTTGGTAAGATCATAAGGATCATTTCAACGATAGAAAGTTTCTTTCTATTTATTACAGTTTTCAAGATATTGCCTGGAAACTGTAAAAAAAAAACCTGTCAAAGTCGAAAAAGGGCAATAATTCCAACATGGCTTAACAGATTAAAATGAATCTTTACCACAGATCTTATCATATTAAACACTTTTATTACATGTCAGAATTTGGCTAAACCTTGCGGTTTGGAGATATATACGAAAAATTACTCTCTGACACCTATGTTCTATTTTTAGTAACGGTGGCCTTGTTTTTCGACGGATAAAAATTCCAACATCAATTCTATGATACCCAAGAAACATTCATACCAAATTTGGCTCTTATTGGTCTAGTAGTTTCAGAGGAGAAGAGTTTAGAAAAATTATTAACGAGACGATGGACGCCAAGTGATGGCAATAGCTCACATGGCCTTTGGACACGTGAGCTAAAAATGCCTCAAAATAACTGCGTAGCTGCCATTGTTTTTATTGGAATTGAGAAAAAACGTCTACTGTCCTAGAAATTCACACAGATGGCTGCAGTTTGATTGACCAACTCAGCTACCACCAAAAGAAAAGGCTCTGCAGTTATTTTGAAAAACAAAATCTTGAATCACTGATGTCATTATGATTTTTAAGTAGCAGTCTTTTTAAATAAAAATCAGACAAGTGGTGATTTAAAAGTTATCGTTTTTGATTTGTTTTGATTTGGGTGGTTTTATTGGGAGGTTAATGTGTAGTTCTCCCAAACGTACAGATCCTAATACAGAAAGCACTATTGTCACATAAATATATAGGATTTGTAGACCATCTGATCCATGAGTTTTTCTACACCTAGAATCACCTTAACATATGCAGTGTCTGGATTTATGTGGACTGAGATTTAAAACAGAAATCATAATCTTGTATACATACCAATTTCCGAGGGCAATTATCAATATAAATTTCATCAATAAATTACGAAAGTTATAATTGTTATCCCTACCGTTTGATTTATGATCGTCGTCAATAAAGTCTGCGTTTTATTCTGGGTTAAATCTTTGCTCGCATCGGCAAAACACTACTGAAGCTAGTAATAGATTCAACTTACAGCTGTCTGTACCATGTTGACCCTCTGTCTTCGTAAAGTCTCAACACAACGAAACACGTCAACATAGCCAACTTCATTCGCCTCGGTTACTGCGAAATCAAGAGCTATAAATGTTCCTGTTCTTCCTATGCCAGCACTTAAAAATGTTAAATATGCTTATACGGTAATTAAGGTAATCTTTGTCAGCATTAGTACAGTATACACATTAATATGAAATAAATGCTTCCTTATATTACAATTACTTTTTCTTAAAAATGCAACCAACCGTTAAAATGAGAAATAACTATCAAAATGATCATTTATTAATTAAATGTATACAAATGAACATTCAATACACCTCTGAGTATTGTTTATTCACGATATGTATACATACAGAATCGAAAATGTTGATTTGCAGACAGCGTAACAGGTTTTTTTTTCTCTACACATCATCACGTTTATCTTTTTAAACCGAGTTCTACCTGCAATGGACGATTACTGGTCCTTTTGGTGAACTTTCTGTCGAGTTAACCTTGTGTCGAAAATGTACAAGAGAAGATGAATATTTTGGTACATCTTTGTCTGGCCAAGCAGTAAAATGAA
Source organism: Perna viridis (assembly GCA_037379345.1). Taxonomy (NCBI): domain Eukaryota; kingdom Metazoa; phylum Mollusca; class Bivalvia; order Mytilida; family Mytilidae; genus Perna; species Perna viridis. The sequence goes on from CM074520.1 coordinate 27,535,451, forward strand.
ACTGTATAACAGTCGTCTTTGCTCTTTCCTTGTAACATAAGAAATATTTGATGGTTAATGTCATATTTTTTTAAAATATGAAATTGCATCTTTTGAATAAGTGTTTAACGTAATTCTAATGCAATAGGAACAATTTACCAACGTGGACATTTCTATTTAGTACAGAAATGAATTGTTTAGTTATACCGCCTTTTGAAATAGTACTGGTTTATACAGTGATGTTTTAGTACTGAAATTGACATTTTTGGTAGAGCCCTGTTACAGTGACGACACTAACACATTTATTGTACTAGTACTGTCATAGGGACGACAATTATACTACATTTACTGTACTAGTACTGTCACAGTGACGACAATTACGCTACATTCATTATACTAGTACTGACACAGTGACGACATTTACACTACATTTATTGTACCAGTACTGCAAAGTGACGACAATTACACTAAATTTATTGTTCTAGTACTCAATTTTACGTATTATTATTATTAACATACAGTAAAATATTTTCGGTATTGTGTTTTGAACTGTCTGCAGGTAATAAACTAAATTACTGAAAGAATAGTTTTTAAATGCATTACGAAAATGCTAGTTCCAATACATTGTTAGCGCCTACAAAATATGGATTTTTATACATATTCTAATGGAATTGACGTATAAAAATATTTGATTGCATCATGAAAACGTCATTTTGATCAATTATTTAATATTTTAAAAATACAAATCGAAATTTATCATAACTACCTTTTGCATCTTGATATGCCTGATTGTGAAATCTGAATAAATATCTTCCTTCGTCAATGTTATCACAATTCCGTCAAAGTCATTGGATTTGCCAACATTTTCCGGCCAGTAGTGGTTACATTTTTGCTTTAATGAATAACACGTATGGTCATTGTAAAATACACAAAGAAAACATTATCGTAACTAAGAACATTTTTAATGTTACTGGTTGATTCATGGATCCCATTATTATCAAGTTTCAGACTTCAAATAGAAGTATACAAATGTTTACACAATTTGTTACTTCAAATCATATAAAAGTGTAAAATACCAAAGTGCCTATTAAATAATGAAGCTACAATGACTAGTATACCAACAAAATAAAACTGTATTTTTAATTAATTCATTGATGATAAGAAGGAATGGTTATATTATTATGTTTTTTCATGAAATGCATTATTTGAACTATACCTTGGCCTCCTCAAAAACATTAGTGAGCATTACTATTTTGCAACAATTAACCTGCCAAACCATTTGCCAGAAATCATTGACTGTATTGTCCTGTGGGCCTACATATTTGATATAAAATTATTAATTTTAAAGGTATGATTTATGTTATCTACGTAACATAACAAAATGCAAATAAATTTAATATTTCTTTTTTCATTCATTCCTTGCAAAGCTAACAGTTTTTGCACGTATTTGTAAAGAAACAAAAACTTCATCCCCTAAATGAATTTGCCCTCTAGGGACACATTTCTACAACGATGCTATATTTTGGATTACTTGGACGACGTTGTTCTAAATTAGCTCAAAAAACACTTCTTGGTTCATCAGGTACCGATGTTATCTATGTTTGATATATTACACCTGCATGATTCTTAAAAGAAAATATACTTAAATCATTATAGTTTACAATTTACCTTGTGATGCAATGTATTGTTTCAATTTTCCATAACCCTATAATTAAGATAAAGTTACAAACCGTCACTTATCCAGACAAACTTGTTACTATATTTTGCACGTGTAAGTACAAGACCTTCAAAGAAGATCAACGAGGAAGACGGAGGGCAATTATAAAATTTATCTTTATTAAAACAAAGTAACGATGCTACTTTTTCAATGTTAATGGACAGGACAAAATGATGAGGAAGGTGCCTTTTCATTTTAATTTGTAAACGGATAATGATACAATTTCAAAAGAAATGCGCAAGACTTTGATTATACGAATAATATACATATAAACTTTGTGATGCCTAATCTGTATTTGTACATTCAGTGGTTGTTATCATGCATAGGACAGCTTGTTATAGAATTGAAATTTCGGAATATAGACTTGTTTTCAACTACATTTACTCAAAAAGAATGCCTTAAAGCGTCATCAAAACATTTCAATTACTGAACCTATGAACTAATTTCAAATCAAATCTTTGTTAAACAATAATACATTACTTCACTTCTTCTGGCTTATTTGTAACACTTTATGTGTTAACATTAATAATAAAGCCGATCATTCTACTTACGTTTATATAAGATGCGTTGATATAGTCAGACGTTAGTTCTTTTGTGGTCTTCAGAACAACACGCGTTTCGTCGTCTGTTAAACAAAATGCAAAAAATGTATGAAAAATATAGCAAATATAAATTAAGGATGACAACATGAAACATTGTACCACTCAAGATATATACAGAGTTCTTTAACTTCTATTATTTGGAAATAAAAAGTAAAAAGGGATTTAAGAATTTAATACATCTATCGTAGATACACACATTTAATAAATTACTGATATTTTTTGTTTTCTTTATGTTTCAAATTCCCGTTTTCTCGTTCTGGCTATGTATATTGATTTTGGCGGCTCTAAATTGTCATTTCTGTTTGATGCCGTGATAATTTCTTAGGGCTTAAATAATTATAATGCGTTTAATGTACGTTTCTTTTACCGTGCACGCGTATGCATTAAAAATCGTAAACAATGAAAAAACAAACTTACAAGGGAATAAATGTTTGTACTTATTTTTGATTTTGTTTCGAGGTTTCAGTGCTGCATTTGTTGGGTACTGGAGACCAGTTTTAAATTTCTGAAATATCACATGATTGAATTAGTCTATCTTTTCCTTTTTGTTTTTTTTTCAAGTATTTTAAAGTCAATTGTTATATTTTCTGTTTGTTTTCTATCAACTTAATGTATACAAAGTTTATACTACAAGAATATAATACCCTTTAATTTTGATAAAAAAAGTTCCAAATTATTAGAAAATATACTACACATAATATAAAACTGTTTCCAATATGGACATCGAAAAGTATCGGCATATCCTTACCTTTACTCCCTGAAGCTAGATCTATGAATATATCATGAATATTGTCATTTATTAAGGATTTAAAGATTGCTTCTTTTACGTTATGGTGTATCCATATGCACCATGAAAACTGATTTATTAAACGGCTCTTAGTTTTCCTTTCCTCGTTTGTCTACCCCGGACTTGACTTTTTATAAGCAACTCGGCGGATGTTCCTAGAAAAGCAGAGGACGCTTACCCTACCGGTGCACCTGGTCAATACTCCCAGTTTTTAGTGGAGTCCGAGTTGCTCATTTGCTTTTGTTACTTTGTATGTATGATTTTGATTACTTTATGTTCTTTGTTGTGTATGTCTGTTTTCCATGTCTGGTCTTTGTCCCTGGATTACATTCTTTTGATTACCGCTTTAAACTTGGTTCCAATGATTACTCTTCACTTTACTCAATAGCTGATAAAACACATAAAAAACAGAAACCCAAGCCAATTTATTTGCAAACAATTTTTAGAAGTAAAATAAAATGGAAAACTATCGAAAAAAATGCAAGGAAAACATACTAAAAACTCGTCTTCAAGTTTTCCTCCTTTACACCGACCAGTCCCAACATAGTTACAGAAATCCTTGACGGGTATAGCTGATTTTGATATCTGTGGACCTTCTGAGAAATCATAGTATCCACCATCTTCTTTTAGTTCGTTACTGTAAGTCCTATCGTTACTTGAGTCAGTAATTGCTGGTGGGTGACCGTGTTCATCTTCAACCAACTCAATTCCTGAATAGAATGTTAAAATAAACAAAGTGATACACATTGAAACGGTTTTGCAAAACATGTAACATAAAATGTATTTAACAAAAATGTTTTTGGCTTTTACACAATTATCACAATGAAACTATTCTTCTTCAAAAGATTAAATAATCACAATTTTATGCATGATTGAAGAAAATGTAATATTACATATGACTCTAAATGCCATGTGTACAAAGAATTATCATATATATTAAACCTCATAAACGCTTCCACATTAAAAACTATCTTGGAATGTACCTGATAGTTTAATTTCAGAATATTCGTTGGTGTCGTTTTTGCTTTTGTTAGATTGGTCTTCGTTTTTACTTTTAGGTCGTCTTCTAAAATAATATAGAAAAATGATGACTATGTTCTTTTAACAAAAAGCAGCAGAAACCATATGTTAAGAACACAAAATGCAATAAGAGTAAATATTGGAGTGAAGAAAACAATTGAAATATCAACTTAAATATTGGGACCGAGCATTAAATTCTCACCGGAATTTAACGATTCAATGTTTAGGAAAAAGCCGTTTGGCTAAACGAGCAAGTCATTTAAGACAATTTAAACTACGGTGGGTGTCAATAAAATCGTAGAAAATATTTTTATTCGAATGTTAACAGTATCTTATTTATGTGACGCCGACTATAGTCAATATGTTAGACTATTTAGTTTGCTACCATTAAATGTTTATATACACCGGAAAGAAACCAAATTATCCATAGTTGCAACTGAAATGTATTTAAATTTGGATGTATTGAATCATGCAGTGGTCAATGCTAAGATTATTAAAGTACACAATGTTTTGTTAAATAAAAATTAATAGTTTTCTATTGTTCACTTCAAACAGTGTGCATTCAGAACAACAGAATATTTTACCTTTTTGTGAAAATTATAACAACTATTATTATGACTATAACAATAATGGCTGCAGTTGTACCCCCTCCTATAGCTGCTACAGGGCCAGTACTTTGTTCAGAAGAATATGAATCTGCAAAAACATAAATTGTATACACCAAATGTTGATTTGCTTTAAAAAAAAAACTACCGTTTGTTCCATGCTACACTAAAAATAAACAGTATATCTGAATAGGGTTAAGGAGATACGTTTTTGTTTTTTGTCACTGTTTTAAAAAGGTAGACCTTGGTTAGGGACACAACTCTTGCAAATCATTGGAACGTTTGTATTCAACATTTTAAATCAATCACGTGTAAGCATTAAAGTAACTGGTTGGACTGATTTCATTCTGTTTCAACTGACAACTTGATCGGCTTTGGTGAAATTAAATATGATACAAACATATCACTGATTTCAAAAGTAACGTTCTTTAACCTAGGTCTACCTTCCTAAATACTAAATGCAGTACAGCTGGTTTAAACTTATTTATAAAAACAGAAAATTAATTAATGAATCCCTTCAAATTGTTTAAACAAATTTTGAACATTGTATACCAAACAACTTTCTAAGCGGAATAACGTTAACTGTTCAACAGAGGTTCAAGTAGATACATTTCAACATATTGTTGAACATAAAAACAGTAGTTAGTAGGATAAAAAATACACGTCTGACATATACACCGCCGAAATAGAAAACGACTGTTCGAACGCATTAACAGTAATAATCGTTTGAATAGAACGTTTAATTATGTGAGACCGACCTTTTCCATTGGAATGTTTCATTCTGTCTTTGGATTTTCTTTTTATTTTAACTAAAAAATGGTAAGTTCAAGCACGTTCAAGCAATATCACGAAGAGCAGAATGACTTTTATTGCGTTATGTATACATCATTTATATTGTTTTATATATTTATGTAAAAGAGTAATCAAGGAAAACAGCTATAACGCGTTATTACGCGAAAAAAAAGTCTACGAAAATGAGCTCAATGGGTTTTCGTGGAGACAAGATTCTAGCGAAAATAAACAAAAAATGTTATCCAGGAACAAAGACCAGACATGGAAAACAGAGACACACAACAAAGAACACAGGGTAACAAACTCGGACTCTACTAAAAAACCGGGAGCATGAACCAGGTACATCGGTAGGGTAAGCGTATCCTGATTTTTGATAATCACTCAGCGAATTGCTTATAAACAGTCAAATCAGGGGTAGACGAAAACAATGACATGTTGAATAAATCGGTTTTTATGGTGCATATGAATACACCGTAATGGATTCACGAGTTCATGATGACGACCATAAAACTTCTGTCGTGATGACTTAAATTTTGTAGCAACATAATCTGTTCCAGAAGAATGATTGTAAGAAATCTAGCGCGATACAAAAGGTCGTCTGCGAAGTAACGGCAAGCGCTGGCATAACGTATGTTGTGATATGAAAACTCCATACGCATGTGATAAAGGGATGTTGCCACAGATGAAAGGAAAGCTAATAATACGGATTGAAAAGTCATATAGTTTGTCGTATAGTTTGGTCAGTGGTTTTTCTTTACCATCGATCTCTAAGTATAGGTAAAGATATGAGACTGACTTCACAGTTTCTGTACTATCCGTTATCTCAAGTGCATTTGGGTAGATGTAATGTATCAAATCCAAGAAACTAAGATTGCTTAACGTTATGCTGTATACTGCGGCAACTGAGATTAAATGATCTTGCTAAATGATTTTCCTTCTTTTGAATTTGATCAGCGATAAAATCAGCCTCATAAGAAAGGAATAGGTCAGCAAGTAGAAGAGCACAATTTACATCCCTTGAAATGTCGAGCGTTTGTTGAAAAAAAACCGCGCCAAGCCCACTGGACAAATATGTTGTCTATCAAAACTTCTAACATTTTGAAAACATCTTCTTCTGAATATTTGGACGATGAATTATTTTTTTTTCACAAAGAATGAGAAATCTCTACTAAGAACTGCATATTTGTTTTTTTTTGATGTACCGTTTTTTTTAGAATAAAAACGATGTATATTTTTAACTGAGTATGGGAAATTAAAGTATAAAGAGTAGAAAACATCATAGGTTTTTATGCAATTGTGTTCTGATAATAATTTTGAATTAAGGGTGCCCAGAAGATCTTTCGAAATGTTTAGGATTTACGTTGGGTTGATACCACTACAGGAGTAAGAAGTGTCGTGGTATAACTGGAGACTTTGACCGCTGTGAGTGTAGACGCTAATAATTTTGAAATAGGTTTGGTGCTACACATTGCATACAATGTAGCTTTGTTTTTATGGATTATTTTGGAGTTTAGGAATAGGAACTTAAAACTTAAGTCCTTATAGAAATATTGGATATGTTATTTTCTCAATCAGTGATATCCACCAAACGTAAGAGAATGATTCCTCAAGGAGTGAGAAGATTAATAAAAAGTTCACAGAGTTATTTTATTGAAGAAAATGAAGATTTTAAAAATGAAATATTGGCGACAGACGCATGTACACACACAGCCTCTTTTACGTTTCATCTAAGTGACGTCAGAAGTTGTTTATTAGAAGTCGTTGGATGACAAACATTTTCCTTATTTAAATACAGTTTGACTTTCCCAGAATCTATACAACTTTTATTTTTTTCAAGTTGCCACTGCAGAATGTAATACTGTAAACACCATCATAGTTTTGTTGTATTAAATTGCATCAGTCATTGGTACAGTAATTTAAAGATGACAGGTCTATTCCCTGTAGATTTTAAGTAGGACTTTCAATGATTCCTAGGAAATTAACTTATGAATTATATGGTGGACGGTGACTCACCAACACATGTAGGCAAATTTGCCCATTTGCCCGACTCTGTACACTGTATACTACTGGTCCCATTTAACTGATAACCACTGTCACATGTTACTGGTATTATGTCAGAGAACCGTTTGTTACTAAGATTCTGAATATCTGAATTTTCTATTGTAATATGTGAACACAGAATACCTAAAATCATAAAACTAAATGATACAGATAATTGACTTTGACAATCTAGTACTATGACCTACCCCCAAAAACACCCCCTACAATAATAATAATAATAATAATAAAATAACAAACACCACAACAAACCAAATCAAAATAATTCTCCCCCCCCCAAAAAAAAAAAACCCAAAAAAAACCCAAACAAACAAAAAATAAAAACAAAAACAAAAACTAGACAAACAACAACAAATCATATGAAGAGATTGATTGAGGACATAGACCCGCATATTTAACAAAATATTGTATGAAAACATTACGAAGCTCAAACAAAAGAAAGTAAGTCGACTTAAAATATAAGTCTGCTACAGAAAATAAAGGCATTAGTATCAAATGGCCTTTATTGTATTACCCGCAGTTTTTTACATATATTTTCGGGAAGGTTAAAAAATAACAATATTGAAGTTGTGTTGGTAAGAGTCTTGATTCTTTTTTATTTAGATTTAATAGATATTCATCTATATCTTCTGTTTCCTTAAGTGTATGATTGCAATAATTAAACAACTTTTGTTTTGAACGGATTTGAATTACAAATAATTAAAATAAATTAGGGTAAAAAAAATAAATTTATAACACTCACCCTCGCACACTGGTTGCGTTTCATTCCAATTAGCTACACTCTTATTTTGTAAATCTATCATACATCTTAATGCTGGATGGCCTTTGATGTAGTATCCATTCTTACATTTAAATGTAACAACTGAGTAATACTTATACCCTGTGAAGTTTGATGGATTGATGAACAGTTCAGAAAATTGCAATTCTGGACATAAGATAGCTAAAACAAATGAAGTCTAAAATATATCAACATTCTTCATTCAACTAAAATCATATTGTGATTTTACCAGTTTTAAATACACTTCCATTGGAAACTTATTTGTCAAAGGCAGATGATAATAACATTTGCTTTGTAGACAAAACATTCCAATATATATATTTACATTTGAATTATAGATTTATAAAATGAATAAATAGAATTGCTTCGTTTTATTAAATTGAAGTAGGACGTGTGATTGAGTGGTTGTGTAGTTTACTGTTTTTTGTTTAGACCATTTAGAAAGAAATGTAGGAATTCAAAACATTTTAGCTGATAATTCAAATTCAATTATTTGATCATTTCATAAGTAAAAAGTATAGTACACCTTGAACTCACCATCACATGTGGGTGTTTTACTCCAATTACCAGATTCTGTGCATTGTATAATACTAGGTCCATTTAAATGGTGACCAAATTCACATGATACTTGTATTTGAAATGGGAACCGTTTGTTGGTCAGATTGTGTATATTTGAATGTTGTAACGAAACAAATCGACAGTCTACACCTAATAAAACAAATGTAGGTGGATTATGAAAACAATCCCGTCTGAGTAATTAAGTATAATATGAAGAAAATCATGATAGTTCTCGTGAAAAAGCAACAACAACAACAAAAAAAAAAAAAAAAAAAAAACAACAATTAACAAAAAAAAAAAAAATAAATAAAAAAATAAAAAAATAAAAACTAAATACAAAATCAAAATAAAAAAAACACACACGACTTTATTTCAACATTATCAGCGAAAACTTTATCAGACAAATTTTTAGTTTGAACAACATTTCACTCTTAACATAGGGTATGTAAGTCTTGTAAAGTTACTGTGCTGTTTCACGATAATGGGTTATAATCTTCCATTTAAAATGCATGAATATTTCATTTTTTAGAGTAGTCAAGGGAACCAAGATTACAGCGGTAATTAAAATAATATAATCCAGGGACAAATACCAGACATGGAAAACAGACATCAAAGAACACAAAGTAACTAAAATCATACATAGAAAGTAACAAAAGCAAATGAGCACTCGGAATCCCCTAAAAACTGGGAGCATGGACCAGGTGCATCAGTAGGGTAAGCGTCCTCTGCTTTTCTAGAAACACCTGCCGAGTTACTCATAAATAGTCAATTCCGGGGTAGACAAACGAGGAAAGGAAAACTATGACACGTTGAATAAATCAGTTTTCATGGTGCAGACGGATAAACCATAACGAGTTAATGATGACGACCATAAAACGTCTGTAGTGATGATTGCAATCTTGTAGCAACATTACCCTGTTACAGATGCCTATTTGTTAGAGTTCTAGTGCGATACAAAAAAACATGTGTAGTTTCGGCAAGCTCTGGCATAATGTATGATTTATGATATCAACACTCCATACGCAGGTGCTGAAGGGATGTTGCCACAAATGATAGAAAAGTTGACAATTCTGAATGAAAAGGCATCACGTTTGTCGTAAAGTTTGGCCAATAGCTTTCCTTTACCATCGATTTCTAAGTGTAGGTCAAGATATGAGGCTGACTACAGTGTCTGTAGTATCCTTTATCTTAAGTTCTTTGGGGTAAATGCGATGTATGAAATTCTCGAAATTAGGATTGTTTAAAGATAATACGTCATCTTCATAGCGGAAACTGACATTACATGATGTAGCCAAATGAATGTAATACAGGGGCAAAGTCCAGACATGGAAAGCAGACATAAATACAAAGAACATAAAGTAACTAAAATCATACATACAAAGTAACAAAAGCAAATGAGCAACTCGGACTCCACTAAAAACTGGGAGCATGGACCATAGCATAGAATTCAGTATCATAAAGGACATCATGTTTTCGTTTTAGAATACCGATAAAAAGCACAAATATTCCTTACTACATGAAAAAGTGTATCCAAAACGATGAAGTATAACACAGAAAACTTTGATTTGTAATACAACTTTTTGAGATAAAAGGACTAGAAAAATAAATATGCAGATAAGTTTTGGATTATAATACGCTCTACATCGTGAATTCCGGTAAAGACAATGAAAGTAGATTTAGACTTTTTTCAAACCAAATAACATGTGAAAAGCAAACTAAGACTGTCAAGCAGAACTTATTGCAGGCCATAATCGTTTGCCTTTCTTTAAAAGATAATGACATCCTGCACTATAAACAAATATAGGTACTGTCTGTCCCAGGGATAGTGATTTTCCCACGGTCCTGAACTGCGAATTCATGTCAAATTACTGCGCAAGAACTTTAAAATACTATTTTTATTTGGTAAAATAATAACTGTGTGACTGAAATGTTAATGCCAAGTGCATTTGAAATAAACTCTCTTAAAAATATTTTAAAAAAGTTTGTGTGTAAAATATGTTAATACTAACCCACACATTCTGGTTGTGTTTCATTCCAATGACCTTTTATCGATTGTTGTGCATCCACCGTACACCTGATAGCTGACGGGCCTTGGATCTTGTATCCGTTCTTACATCCAAATGTGACCACTGAGCCGTACTGATGCCCTGTCAGGATTGATGGTTCTGTCAACAGTTCAGACCCGACCAAGTCCGGACATATGGTAGCTTGAAAAGTGCTTATCCTATAAAATTCTTGAATCTAGCTAAATGTTATGAAATAATTCTCTCTACTAATAACAGTTCTACGAAAACCAATGACAGACCAAGTTGTCTTCATGATTATCCTCTTTAAATTACATCTGTAATACCTTCTATCCTTCGTTGTAATAACTACTAAACTAGTTCAGGGTCTGGGTCGTCATTTTAATCTTTATTTACAGGAGGGGATTCATGCATGTTAAGATCCCCACAAAATTTCAGTTGAATTTCTGTTCAGAAACCATTGTAGATCACATAAGAATTCTTAGTTTTTCATTTAAGTGTTGCGCGCTTTTGAGTTAAAATTTATATATATTGCACATGAGGATAGCACTTTGCAAGAGTTATCATTCTTGATTTGGTTTGATTTGGTTGATTTTAGTAGGAGGTAAAAGTGTAATTTTCTCAAAAGTACAGAACTAAATACAGGAAGGACTATTATCACATAACAAAATAGCATATGTAGATCAGAAAAGCATCATCTGATCCCTGGTTTTTTTTTCTACACCATGAATCACCTTACGATAGGCAGCGTCTGAATTTTGTATGGACTGGTACTTAATACGTCTTAAGTAGACTAATATTAAGTCTATGAAAAATTCTTGCCTGCATTCGATAATAATTAGCAGTATGACACATTCTACATACATATATAATATAAATTGACGTATGGATAGTCTACGACACTTTAAAAATCAAACAAGTGAAAAAAAAAAAAAAACCAAAAACCAAAAAAAAAAAAAAAGTAAATCCAACTATTTTTTTTTTATTTCTCCCCATTTTGTCTAAATACATCTATAAACAAGATTATTTTATTGTGAAAAAAAGTAAATTCGGGGTAATATTTCAAATATCCATAAACTTACCTCTGATATCACCTACAAAGGAAACGTAAAATTTCCAAATGTGGTGAGAATTCTTTCATATCAGTTCACGAATTAGGTTATATATCTAACTCAGGAATTCATGCATACATCATACACATTGCATTTTAATTGCGTTTTTTCCTTTAATATAGAATGCACATTAATATTAAATAATTCTGATGGAAAATAATATAAATTGAAAGTGGACATTGAAATGTTAATAAAAACGACAGCAAACATCAATATCAAGAATAATCTTACATCGATATTTTGAGAAGGTTAAGAGATTAAGTCAGTAATATTCTTGATATTTGCAGAGCAAATGTAAGCAACAATACTGGAGGGAACATAACATATTACAACACTTATGTCTACTAAATTGCAAAAAATGCAGAGCCGTTCGGAAAAAAAGCATCGGAGTTGAATAATAACCAAATACCTACTACATAATGAAACATTACAACTTTCCAATCGTTTTTCTTTATTGTTTATGTAACACCATGGTGTAGTTTTGATATCACCGGATGGTGTCCTGCAGTAGTTTAACGACTCATTATGATAACTTGGTGGAGGTCCGCCAGCTGGAAGATCGGACGTCAGGCTCCACTTCCGACAATGGTATCCGGATATTGTTACATTTAGAGTTCCATAGTAATTTTTGTCAGTTATGTTGTTTCTACAATCTTTATCTAAGAATATGACAACCGTAAAACAATAAGTAATGAAAAAAATACATAAACAAAATAAACACAAGCCAATTGGAAAATAATAATATACATGTATTTCAAGGTACACGTATTCAAAATCATTTAAATTGAGGTTGAATAATATACGATACTCACTACAAATTGGAACAAAACATCGTTCCCACCTACGGGGATGATTAACATAGCACCAAGGTCCTAAGGGCGAGTCTTTTTCATTCTGTGGTGCACGACAGTAGTTTTTTATTCCATACTGAGGATAATCAGTATCCTCCCACAGCTTACATATTTTACCAGTGACAGAAGTATTTTTTGTTCCATTGTATTTTCCTTCCCAGTTGTTTGGATATGATTCAACACAATCTTGGCTTCCTGTAACATATAAAAGCCTGACTTGCAAACAAATGCAGAATTTCCACTGTATTTATTATTCAAATACCAAAGCCTTCAAAAATAAGATATTTACTGAAAATCAAAGGTTATAAATCAAAATCTGATATAATCGTAGTCATGCTAATTGCACACCTACCTGATCCGAAAGAAAGAATATTGTTTGGCTAGATCCTTTAATCTTAGGCTCTGCTATGAAATTGACATATTATTTTTAAACAATCCTAATTTCGGTAATTTGATACATCGAATCTGCCCCAAAGAACTTGAGATAAAGGATACTACAGACACTGTGAAGTCAGCCTCACTTCTTGACCTACACTTAGAAATATATGGTAAAGGAAAACTTTACCACAAACTTTCATCTGTGGCAGCATCCCTTCAGCACCCGCGTATGGAGTGTTCATATCACAATTCATACGTTATCCTAGAGCATGGCGAAACTAAGCAAACGTTTTGTATCGCGCAAAAATTATAACAAATAGGCTTCTGGAACAGGGTTGTGTTGCTACAAGATTGAAGTCATCACCACAGAAGTTTTATGGTCGTCATCATTAACTCGTGGATCGTTACGATGTATCCATCAACACCATGAAAATTGATTTATTCAACTGGTCATAGTTTTCCTTTCCTTGTTTGTCTATCCCGGACTTACTTTTTATGAGTAACTCGGCGGGTGTTTCTAGAAAAGCAGAGGACGCTTACCCTACCGGTACACTTGGTCCATGCTCCCAGTTTTTAGTGGAGTCTGTGTTGCTCATTTGCTTTTGTTACTTTGTATGTATGATTTTATTTACTTCATGTTCTTTGTTGTGTAATGTTTTCCATGTCTGGACTTTGGCTCTGGATTACATTGTTTTGATTGCCGCTGTAAACCTGGTTCCCTTGATTATTCTTTCAATAATCAAGTGAAGGTAGCGAATGAATTTATACATCTACAATGTGAAAGGCCTTTTTAACATTTACTGTTTGCCAAAAATTAATACTCAATTATACAAGTACTATATATTTAAGATAATATAACTGTTTTAATGAAAAAAAAATAACATTGTGCATTAACAATGTACAAGAACATATCAAATTTCAATATTAGACATTAGTAAGGAAACGTTGCGTAATTGAAGTTTTTTTTAGCTTTAGTATCAAATGTATAACTTACTGTGAAAATCTCACAGCGCCTCTTTCATTTGATGGACATGATGGATATGTTAGTAAGTGTTAAATTGCAGGCCGGTTTGTGTTAAATGTTAATGTTCTCTGTCATATATATGATATTACAAAGTTTTGCAAGTCTATCATTTATTAAAAACAAAACCCAACAGTAAGATCAATCTACACTTCAAACATTTGTTGCCAATTATATTTTTATTGAAGTGAATCCTGTGCTCTATGACTCAAATTTACGCAGCTATATGGAACCTAGAATAGTTTTGCCATTTTCCTTGGAAAAAGAAACACGACTACGCTCTAAGAAGAACAAAAAACATTTTTACGACTATAGCAGATATTTTTTTTCAGATTCATTAAGAAATACAATTTGTGTGTAAACATATTTACAAAATTACCTTGCAGTTTACACATATAAACCGGTAAAACGATGTAACCAAATTGATCGGCTCAGTCGAACCTTGGTTTAACAAAATAACCAGGATTGCTCAAAAAGAACAATCGATTCAGAAAACTTGTTAAAAGCCATGTTGAAAAAAAAATAGACAAAGCAAATAATCGAATTATTTGTTTCTGTTTAAATAAGTCCATACTAGATACTAGTTAAAATTAATATATTTTTCAATGACTGGCTCGGATTCACATCTTACTTTTCTAATATAATTAATTAGATGGTCATTTAAAGCTGAACATTTGTTAGATGGACATATTAATACAATTAACTGTCTACTCTCAAAACACTCGGTATGAAGAAGAGGAATTATTTAAAGTGAAAATACTTAAGAAAAATAAGTAAAAAAACGCTGTGTCCGGTAAGTCTTATGTGACTTAAGAAATGTACTTGTATCAAATAATTTTAAATGTGAAAATATTTTCATATACTCTGATCATAATAAATTTCAAATGCAAAACATTGCTTTAGTTGCTTTCTTGCCCACAAGATTAAAAGAATTAGAAAAAAAATAAATACCTGACGGTTTAACTATTTATGTTCCTTACATTGCTCAACTTCATTATGAGCAATTTTAAATTTATACCTGATAAGTTGTCTACCAGATTTATTTAAAAAAGTCCGTTATTTTTGTCGTCTCTAAATTAACTGTCAAGTTCCAAGTGTTACAATATATACTGAACTTGTCTATATAATTTTGAAAACCAAGTGTTGATTAAGAAAAAAAAGTACCAAGTCATCTGCATATACGAGATAAGAAGAAAGAGAATCATTTAAATTGACAGGATCACATAAACTATTAACAATGAAGGTAAATCGTAAATGTAAAATAAAATTAAAAGTAGAGCTTCAAATGCAACCCTGTTTTACTCTTTTTTTTTTTAGATTTGAAGAAGTATATGACTACATCTTGAAACTTAACAGAAATCAAAACATCTTTATACACATTTTGTAAAATACATTAAAAATTTCCATTGATGTCATAGTTGTTAAGGTTGAAAAAGCGCATCGCTTCAAATAGGCCACAATGTGACACACTTGATAAAGCCAACCAAGCGTTGTAGAGGGACACAATGGGACAATGTTTTGAGTCTAAAGCAAAATAATGTTGTTACTTGTTATTATTTGTTAACCATAATACATATCTTTGATGCAAAATGAGTTTGCTATTTGTAAATAAGTGGCACAATTTGTCGCACTCCAATCCATCACGGATAGATTAACAAATTTACATCTGCCTACGTCATCTATAGTATTACGCCCATACGGGAGTCGCCACACTTCGATGATATTATAAAAATGTATTTGGAATAACATTCATTGTTCATGATTTTTTATTGCATTATAAACACAAAAATTATGTCTTGACTTCACAACATCGCAGTTACCCAATTTCTTAGCCTCATTCTATTACTCCTTTTATGTAAATCAAGACACTATTATTGTCTATTACAGTTTACTCTGCAAATAATTATCGTAGCTACACGTAGCAGAAGCTTAAACAGTTTACAAAAGCGTTGGATTGGATTTGACACTGTTGCAAGATCAACTCCCTGTTTGACAACTTGGTGTCTTCCAATGTTTTTGTATTTATTGATGGATAGAACTTTAACCACTTCCGGTAAACACTTCGGAAGCGTACTTAGGTATTTTTCTTGAGGTAGCAACAACTAAATGTGTCCAACGCTTATCTCGCCTTAGTATACACCTTTTACAAATACTACCCAGTTTGATGTGACTACATATATCACTGAAACCTATAAATTAGTCATTTATGATATTCTGTATTATATTCCAAGTCCTACTAACAATTTTTAGTTTAGATTTCATTTTTAAGGACAGAAAGACAATGGTGAGAAGGTATTGAAAAATAAGAACATTTGGAGTTTTTAACCGAAGTAAAAGGATAGAAACAAAACATCACACATGTCTAAAGACACATGTGACGGATACATTTGAACAACCGATTTGGTTGCGATAGAAGACTACGCTTTAGGTTCAGGACTTCTGAAAAATACAACTCTTCCTGTGGATTGACTCATTATAACTGTGACATTAAGAAACCGAATAATCAACGCATTATTTCTTCAGATTGAACAGCTGTAATTTAAATCTTTTACGGACTGCAATTTTAAAATTTACGTCTTGTTGTGCTTTACCAATAGCACGACTACAAAACACTACCCGTAGACTGATATTTTGTGGTAGATGCATCCAAGTGTAAAGGAGTGGATGAAAACGGTTTTTTCCTGTTGTTAAAATTAACGTTAGAGAGTTCTATTGCTTTGGAGGTTGATCTGTCCTACTTTTGGCGGATTTGATAGGAATAATGTCAACAGAAGAAGTAAGCTTTATTTCATTATTGATTATCTAACATGACAGCGCTATATTATGGGAATTCTTAAAGCTTCACCTTTGCCATTTCTGCATTCAATCGGATCTCATACAGTGTTTCAGGAAGATAATGCAAGACCACATGGAGACCGTATTGTACAGGGTTTTGTTAGGGTAAACAAAATTACATGAATAAAATTGCTTGATAATTCGTCCGATCTAAGCCCCCAGCGAACATTCTAAGGACTATTTGGTCACGATATCACAAGCATTCCACAAGCAATGATCTGTCGTTGCATCGATGTTGTCTTGTTGACATTGGCTGTAAGGGAGGCCATACTCATTACAGAAACCACAAAACATGCGTAAACGTGAACACATGAAAAGGAGACGATCAGCATACACAATGTAGCGAGCTGAATAAGCAGATTACACATAACAACTGATCATAAGGAAAACTAGACGCCTCACAAACGATCTAAAGTACAAACAATATAAACGACCACAATTAAACCGGGGTAATATCATGTGCTCTAGGAGAATACGAGTGGCCTGTTTTGCCAGCGACGCCCGCCGTATTGTACTCTTAGTGTACTCTGGTAATAGTCTGGTAACAAAACTACAGTTCCGCGACACATGACAAAATTTAGTTTCATCAATGTGCATATTTCCCTTTATTTCTTATCTTAATGAAAACTTATATTACATGAAAACCATGTGTTGGAAAAAGTAATTTTAGTAATTTATTTTTGTTTGTTTGTTAAGAGTTCATCATTGACTGCAACATTGTGTTTCACTGACTAACAATACTTCTTAGCTTTGTCATGCCGTATACTATTCACTTTTATTTTATATATTGAAAGTATTGTTGTAGAATTATTTTATCTGGCGATTACGTAGGTTACAAATAATAAAGTTACGCAATAGGTTCTCCGAAGCTTATATAGATATGGCGTTAAGAAAAATGACTTTAATGAAGGGAAATTTCATTTAACATTGATAAGGTGGTTTAAGAAAGAGAAACCCATTTGAGAACGGATATGTGTTATACTTGGCGTACTAAACAATGTGATTGTACACAATGATGGTGTAACGAGCAACTGGAAAGTAGCGACGATGAAGGTTGTGAATGTTGTAATGGGTACGTCAAACTGAACATGTGTTTACTTGATTAGTATTTTGATAGACCGGTTCTAAATAATGGTAAGTCAAAATAAAATTCATGAATTTCAATACATACGTATGTGCATGCAATTGAGATATTTTTCATCGTCTTCTCATAAAATAAAATTAAGTACAATAACATGACATGCACAAAGAGGTACTTAATTGAAAAGAGGCTGTTTTTTATAATTTCTTAACAACAGTAGACTGATTGACCCAGCGGCATTTGAATGACTGTTTATTATCCAGTGACAATTATTGTAGCATTTAACAAGCTAAGTTTGGTTACATTTACTTACTCCTAAAACACAGTGATACATATTTTGTATGGTTTGTAGGTGTTTATAAACCAAAACGAATAGTTGGTGTTTTGGTCGGATCTTACTATGACATCTATACTACTACTAAAGGAAGAGATCAATTTCGTTGAGCCGTTACTCCTCAGAAACTATACAAGGTCGAATATATTTGTGATATGAGGTATAAATGTAGTGTTGTGCACCTCCTGAATTTGTTTTTGAAACAATCTTTTTTCTACGAAAAACGCATTTTTTTTTAGAAAAATACCTCAATTCAGAGACCGTCATTGGTCCGTGTGTTATAATACGCTTTCGCGTGTGTTCAATCGACGTAATGTCCGGACCATGTGTACATGTGTTTCACCATTAATTTGCTAAATTAAATGATATCCGCTATTTTTCTGAGGTGCAAAACATGTCCAGACATGGAAAGGCGTAGAACGTGTAGAAAAAAAAACAACATTTCCCTTTCCATATATAAACATCTGCGTCATAAGTCCGGACTCCTGCCCTTTTGTATATATAAACTATCATGACTGGTAAACCCCCTACCCATTGTTTTGTGTAATATGTTGAATTATTTTAAAATTTAAGAAATTATTATGTACCTTTCAACTGATCGGAGCAGAACTTTCTGAAAATTAAAAGGTTTTAAAAAATGACTGGATCCTCTGTCACAAACAAACAGGAAATGACATTTTCACACATTTAGAATGACTTTAAAAATGTTGCACCAAGTCTGAAAAGCTTATAGTATACATGTAGATGTTTTTCTTTTATTACATTGTATCATATAAAGTTCTATTCGAGAAATATGCACAGTTTGGATAAAGCGTGAATGAAGCCATAACATAAAGAATCAGAGTATCCGTCTGTCTCTCCGTTTGTCTTCTAACATTTTCCGTTTGATAAACAAACCTTTGATCGATTTTGAGCCAGATAAAAAATGTTTTCCGCGTTAGCAAAAGATCACTATGATAACCTACTTGAATCATTATTGGGTGTAATTCTTTGATAACTGACAGGAAATTTTGCAGAGTAATAGGACAAAATGCTAGAAAGTCCCCCTTCGACTTTTCTCGCCAATTCAACCATTAACAAATCACAAGTCCCAGTTTGGGGTAGATCACATATTTGTTTATACATATAAAAGGGTGGTTACGGAGTGAACGTGCATCTGAAAAAAAACCTTCCGCAATACATTGAAAATAACAGATATCAATGCATAGAGCTTTAATGGTTCTTCTGCGTTTTGATGTTGTACAAGGGCCTTCAACAATGAAAAACAAAAACATTAACATCCACAAACCAGATCAAGACGTGCAGAATTCTTGATATAATAAAAAAAAATAAGCCGGTTACTCTCTTACTGTCCATGGAGTGAAAACTTTGGCAAAGCCTCAGGATAACCAGCTAACAACCGCAGGAGTACAAATAGAGACGGCTATTCTTGAATTAATCGATCGCTGCAAAAGTACATCATTGTTGCAACTCATGTCGGGAACAGTCACATTGTTTATTGCAAATGTATTTTAATGGAGTTTTTTTTCTCAACGGGGCATATAAACTTTTAAAGTCTTTTCTTTGCGTTTGTCGTTGTCATCATCGTCATCGTCGTCGTAATACATCAGCTCCTCCCATACCCCTGGGTCAAAATAAAACCTTGGACTAATAAAAGGCAGCTTCTAAGTCCCAGATTAAACCAATTATTTCCAGGAAAGTGCATTGGCAAACCAAGTCCCCGTGAAAGTTTAATGGTCAACTCCTCTTAAAACACTAAAATAATTGAGCACAACTACACTATTGATGTATGGTAGATGATCAAAGATCCTTTACAACGATTACTTATTTTATTTGGAATCGTCAAATTAGTACTGTGTCCTTACTTAGCTCAATCGACCGCGGGCATCCTCTAGTATTTACTAAACGTAGAGAAAAATTTTGGTTTTTACTGAATAACTAAAATCTAAACATGTTAATTTGTCATTTCATTTTCGAATTTGCTATGTTGTAAAATGTAATGTATTCAGTATGAAATTGACTTTAAATGCTGCGAAACATTTCTTTTCATTTCACACAAGTATGCTACATTTTTGCCACATTAATAATTGGTCATGTATAAATACAGATCAATTCTTTTCAACTTTGAACTACAAATTCTTCAATTTCTTGAAAATAATCTTGTGATAGCGTCAATGACAAACTGAAAGAACACTAACAGGAAAATGAGGATAAAAATATTGTATTGATTTCACATGATATTTATCAATTCAAAAATAGTTGATAACCTTTGTTAAACCGACTTGACGTATTCTTATCTATTCTTACAGCAGGATGTTGTACATACATTATATAACAAACGAAGAAACAGAACAAATATAGATTTAAAAAAATGCAATTGTTTAATTCTTATCAATAAGATCACATTTTTTCATAATTTACGGTTTGAATGTGACCCAAGTCAAAATGAGGATCTAGCTTGGTTTAAACATTATGACAGCCACTTTTAAGTAATTCCCCCTTTAAGAATTGGGCAAATTGTGAAAATGGCGAAGCACATGAAGGAAAACAAATGTTTAGGTTTTTTTTTGCATTAACAATAACCGAGTATTTATACCTGATACTGCCATTTTAAGATACTGATTGGTAAAATATAGTTGAAATGCACTATGGAAAATTCCAGGAAACTTGTTTACACTTTTTTTCTTCTTAAGCAATAAAGCAAATACTACTTCACAGATATTTCGGGGTAAATGTCAAAAAAAAAGTTCAGTTGTTCTTTAGATGTATTGAACATATTTCAGGCAAATAAGATCAAATTGAAAATTTTGATATGCCTGATTCTTAAACAAAATGGTACTTAAGTACTACCTGAACAGTTAAAAAAATTGTTTGTTCGTGGTTTGTAATAATGATATATCGCTATCTGATTTATCAAAAGAAGAAGGGTCTTTAAAAGAAGTAATCAAGGGAACCAATGTTATAGTGGTAATCAAAATAATGCAATCCAGGGACAAAGACCAGACATGGAAAACAGACATACTCAACAAAGAACATAAAGTAACTAAAATCATACATACAAAGTAACAAAAGTAAATGAGCAACTCGGCACTGGTTGGCACACTACATTTTTTTTTAAAACCATTTTACCTATTTCATATCACAATGCATCTTTTCTCGGAAACAGTTTTGAATAATATAATGTAATACGAAATACTTACATCGAAATGGGTTTAATCCATATTGGAGAAAAACGAGATGAGTAATAATGACCAATGAAACGTTTTAAAGTATAAAGACAGGTGTGCCTAATAAAATGTACCCGAGAAAATTGTATCATTATTTATACTAAATACGCGTTTATTTATCTTTTTAATTAGTATATAAGTATATAAAGATGTAAGTTGATCTGTATTTTTATGATGGTAGTTATTTTTGTTTATAGATTATGTAATTGATTGCACATGTTACATTGTAAGCTGTCCGAGTGTAAAATCTGGCATTATAAAGTTGAAATTTATTATTTTATTAATTGAAACAATTGAAGGGAGAAAACATAAATAGAAAAAAACCTTTGAAATTTATTATAAAAGGGATATGTTGCTTTATATAACCAGACATGTTTAAGACAATTCATATCGATTTAAATGTATTTTTAACCATCTAAAACGAATACGTGTTTCAACTGAACCTCTTAAAGAAATCGTAACTTTTCTAATCACCAGTCATCGAATATCTATCAGGTCGAAAGTGTCATAAATGTTTGCAAATATTGCTTTTTTTCAAATCAATATCGACAAAAATACCATTCGATGGTTAGAAAGACAATATTGTGTTGTTATTCGCAAATTTATGACTTAAATGTAAAATGTACGAAAAAATAAAAAAAAGTAAATGCATTCGATACAGTGTATAAGTTCGGAATTATTGTGTATTCACAAAATATACATTCCCGTTAGTACTACCAGCATCTAATATAACATAATTACATAAAAAACCTCCTTATTTTCATGAATACCTTTTTTAAGAAACAAATTTAAACATACAATTCACCTGTTCTGTTTATTCCTATTTACATTAATGACGGTAATTATTTAAGTAACCTTTGAATATGCATGAATGCGTATGTTTAAAAAAGTGAACGCATACTACGGTTACATGAGTTTTAACATATTATTTAATATATGATTCACGTTTGTATTTTAATCTAACATGTAGTGACACAAACTACAAACTGTGTAGCTAACAACAAAATTGTATAAATATATGTGTAAGTATAGTATCCATTAAATAGCTCGTTCATAATTAGTACAACAGTTTTATACTGTATTCAAAGCTTACCTTTAGCTACTGTGAGTATTCCAATATTCAATATAAAAATTACAAGATTTGTGAACATTGTTACTTCATAAAATCAGTTCGAATACGACCCTGTTTAAACGAAGAAGCCTAAACAAGGAAGTAGAGGTTGTTAGGATATTTGTTTTTGCAGATAACACAAAATGTTCAATAAATGCCAAGTTTAAGATATCAATAGTCAAAACAATATCTGATGGATATATGTAAGACCGAAGGGACTGTTTACAGTTTGAATAAATACAAAATAAAATGAAAATACATAACCATATAATAAAAAAGACAATACATAAAAGTTAACATTAAAAGCCAACATGCTTGTGTTGTCAAAATGTTCTTGTTTGAAAAGCAATAGTATTTGCCTTTGTATGTAATTATTTTAGAAATATGGCTGCCGTTCAGACACTGTGATTCAACCGGAGATGTTCGAAGAAATTACTTTCCCACTTTATAAATGTTTTATTACAACGGCACTTGAAGTATTTCATTCAGCGTCTAAACGTTTCAAGTAATTTATGCAATTGACGTGTCATACTATTAAGTTTAAGCTCTTCTCAAGTTGTGATCGGTGTTCTACAGGTTATAGTTGGTAGTACCACCCTAGTAAGAATACTGTTTCCTCCTGAAGTAGTAATTTGGTTTAAATATGTGTCTAATAAATCTTTGAAGTATTAAATACATAGAGTAAATATATAACATATATTGTATCATTTTGCTCTTTTTATATATTTGGAAAATACCTGTTAATTTCAAAATGAAATAAAGGAATCTCGTTAATACTGTTGTGCTTTTTGATAAGCCAAGGTAACGACAAACATATCCAATTAGTCGATGATAAAAGGTATATAGGCCAAAACGGAGCAATAATTGTGGATTGATTTTATTTTAAATATCTGGGAGTATTAACTTGATTTGAAAATAGTTTTAACTTTATTTTAAATGACAACAAGTCTGAAGGTAAAAGTGATTCATACAAAAACGACGGCGTGGTAGATTGGAGATGGATACAGATTTTGAGAAATACATTGTAGTATCGAATTTGGAAAAATCAGCAGAGGAAAAAACGATGGAAGTGGTTGAAAATTCGAATTGGCTTTCATACAACCTAACCTTACACATTGGCGGTGTACATGTTTAAGCAACCGGAAAGGATTAGCAATACTGAACAAATATATACTTGGAAACTAAAATTTTGCTTGTATATATTTGCTGTGCATTTTTATGGTCTAGCTAAGTTTTAACAAATAAATATACGGTAAGTGCCCATAATCAAGTCTTGACAGATAAATAATTCATGCTGAATGCATATATGTTAAAACGTGTTATTTGTGATTATACATGTAGGATATCTTGTAAAAGAAACAATCGCTTGTTGAAGATTTCCCGTTAACATACATGTATGATGTACTGTATCTTTACTAATTAACGGTCATCGATTATATTTAAATATGTTTAAAAATTGTGTCTTTTTAAATGAATATCGATTTATACAAGCTTTAACCAATATTCTTTTGTAGTGACTGGTTGCAAAAGGCAAAAGTCGAAATTTTATTACTATAATGTATATAATATTAGATAAAACAAAACGGTAATTCCAGTTGATATATTTATCAGTGGTGATTTATGAATCAGTAATACTGGAATATTTATTATATATACGATGACGGTCTAGCGCCTTATTTTTGAGAAATAGATATTCGGTAGGTACCGTTATTAAGTTTCCGCGGATAAATAATGCCTGCCTGATTCATACCTGTTTAAGCGTTTTATTCGTGATAATATTCAAGATCACACGATTGCATACGAGGCATTTTTCTTTATAGTCACGAAAATAATTTTAGGGACACATCTTACAAATATTAAAGCAAGATCTACAATACCTCTACCTGGAAATTTGGATATTGTTTTCAATCAATTACTAGTACTTTTTGCATTGTTCAGCGCCATACAAATACAAATATGTCCATGTGACATGTATTTGTTTATGAAATATTTTTGTTCTTTAGCAGCTAAGTTCTGCTCTAGAGAAATATGATTCTACACTTTTGTAAATATTTCCTTATCAATTTTTATTTTATTTATCAAATGAAATCAACAGTATTGACGTAAATCAAGGAAAGCAGCTCTTATAGCAAATTGTTTTACCCGATTTTTTACCCCCTGCTGCTACAGCTTAACTTCTTTTTACATTTTCTAACCGTGATTCTCGCTGATAATAGACTTGTACCGGCAGTCGCATGCCAATACGATTAAGCTTCAATAATGTTTAATTTCAATATCGGTACAATAAAATACGCGCTAAAATTCTCGCGAAAATGTTAAGGTTGTATACCTGCTTTTCGTAGTTTACAATGCAGTACTTGTTCAGTTTCAACTTTAATTATTTTTGTTCGTTTTTGAGAACTCACTTGTATGCACAGTTTTCCAAATGAAAAAAAAGGTCTATAATTGTATTATACTAAAACCATGCATTACCTCTAATTCTATTTTACAGATTACAATGATTAGTTTGCTGAATGAAGCCTTCTTTTAGCCAATATTTTATCGTGTGCGTTATAAAATATGACTCGAAATAAAATATACACGGACAAACAGTCGCTTATTCTAACTTCAATTATGTAGCATTCCGAAAACATCAAAACTAATCCTGTTAGTTGTATTTAAATTGCTTTTTTTTTGTAATTTTCACTGTATGCTTGATCTCCAGTTACCGAATAATGTTTTAGCGTGCAGGGATTTAATGTATAATAGCAAACGATTGTTGTCCTTACAATTTTCAATGAGAAACGACGTATCATAGGTCATAGGTCTGATTGTAAGACGTTGGATTTGTATCGTATCATTAAGATGTGCATGTTAAGAGAAGCCCAAACACCATCGTAACAAATCGCACACGCTAAGAATAATAACAACAATAATAACAAAAAACAAAACAAAACAAAACAAAAAACGAAAGACAAAAAAAAAAAAAAAAAACAAAAAAAAACAAAAAACAAAAAACAAAAAAACAAACAAAAAAAAAAAAACAAACAAAACAAAACAAAAAACACCAAAAAAAAACAAAAACAAAAAAAAAACAAAAACAAAACAAAACTAAACAAAACAAAACAAAAAAACAAACAACAACAATCTTTTACGTTAAACTATTTATCATAAGAAACGTCATTGATGCCATGTTAAGACTATGTTAAAACAATGCATTTATTACATTTGTTAACGCTTTGCTATTTCAATAAAATATATGCAGAACAGATAAACATTCACTGTTTTTTTTATAATAATGATAATTTTGTATACTTAGGCAAGACGAAAAATAGATAAATGGGATGATGATAAATTCACCGCTGCAAAAGGGTAAAAAGAGAAGTAAGAACACATTTGTTCATACTTAAATTATTTTTCATTATTACGTTGGATGCTGTGCCCGGTTGTTTAGTATAACGGATGAACAAACGATGTAGATGAGAGTATACAACCATCTCCTGAACAACTTTTATTCATTCCAAAATTCTGTACAGTATCATTTCAACTCAGTGTAGACGTCTTCAGTATTTCCGGATGACATTGAACCTGTATACAGAAAAAAAGCGGTAAGCTATTACGCAGTAAACAATGATGACCTTAAAGTGGTAGACCTGGGTAATGGGAGGTGATCCAAGTAGAAGAAATGAAGTCTCTAAAACGTTTGAATGACTGCTGGTTTTAAAGTGAAACTGACAACTCCAAGCAAGTATTCAACTTCTAGAACAAAGTTAATTTGCTTTTTTGAAACTAAAAATTATAGTTTTGTTTAAATGATCAAATACGTACGTTGAGAAATACATAGTTCATCAGATGTGAAACTGTTTCAAATTACGCCATCTATTGCATTCAAAGATTCTATGAAAACTTTTGAAAAAAAAAATTTAAATGTCAGAAATGAGACAGAACCTTGCCAGTTTTATAACGGCTTAACCCTTTTAAGAGTAAAAAAAATCCTATTTCTTAATTCCTTATATAATTTCACGCTTCCTGCTTTCGATATCTAGGCTACTGCAATAAGTAGACAATTTGACATTTTCAAAATTGGAAAACAAATCCAGACTTATGCCACTGTTACTCCAAAAAAGAATGGCTCGAGGCGTTATGACTTGAAGTTGAAATAAAAAGGTGTCCTTGTAAGACAGTTTGTATTGTAATATGTGCAATTACCACTGGCCATTTTGATGTCCTCATAATGTGATGTAGTTTCTTTCAGCATTCTTCTACAAACACGGATGAATAAATTTATTTGATATTGCTTTGTTGCACTTATATATTTTTTAACTAATTAAATAATTGAACAAAATTATTGTTTATTTTTCGCGAAAAAAACTAAATTATGTGTATGTATGGTTACTCAGAGTGAATCATTAAATAATAATCATCAAACAATTAATGCACGTAATTTCACTTCAGGAAAAAAAAAAGACATAGTCATTGTCACTTCCATATCTTGATTTGAAGCTAAATGAGCCCAACCATTTAGTATTGATCACTTTGAGCACTTTGTTAAATGCATGTACAAGTATCCACATTGATTAAAAGAGGCACAATTTTGTTTTTAAATGTTTTATTTATTCATTTCACACCGATTTGTGTATTTTTTCAAACATATTGAATTTATCTGAGAGATTAAAATAAAGTGATTTCATTTCAAATTATTCAATTTGTATATCAATTTAAGAGTAATCAAGGGAAACTAGGTTATCGCAGCAATGAAAAGAATGCAATCCAGGGACAAAGACCATACATGGAAAACAGACATACACAACAAAGAACACAAAGACATACACAACAAAGAACACAAAGTAACTAAAATCATACATACAAAGTGACAAAAGCAAATGAGCAACTCTGACTCAACTAAAAACTGGGAGCATGGACAAGGTGCACCGGTAGGGTAAGCGTACTCTGCTTTTCTAGAAACACCCGAAGAAAAGGGAACATATGTAGTGAAACGCAACAAAAGCCCCGCCGAATAAACCTTATTAAAATTGTAAATACTTACAGAGATCACCAAAACTTGTTTACACACAAAGATGTTAAGAGCTGTTTTTAATTTTTGACCAAGTAATGCAAAATTACCAACTTTGAGGCAGTTTACACTTCATGAACCTCAAAGCGTTTTATGACAATTGTAGACCAAAACTTGATTATTCGGGCATAATTTATTCAAATCAATCCTAATAATTTAGTTTTGTCTTTTCATCAAAGCCTTATTATACCAAATCAGCAAAACATTTACTTTGTCATTTATAAATATGGAGACAAGGGGGGATGGGTGGGTATTTCTTATCCCCAACTGCTCCTATACCACTGTATATATTTGAATGAAAATGTTACAGAATCTGTATAGCATGTTTCCATTGTGCACCTCTTTTTTGGATACTGATCAGAATAAATATGGGGTTTCACATTGCGAAACATGGATTTTGTTATTTGTTAATATGGGACCAGAAGGAACTAATCTCTTATACGTTACTCCCCCGATACCACTAAATGAAATTTAATATTTTTTTTTACTGAATCGTTACATGTATAACATATTCCAATGTAGGACCTCTTTTTTGAAATTTTAATATAAATAAAAATGGAGGTTAAAGGGTGAATGCTTCAAACGGGAAAGTGGTGAAATCAAGTGAGCATTGCTCAGATGATTAACGAGAAAAATAAATGTGAACATTTGAAATATACATCACGTGTTGAATCAAATGAGTCTTCGGCAAATGAAAACATAACCATGTTACCAATAAGCATGTCCGCTAATTACTAAATGGTTTGATTTTGATAAAATTCGAAATAAATGTTTTGACTGCTTATGGAAACAGAAATAGTGTTTGTGCTTGAACATGTACAGCATAGTGATGAATGTTTAACTCACTGAAAATTATGGGACCAGGTAACATATTAATATAATCAAATTATACGTTTTCGTTTAGTGGTATCGAAGGAGTAACGTATAAGTGATTGGTTTCTCCTGGTCCCATATTAAAATACATGGTATGTTTACAAAACCATATAATAATTTAATATAATATACGAAATGGCATTCCCTTAGGTCGATACTAAAACTTCAAAGTGACTTTCTTAGGTATGAAAACCTGAAATGGTATTTATCTTCTTGTATATTAAGTCTGTATCAATATTCTTGATGACTTGAATGTAGATTATCGAAAACAAACTAAATACCTGAAGTATATAACGACCACTGTTACTACCGTAACAAACAAAAGTGATAAGCATCCAATCACTACTCCTAACACACCGTACGATACTCCATCACTGGAATCTACAGTAAACGGAGACATTGAAAGCGCCAGAAAAAGAAATTTGAGTAATGAAAACTTATCTTTTTTGCTTGTTTGTTTGTTTTCTTTTCTGTTCCTTTCTGTATGTATACAATGTATACAATTTTGCCTCACTGGGCTATTCAGACACAAAAGATACACGGTCTAATTTGTGTTACTAGTATACAAGAACTAATAGGGTTTTTGGTATGGTTCTGTATAGTTTCGTCTTTTGTGTAAACTTATTTTTGACGTTGATATCTAGTAGGCTACAAAAATGATGTCATCTGTTCTCATTCAAATAATGCAGTTAAAACATAATTTGGCAACTTTACAAATTAAACTTGATTTTTTTTCTCTGTTCAATGCCTGGTTTTCAAATATTTGTACGGCATAACGGCATAAAATTAACGGCATAAGTCAAAAAAGGTATCTTAGCATAAATAACATAAATCGGGCTCTTGTAATACCTTAATCTGGTGTATCAGCACGACAAGTGAAAGGTACGTTCAGAGTAGCCCAAAGCCTAATTTCTAGACTATTGAACCCGTTTAATTTGACCAACTCTGTAAAAGTCAAACCAAGGTCAGGAAGTCCGAAAAACAGTCTCATTAGAGAACTGACATTAAAAAACAGAACGATCAACGAGTACATTGTTCACAGTGACTTAAAAACAGCTGCAGGAGTGATCTTGTCAAAACAAACCATTTGAAATTGATGACGTGTTGCAAATTTAAAATCAATGTCGTGACGTCATTGGGCACTTTATTTAGACTGAAGTCGACACGATTTGCGTTGGAATGTCTGTATGTTGAGTACGGTCTGTTTCCTGGGGAGTCTCGATTCAACCTGAAGGTTATGCATCCGTGTTTATAGGCGTCAGATGTTGATGTTAGAGAGAATAATCGCTTTGCAGGCGGATATATCATGGTTTGGGCGGACATAACTGTCAACAGAAGAATCAGGATATACCTCATTAATGATAACCTTTATATACAGCGTGCTACATTGATGGGATTTGGAGACCTTCAACATGTTTGCATTAAACTGGCCCTCAGCAATCTTCCATGACGATCATGCAAGACCACATAGAGGCCTTATTGTGAATGCTTTTGTTAGGGTTAAAAGCATTTAAGAATGAAATTACACGCGTATTCACCAGGTCTTAACCATTTCGAGCATGTTTTTGCCGACTAGGGTCGCAGAGCGTACCCCACAAACCCAACTCAAACTCTGCAGGATCTACATAATCGTTAAGATTTAGAATGGCAAAACAATCCACCAGCCATGATTCATCGTTGTGCTGAAAGCATGATAAGACGTTGTCAAGCTTGTATGGACTCAAGGTGAGGCCATACCCTCTACTGAAACCCAGGGAAAGTGTAATAGAAAACTTACTTTGGAACCCTGTAATGTTTTAAACAAGAAAGATTTATTAATTCAAACATAGTAAAATTAAAATCCATTACCATGCATATTTTTTTGACTTCATAATTTTGTTTTTATAGTTCATCGAATCCAAGTGTTGAAATTTTAAGAGTAATATATTTGGTCTTTCCTTTTTGTTTTCTCACTTAATTTTAATTAGGTTTGAATCATGGTTGTCTTTTACCTATCGTGGTTCCCATCTGCCAATTATCTATCTCTCATATACAATACAATTGTAAGTTAATCCTATTTAACTACCCTACCTGATTTAAACACAGAAGCCGGATAATTTAGACTTGCTTGACAACACCACGGACCTGGACATTTTAGTTCTACCTGATTTAAACCAAGGTCTCAAGCATTTAGGCGCTGCTGGTTCCCACTGACCATTAATACTACATGTTGATCTTACAGAGGTTCCAAAAGAGTCTGCATTGCAGAAGAATGTAACATTTTCATTATAGAAATATTCCGTTCTTTGAGGCATTGTCTGTACGTTTAGTGGTATACTCTTTGTTTTACAGGATACATCTAAAGTAATAAAAATGAAACACCTATAGCACTATTATCAATACGCAGATACGCTGCTAATTTCCAACCACAAATTCAACATTATTGATTTTCTGCTATATTTATAATACAAATTGTCATTTTGTTTGGAGGAGGAATGGGACCAAAACAAATAGTGTTGAAATATTAAACAAACACCATAATATTCTATACATTTGCAATTTGAGTAATGAAAATTAAAGAATGATAATCAAGAAACTATGTAATTTTACTATTATACTGTACTTCCAGAATTAAATCGAACTATTCACTCAAAAAAAAAAAATCAAAATAAAATTCCGAAGTACTTATTTGTCAAATATGTGAGAAGATGGTCCAATTTTACACACTATTCATAAAATACATCAAGACAGGAACACCACTTGTTTTGTGCTTATCTTCGGATTTCATATACATTTGTTGTATCCTTATGATACATCAATAACAAATGCGATTAAGGCCGCTTATACGATAATGAAATTGTGCATAAAATATGTTCAGTGTCAAACGCATAATTACCGACTGTTTATTTATACATACTAATGGGTTAACATTTTAAATACATACATTTGCACACTGGTAAAGGTGCATTCCACATTCCAGAGGCTAAACATGTAAGCTTCGCCGTGCCATTTAGTACATATCCAATCTCACATTGTATAGTTATAGCATCTTTGTAGTAGTATTTTACTGAGGGTGATGGCTTTTTCATGTTCGAAATATTCAGAACTGGACAAGGTAAAGCTGTATATTAAAAATATTTACGCCAGATGCATTAACAGAATAATTGCATGTCTTGAACACGTTTTTTTATAATATTGTTAGTCTGGCTTACCCGGAAGTTTCCTATTACCCGTATATAGTGTTATATTTTTTTTTAAAAAGTGAATTATTTATTTTCCCTACAATGAGTTGTTGACCAATATGGAATAAATCTTGAAAAAAATACATGGATAGTTCATACTTTTATTGGATATTAACTTATGTACTAGACGACTTTTGTCCGATAAAGCTGTCAGTGCAAACGGTCAATGATTCAAGTATATTTGAAGTATTTTTTTTCTGTGTTCCTCTATTTTTATATTAGTTAAATCAATATGTTGTTTCATATAAAACATTGTTTGTTTCGACCTTATCCTCATTTTAATTTGGCTTTACAAAATATTAACAAAAATAATTTGATCTGTCATTCCTTTGTACTAATTTCGTAATTCTCAAAGAAATTCAGAGTACTTTAAAATATTTTTATCTGTCAAATGATTACATGTAATCAGTGGTCGCGAATACATGTGTTTCCTTTATTTGTGTTAAATACCTTATATATACATTTTACCATTACATGGTGATATAATTCATGTGTTAATGTATTTTATTCATTTATAAAAGAATTCAGACAGATACTACTTTTGCAACCTTTTTTGATAGGAATATTTAGTTTTGCTTCTAAATATTGGCAAAAATAAATAACGTAGCGTCAGCAATATGATGTCGATTTGTTTTAAAATTCTTTTATCAAAAATACCTACGGTCACATGTCGGTATTGATCCACTCCACTGTCCTGATGCTGTACAGGTGATTAATCTGTTTCCTACCACACTATAGCCAACATCACATATGAACGTTATATTATCATTGTATTGATAACCTGATATCTTAACTGGCTGTACAAGATGTGGTCGTAAAATTAAATCAGGACAGTACACCACTTTTATAACAGAAAACAAAACAATAGGTAAGGTCTTTCCCATGAATATACCGAAATCTCAGTGATATTCAGAGTAAGGAGCACTCATGTTGTTCTTACTAAAATTGCTTTGAGTAACATTTAGATAACATAAATGTAGAGATTTTAGATCATGATAATAAAATACAGTTTTGATTATCAAGTTCAAGATCGCATGTATTACGTACAATTTAAGACAGTATAATTTGCATTTCCGATAATCAAGTTCAAGATGAATTGTGTGTCGTATAATTTAAAACAGTAAAATTTGCAGTTCCAAGTTTCAAGTTCAAGATCAACTATAAAACGTAAATGTTATTACTATTATTATTTTCTTTACATGGATTTTTTTAATCTTTGCAATACAACAATATTGCTATTTTGACGGAAACTTAAAGGTGAATATTAACCCCAATATAATATATGGTTTTACCTATATACATCAGAAATCATATGAATAAAATAGTCACGGGACTTCTTATTTCGTATTGAGTAACACCAGCAGAATATACTGTCACACGATTCACTTACTATTAGTCGGAGTGTATTATACTCAGTGGCGTTCAAACACAAGTAACATATAACAATATGCAAAAAGAACATTCATGAAGCACAAAGCATGAGTTTATCTGAAGTACTGATGTTTACAAACAGTATTATGCAACTTTTGAACTTAATTATCTTTAACCTAAAGTTGTTTAAGAGTAATCAAGGAAATCAAGATTGTATTCAGGCACAAAGACCAGGTAGACTAACAGATACATAAAGTAATGTTTTCGCTTAAGATAGTACAACACTTTTCCCACATTTTAAAACATGTATACAACGAGAGACTGCAGTGGAGGGAGTATTTAATTTAGTATCTATCTGGTGATTCAAATTATGTACCACTACCAAAAGCCATACCAACTATCGAGTAGTCGCATCAATCCAGTGTAAAAGGTGAAGTGTAAAAACGTGGAAAATGTTAAAAATAACTTTAACTCTTACACAGAATTATCACTAATTATTTGCATAGTGATTTATTTTGATTGATTATATTTATCAAAAAAAAAATCATTAACAACAGTATATACTACTATTCTTTGTAAATATCGTTAAAGGGAAGGAAAGTAACAAAAAAATTACAAATGCAACAGAAGGCACTCAAACTGAAGAAATAAAATTTAAAATTTAATGATCTTCATCGTGTAAAAACAAAAGCTAACAGTGTCAAAAGAAAGAAAATAGTTTTTTTTTGTTTCTTATTGTATCTTTCCGCATCTGTTATAAAAAAACATATTTAACACTTCTGTCGCTGTTCTAATGAAAGGAAATGGCAACACAGGATCTTAACAAATTATCATTTTGAGTAAAGGCGTTTTGACCGTTATAATGATATCATAAAAAATATAATTCGAAGCATATTAGCAACCACGAGACCCGAACTCGTTCCGCTGTGACATCTACGGCAACACCGTCTGCACTAGCGCCCTAGACCACTTGGCTAGCCAGGCGATATAAAAATATAGCTTTCGCTGGCCGGGTTATTCCTCCTCATAGGATTAATCTATGGCTGTAACTAAGTACACGATGTATGGTAGTACCTATACCAAAACGGGGCAAGCTCCTTGTTTTACAATGTCACAATAAATACACACCAAAAATATCACAAAAAATACACTGTGTCAGAGTTTCTTTCAGTAGATCTGAGTAGTTGCGAATAACAGAAAATAGCACTAAGGTTATCAAAGGCAAAGTCTATGAGTTGATATTGACCCCCCCCAACCACACCAATCGATTATCAAGATAAGAAATAGCGCATCTTTAATGTTCGATACAAATTATCTGTTTCATTAAATCCCACACAGTCCCTTTTCCCTGTTGTCACACTCCGGATTCCCATAAATAATTCACAATTCCTAAAAAAAAACTTACCACATAAGCCTAATTGCATGTTTCTTTATTAATTATTTTTGTAATGTTCTTCTACATTAAAAACAACTGTTTTTATATCAATAAAATATAATTATATATCCTCATTTTTTTTAATACAACTCTTTCAATTCTCCCCATTCAAAATCATAACCTTCCTTTCCCTATTCCCGTATCCTATAGAATAGGTCAATTTCATCATGTTTAAGCGGTCCGAAAAGCTAAAATAAGTAATAAAACCTGATGAACATATATTACACGGCATGTTATTACATGCATATAAGCCATGCAAATGTATTCATAATGTAATCGACTGGTTAATAGAAGCATTTGGAATTGAATGTTATTCTACACTATCCCAAAACTCAAGACGGGTAAAGAGTCATGGCTATCGCCACTATACGTCACCTAAGATACATTATGTCTCCATAGATGGTATTCTTCCTTTTATACATAAACCTCTTAGACTTCATCACATTCGAGCCAAACTCTATTCTATACCGCTCATACTGATATGATTACCACCAAAGCATGCAATCATTTAAATATATTACGAATATTTAAAGTAATTTTAGATAGACAGACTCTTGAAAACCTTTACATAACTTTTATTAGAAGAATTCTTGAATATGCCCATGTAATATGTGATACAAACACTGCTATTCTAAAAGCAGAATACCTTCCAATATTCGATTGTAGAACACATTACCAAATGATATTAAAACCTCGCAATCGGTAAAAAATTTCAAAACTCATCTCGAAAATGATATAGTCATAAAACCAATGTATTACTATTGCAAATCACGCAAAGGTCAAATCCTACATGCCAGACTTCGTCTTCAGTGTGTTCAGCTAACTGTAGATCTATTCGACACTGTTCCATCCATATTATGCTAATGCAGCGAAATAAAATCCTCGAATATTTTTTTACTCTTTCGTCCACTATATCAATTACTTAAGAGACAACATATATCAGAACTTCAACTTTCTGATCAACTGATTTCAAATATTCTCCTATTTGGATCGGATGCGATGTCTGATGAGGATAACGTTTAAATGTTTACCAACGTTCAAAACTTCTTGGTACAGAGCAAACGCTTCAAATTAACGACCTAAATTACACAGTTACTTCTTGAACAATTTTTAAAAATCCTTATTACCAGGGTAAATACGTAGAGCATTAAATATCAACTTCTTTTACTTTGCATCAAACTCACCAAATGCACGTTATGAGCAGTAGAATACTACTTCCGTAAGCTATGCAATATGATACAATTTTTATTCATGATTTCAGAAGACGGATTGACATAAGACGTTAAGTCTTGTTTCTAAATCCCGTGATTAATTTGCTATTGGTCGTTTCATTCTATTGTTTTGGTTTGATGTTAAATATGCAATTTACCTAATAAAAAATGTTTAAACTATACCGCTCACTCTACTACACCCTCTTTCGAAAACAAGTCTTGACAAACCTATTTCTGAACCTACGTCTTCTCTATACAGACTTGTTGCCATCATTTTGGATATTGGATTCCACAAATTCTTTCTACCAGCTTGTGTAAAATGTCAAGATGAAGAAAAAAAATCATTTTTCAACTGCCGTTTGTCAAAAAAGGTATAGATAAAATTAATTTAGCTAACATTCTCCATCACAAAAACGTAACCAACAAAAGTTCCCCATATTTCAAGGGCAAATCAATACCGATTATTCATATTCCTCTACTTCACCAATTGCATCCAAATTATAAAAGGCTATTGCAGAACCTCAAGTTTGAGGACTTTAAGGTGAAACAACCTGACTGTTCTTGCAAAAATCTCCATTCAAATATTGCCCTTACGGTCATGTCGTTACGGGAGATTTAACCGTCATCCCGAGTACCGTAAACCACGCTCCATAAGCAGAGTGGATAAAGGCCGCGGAGTCATTTTGAAACGAATGGAAGTTTTAAGCAGGCAATAAGTGCTAGTGCTACATCAGTTTTCAAAGAACCCGATGTAGCCAAAACATTGTCTACTGTACATGATAGATCTGTTATTGTTCCAGCAGACAAAACCCAAAACAACATTTTGTTTTGTCTGCTAAACGTATTATATCCAACGTTTATTATCAGAGGTAGACGTTGAAAATAATAGCAGTGATAAAACCTACACTACCACTACACTCTCACAAAAAGAGATAGTGGATAGTCATAAATCTGTGCTATCCTCTTTTTGTCTCTTTTATCAAATATGATGACTGTGATTTACTGTCTATGTACTGGATTCCTAAACTCCACAAGAGTCCTCACATACACCGTTACATAGCTGGATCTGCAAAACGTTACAAAAAACCTCTTTCAAAACCTTTAACTGTTATGCTCAAAGCTGTCAAAGACGGTCTGCAGTCTTACCACAGCACTTGTTGCTCCCGTAGTGGTATTTATTCAATGTGAATCCGAAAAATTCGAAAGATCTTTTAGAGACCCTCAATTCAAGATTATTACTAGAATATAATAGAATTTTAAACTACAATTGTTTAACACTATATCTTTCTATTCCTCATACTCAGTTAAAATATCGACTAAAAAACATAATACAACGTTGTTTCTCCAAAACAAAAAAAGATGGTACACCTAGATATAATTATAAAGTTCTTAGTACAAACGCCTCATACTTTGTGAAAAAAAATCATCAAATCATCTTCCAAATACATGTACACATAAGATATTTTCAAAATGCTGGGATTTTTGATCGACATCATATTTGTCCAGTGTGGTGGACACGTTTTTCAAAAAAACGGTCGGTATTCTAATGGAAACAAATAGTGCTCCTCAACATTTTCCTTCACTCTTATGAGGCTGACTTTACAGCTGATCGGATCCGACAGAAAGAACATCGTCTGGCTAGATCCTTTAATTTCAATTTCCGCTTTATAGATGACGTAAAAAGTCATAATTTTGGGGACTTGATACATCGCATCTACCCAAAATAACTTGAGATAAAGGATTTTACAGACACCTTGAAGTCAGCCTCTTATCTTGACATACACTTAGAGATCGAGTGTAAAGGGAAAGTACTTACCAGACTTGAACACAAACGTGATTTTTCCTTTTCTCTTTCGTCTGACCCCGACTTGACTTTGCATGAGGAACTCGGCGGCTGTTTCTAGAAAAGCAGAGGACGCTTACCCTATCGGTGCACCCTGTCCATAATCCTAGTGTTTAGTAGCTAGGGTCCGAGTTGCTCATTTGCTTTTGTTACTTTGTATATATGATATTACTTAATGTTCTTTGTTGTGTATGTCTGTTTTCCATGTTTGATTTTTGTCCTTGGATTATTTTCTTTTGATTTCCGCTAGAACCTTGGTTCCCTTGACAAATTTTTCAACTATAAAAAAGGACTCTTTACCCGTGTTACATGTTTGTCGACATGCACATATAGTCAGATTTCAACCGCTAATTATTAAGCAATCAAAATACCACTAACATTTATAAGTTAAACGGAGGTAGCATTATTGCTGTCTACATTCGGCCTAAATGAACTTTTTTTCAAATCATCTATTTGATTAAGTGTACTTTATAGAGTAATAAAGTGAACCAGGATTCCCCGTGAAGTTTTGAACAAGTGAAAGTAGATGTAAGGAGAGTAAGTTCTTTTTAAAGGTGAACAATATGTATGGAACACTTACTCGTACATATTGGTTCTTTCATTCAAAAGTCCTTTAATCGTTCTTTTCAAACCACTGCATACTTTATAGATGTGGGACACTGAATTATATTCTCTTTCTTATATATACTACTGAATAATACTAATGCACACTCAGGATCAATGGTTCAAACGATAAATCGGAGAAAATCATGTCAGGATATATGGAACCTTAAAAAACGTAAACATTTCAGTTCCAAGCTGACATGAATATGGCGTTTACATTATTGATAAGCAGCCCAAATATTTTTTTTATGGACACTGTTACAGCTAAAGGTAATAAATGTTGAAGATGTTTAAGTGTATTATAAAAATGAGGATAATCCAAAACATCAACACCCAAAAACACAAAGAATCTAAAGCAATTTGAACTCCAAAAAATGTGGTTTGTCCTGTTTAACTAGTGACACTTGTCCCATTGCAGGTGAGTAAAATTCAATAAGCCACAGGTTCGGTCGGTATATAGTCAACCTGGTGAAACATAAAACCTAACTGAAGATAGTTTATGTTGTGATCATATCAACATTCTGATAATATTCCTGTTATAGAAGCTTATTTGACAGTATTGACTTTATATTTAAAAAAAAAACGTGCACAGAATCCATGCACATCAGTGCCATTATATCAGTGACAGGCTGACATTGTGATACATGGCAACTTAGTAAGGGGATGTGTTCAAAGGAAGAGTCAACATTACCACTTGTGTTTTAAAATTTCGATTTCAAACTTCCTTTGGGTGAAATTTATATATGGGTTAATATCTAGTTACAAAGCAAAAGAAAAAAAGAAAAGTTTTAGCATTTCTATTTCATTTCAATTTCATTTCGCTAGAACCGTTGAATGAATCCTTGAACTTATGATAATTCAGAAATGCTTTATGTATAAAATGGTTACTATAATTGACGGACATCAGTGTTATAGGTTTGTTTTCCTTAAAAGAACCCCCCCCCCAAAAAAAAAACAAAACAAAACAAAACAAAACAAAACAAAACAAAAAAAAACAAACAAACAGACAAACAAACAAACAAACAACAAAAACAACCAAATGAACAAACAATAATATGCTAATTTTCTTTCACCAAATGTATGCCACCTTACATGACTGATATTTAATGGTGTAACATCAGCTTAAATAAATCTGTCATCGATACTGAACAAATTTAAAGTAAAAAGTGATCTATAAATGTTAAAAGACAGACAACTTTAAGTTAAAAAAAAGGAAATCAAAACAAAGTAAAACATAAAAACGGAAATATAGTGAAAATTCCGATTTCCGTGTAAAATCAAGTTTTCGATTTCAATGTTTCTGATACGTTTCCCAACCCTTTCCTTATTAAACGTTGTATATCACTCTATAAATTGTTTATTTTACTATTCTAAAGCAATTTATTTTTTTAGAATGACCTGTATTATTATGAATAAGAATGATACAAATTTTATACGAAAAACATGTAAAGGAATAGGTTTTATTATGTATCATACCATCACATGTAGGTAAAGGACTCCAGTTACCAGATTGTGTACACTGTATACTACTCGATCCATTTAACTGGTAACCACTATTACATTTTACTTGAATTGTGTCTGGAAATCTTATACTTCGGCGCAGTACATTGGAATGTTCTAATGTGATGAGAGGACACTTAATGCCTATGGAAATAATTAAAAGTAAAAAATAATTCATAATTTTACTTATATTGCGCAAAATAATCGAATAGAGGGAGTGCAAGTGCCAACTCAACTACCCCTTTCTTACGATCCCATACTGATGAACAATTCTATTAATTTATGTATACTGTTTTTTTTAGAAACCACACAAAGAAAAACTAAACCTGCTAATTGTACATGTATTTTATACAGTAGACTTTAAAATATTTAGTGTTCTTTTTACTAAACAATGACACTGACACTGAATTATATTCTATTTGTATTCAAACTTTGTTTCAAATACAGCTTTGAAAGCAATTCAGAATTCTATCATAATGATTACGCAATGCAGTATCTTTTGAAGTATTATTGATGTATTCATTGATCAACGTTATTTTTGTAAATAATACAATTCAATCATGTTATTACGGATAAGAGAGTTTCTATCAATCGAGCATGACCTGCTAAGTATTTTCACGAT
Organism: Perna viridis; assembly: GCA_037379345.1. Taxonomy (NCBI): domain Eukaryota; kingdom Metazoa; phylum Mollusca; class Bivalvia; order Mytilida; family Mytilidae; genus Perna; species Perna viridis. The sequence goes on from CM074520.1 coordinate 27,576,053, forward strand.
CTCGGGATTAGATTCTGTTAGTTTTCAATATTTCAACAGTCAACAAGAAAATATTTTACGCCACTCTAATTATTTTAAATCGGGACCAGCTTTATCTTAGCATCTTCTTATATAGTGTGTTTATAACTATTTATCACTCTACAGACTTTTGTCTGACTCGGCTTTGGATCGATCAAAACAATGACCTCAAACACTCAAGTCGAACATCTACCACGAAACCTCAGTCTTTAATCCTATCCAAGTTCCATGATTGAGAGAATATTTGTCAGGTTAATAAATGTAATAATGTCAGAAACGTACTTTAGTCTTAGTCTCCATTTTGATGAACATCGCCTCTGTTTCCAGGTTTTTTTATTAAGTTTTGGTCATTTTAATGTACTTTGATCTTGAAATTTCCGAATTGTTTTTCCATTTTGATGTTTAAGATTGTACCAATATTAAACTTTGACATGTAAAATGCTTGAATTCGATCAAAAGTAGACATTATGAATAAGAATGATACAGATATTATACAAATAAACATGTAATGGAATAGGTTTTATTATGTATCATACCATCACATGTAGGTAAAGGACTCCAGTTACCAGATTGTGTACACTGTATACTACTCGATCCATTTAACTGGTAACCACTATTACATTTTACTTGAATTGTGTCTGGAAATCTTATACTTCGGCGCAGTACATTGGAATGTTCTAATGTGATGAGAGGACACTTAATGCCTATGGAAATAATTAAAAGTAAAAAATAATTCATAATTTTACTTATATTGCGCAAAATAATCGAATAGAGGGAGTGCAAGTGCCAACTCAACTACCCCTTTCTTACGATCCCATACTGATGAACAATTCTATTAATTTATGTATACTGTTTTTTTTAGAAACCACACAAAGAAAAACTAAACCTGCTAATTGTACATGTATTTTATACAGTAGACTTTAAAATATTTAGTGTTCTTTTTACTAAACAATGACACTGACACTGAATTATATTCTATTTGTATTCAAACTTTGTTTCAAATACAGCTTTGAAAGCAATTCAAAATTCTATCATAATGATTACGCAATGCAGTATCTTTTGAAGTATTATTGATGTATTCATTGATCAACGTTATTTTTGTAAATAATACAATTCAATCATGTTATTACGGATAAGAGAGTTTCTATCAATCGAGCATGACCTGCTAAGTATTTTCACGATCTCGGGATTAGATTCTGTTAGTTTTCAATATTTCAACAGTCAACAAGAAAACATTTTACGCCACTCTAATTATTTTAAATCGGGACCAGCTTTATCTTAGCATCTTCTTATATAGTGTGTTTATAACTATTTATCACTCTACAGACTTTTGTCTGACTCGGCTTTGAATCGATCAAAACAATGACCTCAAACACCCAAGTGGAACATATACCACGAAACCTCAGTTTTTAATCCTATCCAAGTTCCATGATTGAGAGAATATTTGTCAGGTTAATAAATGTAATAATGTCAGAAACGTACTTTAGTCTTAGTCTCCATTTTGATGAACATCGCCTCTGTTTCCAGGTTTTTTTATTAAGTTTTGGTCATTTTAATGTACTTTGATCTTGAAATTTCCGAATTGTTTTTCCATTTTGATGTTTAAGATTGTACCAATATTAAACTTTGACATGTAAAATGCTTGAATTCGATCAAAAGTAGACATTATGAATAAGAATGATACAGATATTATACAAATAAACATGTAATGGAATAGGTTTTATTATAAATCATACCATCACATGTAGGTAAAGAACTCCAGTTACCAGATTGTGTACACTGTATACTACTCGATCCATTCAACTGATAACCACTATTACATTTTACTTGAATTGTTTCTGGAAATCTAATACTTCGGCTCAATACATTGGAATGTTTCTAATGTGATGAGAGGACACTTAATGCCTATGGAAATAATTAGAAGTAGAAAATAATACATCGTTTTACTTATATTGCACAATATTATCAAAAAGAGGGAGTCCAACTACCAACTCAACTACCCCTTTTTAAAGATCCCATACAGATGAACAATTCTATTCTATTGAGGTATACATACTGTTTTTAGGAACCACACAAAGAAAAATCAAACCTGCTAATTGTAGTTGTATTTAATATAGTAGACTTTAAAATATTTAATATTCTTCGTACGTAACAATGACACTGACACTGAATTATATTCTATCTGTATTCAAACTTTGTTTCCAATACAGCTGTGAAAGCAATTCAAAATTATAACATGATGACTACGCAATGCACTATTTTTTTGAAGTACTATTGGTGCATTTATTGCTCAAGGTTTTTTTTTCATTTTCTTTTTTTTTAATAATTCAATTTAGGCATTGTAGGACGGAAGAGCGAGTTTTGATCAATTGAGAATGACCTGCTAAGAATTTTCACGATAACGGGATTTGATTCTGCTAATTTTCAATATGTCAACAGTCAACAAGAAAACATTCTACGCCACTCTAATTATTTTAACACGGGACCAACTTTATCTTAACATCTTCTTATATAGTGTGTTTATAACTATTCACTCTACAGACGTTTGTCTGACTCGGCTTTGGATCGATCAAAACAATGACCTCAAACACTCAAGTCGAACATCTACCACGAAACTCCAGTCTTTAATCCTATCCAAGTTCCATGATTGAGAGAATATTTGTCAGGTTAATAAATGTAATAATGTCAGAAACGTACTTTAGTCTAAGTCTCCATTTTGATGAACATCGCCTCTGTTTCCAGGTTTTTAATTAAGTTTTGGTCATTTTAATGTACTTTGATCTTGAAATTTCTGAATTGTTTTTCCATTTTGATGTTTAAGATTGTACCAAATATTAAACAAACTTTGACATGTAAAATGCTTGAATTCGATCAAAAGTAGACATTATGAATAAGAATGATACAGATATTATACGAATAAACATGTAATGGAATAGGTTTTATTATAAATCATACCATCACATGTAGGTAAAGAACTCCAGTTACCAGATTGTGTACACTGTATACTACTCGCTCCATTCAACTGATAACCACTATTACATTTTACTTGAATTGTTTCTGGAAATCTAATACTTCGGCTCAATACATTGGAATGTTTCTAATGTGATGAGAGGACACTTAATGCCTATGGAAATAATTAAAAGTAGAAAATAATACATCGTTTTACTTATATTGCACAATATTATCAAAAAGAGGGAGTCCAACTACCAACTCAACTACCCCTTTTTAAAGATCCCATACAGATGAACAATTCTATTCTATTGAGGTATACATACTGTTTTTAGGAACCACACAAAGAAAAAATCAAACCTGCTAATTGTAGATGTATTTAATATAGTAGACTTTAAAATATTTAATATTCTTCGTACGTAACAATGACACTGACACTGAATTATATTCTATCTGTATTCAAACTTTGTTTCCAATACAGCTGTGAAAGCAATTCAAAATTATAACATGATGACTACGCAATGCACTATTTTTTTGAAGTACTATTGGTGCATTTATTGCTCAAGGTTTTTTTTTTTCATTTTCTTTTTTTTGAATAATTCAATTTAGGCATTGTAGGACGGAAGAGCGAGTTTTGATCAATTGAGAATGACCTGCTAAGAATTTTCACGATAACGGGATTTGATTCTGCTAATTTTCAATATGTCAACAGTCAACAAGAAAACATTCTACGCCACTCTAATTATTTTAACACGGGACCAACTTTATCTTAACATCTTCTTATATAGTGTGTTTATAACTATTCACTCTACAGACGTTTGTCTGACTCGGCTTTGGATCGATCAAAACAATGACCTCAAACACTCAAGTCGAACATCTACCACGAAACTCCAGTCTTTAATCCTATCCAAGTTCCATGATTGAGAGAATATTTGTCAGGTTAATAAATGTAATAATGTCAGAAACGTACTTTAGTCTAAGTCTCCATTTTGATGAACATCGCCTCTGTTTCCAGGTTTTTAATTAAGTTTTGGTCATTTTAATGTACTTTGATCTTGAAATTTCTGAATTGTTTTTCCATTTTGATGTTTAAGATTGTACCAATATTAAACAAACTCTGACATGTAAAATGCTTGAATTCGATCAAAAGTAGACATTATGAATAAGAATGATACAGATATTATACGAATAAACATGTAATGGAATAGGTTTTATTATAAATCATACCATCACATGTAGGTAAAGAACTCCAGTTACCAGATTGTGTACACTGTATACTACTCGATCCATTCAACTGATAACCACTATTACATTTAACTTGAATTGTTTCTGGAAATCTAATACTTCGGCTCAGTACATTGGAATGTTCTAATGTGATGAGAGGACACTTAATGCCTATGGAAATAATTAAAAGTAGAAAATAATTCATCGTTTTACTTATATTGCACAATATTATCAAAAAGAGGGAGTCCAACTACCAACTCAACTACCCCTTTTTAAAGATCCCATACAGATGAACAATAATATAAGGTCCTACATACTTTTTTTTTATTTAGACATATACAAGAACAGCTCAACCAGAAAATGTAACATGTATTTAATACAATAACCTGCAAAATGTTCAGTGTTCGTATTACCATAACAATTACACTGTTTTATATTCTGTCAGTATTCAACCTTTGTTTCAAATGTAGCTTTGAAATCAATTTAAAATTCAAACGATGATTACGCAATGCGATATTTTCGAAGCACTAGTGATTTATTGATTACTCAACATTCTTTTGTGGATAATTCAATCAAAGCATATCAGGTTTGAATAGAAGAATTTTGATCAATCGAATAGGTCCTGTTTGGTACTGGCGCTCTAACGGGATTTGATCCTGCTAGTTATTAACATGTTAATATAGTCAACAAAACGAAATTTTATGCCAGTTTTACGAATTATTTTAACCCAGGACCAGCCTAATTTGCGTTTCTTCTTATTCAGTGTGTCTATGACAATTAAGTCTACCGTCTTTTGTTTGACTCGGCTTTGGATCGATCCAGATATTAATCCCAAGCTCTTTAGTCAAACTCCTATCCTGAGAAATCCGCCTTTAATCCATTCCTAGCTTTTATTATTGACAGGATATTTGTCAGGGTAATTCGAAATACGACACTCAAATGATGAGTCAAAAGTGCACACCATTTTTTTTTGTCCCGTTCAATGTTCTACATAACAAACTCCTAGCATCTCTCAGTTCACCAGAGTGAGAACAAGTTAAACCAATTTTATCGTAGGAAATGATTCAAGTTTCGCTTCATTTATAATCAGTTTTATTAAACCGTATTATTATACCTGTCGCATGCTGAACGTTTTTTGATTGAGTCATTATATTTTTCCTATTTTGTTTGTTTGCTTGTTTTCTTTTACAAATAGTGAAAACGCTAATTTGCAATTGTGAATGTGTTGTTTACAATACAATGCAAGTAAAAGCAATGAAAAATTCCTTCCGTCTTGACCAAATACGAATAAGTTAAATTTCAGAAACTTAGTAATATTATTTTGTATGCTCCCCTTTTCACCTTCGTTAAACATGTTCATGTATTTGAATAATTTCATTCATATTTTTATCTTTTTGATTAAATGGTTTTCAAGGAAACGGCTATAGTTATAATTATTTTCTCTTTATTCACAAACACAGTGTGCAGTGTAGATAACAAACAATTCTATAGTAAAAATCTATAGTGTCATACATATCAAATACCTTTTATTGGGGGCGATAATACAAGTTATTTATCAATGTAATTCAGTGTTTGTCTACATTTTGTATGCAAATAGTCTGTTTACATGTTTCTTGGTCATTTTAATGTACTTTGGATTTGAAATTTCTTAATTGTTTTTTTCATTCCCACGTTTAAGATGGTACCAATACTGAACATATTTTGACAAGTTAAATGTTTGATTTCGACCACTGAGAATACGGACGCTTCAGTTATTATACGAATACATGCAAAGTAATCGTGTTTATCATGTATATTTCCATCACATGTAGGTGATCCAGTTACCAGATTGTGTACACTCTATACTACTGGATCCATTCAACTGATAGCCACTATTACATTTTACTTGAATTGTTTCTGGGAATCTTATGCTTCGGTTCAGTACATCGGAATGGTCTAGTGTGATTAGAGGACACCTAATGCCTATGTAAAAGTAGATTTACACACACACACACACACACACACATATATATATATATATATATATATATATATATATATATATAACAAAACAAAAAACAAACTAGATTCGAACAGACAACCATCCATATGCATATAAACTGGCCAGGTAACTACAGGACCACGGCAGTTCTAACTCAAGTTAGAGTAACACTTAGTCATTAATCGACGTGGTCGGGAATGACATAAGATTACTGGATGTTCGTCTGCTAACTGTGTCTGTTTTTTTTCAACATATTCTTATGTTATGGCTGAAAATTTTCAGGATCATTTCAGTTACACGAACGCTCATATACAGTATACTACCCCTAATTATGAAAACGTTTTTCTATGTGATTTCCGTGTTTGTCGTGCATTCTTTCCATTTTCAACCTCAAATTTATTTCCAAATTCGATATATTTATTTACATAACATATACAAGTAGACAGCAGAAATTCAAAATTATTTTGATAATAGTTTTATTTTAGGTCTAGCATATCGTGGTCTACAGACAAAATTCGCTGACAACCATATGGATTCCGGACCATGTTAATGCACTTCATCACACTAAAATATGATTCGGATGATTAAAAATAACTGATTAAGAAAGTTCTGACAAACATGTACCTGTATCACCATTTTAATCATCAAGTCTGTGAATTAAGTTGAACATCTTTTTTTCCGGATTTCAGCAGCAGACGATGTAGATGTTAATTTTCAGAATTACGATAAGGCCGCAGCCTTCGACCACGGTTTAACGGCTTTATTTCCGAAGACAAATACATTTAAAAGTAAATTCACAAAATTAAATTATGGTCCTTGCATGCGACCATATTTTTAATAAAATAAAACCTTTTTAATCTAAAATGCGCACTTTTCCGTTACCGACGTTGATTCGGGCAATATGCTAACCGTCCTTAACGGGCAGACAATATCACTTCTTGGCATATTTGAAGACTATGATATATTGTGTTCATAATTATTAAGTTATCTTTTCTATTGGTAAGGGCGTAAAATTCAGGATTTTGCAGGTCAGTTTTTTCTGAAAAAGCGTTTTTACTCCTTTCAACGAAATCGAACAACTTTGAATTTTTCATCTCGGTGGCGGCAATTTTGAAAATGGCGGTCGATACGTTGTTAAAATTATCGATTGAGCCGCAGATTATTAATCGTTACGTCCTTTAAAAAAAAAACACACTAGATATCAATTTTTATCAAAATCGGACAACTTTGAATTTTCGACCGCACTTGCAGCCATTTTGAGAATGCCGGCCAAGTTGCACGCGATTTTTTTTCGCGATTTTGTGAAGACTAATGTGCTTAATATATAAAACAAGTTTCGTCAAATTCTGATCAGCAGTTATCGAGATATATGATGTTCCGAATTCCGGTGAAAAAAGTGGGTACGTCCAGTCCGGCAGCCATTCTGAAAAAAAAAATGGCGGCAGCTGGAATGTTTTTTTTAAGTTCTGCATACTTCTAAGTGTAATTATAACTTCCTGAGAAGATTCATCTCAATTGGACCAGCCACTTTTGAGAAAAAGGGCTGACACTTTTAACGATTATTATGACAGGAGAATTGAAATAATATTGATAATAATAATAATAACAAGTAATACTCTCTTTGCAAGCAAAACACAAAAGTCTCCAGAAGAAGAAGCATAATAAAATAATAATAATAACTAGAATTGCCATTGCGAACAATAGCGAATGTTGCCCCCCGCAACCGCTTAAGTTCCCTATTTTATTATTGTATTGTTATGCCTATTCAACTCCTTTGACAAACCTATGTTCAAATTGTAGCCTTTCATGTTGTTGAGATAAGGCAATGCTCTAGATTGTGACCTAAGGCAGCCATATTGAAAATGTTGACTTTTTGTCAGAATTTTAGCTTCTACATAATACGCATTATTCACTAAATATCATTAAATTTGTTCAATGAAAAAAAAAAAACTTATGGCCGTGTGAAAAAAGTGGATTTTGGAATCCATGAAATTTTCCGTTTTTCGTTGCAATGGCAAAAGACAACTTATCGATTCACTTCGTGTTTGCTCTGATTTATTAGGCTCTTTAAACTGTACCACCATACCAAATTTCAAGTTTCTAGCCTACTCTGTTTCCGAGATATTGCAATGTCCTGGATTATGAACTTTAGTAGCCATTTTGAAAATAACGGACACAACATACAACAAAGTTTCATTAAAATTGCTTAAAGCATAAAAAAAAGTTATAGGTGTGAGAAAAAAGGTGGATTTTGGTATCCATGATATTTTTTTTTACATTTTTCGTTGCCATGGTAACTGACAACATATCGATTCACTTTTTTTGCTTAGTTTATTAGGCACATTGAGTTGTACCACCATACGAAATTTCAAGTTTCTAGCCACCTAGGTTTCCGAGATTATGAACTTTTCACGTTTCCATGGAAACATTAGCCATTTTTTTTCGCCAAAAGTTCTGGTGCACCCATACTCATGACCATCCACCCCTATACGAAATTCCAATTCATTCCCTTCAGGATGCCCTCTAAATACTCCGGACAAAAATCATTGGAATAATAATAATAATAATAATAATGATAATAATAATAATAATAATAATAATGATAATAATAATAATAATAATAATAATAAGAAGAAGAAGAAACAGTACAATAACAATATGTCGCCCCGGGCAATTCTTGAAGTTCCCAATTTTAACATTGTTTTGTTATGCCTATTCAACTTCTTTTACAGACCTATTTTCAAATTTGTACTTTTTTATGTTGTTGAGATAATGCAATGTCCCAGATTGTGACCTAAGGCAGCCATGTTGGAAATGTTGACTTTTTGTCAGAATTTTTGCTTTAATTCTGAGGTCTGACTGATACGCATTATATTACTGAGTTTCATTAATTTTTTTTGATGAATTACAAACTTATGACCATGTGAAAAAAAAATGGATTTTGACATTCATGAAATTTTTCGTTTTTGTTTTCATGCCAACTGACAACATATCGATTAACTTTTTTTGTTTCATTTTATTGGGCTCTTTATACCGTATCACCATACCAAATTTCAAATTTCTAGCCACCTAGGTTTCCGAGATATTGCAAAGTCCTAGATTATGAACTTTGGTAGCCATTTTGAAAATGGGTCCATATCATCCAAATATTTTTATGCGGATTCCGAGGTATAAATGAGACGCAGCATATAACAAAGTCTCATTAAAAATGCTGAAAGAATAAGAAAAGTTATAGAAACATTAAGTTGTACCACCATAACAAATTTCAAGTTTCTAGCCACCTAAGTTTCCGAGTTGCTGCAATCTCCATACCAAGTTCCAATTCATTCCCTTCAGTGATGCTCTCTAAAAACTCCGGACAAAAACCATTAGAAGAAAAAAAAATGATAATAATAATAATAATAATAATAATAAGAAGAAGAAGCGGAGCAAAAACAATAAGTTGCAAAACTTCGTTTTGACGATTTAATAATAATAATAATAATAATAATGATAATAATAATAATAATAATAATAATAATAAGAAGAAGAAGAAGAAGAAGAAGAAGTAGAAGAAGAAACACGGTAAAAACAATGAGTTACCGCCACATGATAATAATAATAATAATAATAATAATAATAATAAGAACTTTTAAGTTGTGCTTGCAAGCAAGTCACATACGTCCCTGACGTTCCCTGAATAGTCCCAGAACCCAAAATTTTGAAATCCGCATATAATATTAAGCTAAAATAACATAAAATTTTGATGAATTGAACACTTTTTTTTTATTATATTTCTTATTATAACTTAAATTATTTTATCTCTATAACTGATTTTAACCCTTCATGGTGCACTGTTTTGGTACATTCAAATTTGGAAAGCGTACTTGTTGGTATGGCAGCTTCTAAGAAATACTCTGTGAGTTATCCGCCATTACACTGAGATTCTCTGCGTTTATATATTCTGAAATATACTGACAGCCAATAGTAAACAATAATAGGATTCAAAAACTGCTGAGAACCAATAAAAAATTACAATAAATAACAAAAGTCAAGGGTTCACTCTATTCCTTCAACAAAAAAATTATCTCTGCATATTCCATAATTTAACAGACTTGTCACTCCCACAGATTATACAAAAGTTATTATCCCTTCTTAAGATAATAATACCTGTAGCTCTGAGGCCTTTCACGGTTCCTGTTCAATTCTTTTTTTTCTGCCGCCTAATTTCCCCGCTTCTGATTATACCATATCGCGACAAGACTTTGACCATCTTTTGCAATCTGAGATAAGACTTTGGAATTCTCCCAGAGTTAACTGCCCCGTAGCGGAAAAACTAGTTTTGGGAAAATTTCTTAAACCGTTTTAGATACACACAAACCGAAAGCTCCATATCGTTCAGAAACAAGGGCAGTACTATCTGACAAGGTTTCCTGAAGATTTGAGGTTTCCCTTGTTACGCGATTTTGCGACTTATAATTTGGTTGTTCACCTAAGTGTAAAACCGGAAGTCTTAGAGATTTGGGACCTTCACTGTTGATCTTAGATGATATGTTGTATGTTTAAAATTTCAAGGTCAAAGGTCACTTTGAAACTTTATCTTGGCCTTGTTATGGGATGGACTCCGAAACCGTTACAGACAAAAGAATATGATGGACACCTAAAATGTGTATCTAAATAAGATCTACATCTGGTATGAGAAAACTAAGCGTAGTAAGAACCATGACCCAAAACTGATTTTAATGCTATTTTGATAGGATCGGTCAATTTTTGCAATTGATTTCAAATAAAAGTACCTACAAACTATATATATTCTTTAACAGGAGTATAAATGCTACCTAAAAATACCAAGGTCAAAGGTCACAGGTCAAAGGGCATTTGTTTTAATGGTCAAAAACTGGGTAAAAAATGTTTTTTTTGCCATTTGTGCCAACATGGTTCAAGATAGACAACTCAAACTACTTCCAATCAATTTAGAAGCATTCAGAAATCTTCACTACCTTTATTCAAAGCTTCAAATGAATCGATCAATGCATATTTATGACAAATATTTATTTTGTTTGAAACAGCGTACGTTATCATTATAACATATGCGGTCAAAACGTCGTAACTCCAAATGTAAAGTGGAAAAAATGAATCACGGGAATACAGAATAATGAAGTTTAAATTTCCTTGTATTTTCTTACAGTTCAAACTGATGGCTATCTCTTACCACTGCAAGGATAATTTAGTTAGAACTTTGTTTTTGTTTTGTTTTTTGTTTTTTTGTTTTTTTTTTGGAACTCCAGTGTTACTTTTTGTTACCTTTCCCTTCGTTGATGTGTGCAAAAAGTTGTAACATGTTTTCACGTTTTCCGAATTGTTTGATTAATGTGACAAATTAAAATATTTTAATTTGAAAATCATTCGTGAAGTAAAAATTCTGTAAAAGATTGTAAGTAATTTTGGACATTTCTAATATTCTCACACTTCACTTTTAAAATGAAATCCAGTACTGTAAATGAGTAACGGTGAATCATGGTGCTGTAACTTGAGTCTTTTATATTGGCAAGTTTCTCAGTGAAAATGAGGAGTTAATACTTTACAATCTAAGGCAACAACAATACCAATCTAACTGTTTAAGTAGTGTGATTTTCTTTTAATAAATGACAGTGTTTGAATGTTCGCTGAATAATTTTCTTTTCTAGATTTACTTGTCAATAACTACTACCAATGACCAAAGCTCATACAGTGCACCCGCGTAGATTTTTCGTGCACTAGGCTATGTCATTAAACATTGTGAATAAGAACTACGTGTGGAAACACACAGTTTATTTAACAAAGTAAAAAGTGATGTAAAACAATGGTGCATAACGCTTATAAATGCGTATCGCCTATAAGTAAATTAACCGGTTTAGCTAGTTAACTGGAGGTGACTGGATTTTAACATTGTTCACGGGAAAGCGTGGGATTTAAAATCATAACTGTTGACCAACCTTAATTACTAATTTACATTTTAACGCGGCTCGACGATCGACAGAAAACCAATAAGTATAAATGTTTTAGTGTATAAAGAAGCCTAAATAGCCAAAATCATTCCCTAAATCGGCAAGCCAAAAATTCCCAAAGTATTCTCCGGAATATTACATTCCTTTGAAAAAACAGCAAAACCGTAAATAGGTCAGAAACAAAGAACGTACAGACTATAAGTCTTAAATTAGAGAAAAGGTGTGATACACGCCTGAACTGGCTATCTGTAGAAGAAGCGATAAACCGCGCCGCGCACTCGCTTAAATACTCAGTTCAAAATGAATCAACCAATCAAAGCAAGGATATCAACTCAAATGTTATGAACTCGATCTGAGTAAAACACGTTTTGAAATAAACTGAAATTATGTAAAATACTGAGACTCGAACATTTAACGTGAAACACCGAGGCAAGCTCAAAATGAAATTTGCGACTGTTTACATCGGTAACAATGTCACATGAACAAAGCCAAATCACATGAACAGTTTGATAAGTAAACAACAATACTAAAATACCAACTAGCAACAGTCACCTCAAACGGTAATCAAGAAGAACATAATCCTTGGGTCACTACAGGACACAGTACAGTGCAATAATATAAAAATAGCCGCAATACATATGGGTACCTTTTAACCCGAAATACGTCTTCTTATGCGGCAAAGTATGCAATCTTTAACGGATTGTTAGGATATCCTTTGAACTTCATTTGTATCAAAATCCTCCATATACGTTTACATATCTTCCCTGTATCAATTTGATCCGATGGAGCAGTGTAGCGAATAGAGTCGTCACATTCTGAGACGTTGTATAATATTGATTTGTTGTGACATGCATCATTAATTTGATCCTCTATCCTACATAATAACATCTAATTGAACTGTCCCGTACTACCATACATCATGTACTAAGTTACAGTCCTAGATTAATCCCACGAGGAGGAATGACCCGGCCAGCAAAAGCTATATTTTATATAGCCTAGCTTGCCGAGTGGTCCAGGGCGCTGGACTTTGTGCAAGCGCTGTTGCCATAGATGTCACAGCGGTACAAGTTCGAGTCCCGCGGAGGGAACGACCAAAAATTTGCATCGCAAATTTGACAGTTCTAACATCGTTGGGAATTTTTCAGACCTATATATATATATATATATCTGCTTTTTATATATCAACCAAACAATGCAAAGATAACAGACTAAGAAAGTTGTCATTCGAATTATAAAATTTATATCGTAAGATCAACAGTAACTGTTATTTCTGGTTTAAAGAAATTTGCTCAACAGAAAATGACGACCTTGATTTTCTTTTACCCATTTAAGTTTTGAAGGTTTTTTTGAGGGTGAGGACGTAACCACTTACCCACACATGTTGGTTGTGTTGAATTCCAATGACCTTTAAACGTTTTCCCTGCATCCACCGTACATTTTATTGATGTGGGACCTTCGGTCGTGTACCCATTCGTGCATGTAAATGTTACTACTGAGTCAAACCGATATCCTGTCAGGATCATTGGTTCAACCAAAAAATCAGAGCCGATCAAGTCAGGACATAGTGTAGCTTGAAGAACAAGGAAACATATTTCATTCATGCTTAAAGGAATATGGCTTTTATTTAATCATAATACATTATTTCCTAAATTGTTCAATGGAGAATACCACTACAAATGTACAAAATACCCCAAAACAGACCTGATTAAGTTAATACCTCCATTCTTTTAATATATTTTTACAAGATCATTTTTTGTCCTTTATGGTTCTAAAACACACTTCCTGTAAATCATTGTTTTTGTTTTGAAAATATGCTTCTTTGACTTTAAAAAAAGAAAGCATTCTGTATTATGAATAACAAAACAAAAAGACTGTTCAGAACCATCAGAGACATTCGGAACCAGAAACAGTACAAACAGAAATATAAAGCACAAATATTTCAAACTACGATGGTGTCATCAGGTGTTCCTACAAAATAGGTATGCCTTGCTTCCCCAGCGACAACCGTTCCATTGTAAGTGAATAAAATCCGTTATGCGACAGGTTAGTTGTATATTCAACTTAATGAATTGTTAAAATTAACTGAAGGATTGTGTCTCGTATGCGAAATAAAAACCATCCATCAGTTGACATATGGTATATTTAAAATCACCACTTTTTCATATAGTTTGATTGGCATTTTGAGTATGCGTTAATGTATAGTTATGAAAGAGAATCGTGGTTATCAGGTCACTCTTTTTAAATTGGCCAACTATAAAAAAAAATCTTGTCATTGTTACTAAGCATACCAAAAGAGAAAATGATATATAAATTAAATGTCAATATCGATGGACAAAGTAAAAACCAAAACCCTTAGAACAGTCCACTTGGTTAGGGTATATATCAAAATTATATTGGAGTATATCAAGTAGTCTCAACGAAATGTTTTTCGTTTATATGGCGTATAATTGAAATTATATAGTTAAAGCAAATAAAGTCTGAATCTTACAACAACACTAAGGGTTCATTAGAAAACAGATTGAGGAATTATTATTTTTTTCATTTCAGAATAATTTTATTCCAGAAGTAACACGATTCCTGATTATTTATCATCTCGTAAACCAAAATTTGTTATGTATTTTAATGATTTTAAATGTTGATACCAGCAAATAATTATAAGGAATGACTTTCATATTTTTCTGTGCGCACTGTGTTTTACCGCACAGTTATTTCCATATAGACAAAAAATAAATCAGTGACTCCTTCAAGGAGTTTAAATACTTATAAAAAATGAACTCAAAGAATTCACATCTACAAACACTTACATTTGATATCACCTGCAAAGGAAAACAGTTTCATTTTACTATGGCATTAATGAAGGACACATCAGTACATATAAATGTGTGCCATTACAATAACCATATAATTGAATTCTAGTAAATTGCAAAAGAAAAAAAAGAATGAAACTGAAAACACACACCCAAAACAAAACAAAACAAAACCACTAACGAATTTAGAGATTAACACAAGAAAACAAAGTGAAGATAAATATTTTCTGTATAGTCAGGCAGTAAAAAGAACGATCAATATTGTATCTTGAACCAGCAAAAACATCCTTCAAATACTAACAATGCCGTGTCTTTACTTAATTGTCATGGTGCAGCAATATGAATAAGTGACTGCTGATACCATAGGGCTCTAAATGTTGCCATAGATGTCACAACGGTACGAGTTCGAGTCCCGCGGAACTTCTATAAGTTTACGTTATCTTCCCTGTATCAATTTGATCCGATGGAGCAGTGTAGCGAATAGAGTCGTCACATTCTGAGACGTTGTATAATATTGATTTGTTGTGACATGCATCATTAATTTGATCCTCTATCCTATATAATAACACCTAGATGAACTGTCCCGTACTACCATATATCGTGTACTAAGTTACAACCCAAGATTAATCTTACGAAGAGGAATGACCCGGCCAGCGAAAGCTATATTTTTATATAGCCTAGCTTGCCGATTGGTCTAGGGCGCTGGACTTAGTGCAGGCGGTATTGCCATATATGTCACAGCGGTACGAGTTCGAGTCCCGCGAAGGGAACGACCAAAACTTTGCTTAGCAAATTTGACAGTTCTAACATCGTTGGGAATTTTTCAGACTCTTCTATAAGTTTATGTTATCTTCCCTGTATCAATTTGATCCAATGGAGCAGTGTAGCGAATAGAGTCGTCACATTCTGAGATGTTATATATATATATATATATGATTATACTAATCTTAACAAGGCCGGGATAAGGTACCGGTAATATGTGTATCAAATGTATAGATTGAATAAAAAAATATTTTAATGAAAAAAAACAAACAAAAAAAAACAAAAAAAAAAAAACAAAAACAAAAAAAAACCCTAACACATAGGCTTCTGGAACAAAGTTATGTTGCTACAAGACTGAAGTCATCATTACAGAAATTGTATGGCCGTTATCATGAACTGGTAGATCAATATGCTGTATCTATCTGCACCATGACGACTGGTGTATTCAAAGGGTCATAATTTTCTTTTCACCCCTTGTTACCCCGGACTTGACTTTTATGAGCTACAGGGTGGGTCTTTCTAGAAAACCAGAGTTACTTTACGTTCTTTGTTTTGATGTCTGTTTTCAATCTGTGGTCTTTGTCCCTGGATTACATTATTTTGCTTACTGCTCTTACCTTGGTCCCCTTGATTACTCTTATACTAGATCGTCATTAGTTTTCTGTGTAAAATGAACACTTTATACCATTTATGAAATTGGTTTGTAAAAAACGAATACTCACCACAAAAGGGCACATTACAGACCTCCCATCGTGCATCTTGTCTTGTTGTGTAGCACCATGGCTTAGTTTCGGTATCACCGTCTGGTGTCCTGCAATGTTTCGCCGTGATATTCTGATGGGGGTTTACCAGCTGGAAGAGGGGTATTTAAACTCCAGTTTCGACAACGATGTCCAGATTGTGTTACATTCATAGTTCCGTTGTAATTTCTGTCAGTTAAGGTCTTTCTACAATCTGTATCTATTGATAAGATAAATATCGTACTGTCAATTAGCAAACTAAATCTACGTATAATTGATATATTCGTTTTTACAATAAATACCATTTTTCCTTAGACAATGTTCAAATATTAAGACATTAGTTACATAATCGCGTGTATCCAGTTTTTATTTTAAAACCACATTATATTTGAAATCATTAATGTAACTTCTTACTCAAAATGGTAATCAAAGCCTAAAGATTAATGAGGTTTGGTATCACCTTATTTCCTTACATTGATTAATCTGAATTAAATTAATGCAGAATATAAAGTGTTTTACTAATAATATGTTTACATATAGACTTTTTGATCATGACATCAACGTACGTATTCATGTACGCGACGACTCCATACACCAACCGATAAACACACTCATACGCGAGGGATAAACCATTTAAATAAAAGATACTATAATCACTACAGAGTGGAATAAAACAAAACTCCCACCCTTCCTCATCCTGTAGATAGCACCAAGGTCCCTTTGGAGATTCTAGATCACCCACTGGTGCACGACAATATTTCAATTGACCATAGGTGTTATGACCAGTGTCACTCCACAACTTGCATATTTTACCAGTGACAGTTGTATTTTTCCTTCCACCGTATCGTCCTGTCCAGTTACTTGGATATGAATCAATACAGTCTGCATCTCCTGTAACTAGTAAAACAATGAAAATTACTGTATTGTTCTTTTTTTAATTTTCGATTGAAGTAAAATGTTATAACAATACATATAGTTTCAGTGTTGAACATTTAAGATCAATAAACTGTTTTTTTTGGTGAATTTTCTATAAGATTTGATGTTCCTCTACCAGACCCGGGAACCATTTGTGATCGTATAAAAAACTTGCTTTTCTGTTAATGAACAGTTGTGCATAAAAACTTTATTTGTTTGACGATTTGTTCAACGTGTCATACATTTTTCTTTCATCTTTCGACTTTCCAGAACTTGACCTTTTATGAGCAACATGATAGGTGCATCAAGCCCATGCTGCCAAATTTTAGTCAAGTCCGAGTTGCTCATTTAATTTTGTTGCTTTGTACGTGGAATTTTAATTGTTGTATGTTCTTTGTTGTGTGTGTGTGTTTTCCATGTT
Organism: Perna viridis; assembly: GCA_037379345.1. Lineage (NCBI taxonomy): Eukaryota > Metazoa > Mollusca > Bivalvia > Mytilida > Mytilidae > Perna > Perna viridis. The sequence continues at coordinate 27,593,836 of CM074520.1, forward strand.
TTCTTCCTTGGATATCATTTCCTTGATATCCGCAAGAATCTTGGTTCCTTGATTACTCTTGAAATTTGACGAAACAACTTTGGAATACATCTAAACATTGACAACAAGATTTATTGATTGAATGCATCTAAAATATAGGGAAGGTGTATATAAAAGATTGTATACTGATAAAAAACAACTAAAGATCGGTGCAAATATTCAACGAATAACAGAAGTGACAGTCTACAGTTTGAATAATGAATAATTGAATTGCGAGCACCGAGAAGGAAGTTAACTCTACAGCTTTTACATATATCTAAATTTCCATTAAGGTTTTCCAATATACCAACAAAAAATAAGTCATATACCGGATGTGATAAAAAAAACTAATGGTCGTTACGAAGAAAAATGATCTTTTCTTTTGTCAAACAAATGAATATGTTTTATTGATGATCATGTTTAAGTAAAACTGAATAATTCTTTCTTTTCAGATGGTCATATGGTATTTTTCTGTTCTTTTGTTTGCTTTATTAAAAGAAATATATATGGTTAAAACTGTTCGTAAAAATCACGTATATTTCTACCCATCGATTCTAATGAAAGACCGATAGTGCAATGACTTTTTTCACAATTCCGGACTTACACAAGTTGTACTTTGATCTTTCTCAGTTAAAACCTGACATTTTTCTGTTCCAAGTTGACATTCATCACACACTTCCAAATTGTGAGAAATATCGAGTTGGAACTTAGAAATGTGAAAAAAAGTCATTGCACTTCGGGTCTGTCGTAGAGCCCGCTGTTCAGTTCCACCGGCTGTTTATGGACCTAAGCCGCCTCATAAATAATAAAGCTTTGATTGTATTATTCAAATCGAAGCGTAAATTTTCTTAGAAAGGAAATGCATAGGGTATTTTCTAGAAATTTGTCAGTTCCTTCACCTTCTTTTGTGTGCATTTGTTAACGTCATAGGTTATGCGTAAAATGGTTACGCCTTCCGCGGAGAACTGTTATTATTCCGGAATATGTTGAAATTACGAAACCGTCCTACAAAAGGCTCTGCTTCAGCTGCTCGTGATGGTAAAGCAACTCGGGTGTAGATAATATGAAGGCATGTGTGAAGGAAAGGATTGGCTATTGATAATCTAGACGTACAAACTATATAAACGAAAGTTCAGAATCGGTAAAACCACGAGTATGAATAAACTTTTTGGCGATTGATTCTGAGAAGTATTTGTTGGCTTCCCGATTATAAACTATAGAAAGATGTTGTCCGTTGCAGGTAATCAGCAATGAGCATAATGCAACAGAGAAAAAATAACGACCAAATTATAATTGTATAAGTTGTTATGATCTATCGATGACTAGTTAAATCGATGATGATGATGCTGTGACTTGGTCAACCTGGCGGTCACATATGTTAAAATTAATATGCATATGCAATATGTTCGTCGAGTCAAAAAAAAAAAAGATGAACACGATGTAAAGAAAACGGACATAAAATTGCACTTAAAGATTTTAAAGAGTAGCGATAGCGATGAAAGATGTATTGGGTGCATTGAGTCAGCGACGTCAATAAAATGCGAAAAGTATAAAAATATTTTATTTCATATTATGATTCTAACTTAAAATTTGTTTCATTTTCAAATGCTGTGATACATGTAGCTTTCATTATTTGGAAGAGTGTAAACGACAGTATAAGAAACAACATTGATTATATATCATCAAATGTCTTTTTGATTTAAAGATTTGCAGATAAACGTTTTCTTTGTTCAACAAACGTGATGCATTTTTATCTATTCATACAATTGTACGTTGACGAAGGCAAATGAATCATATAACAAACGAAGAAACAGTCCAAATATTGAAATTGCAAATAAATTCAATTACCGACCCATTACATTATTCTTATCATTTCGTTATTTACAGTAGAAACGTGACCATTCTTATCCCTAGTCAAAATAAAATCCTAGTTAGTGTTGCAAATTGTGACAGCCAGGTTTTAAGTACTTCTCCATCTATCAATCGGACAAAATGTGTAGATGGTGTGGCATTTGAAGGACAAAAACACGTGAAAACTTCCATTTCAAGATACTGATAGGTAAAATGTAGTTGTGTAATGCACTTTGAAAAAATGGCAGGGAAATTTTCTCGCTTATTTGTCTTATATAAGCAATAAAACAATTTCAACATCACAGATGCTTCAGAATAAATTTAAATAGTCTTTTAGATATTTTCTAGGTGTATTTAATATATGAGGCAAAAACGACTTAGTTGGGAAGTGTGATGTACCACCCTTTGCCTGATTCTTACACAGAAATATACGTAAATACTACATGAATAATAGAAGTTTTGTTTGTTCGTGACAAGGATACATCATCATTCTTATTAAATAAAAGAATTGGCCTATTTATCATGTACCATAAATTTCCTCAATCTAAATTCAAATTATTGTTCAAGAGGCTGTCCATGTAAAAAAGGTTGTCGGTGACACAATAAAAATTTGTGTTAAACATTTTCACCTATTACATATCTCAAATGCATCCTCTATCAGTATCACTTTTGAATAGTACAAAGTTATACACAATCCTTCAATAAAAATGGGTTGAATAGGTTTGTATTGTGTCTAATGAAACGTTTTAGATTAGATAAAACCAAATTGAATCAGAAATGTAGATTAAGTACCCGTTTTGTTTTAACCTTCTTAAAATATGTTTAAATTCATCTTTATCCAGTTCGTCCTTTTTTGGGGTTATATTTTTTTTGTGGTTATAGTTTGCATTATTGATTGACTCTTAATACATCGTCTGAATATAGCTGAAACAGTGCTGTTCGGACGTTAAACCCCAACAAACAAACACACAAGACTCTTAATACATCGTAAACTGTCTGAGTGTAAAGTCTTGAATCTCAAAGTTGAATGTTGTTTTTTTTAAGAAGGAATAAAAACATTGAAATTCATTCAAAGTCGGTTGTAACTCTTCAGTTTGAGCAAATGTCCGTTTTACCAAGTATCGGAATTAACTTGAATCTGTATATTCCCTCCTTTCAGGAAACAAAACATCATTGATAATTTAATGAATCCTGTCTAAACTGAAAGCTGGATAGTCAAGAGACCTGACAACACAAGACATTGTTAGCCTATTCATATCGATTTCAACATGTTCAATGTATTTCTGACCCATGTAAACCACATCCCTCTCAAATTACAGGAAGGCGACCAGATTAGTCGGGTTTCATTGTAAATTACTTAATCACCAGTCATCGAATTTCTATCTGGTCGAAATAGTCACAAATCCCACAAGTAGAGACACGAATAGCCAACAAAAAAACTGTATAAACATACGTGTAAGTATATTATCCGTTAAATAGTTTACTCATAACAAGTACAACAGTTTCAAACAATATTCAACGCTTACCTTGAGCTACTGTGAGTATTCCAGTATTGAGTATAAAAATTACAAAACGGATGAACATTGTTACTTCATGAAATCAGTTCGAATAGGATCCTATATAAACGAAGAAACCTAAACAAGGAAGTAGAGGTTGTTCGAATATTTGTTTTTGTAGATAACACAATGAATACCGAGTTTAAAGTGTTAATATTAAATACGATATCTGATCGATATACATAAGACAGAAGGGACTACTTACAGTTTGAAAAAAAATAAGAAATAAAAAAAAATCACAAAAGATTATTAAGTTAATTAAACGACAATACAACCAAACATTAATTAAATATTTCAAAAAGCCAACTTGCTTGTGTTTTCAAAATGTTCTTGTTTATAAGCAACATAACTTGCTTTTGAATGTTATTCTTTTAGAAATCTGAATGCCCTTCAGACACTGAAATTCACCCGGAAAAGTTAGGAGAAATTACGTAAATTCATTATAAACGTTTTATTAGAACGACACATGAAGTATTTCATTCTGAGTCTAAGCATTTTAAGTATTTTATGCAATCGACGTGTAATACTAGTAAATTTAAGCTCTTCCCAAATTTTATCGAAGTAGTCAATACACTTTTCTCTGTAAGTAGTATGTGTTTTTAATACGTCCTTAATAAATCTTTGAATAATTAAATACATAAATATATAATATACATTGTATAAGTCTGCTCATTTTATATATTTGTAAAGACCAGCTGATTTCAAAATTAAATAAAGGAAATCTATTACTACTTCTGTGACTTCTGACCATGGCAAGGTAACGACAAATACATATATTCAATTAATCAATTATATAAGATATACAAGTCGAAAATTGAAGCAATGAACTTGGATTGATTGTATCTAAATATCCGAGAGTATTTACTTGATTTGAAAATAGTTTGAACTTAAATGACTTTGAAACGAAGTCTGAGGCAACAGGTGATACAGACATAAAAAGCGGCGTTGTAGAAAATACGAATAACATAGCCGCCATTACTAAAAATAGAATGTAGAGGTCTGACAGTAGTTTTTCGCGTGTATTTCTAATGCCAACAAAAAGTGTTCAGCATGATAAAATCCATCTGTTGGCACATTTTTGGTTTTAATCCATTGCGCCACCCTTTTTCTACGTTTTTTTTTCCTATTTGAAATATCATTTCTTTCAATAAATTTCTTCTCTGACACTATTTGACCAATTCGAACCGAACCTGGTATGAATGTTTCTTGGGGTATCCTGCATTGAACTGATGTGGGGATTTTTGATTCGTTTAAAAGCATGGACGGCGTAACTAAAAATAGAAAGTAGTAGTCAGACAGTAGTTTTTCGCATATACCTCCAAAATCGTTATTTTAGCTAAATTCTTTCAGTAGCTACAATGATTCTGATTATTAAGCATACAAAAGTCTTAGGGATAAAAGTTGTCAGACGAATCCTAGTAAGAGATATTGCCCTTAAAAGGGGAAAATGACTGGGTTTGTTTTTGACAGTTTTCAGTTAATACATGCATTTTAAAAACTATGATATAGAGAAAAAAACTGAAACGATCTTTATGATCAGTTCTACCAAAGTCTTCTTCAGTCAAAATTAACTCAAAGCTCCTTAAATCGATATCGAGATTCTACGAAAATAACATCCGAGGGTTCAAAGGCGTCTTTTCTAGGAATTGGTAGAAACCAAAACTTAAATTTGTTACTTCAATGGAAAATGTACGAATAAACAGTAGACGCATTTGATACAGTGTTAGTAATTATTGTGTATCTGCAAGATATACATTGTATAGATTGTGTATCTGCAAGATATACATTGTATAGATTGTATATCTGCAATATATACATTGGATAGATTGTGTATCTGCAAGATATACCTTGTATAGATTGTGTATCTGCAAAATATACATTCCGTTGAATAGTTCTTTCATTATAAGTACAGCGGTTTCATACTGTATTCAAAGCTGATCATGAGCTACTGTGAGTATTCCAGTATTCACTATAAAAATACAAAACGTTTGAACATTTTTATTTCATCAAATCAGTTCGAATGAAATCCTATATCAACGAAGAAATGCAAACAAGGAAGTATTCGTTGGTCGGATATTTGTTTTTTGTAGATAACACCAAATTCTTCCATAAATGCGAAGGTTAAGATATCAATATTTAATACGATATCCGGTCGATACACATTAGACCGGTGGACTACTTACAGTTTGAATAAATACAAGATAAAGAAAATACATAACAATAGATACATAAATAAACATACAATACATGAAAGTGACAAAGCATTATAACATACAACCATACATTAAATATTACAAGTAAGCCAACTTTTGTTTTCAAAATTTCCTTGTTTAAAAGCATTAGGACTCTTGCTTTTGAATGTATTTCCTTAAGAAATATGGTTGCTGTTCAGACAATGCGATTTACCCGGAATAGGTAGAAGAAATGTCACTACTTTTTGATAAATATTTTATTAGAATGACACAGGGAGTATTTCATCCAGGTCTAAACGTTTTAAGTAATTTTATGCAATCAACGTGTAATACTAGTAAGTTTTGATAAGTAGTAATTTTAATTAAATATGTTTCTAATAAATCATCGAAGTGTTATGTAATACATATATATATATATAGTAAATATAAGACATACATTGTATCAACTGGCTCTTTGTTATATATTAATTAAAATCGTGCTGATTTTAAAATGAAATAAAGAAACCTCATTATTACTTTTATGCCTGAAACCAAGCCAGGGTTACGACAAATATACCCAACGATATGAAATATACAAGCCAAAAAGAAGCATTGAACGTGGAACATTGATTGTAGTTTATTTGAGAGTATTTACTTGAATTGAAAATAGTTTGAACTTTATTTTAAATGAAAATAAAGTCTAAGGCTACAAGTGATACAGACCAAAACGACGGCTTGGTAGAATATATGAATTGATGTTGACGACACCAAAGGGCATACTAACTTGTAGTATCGAAGTTGGACAATCGGTAGAAGAAAAAACGATGGCTAAAGACGTATGCAATTTTGCTGTTGATCAGTTTTTATCAAAGACCTGCAAAAGTAAAGTTTTATCTATCTTGAACATGGTTCTAACCGTTTTTGCAATCATTGCAAAGTGTTTTAAATGTTTCTCTGTAACAGTAAATAGTACAAAAAACGGGTTCAACCAATCATTTACAATTCTTAAAACGTTCACGTTTCCCATTTTAGCGTTCGTGCATAGTTTAACTTGCGTATACACATCGTTTTATGTTTGTTTAAACACACGATAAATGCACGATAGAAGCATTCGTGAAAACACCTGCTAGGAGCTTTCGTTATAACGAACGATAGGAGCGTTCGTTTAAATACAAGTTGGGAGCGTTCTCTTTGACGCACGCTTTGTGAATTCGTCTAAACGCTCGGTAGAAACCTTCGTTTTGCGTTGTAAATTCATGATTTTCTTTATTAAACAATTATATATATATTTGTTTGCTCTAATTTTTGTATTTTCGTTAATTCTATTTTCTTTAGTATCTTTCTTCATTAATATTTGTTAATATATTTGTTTTCTTCGTGCGTCTATCGTGCATTTAAACGCACGCTTTGAGCGTCCTTGTATTGTTTAAATATGCGTTTGGTGAGCGTTTCGCGTGCATTTAGGTATTGTGCGTGCTTGAAACCTTAACGTCTCAAAGAGTGTAATGATATATCGTTATCTATAACAAAGCAGATCATTTCGTAAAGATTTGAGTTTTATTCTGTTCACCCATTGTTACCCATAACAGTTCAGGAGATCCCATAACAAACGATAAAAAAATGTCCATGTCTATCATGAACTATGACCGACCAACACATTTATTAACAGCAACTAAAATGGTGTAATAACCTGCAAACCCCTGAGGCAATTCACGGCAGTCCATGACAGTCCATTGAAAACTTATTTTCCTATCAAGACCAATAACGATTCAGGACGGCAATGACGATCGTACAAATGTATGTTGACGCATATCATGATCCGAGACAGGAGATGACAGTTCATATTAGATATAGGGTACTAACTGTTAATCCCTGTCGTTTTATGAACATGAATTTATAGGCGCAGATGACATCTAAATAAATCTAGTTTGTACTTTAACTTCGTTCTATAAAGGGGTTCTTAACAACATTTTACATTTGTTTTTTCCTCTCGTCAAAATGTTGTGAAATTTAAATGAATGATTGGAAATAATGTAAATAAGACTGTAACAGGTGGTATTCAATATGTATATCGTCACATAGCTTCACTTTCTCAAAATTGTCGGATAAATATATGTTATCTTTGTTTAACTTAGAAGGAATCAAATTTATTAACACAATAGTACGCTAAAAACGACAAACATATCAAATACATCCAACAAACGAAGTAACAGTCCATATGAACGTTTGAGAAATCAAGTTTGCGTTAAATAATACGGTATGTATGTATGTTAATTTTCAAGCTATTATGAAGTGTAGAAAACGTAAAGTCATGTGAATATGGCAAAGACTAGCCATTCAAACAACATTTATAACCCATAAACGACGGTAAATATTCTATAAACTTAGAATTTGAGTCAAATATATAACGAGTTGCTAATTTACTTTCGTTTCGTTGTATGCATTACTTTGGTTATTTTATGTTCTTTGTTGTGTTTGTCTGTTTTCCATGTTTGGTTCTTGTCCAAGTATAACATTCTTGGGATTTCCGTTAGAATCATGGTTCCCTTGATTACTCTTTGGATACGAATGCTGGCGTTCCGATAATATATAATAATAATTCCCAATAATTCTTTACTTATCTTGTTAATTAGTATATCAGGTCATATATCTCCGTTTGGTCATTTGTTTCATTGATACTTTGCAGATTTATAGTTTACCTAATATCAGTTTACCTCATATTAGAAGTAGCACCAAATTGGGAATTATGATGTTCAAACCATGAATACAGATTCTTACTTGAATTCTACCTAAAACAGAGGACACTTACCCTACCGATGCACCTTGTCCATGCATAGTTTTTAGTGAAGTCCGGGTTGCTCATTTAATTTTGTTACTTTGTATATATGATTTTAATTACTTTATGCTTTTTGTTGTGTATATCTGTTTTCAATGTCAGTTTTTTCCCTGCTCTGCATTACTGATTCATGTAAATGTTGGCTGTCTGAGCGTAAATAAAATCTTGCATCTCAAAGTTGAATTTTGTTTTTTTTGACTCAGTGGAAAGATTAAACGGATAAAAAATAAATTAAAAAAAAACTTTACAATTCATTGAAAGAGGGATATATCTCTTTAATTCAAGCAAAAATCTGTTGATTTGTCAGGGGATTTGTAAAACGTTTTCTGAACCATCCATTATCAATTAAAACAAACTTTACATTATTTGAACTTTATTTGATGTATGCATTTCATTGGATCTAGAAAGGTAATTTTCGGGATAAAGTTTACACGGTGTCGCCTATAGGATCTGCCTGATTCTTACATGGACGGACTCTTAATTTCTCAGAAAAAAATACATTTAACCTTTATCAAATGTGTCCCTTATCAAGTATCGGAATAAAGTTAAATCTGTATATTTCCTCACGTCGGCAAACTATTAAACTCACACATTAAACAATGACACCCGACTAAACCAAAAACTGAACTGTCAGAAGACCTGACAGCTTCAAATATTTATAGCTTATTTATAACGATTTTTAAATGTATTCCTAACCCATGTAAACCGAAAACATGCTTCAACTAAAACCCCTTTGGAAAACGGAAAAGCGATCAGTTTAGACAGGTGTAATTGTGAATTACCTTATCGCCTTATCCACGGTAAACGATTACTTGTCTTGTCGAAATTGTAACGAATGTTTGCAAAACTCGTTTTGAGCTGAACTGTCACTTGGGGTTCATCGTCGTCGTCGTCGTCTTCGTCCATTCGTAAACAATTTATCAAACCTTTTCTCCTCTGAGACTAATGGACCAATTGGAACCAAACTTGGTATAAATGTTCATTGGGGTATGCTGCAAAGAACTGATGTGGGAATTTTCGTTTCGTCGAATAACATAGCCGCCATTACTAAAAATAGAATGTAGAGGTCTGACAGTAGTTTTTCGCGTGTATATCTAATGCCAACAAAAAAGTGTTCAGCATGATGAAATCCATCTGTTGGCACATTTTCGTTTTAATCCATTGCGCCACCTTCTTTCTACGTTTTTTTTTTTGCTATTTTGAAAATCATTTCTTTCAAAAAATGTCTTCATGGCCGGCATAACTAAAAATAGAAAGTAATTGTGAGACAGTAGTTTTTCGCATATACCTCCAAAATCGTTAGTTTAGCTATTTAACTGCATATAGCAACACCAGATGATTTTCATTTTTCGACTTATATAAGATCATCACAAATCGACTTTTGTTAATTATTAAGGTTATAGTCCATTTGTGTTTCCTGTATATCACTGAGTATTGTATAGGAAGTTTTTTGACATTCAAGTTCTAATAGTATTAACTGAACTTTAATACATTTTTTGGTCCGTAATACACTAATTCAAACGTTCATGTCCCGTTTTACCGTTCTTGCATCGTTTATTGTGCGCAATAAATGCACGATACCGTGCGTGTTTATTCATTTTCTACGTTTCCAGTTCCTGTTTTCCTATCTAATTCACTAACGGAACGTTTACGCCTATCTTTTGAATTCAAATTAAGTTTTATTTTTTTAGCTATATCAATATTTCCCTTTTTCCCTTATTTAATTACAATATTCTAAAGATTCTAAAGTAAGTTATTTCACTTGAAGTTAAAAAATTTCCCATATTGTTTTTATATCTTATAAATTAGTATCATCATTAAAATATTTTACAATAAGGGTGTTTGTTAAATTATATATTATGTTTCTTCTTGCCCTGTTTTTTTTTAATTTCTAGTAATCTTCAACTTTATCAGCTGAGTTTGATTTGAATTTCATAAACACACTGAGATGAGCAGTTACGTTTACAATGGCCGTTTTTATTTAAAGCATTATATCAGGGGATAAAATCGTTTCTTGTTAATAACAGCCGCGTTTTTTTGGGGGGCGTTATGAATATTGTCGGTCCTTTTTCATTAGAATGCTGCCACAGGTCTATTAATTTATTAGTTTTCATTAATTCTTTAAATGTTTTACTGGTTGTGTATTTCAAGAATTAGCACTATCTATTGTTTTCAGTGAATCATGAAAGTCTCACCCTATTATCGGGATTTCTACTCTGTGTTCCTTTATTATACAATGAAGCTTTTTTGAGAAAAAAACTACTCTGTGGTGGCCATGGTACAGTAATCGTTGTACATGTATCTTCATGCAATTGCCTGGAGAGGTAAATGTAAATGTAAATGCGGTTACCCCTTTCAAACTGGCAACTTATATCAGAAAGAGTTTTGTCGTTTCATCGAAATGGGGAAGAATATATGTTAAAATTTCATTTTGGGTGTTTCGAGCGTTCACTAAAAATGAGAGACCCGGATAATTTTGCATATAAATACTTAAGCAACTGATAAAATCACTTTATCTATTTTCGATTTTTGAATGCGTTTCATCAATGGATGAACTGTAAAGGAAACTCACATTGCTACATACAAAGTATAGCGATATATTATTTATGTATTGAATACATCAAATGCTGATTGCCAGCATTTTTCTAAGTGTATACATGTATAATCACTTTCTCAAGACGGCAAACAAACAGTCACTTTGGAAATGATATGTTATGTTCATCGAATAAAGTCGCCATTTAAAAGATCTGCATTCGTAAGAATGACATATTTAACTACTAGGGATAATGATACGCGACCTTAACCTGTGTTATAGATTTTATTCCCAATTCAATGGACTTGACCTGAAACTAGCAGAGGTATTTATTTTTTTTTTCGAAATTGCTTTTACATCATTTAACCCTAAATTTTATGAGTCCTAGCTGTTGGTTTTTCTGTGTATGTTTTGGTAATTTGTTTTATACAGTGTTTTATTTTTTTTTATGAGATGTCCTTTGGGTGATCCTAGCTTTGTCGTGTTTGAGTCTCTCCCGTCGTTTCCAGTTTTGTTTCTTCTTAGATCTGATATGTAAGTGTAAATTCAAGTTATATTGTGAGCTAAGGTGGTGATAATATACTGTTAAACTAAATGTAATAAAAGTAACAAGTGAATACTAGAACTTACACAAGCACCTGCACACCTTATTTTTTCCGCCGAACATATGACTATATACTTTTGAATATCAGACACTAGTATTTATGCTGCTTTATTATGCACTGCACATGAAACAAATCTATAATGATAACATTATTGAAAGGTAAAGCAAAATGTAGTATTTTAAATTGCATGGGTTTGGGACAATTATTTACTTTTATTAATAATATACTTCTACATGTGTTTCAAAATGGTATAATTAAAGAATACATTACGGAAACTCCATTGTTGTCATGGACTTAGCACACAGGCTTGCCAATCATGCTGCTTTGTGTTACTCCTGACGATAGCAAAGGGTTTTATAACAACATTAACGGCTAGCGGTTAAGTAACGACATGGATGACAGTTGTAACACAATAATACAATGGAGTTTTCGTGATTTATTTCGATTCTAACATGACTACTTCCTTCATATTTTTGAATAAACGCAGTCTATGTGGTGCACGGGATGTTGGTCATGTAGTAATCACATTTCACAATGACTGTGGTTTAAAGTTCTTTGTATCACGTCATGTTAGAACAGTTATCAATGTTCAATATTGAGAACAGCTATTGCGTGGATCCAAGATATTTGGTAGACATAAATTGATCAAACAAGTACAATTACATTGCATTTACTTAAATAAACCTTGATGAGTAAATTGTAAAATGACCATGAGATCTGTATTTTCATTAACATTAAAATCATTGTGGTATTGAAAAGGCATTTACAAAACACAAGGTTAATTCAAAGATTCAAAAATAGTTTTTCCTTATGTCAATATATGACAGACTACATGTAATAAAAACAAAATATTAATTTAATGTTTTTAAAAGAAGAAGCATCATTACTTTATATTCTAATTGCAACTATTTATTTTACCTTTTTTACAATATGGCTTGTGTTGTCATACATTTTTTGAGAATTGTAATTTTCTATTATCATCTATAAGGCATACTAAAAATATCATCCATTATAGTCAAAGCTTTCTTACATTTTGAAACTATTGTGTATATTTATATAGGCAAAACCAAAAGTGTAAATCATGTGGCAACTAAGTTAATGGAATGAACATTAAAACAAAACAAAAAATAATCACAATGATAACACATGATTACATTAAACAAAAAGTGAAAATCCACTTGTTGATATGTTAATAACAAAACATAATATATATACAATGTAAAGCAAATATTATTTTGTTAACTAACAATGTTTTACATTTTGTGTTTTTTTTTCATTAGAACTGTTAACTGAAGTTGGCGTAGGTCTCAAACTGTTTCAAGTATTCAATGACAGCTTCATACAGGAAACGATATTGCTCCTAAAATAGGCGCAAATCATATGCATCTTTTAATTATATATATATGGAAATAAATTCACATTTTTTTAAACTGTATTATTAAAGTTGTTTTCTTTTTTTTTTATTTTTGAAGAACAATTTATCAAATTGTCAACAATTGAAACACAAGATATCGTTAATGTGGACCGAATTTACTATACAAATTAGCCAAAAGATATACATATTTATGTTTGTATTGTTTCGTTTACAGGATGTATTAGGTACCTGAATTGCTATGCAGCTTGCTATTTTTACTACCATGATATTTCAGTTTACATTCTAATATTGATGTAAAGTATTGATCCGTGATTATTGTTTTTTTTTCTTTTGTGCAATAGTGAAAAAAATATGTGCATATGTGTGGTTAGTTATTTTTTTACATAATAATGGTGTTATAAATTGTCTTTTGTTTTTTTTTTGTTTAATCACTAAAAATGTCTTTTGTGTATTTATTTCAATTGACGTGTTCACGTTCTCGCTGCACTTAAAATACTTATATATAATTTGAGGTCTTCGGTTCCCTATCGCTTAGTTAAAGATAACAGCACGATTGTACTTGTTTTCTGACCACTTACATAGTTTGATATAATTTGAGGTCTCCTGTTCCTCATCTGTTTGATGGTGTGATTTATGTCTACATCCTGCTCAATCCTCATCTTTTCAATAATAGTGGACATAACACAGTATAGACCACTCTTGTCACACCCATTTCTATAATTTTATAAGGATAACTCTTATCTAAAGTCCAATACATTGAAATCTATTCGATTCTTAAAAGAAATCAGTTTGATATAATTATGTCGTTGTTAAAGGTTCATGCATACCAGTATCAAATCGACCAAATATTTCAGCGTTGTATATCGATTCTTTATCTTTATTATTTTGTTAAGATACGGGATTACATCGAATCGGAAGTCATAGCTAATTGAATCAAAGTCACCGCATGTGTTGGCTAGATAATTGATCAGACTTGATTGAATGATAACGTTGGGTTGTTAATATTAAATTGAAAAAAAGAATCAAAATACTTCAGAGGCTTTGGCAACCTTCCTAGTATCATCGAAAGCCCGTTAGTTTGTTTATGACTTTTTCTTTAAAATTGTGTATTAACTGATGTAAATCCTTCAATGCATTTATTTTTGGTGTTGCTGATTGGCGTTATTTCCTGAAACACGTGTAATCATGCTTACATTCAATATGTTTATTTTTGTACTTTCATTTACGCATTTTCATTTTTTCTTTCTTTAAACGAAAACAAAGTATATTCCTGTTATATCAAACTTTATAAAGAGTGCTCTTGATTTAAAGACATGTTTGAAATATACAATGAATTCTTGCTTACTTACAGGCAATGGACAAGAAGTGGGCCTTCTCCACTTTCCCTTCCACGTGCCTCCTCTATATCAGTAATTAATGCGAAGAAATCTTCGATGTCGCCTGGTACGGTGTCTCCATCATTCCAGAATATTTGTTGGAAAAGGGTCACTCTTTTTTGTTCCTTAAAAGTTACCAAAATATAAGATCAAAAATATAATTTCTTGTTCTGCTGTCTTCAAATCAAAGCTAATAATAATTTTATAAAATGAGCAGATGTGCATTTATTGCCATGTCTTATACACCCTTATGTTAACATTGATTCATGTCCTCCTCAGGCAATTACTCTCAGTATTCTATAGTCAAGTTATACAGTTTCAGCAATCCTAGAAATGCTCTATAGCAACATACAATTTTGTTAATCTGTTAACATTTAATTTGCAAAATATTTCGGAACCGTTCATTTCAATGTCAATTTATTTGGTAGAATGGTACAAAGTAATATCGTATTAAAATGTTTTAAAGGGGAGATTTCAGCCTTTAACCATAACATAAATATAGGAGATGCATCGTCTCAAATGCAAGTGAAATATTTCATGATTATTGCTTTGCACCATAATCAAAAAGTGACAAACTTTTGGTAACACAAAAGAGTAATCAAGGGAACCAAAAGTCTAACAGAAATCAAAAGAATGTTCCAGGGACAAGGACAAGACATGAATAACAACAAACATAAAATAACCAGAAATAAAACATGCAAAATAAATAAGCAACTAAAAACTGAGAGCATTGACCAGGTACAACGTTAGGGTCATCTCCCTTAGCTTATCTTAAAACACCCACCGACTTGCTCATAAAAAGTCAAATCCAGGGTAGAGGAAAGGAAAAAAATAGACCATTTGCACAAATCATGGTGCAGATGGATACGCCATAACGGTGCATGAAACCTAATTAATGAAAGACGTTTGTTCACATTGCAGACACATTCTTTCCAGCAGTGCAATTGAATGGTGTCTTATTCTGAAGGTTGCAAAATATAACTATTGTTGGGCAAAAACAAAAACGCCGTTTCTTAAGTTGGCGGAACAAAGTAAAACACTAATAAGTAAGCCTTGTGTAAATGTTTACTTGATTTTATTTGTTTTTTTTTTGTTTTTTTGTTTTTGGTTTTGATTGGCATAAAAATTCATCTCAGTGATAACCCAATTAACGGTATCAGATATAACATGTCTACCATGTTTGTCAGTTTATTTGCCATTCAATGGACTACTCAATAATCATTACAATATACAAACAGTAAAAAAAAAACGTACTTGATTAGAAGTTAAACAAAGCTCCATCATGACGTAATATTTCTTCCTTGTTAGGTTTTTCTGCTTTATTTCAAATGGTCCTAAATCTAATTTATCATCCTTCTGCTTAGGCCAGTACACATCCTGTAAAATAATTGCACCATCAACTCACCCGCGGTAGCATTACATCTACCCAACATTAAGATTAACATTATCGTATGTTTTCTTCTATATAGGAAATAATATCGTTTAGCTAGATCCTTTGATCTCAGTTTCCGCTATATATATGATGTATTATCTATAAAGAATCCTAATTTCGGGGATTTGATACATTACATCTACCCCAAAGAACTTGAGATAAAGGATACTACAGACACTGTGAAGTCAGTCTCATATCTTGACCTACACTTAGAAATCGATGGTAAAGGAAAACTATTGACCAAACTTAACAACAAACGTGGTGACATTTCATTCAGAATTGTCAATTTTTCTTTCATATGTGGCAACATCCCTTCAGCACCTGCGTATGGAGTGTTCATTTACAACTTATACGTTATGCCAGAGCTTGCCGAAACTACACAGACCTTTTGTATCGCGATAGAACTCTAACAAATAGGCTTCTGGAACAGGGTTATGTTGCTACAAGATTGAAGTCATCACTACAAAAGTTTTATGATAGTCATCATAAACTCATGGATGGTAATAGTATATCGATCTGCGCCATGAAAACTGATTTATTCAACCAACGGGTCATAGTTTTCCTTTCCTCGTTTGTCTACCACGGACTTGAGTTTTTATGAGCAACTCGGGGGTTGTTTGTAGAAAAGCAGAGGACGCTTAACCTATCGGTACACCTGGTCCATGCTCCCAGGTTTTAGTGGAGTTCGAGTTGCTCCTTTGCTTTTGTTACTTTGTATTTATGAATTTACTTTATGTTCTTTTTTTGTCTATTTCCCATGTCTGGTCTTTGTACCTGGATTACATTTTTTTGATTGCCGCTATAACCTTGGTTCCCTTAATTACTCTTCTATAAATGAAACATTATGTAGTATTTTACAAAGTGTTTTTACATATTTACAGTGTATTTTTGTTTTACTGAATACATTAATACACTTTTCATTATACATAAAAAAATCAAATTAAAATACTTCCTACGAAATCTAAAGAGCTGTTATGTATAGATGGAATTCCAAAGAAAAACCAAAGCTGCGTGGAAAGCATAGTGTCATACAAATGCTGAAGAAACATATTTGTTTCATATAATAACACTTTTTACCTTTTCTTCATGGTCAGTGTTCAGCATAACAATGACTGAAATCCCATAATCATACACAAGCCTCCAGAAATCTATAACCGTGTTTTCCATTGGCATCTGAGTCACAACAAACGCTCGGCTGCTTTTGTAGCCCTGTAATGTTTTACGAAGATACGCTATTGAAGATGTTGATATCGTAGAAAACACAAGATAATTGACGAACAATATTTACTTAGACTATGAAAACACATGTCAATTCAATAAGGGCTATTATTGTTTAGTTGTCTTTAAATTGGTTTTGTATCGTGACATGCGAGTTTGGTGTGCTGAAGAGAAGCTGATCATATCATATAATCCTGTTACTAATTCGGGAAATGCGTAGTCATTTATTACTTTCTAATTTGCTTGAGTAACATTTGACACACTATACTCATCGTATAAGTCATATTTATACAAAAATAAAGACTTTAACTAGTCCTTAACTATGTGCTTTTTTTTTCTTTTTTTTTTTTACAAAAGAACTCGCTTAACACAAATGCGGGTTAAACACGTACACTGTAAGAGGAATCTTTATTTTGTATATTTTATTTTTATTGGATGGAACTTATTAAACTTGCACTATAATTTGATTGATTTCTTTTGCTGTGTAGCACTATTTGCAAGAAATATCTCGAATGCTAATGATCGTGCTTAACGACTTTCACATTTCATAAATTCTTAATTCTTATTAAAATGGAGATTTTTAACCGTAGTTTATAATAGACGTATGCACATGTACACCTTACCGGCAGGAAAACAGCATTGATATATTCATTATGGCCTTCAACAGGTGATATCAAACGTGGCATTTCTGATTCAACTATAAATGAGTAATGAGTAATATCAATGGAGGTCGAATCAAACTTATGTTTCATTTACTGATACAGTGTTAAGCATCCTGACGGTGCAAAA
Organism: Perna viridis; assembly: GCA_037379345.1. NCBI lineage: Eukaryota > Metazoa > Mollusca > Bivalvia > Mytilida > Mytilidae > Perna > Perna viridis. The sequence continues at coordinate 27,611,596 of CM074520.1, forward strand.
TTATAATAAGTTCAATACATTAGAGAAAGCCTTTTGAAACAAATTTAATGAGCAATTGGAAAACAAAGTTTTTCTTCCTACTCCTTCGAAACAAAAAAAAGAATGAAAATAAGCGTTAGTTAAAAAAAATAACGGCAACAAAAATTATCTCTGTCATTAAAGAAATGAATACCTGGAATAATATTAGTGTATCTATTTTTTTTCTTGTTTTCAACATTTTTTCCTTTATCAAAATCATCTTCGTCATGTTTCTGTGAGAGTGATGTCATCAGCTATATTATTGAAATAAAGCTTTACTTAATGAAATTGATAAGAATAGCTTAATTTTGATAAGTTATTTTGTTTTTTTTATATGTTATCATCATCTCAATTTATTTTGATCGTTATTGGTAAAGTCAAACATAAAAACAAAGTTACACACAACATTTTTGCCTTACGTGATAGCGTTAATATTCAGATCTTCATATATTGCCTTGATTCCCATATCAAGCATAATGTACTTACATCATATTCGATGTGTAATTTATGCTTCTTTTTTGTAGAATCAAACTTCAGCAGATCCTTGTATACACCAGGGAAATCTTTGGTAGGGGTCCCAGTGTAAGGACACACCAGTGCTTCTAAGACAGCATCGTGAAGGAATACGTACTGGCGCTATTATGACAATATTTAATCAGTCCCCAAATCTCAACCAATATCAATGCAAAAATTGTACAGCAATTGCTTTGAAAGTGAATATAAAGAGTAAATGATAATTAAGACCAAGCCAAACAAACAAACAAAAAAAAACAGAGAAACTAAAGAAAAAAGTAATTCAAAAAAAAAAAAAAAACAAAAAACAAAAAACAAAAAACAAAACATCAACAAAAATACCAAAAAACAGAAACAAAACAAAACAAACGCAGAACAAACGAACGAACGAACAATCAAAACAAAAAGACAAGCCACTCAAATCTTTCATTGACAGATGAGTTATTATACATATGAAAAATTTGTTTACTTGACGTTTAATTCACATTGAAATGATTTTCTTAAATACCCTGAAATCACATAACGACAACATGTTTGCACTGGCCAAAGAACACTTTGTCAAGTAGTAAATTTTACTTACAGCGGTCTGGACCATGTTAACTCTCTGTCTCCTCAACGTCTCAACACAACGAAATACATCAACATAGCCCACTTCCTTGGCCTCGGTTACTGCGTAATCAAGAGCTATATATGTCCCTGTTCTACCAATTCCAGCACTTTAAAAATGTAAAATAAATTGATTAAGAAATAAATGTCATTTATTTTCAGCATACTGTATAAAACACAGATTCTCTGAAATGAGGGGATTCTGATATTACAATTACTTCTTCCTGTATTCCAACCGTTACGGAAAATAGATATGAACATAATAACACTTAATTAAAAAAAAGTAATCAAGTTCATAAATCGTCTAAGTATTCCATATTTGAGACACATACACTCATATTATCATTCTAAACCAAATTCTATACTTGCACCTGCAATGAACGATTACTGGGCCTTTTGCTGAATTTTCTTTCGAGTTAACCTTCTGTCGGAAATGTACGAGAGAAGATGAATATTTCGGTACATCTTTGTCTGGCCAAGCAGTAAAATGGAACTGTATGACGGTCTTCCTTGTTCTTTCCTGGTAACAAGATATTAGAAATAGTTTGAAATATGTACATTGTATCTAGATAACTTGGTTTAGTGGGCTCACGAAGAAAGCTCATTCATATGCGTTTTTTTTTTGGTTTGGATATTGCCTAATATTTGCTCTGTATTCAGTAACTCAAACGTACAGACGTTAGACTTTAATTTGTCTGCATTGATCTTAAATGCATTGTTTTGTTTTAGTTGCCTTTGAAGTAATATTATTTTATGTAGTGGTGTATTACTATTGAAGTTTACATTTATGTCAAATGACTTTTTGCAGTGTTTAAATTACTAAACAAAATGTCATGGGACAGTTTCGCTGCATTTAATGAACTACAAACATTTTTAGTGCTGTATTATACCAAAATTGCCAACATCGTGTTTTACTCAGCTGTATATCACATCACTTGTACAGCAATTTGCAGTAAAGTTTTAACAATCTAAATGTGATTAGGTCAATTACAAAGGAGAGGGTTAAATTAAACTAAATACCTAGTGTTAATACAATACTGACGTCTACAAGACATGGACTATTCTACATCGTCGTATAGAAAACGCGCACATCAGCATAAACAAGCCGAAATAAATACAATTACACTGTGAAATTATTATTATGATCAAATATATTGTTTACCCTTTGCAGTTTGATATGCCTGATAGTGAAATCTGAATAAATATCCTCTTTCATCAATGTTACCACAATGCCATCAAAATCATTTGATTTTCCAACAGCTTCCGGCCAGTAGTGGTTGCATTTTTGCTAAAGCGAATCATATATTGTATCCGCATGAAATACATAAACATGATAAGGAAAGGGAACAGTAAGCAAAACAATACTTTTGAGTGTTTTCATGTGCTACATGGATTACGATTTCTTTATACTAAATATTGAAATTCTCTCTGTACAGAAATGTGCTTAAAATCGCTTATGACCTTGACAAAATGTGCTACCACCTGTAAAGGATACAAGAGCACGCATCATTACATCCATTCACATTACAAAGTCGTACAGACGTACAAATTAACAGACGTACCTAAATATCAATGCACTTTTTTTTATAATCCCGTAGTGTGAGATTCAATAAAGAAAGAAGTAAAGCTATTAAAATGCTCATTCATTTATTGACTACACACAAATATTTAAAATGAGTACTATTTGATTTGAATTATTAAAACAGTACCTTGGCTTCCTCAAAAACTTTAGTCAACATTACTATTTTGCCACAATCTACCTGCCAAACCATTTGCCAAAATTCATTGACAGTGTTGTCCTGTGGGCCTACAATATTTGTTTGAACAGTATTGGTACAAATCAAACATCTATGATTTTAGTAAAATTATTGGTTTTATATGTTGACTCAAACCTCATTAAAATTAAGTTGTGTTTCGTCACCTTTGTTAACCGAAGTATGTCTGCTTCGCAATTGACGCTTACGGAAATATATCTAAACTATGTTATTTGTGAAGGTCTATTGTGCATCATTTTTTTCCCCAATTTAGCTGTCTGTATCTGTATCTGTTTCTGACAATTACTATGTTCAACACGTTATATTTGCGTGTTTTACAAAGCAGGAGAAATTGTACTTCTAACAGTTATTAATTAATAACTTACCTTGCGCTGCAATATACTGTTTCAAACGTCCATAACCCTAAATTGAAGACACAATTGCATTTGTTCACATAATTAAACAAAAATCTGTATGTTTTAAGCACATATACGTAGGGCCTTACAAAGTAAAAATCTTTGAGGGAGAGATTTCATTTTATTTTCGTTTATTGTGCAAACATGTTGGGTGAGGGTACTCTTACATGTTATATTGTTCATGGACAGACATAGTGCTGAGAAAGATGCTTTTGTGTGTGTGTTTTTTTCGTTCCTAATTGTCAATTAAGCACTATGTCTGAAAAGAGAAGAGAGTTCTTAGGAATCAATGTCAATTTGTAGTTAACGTTGTAAGCTTAATCTAATATGTAATAGTTTTTAAATAAAAGCTAGAGCTTACATGTATTTTTGTACTGATTTTTTGTTATTTCCATTATGAACGTATTTTATTTTTAACAAATGCACGACAAAGACCGTCCTTAATCTTAAACGCGTCTTTAGTTTGGAATTTACCAAATCAAAAATGAAAACAACACAAAATTTATTTTCATTTCACATTCGTGTTCATATTTAAAAGTAAATATATTAATTATAGAGAGAAACCGACTATTTTTCTTACATTTATATAAGACGCGTTGATGTAATCAGACGTTAGCTGTAGGTTTGTGTTAAGAACAACACGAGTTTCGTCGTCTGTGAAAAAAATGCACAAAACTGTAGTTAACATGAATTTCAGACAAATACATAGTTGTTTCTTTCATTTACGATATATTAAGGCTCTTAACTATTTAGAAAACAAAAGTTCTAAATAGGTAAAAATAAAAAATTGTAACAACATTTTTAGGACATTTGCATACATTTATCAACGCATCGGTAATTGTAAGTGAAAAGATACATTAGATTTGATAGCTTTGAACATAATTGTGTAATGTAATCATTATCGGATACAATGTTAATATAATCAATGTCATAACATCACTATTATTAGTAACACAAATATTTTTTAAACAATGAGTGATTCAACGTCATCTTTTATAGTAGCAGTTATCTATAATATATATATATATATATATATATATATATATATATATATATATATATATATATATATATATATATATATATATCTACAAACAATAAAATACCAATTTCCCTTTTCACGTTTCGGCTATTTTTTCTGGATTTTGATATATTTAGGTTGTCTTTTTTTGTTTTGATGCTTTGTAATATTTTACCGATATTCACATTGAGATAATTTTTCGTTTTTTTTAATATCGTATATAGTCCACGCTTTTTAATATTCTAATCAGAAACTTAAAATATACGTACATGCAAATAAATTTTTGTACTTATTTTTGATTTTGTTTCCAGGTTTTAGTGCAGCTGTTGTTGGGTATTGGAGACCAGTCTTCAATTTCTGAAATATCATTTAATTATAACACATCAAATCTCATCACAGCTATTCAAAAAATATCAATAACTTTTAAATTCGCACATGTGAGAAAAGTGACTTAACACCAGAAACAAATAATAAACAAGAACAAAAGCAAACAAAATAATTAATCACAAAACAAAATAAAAACAAGAAAAAAACACACAAATAAAAAACTCCGAACTAAAACAACACAAATAAATGACAAAACATACAAACAAACAAAAACAAAACGACACACACTTAAAACGTAATTACAAGCGTCATAATTGTATTATTCTCGTTAAGCTATTAAAATGTAAGGACTGTAACTGCTCTTAGGGACATACCGAAATGTTGAATATGTTGATTAAACAGGTACAGTAACATGTATTGATCATAAGACATTTGACCAGCATTTACATGGTCTGCAAATTATTTTTTTCATCTCTTTAAAAATCTTGTATCTGCTATTCAGCTCTTGACTTTCTATATATCTCATTTTTATATAAAGGTCTTTAATTTCTGATCCTGATATACTGCTCTACACATTATATATCTCCTTTTATTATTTGGCTCTTTAGTGCCTATATATCTCTTTTGAGATAAAGCTCTACACTTTCCATGTATTTTCTCCTGATATATAACATTTTACTATTATTTTATTATTTTATCTATTATTTAACTGATTTTAAACTTTTTACTTTCGATATATTTCCTCCTAATATAAAGCTCATTACTTTCTATATATTTCCCCCTGATAAACAATTTTTTATTTTCTATCTATCCTCTTGTCCTTTAAAGCTCCTAACTGCCTTACTTGCACTAAGTTTTGAAATCAAATCGTTCTACTCAAATGTTGTTTATAAAGTTTAATTAGATGTTCTATTTTGACAGAAGGTCAGAAATATTACAAATCATAAAATTAATATCATGTTATAAAATTTGCTTCCCCCGATAGATATCACTAATATCTTTGTTAATCCTATTTTAACTTTTTTATGTACCTATCCTGAACATGGTCATGTCATTCATAAGATTATTATGAAGGGTTATGACAAAATTACTGAATGGGGTCTAGGTAATAGTGAAATAAAATAGTCCAACTAAACAAATCCGTATAACAGATTGCAAGATCGAAGTTGAGGAGATAGACCTACGGTAAGAGTAATCAAAGGAACCAAGGTTATAGCTCTAATCAAAAGAATGTAATCCAGGGACAAAGACATATACAACAAAGAACCTACAGTAACTAAAATTATACATACAAAGTAACAAAAGCAAATAAGCAACTCAGACTCCACAAAAAACTGGGAGCATTGATCAGGTGCACCGGTAGGTCAAGCGTCTTTTGCTTTTCTAGAAACACCCCCGAGTTGCTCATGAAAGGTCAAGTCCGGGGTAGAAAAAAGAAGAAAGGAAAACTATGACCCGTTTAATAAATCAGTTTGCAAGGTACAGATGGATGCACCATAACGATCCACGAGTTCATGATGACGACCATAAAACTTCTGTAGTGATGACTTGTAGCAACATAACCCTGTTCCAGAAGCCTATTTATTAGACGTCTAGTGCAATACAAAAAGTCTCCGTAGTTTTGGCATCTCTGGCATAACGTATGAGTTATGAGTTATGAATACGATATGAACACTCCATACGCAGGTGCTGAAGGGATGTTGCCACAGATGAAAAGAAAGTTGACAATTCTGAATTAAAAGTCATCACGTTTGGTCAATGTTTTCCTTTACCATCGATTTCTAAGTGTAGGTCAAGATAAGAGGCTGAATTCACAGTGTCTGTGGTATCCTTTATCTCAAGTTCTTTTGGGTAGATGCGATGTATCAAATCCCCGAAATTAGGATTGTTTAAAGATAATACGTCATCTATATAGCGAAAACTGAGATTGAAGGAACTAGCCAAGCGATAATTTTTTCTTTCTGATCAGATCAGCTATGAAGTCAGCCTCATACGAGTGAAGGAATAGGTCAGCAAGTAAAGGAGCACAATTTGTTCCCATTACAATGCCGACCGTTTGTTAAAAAAAACACGTCCACCACACTGGACAAATGTGTTGTCGATTAAAAATTCCAGTAATTTGTAAACATCTTCCTCCGTATATTTGGAAAATGATTTTGAATCATTTCTTAGAAAATATGAGGAATCTTTACCAAGAACTATATATTTGTTTCTAGGTTTACCATCTTTTTCGGAAAAAAACAATGATGTATAATTTTTTCAAGTCGTGATTTTAAATGAGTATGGGAAAAAGAAGTATACACTGTTGAAAAATCATAGGTTTTAATGCTATTATATTCAGATAATAGTCTTGAACTAATTGTTTCCAAAAGACCATTCGAATTTTTCAGGATTCACATTGAATTAATACCACTACGGGAGTAACAAGTGTTGGAGATGGACTGCAGACCCTCTTTGACAGTTGTGAGTATAGAAGTTAAAAGTTTTGAAAGAGGTTTGGTGGTACGGGACACAACTCTTAGAAATCATTGGAACGTTTGTAATCATCATTTTACATTTATCTCATGTAAGCATCAAATTGACTTGGAATGATTTCATTCTGTTTCGGATAGAGGCTTGAAAGGTTTTCGTGAAATTAAATAGGATACAAACATATCACTGATTTCATGAGTTATGTCCCTTACCCTAGGTCTACCTCCTTTGATAGTCTTCACGTTCTTAACGGAAACTTACATTAAATACAAGACGCAAAAAGAAGAAAAAACAAAGTAACCAAAACAGACCAAAAATTCAGCTTCAAGTTTTCCTCCTTTACCACGGCCATTATCCACATAGATATAAAACTCCTTCACGGGTATAGCTGATTTTGACATCTGAGGACCTTCAGTAAAATCATAGTATCCACCATCTTCATCTGGTTCGTTATTATAAGTCCTATTTTTGCCAGAGATGTTTATTGCAGGTAAAGGATCATGATGGTCTCCAACTAATTCAAGGCCTGAATTTGATGTTTATGTAAATTAGATAATGGTGTACGCATTGAAAGGATAAGCTAACGATAAAACAAAATACAAAATCGATCGTCGTACCAAAAATAAACCACTAAACACATGTAGTAATTAATTATTCTCCAGGATTTTGTAGTTTTAGCGTCCTGCAGAAAGGCTACATATTTGCAATATCATACCATAGGCGATGAGATACAAACTTGTAGTGAAAAAAGCATGTTTTTGTGTTTAGTTTATCCTTTTTGTTAATATCTTATTGCTAGAATTCATGATATCTCAATAGCCCATCGGCCAAAATATTCCTAAGGACTCGTAGAAAAAAAAATAAAACTCGTGAAAGTTGAACATCGCAAAATATCAGCTTATGTTTTATGATGTTTGGATAAAATAATTTTGCGATTATCAGCCTTCAGTTTTTATTTACCTATAATTAACATGTACATGTTTCCACATGCTTTATATTAAAGACTAATCATACATGTTGTACATGCGTAACAAAAACATGGGGAAAAGGAAAATACCTGATAGTCTGATTTCAGAATATTCGTTGTTTTCGTGTTTGTTTATGTTCGGTTGTTTGTAAGGGGTGGGTTCTTCTTTTGTTTTACTTCCACGCTGTCTTTTTAAAAAAAAAACCAATTACTAATCATTATAACGATCATTCATCAACAATAAGGAACAATTAGAAAAAAAAATCAATTGCGGTAAATATTGAAGTAAGGAAAACATACAAACAAACAAACAAAAAATAGTATCTTTCCTATAAACAAAAACAAAGGCATACAATGAATAAATAAATAAAAGCATATACAACTCTTTAAGCTGCTTGAGATCTATTGAGGTAAGAAATTGTTCGATTTGGTTTGGATGCAGTAAACTAAGAATAGTGAATGTGCAAAGAGGTCAAACAACGACAAGATATGATATAAAATGTTCATAAACACGCAATTCTCTTCAGCTATACTTGCTTGATTGAAGTATTTTAGTTTATGTTTTGTAAGATAAGCACATTGTCTAAAAAAAAAAAAAAAAAAAAGCGAGAAAGGATATATCGTATATATTCTAATGTCGATGGTTCTACATTTCTACTTCTTAGAACGGCATCTTTCACAGAACATCGATTTCCTATTGTTTGATTAAAGCGGCGCGTATTTTGGTAAAATTACAATTTCCTACCTTTTGATAAAAATAACAACAATTATTACTATGACAATAGCGAGAACAGCTGCAGTTATACCTCCTCCTATAGCTGCCCCAGGTCCAGAACTGTGTTCAGAAGGATTCGAACGCTCTGCAAAATATATACCTTATCTAGTTATTAGCGATAACCCCTTGCTGAAGCAAAACAAATTATAATATTATCCCTTAATTGTCCATATAAAGACAGACGCGTTTGTTTTTAGTGTCTTGGTTTCTAGTGTCAAAAAAGGATAGCGTAGTAGGATTTTTAATAACATTTTTAAAATGTTAACAAAAGTATTTTAAAACAAAAAGTGTTGAAACCTTTGTTGAAGCAATTGCTCATGCCAATACTAGTTCGGTTTAGATGTTTTTCACGGTATTGATAAATGTCAAAGCAGCCAAAAAAACATATATTAAACTGCAGTGAATTTCAGTCGCAAGGAAAAAACATGGATGATAAAGCTACGGTGTCAACATGACGAAATGGAAAATTGATACACATTAATTTCGTTTTATTGAACAATCATTTAAGTATGTTTTCTATAAATTATATAAATCAGGAACTTATATTAAGCACATATACATTAAGGTGCAGCAGCAGTGTGGTCTGTTCTCAAAACATTGGCACATGAAAAAGACCGCCTCTTAAAATACCATCGTTAAATACTCGGTTCGGGTATGTTTCTCTTAATATGCAATATTGAATGCACATTAAACTATATATGATGCATGATTCTGTTAGTATACACCTGATTCGAAAAGTAAAGCGAATGCTAGATAAGATGCAATGTATCATTTTTCACTCAAGATATACACATATTTTTATGAAAATGTCTATGATAATTCATACAGCCTTCAATCATAAATCAATTATTTTAATGCACTTTTCTGGAAGAACTAGGTTAAACCTGAAAAATGTTTTAAGTAGATAAATGTTTTAACTATTTGAATTGAGATATAGAATGTAACTATTGAGAGGATGATTATTCTGAAATATAGGAAAACTATATATATGAGACAAATTTATTACTATGAGCTAAACAAGTCTTGCGACTCCTTTTTCCTGACCCCGCCTCATCATTATACAGACTTGATGCCATCATCATGATCATTTTGAATGTTGATTTCCACAGGCTCTGTAAACCAGTTTTTGTAAAAAGTCAAGATGAAGCAAAACGATCATGTCTTCCATTAACTTTTGTCAACAAAGGTATAGATGCAATTAATTTGGCTAACATCCTCCATCAAAAAAAAAAAAAAAAGAAAAAAAAAAACGTAACCAACAAAATTTCCCAATAATTCAAAGACAAATCCATATCAATTATTTCATATTCCTATACTTCAACCATTGCATCCAAAATTTTCAACTATAAAAGGCTATTGCATAATTTGAGATTACGGACTAAAGCTAAACCACCTGACTGTTCTTCCAAAAACTCGCTATTTAAATATGGTCCTTCTGGTCACATCGTAACAGGAGATTTTACCATAATCGAAAACGAATCTCTGCGTAATATCATTTGTAAAGGTCCTAAGCACCATGAACCACGCTCCATAAATTGGAATTATAACTTTAAAGTTCTTATGGATGCCATCGAGGACCATGCAAAAAAATTGATAAAACGAGCACAAGTAGACATTGATTCTCTGTCAAAGTGGTTAAAGGCCATGAGGTCTTTAATTTTGAAACGAATACAAGTTTTAAGTAGGTCAATGAGTGCCAAGGCTACATCGGTTTTCAAAGACACTGATGTAGCAAAAACATTGTCTACTATAAATGAAAAATATGTTGTCGTACCAGTAGACAAAGCCCAAAACAACATTGTTTTTGTTTGCAAAACGTTTTACGTCCAATGTTTATTATTAGAGGTAGACGTAGAAAATAAAAGCAGTGATAAGACCTATACTGCTACCACACTCTCCAAAGAAGAGGTTGTGGAAAACCATAATTCGGTGCTATCCTCTTTTGGTCTCTCTACTAAGGACGATGATTGTGATTTACCGTCTATTTACTGGATTCCTAAACTCCACAAGAATCCATACAAAGACCCTTTTATAGCTGGATTTGCAAAATGTACCACCAAGCCTCTTTTAAACCTTTAAACTTATAGTCAAGAATATCAAAGAGGGTCTACAGTCCTACCATAATATTTGTTACTCCCGTAGTGGTATTAATTCAATGTGGATCCTGAAAAATTCGAAAGATCTTTTGAAAACAATCAGTTCAAGACTATTATCTGAATATAGTAGCATTAAAACCTGTTTTTGCAACACTGTATACTTCTGTTCCCCATACTAAGTTAAAATCCCGACTTAAAAACATTATATATCGTTGTGTTTTCCAAAACAAAAGATGGTACACCTAGATACAAATAGATAGTTCTTGGTAGAGATTCCTCATTCTTTGTAAGAAATAACTCCAAATCATCTTCCAAATATACAGAGGAAGATGTTTACACAATTCTGGAATTTTTTTAATCGCAACATATTTGTCCAGTGTGGTGAAACGTGTTTTTCAACAATCGGTCGGCATTCCAAAGTGAACAAATTGTGCTCCTTACTTTTTGACCTTTTCCTTCACTCTTATGAAGCTTACATTATAGCTGATCTGATCCGAAAGATAGAATATCGTTTAGCTATATCCTTTACCCTCAGTTTCCGCCATAAAGATGATGTATTATCTTTAAACAATCCTAATTTCGGGAATTTGATACATCACATCTTCCTAAAAAAAACTAGAGATAAAGGATACTACAGACACTGTGAAGTCAGCCTCATATCTTGACCTACACTTAGAAATAGATGGTAAAGGAAAACTATTGACCAAACTTTACGACGAATGTGATGACTTTTCATTCAAAATTGTCAGATTTCCTTTCATCTGTGGCAACATCCCTTCAGCACCTGCGTAAGAAATGTTCATACTACAACTCATACGTTATGCCAGAGCTTGCTGAAACTACGCAGCTAAAACTCTAAAAAAATAGGCTTCTGGAACAGGGTAATGTTGCTACAAGGTTGAAGTCATCACAACAGAAGTTTATGAACTCGCGGATCGTTATGGTGTATCCATCTGCACCATGCAAACTCATTTATTCAACGGATCATAATTTTCCTTTCCTCGTTTGTCTAGCCCGGATTTGACTTTTCATAAGCAACTCGGTGGGTGTTTCTAGAAAAGCAGAAGACGTTTAACCTATCGATGCACCTGGTCCATGCTCCCAGTTTTTTTTTTTTTTTGTGGAGTCCGAGTTGCTCATATGCTTTTGTTACTTTGTATGTATGATTTTAGTTACTTTATGTTCTTGGTTGTGTACGTTTGTTTTCCATGTCTGGTCTTTGTCCCTGGATTACATTATTGTAATTACCGATATAAACTTGGTTCCCTTGATTACTCTGAAACATGTTTAATACTCAACCAAAACCTAGAAGCCATAACCGGAAGCGCGAACAAGAAATAAACCCTTATCTCGCAATATTTCATTCGCTAAAATAATTCAAAACACATGAGTTGAAGATAGAAATAAAACCAAATAAGGTTATATCGTTTTCTGCAAATGACACAAAGGAAGTCCACTTTGCGACGTTGGAAAGAAGATCTTTTTCGATCCGATTTGATTCAATATATATATTCGATTTAGCTGATAAGAAATGGTATGAATTCATTTTTTATGTCATTTTGTACATGTCAAATATAGATGTTACTCACCATCACCAACGCATTCAGGCTTATTACTCCATTCACCAGATTTTGTACACTGTATAGTACTCGATCCATTCAACTCATAACCGTCATCACAATCGACATGTATGGAATCCGGATATCTAATTTTTTTACCGCTTAACCCCGATATATTTAAATGCTCTACCGTAATCATTTCGCACTCAACACCTATTAAAAAACAATACATATATTATATAAATCTCAGCAGATTATCATTTAACACACACACACACACACATTCCATTTTAGTAATCAAAACAAACTAAATAAACAAATCGTAGTTTATGTATAAAGACCATTTTCATGCATTGTTAAATCATGTGTTATATGCTACATTTGTAGAAGAAGTGGCTTAGAAATTATTCACGCATTTTTTGTATCTATACGGAAAACTATGCAAAGAGGGGGGAAAAAACTTATTATTGTCGAGATTGGCACGACATATTGATCGACATGGCAATATAACACCCCGTTGAACTTCAAATACTTTTTTTAAGATCATTTCATGATCTTCATCGATGCCGAAGTTAAAAAAAAATCACATTGATTAACACAGAAGCTAAAAATGTCCTTTCCGTCTAATGGGTTTAATTATAAACGGGAAATACTGGTGTTTTTCAAGAAGCAGGATCAGTTCACCTACCAGAGTACATGAGTTTGTGATGGTATTTTGATGAATTCATACTATTATACTAGAATTTATTTATTCCGTTCAAATGTTCTACATAACAAACTCCTAAAACAAGTTTCCTGCATTTATAAACGGTTTCATCTCAACTGTATTATCATACATGTACCCATGCTGCACACTTTTTGATCGAGTCATTATTTTTTGCCTTATCTTGTTTTTTTTTAAACAGATAGTAAAGACGCTGATTTGCAATTTCGGATTATGTGTGGATTACAATACAATTCAAATTCTAGCAATTAGAAATTCCTCTTGTCATGACCGAAGACAAACAAGTCGAATTTCAGAAACTTAGTAATATGACTTTGTACGCTTCACATTTCTCTTTCGTTAAATGTGTTCATGTATTGGAATAATATCATTCATATGTTTATCTTCTTGTTGAATGTTATTTAAGGAAAAGGCCACAGCTATAATTTTCTCTTTATTCACAAACAAAGAGTGGAATGTTGAAAGCAAATTACATCTATCGTGTCTATAATGTCATAGATATCAAAAAGCTTTTATTTGGAACGATGTTGCAAGAATGTATTTTAGTTTTTGATAACATTTTGTATGCTGATCGTCTTTGTTTGCTCAATGTTAAATTTGTAAATAATTCAAGTCAATCATTTTTTTTTTGAATAATTCAATTCAGGCATTGTAGGACGGAAAAGCGAGTTTTGATCAATCGAGAATGACCTGCTAAGAATTTTCACGATAACGGGATTTGATTCTGCTAATTTTCAATATGTCAACAGTCAACAAGAAAACATTCTACGCCACTCTAATTATGTTAACACGGGACTAACTTTATCGTAGCATCTTCTTATATAGTGTGTTTATAACTATTCACTCTACAGACTTTTGTCTGACTCGGCTTTGGATCGATCAAAACAATGACCTCAAACACTCGAGTCGAACATCTACCACGAAACCTCAGTCTTTAATTCTAGCCAAATTCCATCATTGAGAGAATATGTGTCAGGTTAATAAATGTAATAAAGTCAGAAACGTACTTTAGTTTTTGTTTACATTTTTATGAAGATCGCCTCTGTTTCCAGTTTTTTATTACATTTTGGTCATTTCAATGTATTTTGATCTTGAAATTTCTGAATTGTTTTTCCATTTTGATGTTTAAGATTGTACCAATATTAAACAAACTTTGACATGTTAAATGTTTGAATTCGACAAAAAGTAGACATTATGAATAAGAATGATACAGCTATTATACGAATAAACATGTAATGGAATAGGTTTTATTATATATCATACCATCACATGTAGGTAAGAGACTCCAGTTACCAGATTGTGTACACTGTATACTACTCGATCCATTCAACTGGTAACCACTATTACATTTTACTTGAATTGTTTCTGGAAATCTAATACTTCGGCTCAGTACATTGGAATGTTCTAATGTGATGAGAGGACACTTACTGCCTATGGAGATAATTAAAAGTAGAAAACAATTCATCATTTTACTTATATTGCACAATATTATCAAAGAGATGGAGTCCATTTACCAACTCATCTACCCATTTCTTAAGATCCGATACTGATGAACAATTCTATTCTATTAAATTTTACATACTGTTTTTTTAGGGACCACACAAAGAAAAACTAAACCTTCTAATTGTACATGTATTTAATATAGTAGACTTTAAAATATTTATGTTCTTCTTACGTATCAATGACACTGACACTGAATTATATTCTATTTGTATTCTAACTTTGTTTCAAATACAGCTTTGAAAGAAATTCAAAATTCTAACATGATGACTACGCAATGCAATATTTTTGAGGTACTATCGGTGCATTCATTGATCAACGTTTTTTTTATAATTCAATTTAGGCAGGGTAGGACGGAAAAGCGAGTTTTGATCAACTGAGAATGACCTGATAAGAATTTTCACGATAACGGGATTTGATTCTTCTAATTTTCAATATGTCAACAGTCAACAAGAAAACATTCTACGCCACTCTAATTATTTTGACTCGGGACCAACTGTATCTTAGCATCTTCTTATTTAGTGTGTTTATAACTATTCACTCTGCAGACTTATGTCTGACTCGGCTTTGGATCGATCAAAAAAATGTGTTCAAACACTCAAGTCGAACATCTACCACGAAACCACAGTCTTTAATCCTATCGAAATTCCACGATGGAGAGAACATTTGTCAGGTTAATAAATGTAATAAAGTCAGAAACGAACTTTAGACTTAGTCTACATTTTTTTTTTGAATATCGCCTCTGTTTCCAGGTTTTTTTATATTACGTTTTTGTCATTTTAATGTACTTTGATCTTGAAATTTCTGAATTGTTTTTCCATTTTGATGTGTAAGATTGTACCAATATTAAACAGACTTTGACATGTACAATGCTTGAATTCGACCAAAAGTAGACATTATGAATAAGAATGATACAGATATTATACGAATAAACATGTAAAGGAATACGTTTTATTATATATCATACCATCACATGTAGGTAAAGGACTCCAGTTACCAGATTGTGTACACTGTATACTACTCGATCCATTCAACTGGTAACCACTATTACATTTTACTTGAATTGTTTCTGGAAATCTAATACTTCGGCTCAGTACATTGGAATGTTCTAATGTGATGAGAGGACACTTACTGCCTATGGAGATAATTAAAAGTAGAAAACAATTCATCATTTTACTTATATTGCACAATATTATCAAAGAGATGGAGTCCATTTACCAACTCATCTACCCATTTCTTAAGATCCGATACTGATGAACAATTCTATTCTATTAAATTTTACATACTGTTTTTTTAGGGACCACACAAAGAAAAACTAAACCTTCTAATTGTACATGTATTTAATATAGTAGACTTTAAAATATTTATGTTCTTCTTACGTACCAATGACACTGACACTGAATTATATTCTATTTGTATTCTAACTTTGTTTCAAATACAGCTTTGAAAGAAATTCAAAATTCTAACATGATGACTACGCAATGCAATATTTTTGAGGTACTATCGGTGCATTCATTGATCAACGTTTTTTTTATAATTCAATTTAGGCAGGGTAGGACGGAAAAGCGAGTTTTGATCAACTGAGAATGACCTGATAAGAATTTTCACGATAACGGGATTTGATTCTTCTAATTTTCAATATGTCAACAGTCAACAAGAAAACATTCTACGCCACTCTAATTATTTTGACTCGGGACCAACTGTATCTTAGCATCTTCTTATTTAGTGTGTTTATAACTATTCACTCTACAGACTTATGTCTGACTCGGCTTTGGATCGATCAAAAAAATGTGTTTAAACACTCAAGTCGAACATCTACCACGAAACCACAGTCTTTAATCCTATCGAAATTCCACGATGGAGAGAACATTTGTCAGGTTAATAAATGTAATAAAGTCAGAAACGAACTTTAGACTTAGTCTACATTTTTTTTTGAATATCGCCTCTGTTTCCAGGTTTTTTTATATTACGTTTTTGTCATTTTAATGTACTTTGATCTTGAAATTTCTGAATTGTTTTTCCATTTTGATGTGTAAGATTGTACAAATATTAAACAGACTTTGACATGTACAATGCTTGAATTCGACCAAAAGTAGACATTATGAATAAGAATGATACAGATATTATACGAATAAACATGTAAAGGAATACGTTTTATTATATATCATACCATCACATGTAGGTAAAGGACTCCAGTTACCAGATTGTGTACACTGTATACTACTCGATCCATTCAACTGGTAACCACTATTACATTTTACTTGAATTGTTTCTGGAAATCTAATACTTCGGCTCAGTATATTGGAATGTTCTAATGTGATGAGAGGACATTTAATGCCTATGGAAATAATTACAAGTAAAAAAATAATTCATCATTTTACTTATATTGCGAAAAAAAATCAAAAAGAGGGAATGCAAATGTTAACTCAACTACCCCTTTCTTAAGATCCCATACTGATGAACAATTCTATTAATTTATGTTTACTGTTTTTTTTAGGAACCACACAAAGAAAAAACTAAACCTTCTTATTATACATTTATTTTATACGGTAGACTTTCAAATATTTAGTGTTTTTCTTACGAAACAATGACACTGACCCTGAATTATATTCTATTTGTATTCAAACTTTGTTTCAAATACAACTTTGAAAGCAATTCAAAGTTCTACCATAATGATTAGGCAATGAAATATATTTTGAAATACTATTGATGTATTCATTGCTGAACGTTATTTTTTGTGAATAACGGTAGTGTTCATGACATTGTTCAACACAATAATCAAATGCTTTCTTGTAAAATTGTTTTTTTTTTATTTATTATTATTATCCTGTCAAACATATGTTTTATCGTCATTACCATAACATGATTAGTATGCTTAAAAGAAAAGACTTTAAAATAGGGCTGTTTTATCAGTGACACTGCGAACAGTTTATTGCATATGTTTTCTTACTAATCAATTTAAAAGAAATATTACCATATTCACCTGTATTTGGGCTACACATTTATAATATGGTTGAATTTTCTCTCCACAATGCATTTTGCTTTTTATTGCTGTGTTGTCATGTAATTAATTTATATGCAATATTTATATTCTTTTATTTGTGTAGTTGAAAATGATACAAATAAACGTGGCTATAATATCCGTCTAATTTGATTCCAGATGTGTTCTTGGACAATTAGAAAAAAAACATAATTAAAATATTTAATTATAATTGAAAAAGTCGGTTACGTGAATTCAATTTTTCAGTATACATACATGTATTATTGTTCATAATATATGTCAAATAAAAGCATTCAGAATGTAATTTACCGTAGCATGAAGGTATATTACTCCAGTTACCAGATTCTGTACACTGTATACTACCGTTTCCATTCAATTGGTATCCAATATCACATTGCACGTGTATCATATCAGGATACCTTGTGATTATATTGCTTTTCTGTATTTTTGAATGGTCTATCAAAATGGGTGGACATTCAACACCTAGTTCAACAAGCAAAACAATATGACGTATTTGACTCTTTTTATATGTAAAGTATGTAATATGTAAGACTTATTTCGTCAATATAGGTATCGTGAAAGGAATAACATGATGAAATTAGTCACCTATGTAAGTACGATAGACAAGAAGAACAAAACAGTGTGAGTTTATTTTTTAGAGAAGGTGCAGATGAAAACTAAAATGAAGTTGCATCATCAATGTGAACATTGATACAAATAAAAAAAAAACAGAAAAAAAAACAAAACAAAAACAAACAAACAAAAACAACAGCAAACAAAACAAACAAAACAAAACAATAAACAAAGCAAAACAATACAGAAAAAAACATATATTCACATACGAAGAAACTGTTTGCATAGTGAACATGTGTCAAAATGTTAATTGATATGAACATTATTCTACTCTTAACCTTTATCTTTCCAAATTAAAAAAAAAAAAAACATAGCTCCGACAATTTGTCATGGAAATATCAGAATTGCACGGTAAGATCCTTATGTATATTGCGTTCAAATGAAAATCGGATAACATTGTTAAATTAAAATACATGTGACTAGGTTACAGTTTAGAACACTTTCACAGCCGCATGACTTTTTTCGCTGGAATGTTAAGGAGTTTTCTTAAACATCTGGTTGATGTCTGATCACGCGCACACAATATGACGTTTTAAGTAGGGAGAATGTTTTTCCCGAAGTAGCCAAAATCTTTGTAAATAACACATAAGAATATTTTTAGTATTAAATGTAGTCCTTAGTTCTTTTAATCTATAAATTAACAATTGAATAAACCATCTTTATTAAGAAACACGACATAACAAAACTGACAACCTTTTTGTATTGATTTTGACGTCACAGAGCAGCTTGGAACGTCAGAGCACATGTAGTAAACAAATAAGACGTCATGTTTGCATTCATCGAGACATTACACTTCGATCATCGACGAATTCTGAAGTCATATATGTTACCAGTACAACGTTTGGGTAAGTGGAATCTTAAAATCTCTTTATATTGGTATAAGACGGTTGTAACTATGCACGGGACCGCCTAGTGGGGTTCATTGATCACTGACCTACTAACATGCATCGAACAGCTGTCATTAATTTCAAATTCGAAAAAATCTTCATCTGCCGAAATGTGTATTGAAATGATAAATATATTAACATTATCGCAAATTTGTAAATTGATATTAGTAATTGTCGTTTATATTATCTTCTTTTAACAGTGTTAATCAAATTGTAAAGTATGTCTTTTAAATAAACACTAACTAAATAGGATTTCAAGTTATCGTTTTCTTTTCGATAATATATTCAATGACTTGTCAAATTGTTGTATTATGTGTGAAGAATTTTGTTTTGATTCATTTGTACCCGTGTGCGTGGCTCTTTGACTGACCAGTGATTTAATAACATGAAGGAAATGCTAATTTGAATTTTACTGTCTTTGTGTACAGAGATATTTCCCAACTCCAAGCTGTTTTAAAACCATGAACAGCAGGGTTAACTTTACTTATGGTTGATAGATCTAGAACTTGAATATCGAGTATAGAATATTATTGAACTTCAACAGTTTTAAACTGAGACTGACAGGAAACTTGACTTATCAATTGTGAAATTGTGAATAAATATTCCCTGTAACTTAGATGCAGGATTTAATTTTGATTTCAATAACTGTTTGCAAAGTTAACAGAAGGAAGCATTTACTTGCCATAATTCATGTGCACATTATACATGTACATTGAAATTGGATGTATTAGTGAAATACAAGTAGTTATGTGTTCAATGGAAATGCATTTGAAAAAGGTTCTGTGCCAAATTGTTCTTTAACTGCATTCCACTGGATGGAGGTGTTAATGAAATAAAATGTTAAAAAAAACATTTCTTTTGCACTCTTAATCTGAACAAAGGTTGAAAACTCAGAAAATTTGAAGAAGCATGACCCTTCCTGTTAAGCATACATGTATGTGTTAACTATGAACTATAAAAAGACCTTTAAGTATGTTCAAAGCCATATTATATAAGATAAAATTATTGAATTATTGCATGAATATACATGTACATGTAGCAACACTTATCCCTAGCATATTAAAACAAATATACAAGTAGTGATGTACAGACAAAAATAAAGCTAAATATCGCTAATTATGTACATCCATAAAATAACTGTTATATACATGTATTCCTTGAATGATGATACTTCATTTGCTACTATGGTGAAGTGTATTTGTGTATATATGTGTGTCTGTGTGTGTGGTTGGGTGGGGGCTATGTCAAAATCACTATCATTGAATTATTTTATATATGTATGAAGAAAAATCACCACAATGTTGTCTCTTCTTATTTGGCAAATTATTCATCAACTTTAAGTATCTATGATGATTCATCATAAAACAAATACTTTAGTGAGTTCAATGTGTACATGTATACTCGTGCAATGTCTTAAACATATCACATTTACACCAAATACTAAGCCGCTACATACTATGTTATTTAAAAAAAAACATAAACTTTCTGTATTCATTTGTGTAGCTTTTGGGGATTGAGAAGTCGTAACAAATTTCTAATGTAAGGAAATATTGCCACGAAATTGTTGGATATGGAATATTTTCTACGATACCATACAAAAAACGGGGTAACCATGACAAATTTCTAATGTAAGGAAATATTGCCACGAAATTGTTGGATATGGAATATTTTCTACGATACCATACAAAAAACGGGGTAACCATGTTTTGTTCAGCAGAAAAAAGAGACATCTTTAACACAACTAGTAACTTTTCTGCAAGTTATATTATAAATTAGTACAATATTCAATGAAAAAAATAAGAAATTTAAAGCGTAGTCTGCTATGGCAACTAAGCCGGTTGCTCACACGTATTCGTCACATGCCAACGTATCTGAGGTCGCCAGTGCGTTTGTTTCTATGTCGCCACTATGTGTTAAAAGAATATGGTTTAGAAAATGCAAAAAGTGCAGTGGCATGCGCTATTTCAGTTTACCTGATTTTCACTTTCACTGATTGTTACTTCCTTTCAAAGAGCATATTTCATTTTACCAGAAAATTGTTCCAGGAAGCTATCTATCATTAACGTTTTCTTTTAATTTTCGTCAAAATACAAGGAAACGCCATATATCTCATTTCATGCAAGTTACAAGCCATTTTTTAACTTCTATGTAGATATTTCAGACTTCCCGCAGCAATTTTTGGAAAATATGCATATTCATTCACCTACCATTAAAATTTGGATTTACAAATTTGTCATCTTCCCACTGCACTTTTGACATTTATGTGGTCCAACCAAGGCTTGATTCACTGAACACGGGACTCATTTTTATTGCACATTTTGACATTTTGTTGATCATATTATGTTTGGGAAGTTTGATTTTATCCCCTTGTATACTTAAAATATGAACATCGACGAAAATTTACGTATTAAGATAAGTTTGTAACAATTCATGACATTTCTTCTTAATACAACCGCGTTTTTTTTCTTCATTTTTTTGTAATAGTTAATACTTGACATTTGAGCAAATTAAGATCGTTGTATATAATCAATTTAATATACAAAACACTTACGCACACATACTGGCTGTGTTGCATTCCAATGACCTTTAAACGTTTGATCCGCATCCACCGTGCATCTTATTGCTGTGGGGCCATGAATCATGTATCCATTTTTACATTTAAATGTTACCACTGAGTTATACTGATATCCTGTGAGGATTGATGGTTCAATCAACAGATCAGAACCGTTCAAATCTGGACATATGGTAGCTGGAAGTTTAATAACTTTACTAGATATATCAATCACAATCTCACAGGATAAGTATTGCTCAAAAACAATATTGAAATGATCTGTAAATTTGGACAAAAGTATTTATAATGAAATAGATATAACACATTTGACACACTGAAAATTACATATGGTTATCAAAAGAAATATTTTAACAAAATGTTCCATCATATTTTAGTGCATGTACACAATTGTTATCAACATATTGATGAATGACCTTAGAAACCTTCATACCAACTGGCACAAAACATACGCACAGACAGGCTGAACAGCTTTGACATATATAATTTGTTGATAGCTCTTTTAAGATATTGTATTTGTCTAAGATGGGTTATTCGTTTTTTTTTTTACAGATCGTCTATGTTTACTGTTCTAATTTTTAGGCTTGAATTTTGACGTGTTGGAAATATCCCATTGTTGAAGTTTTTGTATTTGTTGCCGATATTTTGCACAATTAACCGGAGTGAACTTCTAGTATGTCATACTTCAATTCCTCTAATTGTTTTCTCATTAATTGCACATGGGTGTCTCTGCATGGAATAAACTTCCCACTTACCCCATACCCTCATGCTCCATCCCTCATTCCCCATTGCTCCATACCCCATTCACATTACCCCATACCTCATTCCTCATAGCCCCATCCCCCATTGCGCCATAGCCTATTCCCTATAGCTCCATCGCCATTGCACTATCCCCCATTGCATCAATTTATTTCCTGTTGTCCATTCATATTTATTTGAGAATCTCGCCGACGAGTTCGTAAATTACCGAAATCACACAATATATGCATTGTTTACATGTATTTTCGTCATTCCCAGCTGCATGAGAAATAATCATGCAAAATATTCTTAAAACTATAGATATATGTATAAATTGTGAATGAATTTAATTTCTAGAATTATTCTTAAAAAAATGTTGAAATTGTCCAGCTCAAGTTTTTTGTTGATTGTTGTTATGCATGCATTTCAGACCAAATTCTTAAAAAATGATTTATATTTTTGCAAATTGAATGATTGGGAACACCTGAAATATCCTTAATGGTCTTATATTATTGTTTAAAATGCTAAAAATGTCCACAAAGTATCATGTGTGTGGCTTTGACACATTTATTGCGATCAAATTTCTCAAAAAAATAAATATTTTTGCAGATTGTAAGGGTGCGAACAGTTTTAATTTTAATAATGGTGCAAAATTATTGTTGTTAAAAATAATAAGACTTGCAATATTTTTATCCGGTTGGTAGTTGCGACACTCATATTTCAGTCAAAAGTCTTCAAAATGATACATTTGGCACAGTGTATGTGTGCGATCACTTTAAATATATCTATTAGTCTAAAAGTATTGAAAACAAATGTTAAAATTGTCTATATCATCATTACCTTGATGGCTGTGATTGTATATTTTAGACCAAATTCTTGAAAATGAGATATACATTTTTTTTTCTTGAAAATGATAGAGTAATCAAGGGAACCAAGGTTATAGCGGTAATCAAAAGAATGTAATCCAGGAACAAAGACCAGATATGGAAAACAGACATACACAACAAAGAACATAAAGTAACTAAAATCATACATACAAAGTAACAAAAGTAAATGAGCAACTCGGACTCCACTAAAAACTGGGAGCATGGACCAGGTGCACCGGTAGGGTAAGCGTCCTCTGTTTATCTAGAAACACCCGTCGAGTTGCTCATAAAAAGTTCAGTCTGGGGTAGACAAACGAGGAAAGGAAAACTATGACCCGTTGAATAAATCAGTTTTCATAGTGCAGATGGATACACCATAACGATCCACGAGTTCATGATGACGAACATTAAACTTCTGTAGTGATGACTTCAATCTTGTAGCAACAAAACCCTGTGCTAGAAGCCTATTTTTTAGAGTTCTTGCGCGATACAAAAAGTTTGCGTAGTTTCGGCAATCTCTGGCATAACGTATGAGTTGTGATATGAACACTCCATACGCAGGAGCCGAAGGGATGTTGCCACAGATGAAAGGAAAGTTGACAATTCTGAATGAAAAGTCATCACGTTTGTCGTAAAGTTTGGTCAATAGTTTTCCTTTACCATCGATTTCTAAGTGTAGGTCAAGATATGAGGCTGACTTTACAGTGTCTGTAGTATCCTTTATCTCAAGTTCTTTTGGGTAGATGCGATGATTGCAAATACCTGAAATTACCTTAATGGTGTTATATAATTGTTTAAAATGTTAGAATTGTCAAACAAAAAGTATCATGTGTGTGGCTTTGACACATTGATTTCAGTTCCATTTCTCAAAAAAAATGACATATTTCTGAAAACTGTAATGATGAGAAAAATTTTAATTTCAATAATGGTTTGAAATGTTTGTTTAAGATATTAAAAATGGCAATATTTTCTCTTTTTTCGAGGTTGCGACGAATGACAATTGAAGAAGAATCAACATTTCATTTCGTTTAAATTGTCTTGTTATTATTGCACAATATGTTCAATTTCCAAAAATTGAAATCAAACGAGTGTCTCCGATATATTATTTCAGTACAAATTTTCAAAAATGAGTATGAGCGCAAACCGTTTCAATCTATAATGACCAGAAATTAAATATTGTGCAAATGTACGTCTGGTTAATATAAATATATGTATATATATATATAAATGTCAATGAATAATAAAATGAGACACATGTTATCATTGAATTAATCTAAAACAAGTTTTTTTTTTGCTGTAATACAATTATGATAGGTGCGTTGTTTGCGGTAAAAGGTAGAACAATTTGTTTGATTGAACAATCAAAATTATTCCCTCGCCTCATTCCCAATTGTCCTATTCTTTTACTCCATTCCCAATGCCACATTTCCCATTGCCCCATTCCCTAATGTCCCATCCCCCATTTTCCCAGTTCCCATGACCCCTAGCCCCATTCCGCATAAAATAGGAAGTTTATCCTATACAGGTAGCGTAACTTAGCAGAAATAACTTCAAACTTTAATGACATAGCAAATAAAACTCATAACAAAAAGGACGAAAAACAAATATCTACATAAACTTACATCTGATATCACCTACAAAGGAAGTGCAATACTACAAATCGCATAAAAAGCAACTCAAAATAAAAAAGTCAGACTATATTCCAGAATATTACAGAGCCACACACATCAGTTTACGACTTATGTCCTAAAATAAACACATTACTAAAATATAAAAATGTATTTCAATTGTTTTAAAGGCCTTTGACTTTGTGATTTGTCTTTAAAAAACATGTTTTTTTTCTGCAGTGAACGAAGTGATACTGAATTTCTTCAAAACAAATACAGTTCTTAGTATTGAGGTATTTACTTCAAACATAAATACAAGGTTGTGTAAATCTGTTACCAATTCTATGCAAATAATCAATCATTTATTCTGCACAATACGTCTTTGCCATAAAATAGGGATTGGTTTAGTTCATTTGCTTTGATTTGTTGGTCTTCTGCGGTGTCCCATTTTAAATATATATAAGTAAAAAAACAAATATGTACCACACAATGAAACATTACATCTCTCCCATCGCGTAGTTGTACTAGATGTGTAGCACCATGGGGTACTTTCTGGATCCCCAGATGGTGTCCTGCAATAGTTTAGTGTCTCATCATGATAATATGATGGGTTTCCACCAGATGGAAGATTTGAAGTCAAGCTCCAATTCCAACAATGGAGTCCAGAAATTGTTATATTT
The DNA here is from genome assembly GCA_037379345.1 of Perna viridis. Taxonomy (NCBI): domain Eukaryota; kingdom Metazoa; phylum Mollusca; class Bivalvia; order Mytilida; family Mytilidae; genus Perna; species Perna viridis. The sequence goes on from CM074520.1 coordinate 27,637,325, forward strand.
AGAGTTCCGTTGTATTCTTTGTCATGTATGCTCTTTCTACAATCTTTATCTATTGACAGAATAACAGTAAACAATGTCAAAGTTAATTAGTAGGCTGTATCTTCATTATCAGAAAATTTATTTATATGAAAATACCATTTTTTTAACAACTTCATTTTCACTTTAATAAATGTAATAAGACAATTGAAAAACTCATGAAAACACACTTGCGGGGCATATTAATACATAGAATTACCAATTCAAGAGTGCACCATGATGACAGCCACAACGGATGTCATTAATTAAATACACACAGAAGATACCAAACATACCCAAATACTCATTCATTACTAAATTATGATACATCACTTAAGTACAATGTTGAACTATTTATACACTTACTACAAAGTGGCACAAAACAAAATTCCCAGCCTCCTTCAATATAACACCAAGGCCCTTTTGAAGAGACTGTATCTTCCCTCGGTGCCAGACAATTGTTAATGTGTCCATAATGACTTAAATGAGTATCACTCCACATCTTACATGTTTTACCAGTGACAGTAGTATTCATTGTCCCATGGTATTTTCCCGTCCAATTACTTGGATATGACTCAGCACAGTCTTGGATTCCTATAATAAAGACAGACATGTACGATACAAACATGTAAATTTTCAATATTACTTTTTATTTTGATTACTTTCTGTTTATACAAAAAAAACCTTTTATTTATGAGTCTGGTAGGATAGTTGAGTAAAAATATACATTAATCATTTCCAATTTGCCTATCTTCCATGCTCAATGTTTTTGTCTATTTTACACACACTTTTTTTATATTTTATTCACGTAATTCACTATAAAATTTTCATTTGATTTGTACACAACAGCTTTATGGAAGCTTGATATGTTTTTGTTTTGTTATAACAAAAATTTCATTCCTGAAAATTAATCTGTTTTCTTAAACCATGCTCTTTTAAGTTACCAATCATGTGTATTTGCTTTGTTTTTATGCTTCGATTATTTGTACACTTTGCTTGGTTTGTGAATTGTAAAATATTAGATTGTTAGTACAATGCTAACTGCTTTCAAATGTTTTTTTCCCAAACGAACTGAAGTTTAAAAATTGATTCATTGTGTTGGATATTAACACTAATAGTCGATATTGCAGAAATTTAACCAACAAGGCAACATCTGCAGGTTAAAACAACTTATCTAAATAGTTATGCAGAAAAGGCTGGTCTCAAAATAAATACGACAAAGACCAAAGTGATGAAAATTAACACCACGAAATCTGAATCCAACGCTATAATATACAATAGGTGAGGTGAGGAGGTTCATTTTTGTATAACAATATAAACAGGAATTATCGAATTGGAAGCCACGGGCTGCAGAAAGTTAGCGTATTATCTTTTTAAATGGAAAGGTTCCCTTCTAGTACATGTGTGTAAGGGCAATAACACAATCACTGCACTGATAATTTCTAGGTTACCATCGAAAAGAGTATTAAAAATGATATACGATGTAACAAAAGGAAATTTAAAAAAGAAAACAGAAAATGTAATTTTCTTGATGCATTGATGCAGTATTTTTGTATGGAAATGGTGGATGAGCTAGGTTTTATATATCCTGTTTTTCATTGAATACTGATTCGAATATGATACGTCTTTTTTTAAAACTTTCTGTTCCGCATATGAACAGACACAATCAACCAAACACGTGTAACAACTTTTTTGTTTACTCGTTAGATTTTTATATGCGAATATGACGTGGAATTATTTAGTTTTTTTCAACTTCATAATTTGAAGTGCTTGGTTATTCACTTTGCAATGAATTATATCTACAAAATGACATGATTTATCACTTGTAGACTTTATATTACCCACGATATTTCGGCCAATCAGCGATTCATGACCGTTGCACAATAAAATTAAATATAATGAGTGCCACTCAAATTTTTATTCCCATCATATTTGTTTATCGATTTCCACGATTTCGTGTCGGCTTATGTATGTATACTTCCTAAATAGCGTCTTAGCTATATATTGTTTTGCTGCATATTGTTTGTCTGTTAGAAGCTTAAATGTAATCTGCGAAAAATATGAGGAAATCAGTGGTTGCCTTTTCCTATTATTTGCTAAAAAAAACGTCTCATGTATTATGATTTTTAAAATCATTGAGTAGGCATGTATTGCAGAGCTTTGAGAAAAGAGAAATCTACCAATGCCCCTTTGCGTTCATTTTTAGGAATCAGTGCACCTGGTCCATGCTCCCAGTTTTTAGTGGAGTCCCAGTTGCTCATTTGCTTTTGTTACTTTGTATGTATGATTTTAGTTACTTTCTGCTCTTCGTTGTGTATGTCTATTTTTCTTGTCAGGTCTTTGTCCCTGGATTACCTTGTTTTAATTACTCTATAACCTTGGTTCTCTCGATTACTCTTTCATAGATCACCAATATATTAAACAAGTGTATTCACACTTCAGGTTGTGCTTTTCATAATTGTGTGCAGTACTCGTTTTTTTTCTGTTTACCAGTGTCGAGTGTTTACAAAGCAAAACCTTCGATTCCGACATCTGAAAATATATTCGTTTGCAGTGATTAATATCTAATATAAAAAGAACTTGCCTTAATATTGTTAGTTCAATAAGATTTATTGGAGTAATAAACGAATAAAACAATGTAATGCATTGAATGAATTTACTATCATATTATGTACATTTATATGTACTATTTATATACGTTGTCGATATGCACACAATGTTAAACCACCATGTAACATTTCATATAAAAAAAAAATAAAATAAAATAAAAATAAAAATAAAAATTGGAAAAAAACCATAATTTTGAAAATACAACTGGCAGAAGACCATAAAGGGGCCTTCTACTTGGACAGAGAGGACTAACCATGATGAAGCAAAGTCTGATTGTCAAGTGGTATTGCCAGTTGAATTTCGGGGAATAACAATGACAGTATGACATGCATTTCCCCTTGCAGGTCACTTAGGTGTCAGTAAAACCAAGGAAAGAATCATTGCGTCATTTTGCTGACGTGAAATGTTTGAAGACATAAAAGATTACTGTTCAAAATGTGATACATCTCAGGGAATGACCAAGAGAGAAAGTAACGAACCACCCGGTGGGTTCTAATCTTTTTAGACAAAGTACGTTGACGTAGACAAATAAATCATATAAAAAACGAAGAACAAGTCAAAATTAAAATGTTTACTATTGCGATTGCCGATCCGTTGCATAATTCATGTCAATCAGAGAACACACATTTCGTGATTTACATTGATAACGTGACCCTGCTTAACCGTAGTCAAAACAAATTAACATTGCTTTAAATTATGACAGCAACGTTTTTAAGTAATATCTTGAAAATGTAAGTATTCATTTCATAGGTTTTGTTTGCTTGTGACAATGATGTAACGTAATTCTGGTTTATCCAAAAAAAAAAAAAAAAAAATGTCCGATTATATCATAATTTTTCTCAATCCATTTTCAAAATTTTGTTTAATCTATCAGGAAAAAAATAATATTCATTTATGGCATGTGCGTTTTTAAGTGTCAGAAAAAATAAAGCGTCATATTCTCTCATGTTGTGAACGAAAACATCATTTGTTATACAGTGTTTAAACTAAAACTTGAATATTTGAAATAATTTCCAGACTTTTTTAGTGTATCGATTACAATGTATCGTGAAGTGAATCGAACTGAACTTTTTACTGAACAGCTGAAAGGCAGTAGGATTCAAACTGTTTAAATGTATATTAACATATCGACGATCATCGATTATCTATCGGGTCTTGATTTCCATCGTTTGCTTCATAAATCAATGTCAACCTAAAGGAAAACTTTCAAAGATGAAATATATTATTTCGGTAAAACAGCTAAGTCCATTCATATTTTGCGTCAGCCCTATTATTATGAACTTCAAGAATGGTAAAAAGTATTATAATTTACGGTTTTCATTGTCCTTATGCATTCTCCTATTGTCATAGTCTGAAATCCATTTTGTTTTGATGGGCCGAAATGTCCTGCTTTTTCGGTACGAAATTAAGGGTTGTCAGTGCCCGATATGCCTTTGGGTCAAATTGTTTTGACATTGATAATTCAGTTTGGCTATACTGAACCCAGTTGAAAATACAACCATGAACATTTCTTTCGGGAGCGTATAATTTGACGTAATACCTTCGCGTAAAATTTCGTTTCAAAACATAATAATTACAAACAATTTACTCTTATCTAAATTTACATTGATGACTGACTTCACCTTTTTAAAATTAAGGTATTTCTTTTAGTAACATTTGAAAGTGGTTGAAGATGTTGGTTATTTGGGTTCAGAACAAGCATATTTTGTATTTTTGTGAGACGCTTTAATCTTTTTCACCCTACAGTGATGATATATATGGCTAACAAAACACTTGGAAACAGATATCTGTAAGTGTATTATCCGTTAATTAGTTCACTCCTAATAAGTTCAACAAGTTGCATACTGTATTCTAAGCTTACCTTGAGCTGCTGTGAGTATTCCAGTATTCAATATAAAAATTACAAAACTTGCTAGCATTGTTACTTCATCAAGTCAGTTCAAATAAGACCCTTTAAATATTTTGTAAGCTAAACAAGGAAGTACAGGCACTCCAGATATTTGTTTTTGTAGATAACACCCAATTCTTCAGTAAATATCGCACTCTAGATAACACTATTTAAATACGGTATCTGATACATATGGGCTTTCGTTCGGATTGATTTGATACAAAATAGAAATAGTATAAACATCATTTAAAAATATATAATTAAATAAGGAAATAAATATTCACCAATTAGACCATACACTATGCGATACAATTAAAACGAAATATTCGTGAATACACAGTTATATTCACTTGTGATTGCGGTTGTGTGTTACAATAGTTACACAATTACATTCACCGGTTAAAGGAAATTATCACTGGTATAATACGCTCAACGGAAAGCGTAGATGACGCATGTACACAATAGGGATAGGCAGATTGTATGTTCAATCATAATTTTTAAAAATCAAATAAGAAAGAACGAGCGTACTGAATATTTACAAAACGAAACTACATTTTTGGGGGGTTTTAAATGTAGTATGTATTTGAAAAGAACATAATATCTTACATCTATGCAAAACTGTGTCTGTGTGATGCGTACATACCCTATATGTTATGTGTAAAAAATTCTTGCTATCTACAGGAAAGAATTCAATTTTACACTTATGAATCGAACTCGCTATAACTAATAGATTGTAGATGCTCAATAAGGTAGAAATGTGGATGTTTAACCACACGGTCCTGGCTTAAACGCATTAACATTTAGATTAATGGAAAAAAGAACACTTAAGATAAAATTGCATAACATGAAAGATGCATTTCTTAAAAAAGCTAAAAATACCATTGATTTTACTGTTCTTTTTTTAAATCAAAATTTCTGCAACATATTGGCAACAAATACCGAAGCGTCCAAAATAGGAGGACAATTCACAGTCTTTAAGATCAAACTACATTGCAAAAGTAACATAAAACTGAATGACAGCGATGCTATATATTATGTATATACACAGTAGCTTTCCTTATACGTGAGCATACCTACGAAGAGGTACAATAAAAAGCAGTAGAATAAGAGGTTTGACATCAGTTATATTGTCAATTTTACATGACGTAAACATTGAAATTATGGAAACTCATACAAATCCTTCCCTCTCCCTCCATAAAAAAAGAAAAGTGGTTAACTTTTGTTATAGCTTGATCTCAAAGTGCGTAAGTGTGCCAAAGAAACAACCAATTCCGGTGAAAGTCCGTTTTTTTGCGTGCATAGAAACGAAAAAAATAGATGTAATTCACATTGGCCGCATTCGTGTTGAAAAATACTAATACGAGTGGAGACAATATTTACAGTTCCAACACTTTGATGAAATATCACGTCTCAACACAACTGCGACTAACCATAACGTCTTAAGAAAATCACAGTTTTCCATCATTTTGCCAAAAAAAAAAAAAAACGAATCTATTTTAAAGGTTAAACAAATATATAAAATATATAAATGCATCAACAAACGCCTTGAAATTAAAAGTGCGCGATCATTAGATATTCCCCTGAACAAAAAATGAATGGTTAGTATATATAAATTGAGGGAATTAAAACGGGGCCGGTAAATCACTGTTACCGAATCTGCTTTGACAAATTCATGATATTTTGTTAACAGTCTACAAAAGTTATAACTAATACTATTTGTTTACATTTACAGAATGGTCTTAAATAATACTTAATATTTATTTTTTTATCACAATCGGACGAGTTATCCTGTTGTCACAAATTGCTTGATTGCAGAAAATAACTTTTCCCCATCAAACAACCCTTAATCTTGCTTTCATTAACATGATTAAATGACAAAAAAATAAATATGTTTAAGACATTTTGCTTTAACTAAACTTATGATAATAAGTTCCAAGATTACAGTCTTTGAACCGATCCGCGCAACGATTTGACATATCGATGAGCGATGACCGGTGACCGATCTGATCGCCCTTTTTTATGTAAAATGATGTAAGATCTGTTTTGAATAAAAGTAAAATTTGATGTTTAAATATATTACATTATGTAAATATGTGTTAAGTTGACAAATAAAACAACAAAAACCGTAAAATACATAGACCGCTCTGTGGTCACGTGATGCAATCACCAGTTAAATGGATTGGTTTGACGGATCGATAACTGATCGGTGATCGATGACCGATCGCAAGTTTTGTTGCACGGATCGGTTCAGGTTATGTTCTAAATTTACTATATATCTTTGATGCACTATACATATATTGGCAAGAAATAGCCCCCACCAATTAGAGAACATAACAGGTCGAACAAATCCATCATTATCTCTTTCAAGATATACCAGTTCACAATCGGGCGTGTTATATTGTTAGTACTATTTTTACCCAAAACAGATTAGGACAGTCTATTAAAGACTGTGAAAATGTTGTCTGTATCTTTCATGAACTGTGACAATCAAACATAATCATAGACAGCAACTAAATTATTGAAAACATGTGTCAACATATATGACAATCTACAAGAGTCGGTGACAGTCCACTAAAATGGTTATCACCTATCAAAAACTGTTACGATTGAGAAACAGACAATGATAACGGGCAAAAATCATATTAAAGAGTTATAAAGGAAACAAATATTCTAGTAGAAATAATAAAAAAAATGTAATCCAGGGACGAAGACCAGGTATGGCAAACGGATACACAGACAGATAACATAAATTAACAAAAATAAGATATGCAAAGTACAAAAGTAAATTAGATACGCCTATCACGATCTGGGACGGAAGACGACTGGCTGTCCATATTGGGTATATGGTAGTTACCGTGAACTCCTGTCGTCACCTGTCTTAATTCATCACAATATTGTATCAGTCGTCAACAGTCATTTATCAGAAACGTACAGACCTAAATTCGCTGTCCCTAAGCCGGGCAGTACTTTTTTGGTTCATAATATCTCCCAGACAAAAAAAAATTTTGCTTTGGATTTTAGAAATAAATAGTAGACAGTGCGTTTGCTACATCAGGATCTTTAAAAGCTGATGCAGCATTGCCACTTATTGAAAGAGTAATCAAGGGAACCAAGGTTATAGCGGTAATCAAAAGAATGTAATCCAGGGACAACACCATACATGGAAAACAGACATACACAACAAAGAACATAAAGTAATTAAAATCATACAAACAAAGTAACAAAAGTAAATGAGCAACTCGGACTCCACTAAAAAACTGGGAGCATGGACCAGGTGCACCGGTAGGATAAGCGTCCTCTGCTTTTCTAGAAACACCCGACGAGTTGCTCATAAAAAGTCAAGTCCGGGGTAGACAAACAAGGAAAGGCAAACTATGACACGTTGAATAAATCAGTTTTCATGGTGCTGGTGGATACACCATAACGATCCACGAGTTAATGATGACGACCATAAAACTTCTGTAGTGATGACTTCAATCTTGTAGCAACATAATCCTGTTCCAGAAGCCTATTTGTTAGAGTTCTAGCGCGATACAAAAAGTCTGCGTAGTTTCGGCAAGCTCTGGCATAACGTATGAGTTGTGATACGAACACTTCATTCCCAGGAGCCGAAGGGATGTTGCCACAGATGAAAGGAAAGTTGACAATTCTGAATGAAAAGTCATCACGTTTGTCGTAAAGTTTGGTCAATAGTTTTCCTTTACCATCGATTTCTAAGTGTAGGTCAAGATATGAGGCTGACGTCACAGTGTCTGTGGTATCTTTTATCTCAAGTTCTTTTGGGTAAATGCGATGTATCAAATCCCCGAAATTAGGATTGTTTAAACACGTCATCTATATAGCGGAAACTGAGATTGAAGGATCTAGCCAAACAATATTCTTTCTTTCTGATTAGATCAGGTATAAACTCAGCCTCATAAGAGTGAAGGAATAGGTCAGATAGTAAAGTAAATTTGTTCCCATTGGAATGCCGACCGATTGTTGAAAAACACGTCCACCACACTGGACAAATATGTTGTCGATTAAAAATTCCAGCATTTTGTAAACATCTTTTCTGTATATTTGGAATTAAGTATGATGAATCTCTACCAAGAACTATATATTTGTATCTAGGTGTACCATCTTTTTTGGTAAAAAAAACAACGATGTATGATGTTTTTAAGTCGGGATTTTAACTGAGTATGGGGAATAGAAGTATACAGAAAATCATAGGTTTTAATGCTATTATATTCAGATAAAAGTCTTGAACTGATTGTCTCCAAAAGATCTTTTGAATTTTTCAGGATCCACATTGAATTAATACCACTACGGGAGTAACAAGTGTTGTGGTAGGACCGTAGACCCTCTTTGACAGTTGTTAGTACAGAAGTTAAAAGTTTTGAAAGAGGTTTGGTGGTACATTTTGCAGATCCAGCTATGAAACGTTGTTTGAATGGATTCTTGTGAAGTTTAGGAATCCAGTACATAGACGGTATATCACAATCATCGTCCTTGGTAGAGACCAAAAGAGGATAGCACAGATTTATGGTTTTCCGCAATCTCTTCTTTGGAGAGAGTGGTAGCAGTGTAAGTCTTATCACTGCTATCATTTTCTACGTCTACCTCTGATAATAAACATTGGATATAAAACGTTTTGCAGACAAAAACAATGTTGTTTTGGGCTTTGTCTGCTGGTAAGACAACATATTTGTCATGTATAGTAGACAATGTTTTTGCTACATCGGGGTCTTTGAAAACTGATGTAGCCTTGGCACTCATTGACCTACTTAAAACTTTCATTCGTTTCCAAATTAAAGGCATCATGGCCTTTAACCACTCTGACAGAGAATCCATATCTTCTTCTTCTCGTTTTATCCATTTTCTTGCATGATCCTTGACGGCATCCACAAGAACTTTAAAGTTATAATTCCAATTTATGGAGCGTGGTTCACAGTACTTGTGACCTTTAGAACGGATATTACGCAGAGATTCGTTTTCGATAATGGTTAAATCTCCCGTAACGACGTGACCAGAAGGACCATATTTGAATGGAGAGGTTTTGCAAGAACAGTCAGGTGGTTTAGCCTTGAAGTCCTCAATCTCGAGGTTCTACAATAGCCTTTTATAATTGAAAATTTTGGATGCGATGGGTGATGTATAGGAATATGAAATAATTGGTATGGATTTGTCTTTGAAATATGGGGGAAATTGTTGGTAACGCTTTTGTGATGGAGGATGTTAGCCAAATTAATTGCATCTATGCTTTTGTTGACAAACGGTAGTGGAAGAAATGATCGTTTTCCTTCATCTTGACTTTTCGCAACAACTGGTTGAAAAAGTATGTTGAAAGTAATACCTAAAATGATTGCAACAAGTATGTATAATGATGAGGTAAGGTCAGAAACATGAGTATTAATACTTGTTTTGTAAAGGGAGTGTAGTAGAGTGAGAGGTAGAGAATAGAGTCTGATTTTAATGTAAAGTCCAAGTCCAAGAGTTTGTTGTATGAAGGAAAAAATACCATCTATGGAGACATCATGTAACTTACGTGACGTCAAGTGGCGATGGCCATGACTCCTTTCCTGTCTTGGATATATTAGCTTGAAAGGTGTCCCATACTTCTATTTTTTTTCTAAAATACAAACTTTCATAGAGAGGATTGAATGATCTCGTTGATAAAAATGTTGATAAACTGTCGGGAATTTTGACTTTTCACACAAACTGGTTTGAAGAGTATGTGGAAACCAATATCCAAAATGATGGCAACAAGTCCGTATAATGATGAGGTTGGGTCAGAAACAGGAGTGCCAAGACTTGGTTTGTAAAGGTAGTGTAGTAGAGTGAGAGGTATATACTAAAGTTTGGTTCTAATGTGATGAGTCCAAGAGGTTTTTGTATGAAAGGAAGAAGACCATCTATGGAGACATTATGTAACTTAGGTGACTCCTTTCCCGTCTTGGATTTTTGTCAAATAAAGTCATCACATTTATGTTATTGTTATATTGGCTTGAAAGGTTTCCTATACTTTTGATGTTGTCATTGCATCCGTAAGGTATTGCAATACCTAGTCTGCGTATCCAGTACTCCACTCTTTCCCTACGATAGTTTTACTTAGAACGGGACTGTTCGTAGGATGGTATTTTTTTTTTCTAAAATACTAACTTTCATCGAGAGGATTGAATGATGTTGTTGATTAAAGTGTTTATAAATTGTCGAGAATTTGGTGGTGTTAATTCCCGAACGATGAACGCACATTCTTTTATTTAATCGTTCTTGCGTTTATCCGACATATATTAAACCACATAAGTTGCATTCTAATCCATATATTAAGTTTGTTGATTTGCAACTTAAGTCATCGTCACTTCTTGTATGGAAGGTTTTGTTTGTAAGGGAACTGGAGAAGTAAGGGTCGGTTATAAGAATGTTGCATGTTTTGCAATTTTTGATACTACATTTTGATATGGTACTATGTGGGTCGTCATCGTTGTAGTCAAATATATCGTTAAAGTAATGGAACATGGTTTGATAATTTTAAAATAGTCAGAATTTTGTACTGGAATAGATGGTCTGCAGACTGAACGTGTGATTGGGTACTTTTAGTTGAATTGGTCGGGGAACTTTCCATACCAGATGTGAGTGTGCTAAGATTCCTATCTGGGGACACCACATACTTACAAGACAACAGAGTGTCTGATCTGCTGTCAGGTTCGGACTTTTTTATACTGGGCGACGTCCGAACCAATTTTTTCTTTCATTCCTCTTGTTAAAATCATTAACTTTAAAAATTGTATTACTGGGTTGATGATACCCTCGGGGACAAAATCCACCAGCAGAAGTATCGACCCAGTGGTGTAAAAGAGTAATCAAGGGAACCAAGGTTATAGCGGTAATCAAAAGAATGTAATCCAGGGACAACGACCAGACATGGAAAACAGACATACACAACAAAGAGCATAAAGTAACTAAAATCATACATACAAAGTAACAAAAGTAAATGAGCAACTTGGACTCCACTAAAAACTGGGAGCATGGACCAGGTGCACCGGTAGGGTATTGAACTATTTAAAACTTTAATGAGTTTAGTAATTAAAGACATCAAAGCCATTAAGAAAATCAGCAAATCCATGTTTTCGTATTTTCGTTTTATCCATTTTCTTGCGTGGAAATTATTAGCATCTAATAGCACTTTTAAGTTATAATGCTAATTGACGAAACATGTTTCACGGTACCGGGGACCTTAAGAAAAGACCCTTTTGAGGGATTTATTTTCTATCATATTTAAATCTCTCCTCATGACGTGACCAGAAATGCCATATTGAACATATTTGTGATTTTTACAAGACAAGTGAGGTAGTTTACTCTTGAAATCCTCAATTTCGAGATCTTGCTAAACACTGTGACAATTTTGGATACACGAATATAGTTATATGAAATAATGGATTTGTCTTTGCAAAACGGCAAAATTTTGTTCTTGAATTGCCACAAATATGTTATTGGGATGGTAAGTAAACACTTTAAGTAGGAACGGAGGCCCGTTTAGAAAACAAATTGTTCCGTATATAAACGATAACAGACTTAAAAACTTGTAATAAATGGCTCGTAGCATTTTTTCCTTGTCTTTAAAAAAAATGATGATAATAATTCATTATTATTAGAAAAAAAGCATACGAGTGTCTATAAAAACTGCTTGTGGAATTACATTTATTGTGGCATGTGTCTTTATCATTCTTCACCAGAGACATTTTAAAACGTCCTTCATAGCAGTTAAGTAATTTTTTTTTGTAATTCGAACTTCACCAAGTAAGCAAGTGTTTCCAGTATCTTGTAAATTATAAGAAATATTTTGTTTTCACATTCATATTGCTAAATCTAAAATGCAACTTATAACTAGTTAAAAAATGACAAGTTGATGTTACGACTATGTATTAAATTTTTGTTCTGAAATGTACTAGTAAGTTTTGCACACCGTGTGTTTTACACTCTTTTTAGAACAAGTCGTTTTCGTGGTTCACAGTTTTGCATTCCTTTAATTGAAGTTTGATTCGCTTATTTTCATTTGTTTCTTCGTACGCATTATTTCGGTTATTTTTGTTCTATGTTGTTTGTGTCTGTTTTCCCTGTCAGGTATTTGTCCCTCGACTGCATATCTTTGATTTAAGCTAGAATCTTGGTCTCCTGGTTACTCTTTTAAAACAATTTACCAGTGATACTGATCGATGTAGTCAATGTGTTAAATATGATGAATATATGTTTTATGGCTTTACTCTCCTGTTATATTCAATGCTGAATGTTGTTTTTGACTACGCCACAGTGCGTATGTGGTAGAAATAACTACTGACATATAACCCATTGAAGATGTCATCAACCGTACTTGTATCGGGAAAACTTGCCATTCTATAGTACATGGGAATAGGAAATGGGAGAATAGTGTAATGGGCGATGGGGATTTTGAATGGGGATCGTGGGAAAATTATTATTGTAGTGTATTTATTGATAAAAACAAATGTATTTGATTTTATCAAAAATAATAGTTGAAATGATGAAAAGCATAATTAATACTTTTGTAAGCTCCAAAAATACAACAAGTCTAACACATATATAGATTAATTTGAACAATTAAATTTTATGTTTAATACGTACAGTTAAATTACCAATACCCAAAATCACTATTGAAGTTTTTCATGCTTTTTTGTACGTCCCTTTGGTTGGTTTATCTTAACATTAAATCACATCAATATATCACCAACAAAATACTGATACCAATACTTCACAATCTAAAATTAACTCATTTATTCATACATTAATTTTTATTTTATTTAGAAAAAAATAAATGCTATGCACAATGTAACAAATACATCATATAAAGAATGTCATACGGCATAAACATATGTAATACATATTGAGAAAGAAGTATCGACAATATAAGAATTCAGAGTAGTTACAACACAGTTTGTCGACTTTACATGCATCATGCCAATGTCCAAAATCGCACAGGAATTCGCTTTACACGGAATGATACACAAATGCTATTTGTGCAATATGCTGTCCTGGTTTTATGGATTATAGTATTTGATAATCCTCACAAGAAACATTTGAAAAGTTCTTCCACCTTTCATTCATAAAATTTAGTAAACACATGAGTATTTGTAACGAGGAAAATAAAACTTGACACCTTGCAGGTGAAATACGTATAGTCTAGGGCAATTACATCACGTGTGGACATGAACATCGTTTAATGATATACAGCAAAACTTCTATATTAAAAGTAAGGGGGACTTAGTTTAATTTTGGTATTTATTTATGTAAAGTTTGCCAAGATATCTTTTTATTTAAATTGAATTCGACTGTTAATGTATTGATCGTGTAAGATAACAGTCAACAAAATTTAGTTATACAGTAATACTATTTATATATTCAGGAAAATCCTTGTTTTTGTAAACAAGAAGCGAAATATCAAAACCTTACGCAACAGATAGAGTAAAAGTTATCAATTAATAGCATAAGGTATTACTTTTCTTCAAATATGGCAATTGTTTTTGAAAGGGGTTATAAATACTCCGGCGAGATGGGAATTAAAAAATGGTACATTTTGTCAACACAAGAAACAAAGTAAATATTCTTATATTCAAAGTTTCGTATTCTATAGCAGTCAGTACTATTTGTTCAATATTTGCTTAGTCCCTTCCATCAGTTCCTTGTTTGCTGTTATCGTGTTTCTTTGTTTTTTGTTTTTTTTGTTTTTGTTTTTGTTTTTTAATTTCGGAAATCAATATCGACGAAAGACGTATCCATTTGTCATCGATTCAATTATTATTATTTATTGAGAAATCGCATCCAGTATACACATCTTCAAGATTTCGCTTTGATGTGGACCCTGTATATAGAATCAAAGAATGAGCTTTGGTAACTAACAATGATTATCCTCGTGCACGATATATAAATCACACTCATTGTCATATACATTTTGTATTTCAATTGTTGCATTTTATATTAATAAGGCCCTTTCATTGCATAATTCATTTGGTAACTTGAATATATAAGCAGCTTGATTGCATCGTTATAAAATATTTACATTTGTTACATGTGTACAAATGTAAGTGTTTACATAAAAAATCGAATATTACTGAGAAGTATTCTTATACGGTATAAATATATATAGATACACATATTCAAAAACAAATTGTCTTCTTTAAGAAAAGGTATATTGTGTTTATATTGTTATCTATTTTTTTCCATGTAGCATGAACAAATATATTTAAATTATTAAGGTGTAAGTTTGCATTTTTTTCAAAATTTGAGTGTGCATTATTTCAAGTAAAGCTAATTCATTTCTGCTAAAAATGCCTAGCTGTAACCACAAAATGTGTATAAAGATGCATTTCGTTGATATTGTGAGATATAAAAATTGAAGTTACTTTTCATGACCCATAATTGCGACCGTTGTTTATTTGCGCTTTTCTAATATTATCTACGCGGACAAAAGGGAACGATTTTTGTACTAAATTCCACTTTCTTACGGTAACAATATGATTTATCTATAATAAATGAATATTAAATTTTATATGATTTAAATCTCTCACAACAGATGAATATCATAATATCTTTTTTTATTTATTTCCATGAAGTTCAACTATTTATGTATTTAAGCAATGTCTGCATACTTTATATTGTAACACATTGTAATGGTCTATCTGAACTTTGATCAACCTCTTAATATTTGCACGACATTTTGTTGTCTAAAATCTTGTCATTATTTTTTTCTGATTTATTCATTTATTCATGTAATAAAAATGTTCTGAAACCAAAAAGCGTTCCACTAAGCCCTTGTATAAAGTTGTATGATTTACATTACACAGACGTCTCAGCTACTTCTTGTATATTGCCTGTATATTATTATCATTCTACACACCCTGAAACGTGTAACGTTCCCAATTCCACGATCATACGAAACACGCAAAAGAAGCACACAATACACGAAAGCCACACGAAACACATTGCACGAGGCACGATAAACGAATGATCGTGTCCGTCGGAAATATTCTTCTCGGTAATTAGTATATTTCGAAATCTAACTTGCAAAACGAAACTAATAATAATTAATAATAATTCATAATATATACAGTGTACGTGTTCGCCGTATTTTGTCGGATTTTCTTGATTGCTATCATCTTACATGTAATTTAACATTAATGCGTATTACACAATTTTTAAATGTCTATAAATGTTTTGATATATAATCACTTCAATTTTCGTTATACATCGTACATTGCAAAAACAATGTCATTGGTCTGGAAGTACAAACATGTTGAAAGTTTTTTTTTTTTTTCTAAATTGAAGGAAAATTCTAAAAAACATTGAAGTGATTTACCATACAAATAAAACAATTAAAACTATTTTTAAGTGTAAACAAATGTCCATGTTTGTTGTATTTGCATCACTGGGAACACATTTTCCTTGTCCCAAGAGAACAAAAATACCAAAATTTCAAAACGTATTGGTAAAAAGCACTATGTTTTGAAATAATTTAGCTATTTTAACTAATGGGATACCATCTTATTTGTCTAAAAAAGAAAACATTGCATTGTTGAAGAACGTATTTTTTTGTATGTAAAAATTGTTCATATCTGTTTAATATGAATCATTGGGACTACATTTTCCTTGTTCTAACAGAACAAAAATGGAAATAATTCATAAAATGTTGGTAAAAAGTACTCTTTTTTTTAAATAATTTAGCTAGTTTAACTAATGCGATATTATTTTATCTATCTAAAAAAAGAATATTGCATTGTTGATATAAAAAATGTTTATTTCTATTCTACTTGATACATTGCGAAAACATTTTCATTGGTCTGGGTGTATGAAAATATCGAAATTTCATACAATTTGGGTAATATATTCTCAATTTTTATTCCCAAAAGACAAACTATTACCAATTAGGGAATGATCGCCATTATTGAAATCATAAACAGTTAAAGTATTGACTGCTGACAAAATATTGTCTTTTCAATGTAAATAGAATATTTATTTTGGCATAGAAAACGATATAACAAAGATATTCCGTAAAATTAATCTACCATAGTAGCTATTATTAACATTCAAACAGAATACAGAACTGTTGCAGGAAGAACGTTGCAAGATACACGAAGAACACAGCACGAAGTGCGCACATGAAAGGAACACGCACACGAAGCCCACGCTGCACGATACACGATCCCACGAAACACACACACGAAGAACACGTTACACGCACACGAAGCACACGAAGCACGCTAAAATTGGAATATTACACGTTTCAGGATGTGTATTACAAAGCTTGACAACCATGCAAGTGGCACCCTGTATGTTTCTTTTAACTATCCCACGGATAGAAATGACTTGATTAAATAACTGAATAATTAAATTGATGACCAAGATAATGCACAAATAAGTTTGTATTTTTTCGTAAAACGTTTTTGAAATGATACAAATACGAAAACTTATAGTTTAATTTATAGTCCCTGTAAAAAAAGTATATGTTCTCACGATTTCTTTTTATTACCTTTAAGCAGTGTTAACATATTCAATATACTCATTATTATATAAGACCTCATTAAATGTGTATACAACTGATCATGCGCGATAGTCTTTCTACTTGTCTTTTACAATTTGTGATTTAAAACAGGTCGAACTAACTTCAATATCCGATGCTATATTGTTATTCTGAATTATCAAAAAGAATTCGGCATCTTTATGAATTTCCATCAATTTCTTTATTTCATAATTCAATTTCTCAGAAAAAAATGATATGATTTTATCAAATGTAACATATATCAAGTGTTGGAATTAGATAAAGACTTTACGGGGTAGGTGAGAAAATATACAATAATATATATCTTAACCGAATTTTAAACAATCCCACGACTTTTCGACATCAACATCCGATAGTTTTTATAGTCCTTTTTTGTTAATAAAGATGAATTTTGAACCGTTATAACTTGTAACAGAACAGCTGTCTCAACCCAATCTGTTTAAGTAGCAGTCTATATAAAGATTAGACAGCAGGTGATCCATGCATGTCAAAAACCTACCGTATTCATTTTTTTTATTTCTTGTCCAGAAACCATTCTAGATCACATAATAATTGGATAAATTATTGGAAAGTGTGAATAACCAAAATATGATCACGAGTGCCGACGAACGCCTAACGAGTCTGCGGAATCTTAATGTGTTCTTTGCACGAGTGATCATATTTAGGTTATTCACAATAACCAATTGATTATCCTTTTTATTATATATATTTTCTCCGTTATTCATTGTTATTTTCAACAGATATTAAAAATGTTTTGAACGGCGAATTAATATTCGTGTTGTCACGTTTTGAGTGGAGAAAGCGCGAGAGTGAAGTTAACGAATTTATTTCACAGTGTGAATTATGGGAAAAAATATACTGGGAATATTCGGTAAATCACTGCTATCTGTAAGATACACTGGTTTTATATGGTTGTTGCGATACAATTTATATAGATTGTACTTGATATTACCACTTTGCAAGAGTTATTTCTAGATTTGGTGTGATTTGGTTGATTCTATTGGGAGATAAATGTTTGATTTTCTAAACAAATTCAGATCTTAATACAAAAATAATGATCGTTCTGAAATATAATAGACTTAAAAAGCAACGTTTGTTTTGTTTGTTTTTGTACTCTATGAATCACTTTACCATTGACAGTATCTGAATTTTATGTGGACTGGTACTTAAAAAGCAACGGTCATCAATGATCATCGATTATCCGTCAGGGCGTTGTCTTCATATACATTTGCATTACTCATTAAAATGAAAATCTACAAAGCAGAGCTTGCGACAGTTGAAAATATTTTCTTTTGTAGTGTTTAGTTTAAGAAAAATAACTTCTGTGTGAAATCTGTTAAAATAGTGCAGATTGTACATTCAATACATACAAGATTATATGGTATATACATTAATGATTGTTGTATTTTGACTATACACCGTATTGCGGACTATTTTGGAGGGCGTAAACTGGGTTTTTGTTTCAAGCAAAAATGGTATACGAACAATTTTATCGGATACTTATGGTGCGCTGAGTACTGAAGTCAAGATTTAAAAAAAAATCGGAAATTATTTTGGCGGTTTCAAGCAGACCGCAAGTATGAAAACTCCACAAAAGTTTACCGCTATACGGTATACCATTCTATCGATTCTAATACAAAGTAAACACTAGCTGTTACACTCGAACTTAAGTTTCCTTTCAAAACAATATGCATTATGATACTAGTTAAAGTGTCAGTGTATATAGATATACTGACACTTATCAAACCTGTAAGTATTATGTCCGCTGAAAAGTTTATTAGTACTAAATACAAACGTTGCATAATTCATTTGAATATTACCGTACCTTGAACTGCTGTTAGTATTTTAATGTTAAATATAAATAAAACAAACAGTTTTAGCATTTTTACCACATAAAGACAGTACGAGTACTGATATACCATAGATGGAAGTAAAATGCTTCACTTGTATGTGATGTAATAGATGATATCGAACCCTCTATAAATGTCAATATCAATATATCACTACTTAAATATGTTTGAATTACAAATAAAAATATTTATATATGTTGATCTGATAAATAATAAAAATGAATATGTAAATAAATAAATAAACGAGTAAATAAATAAATAAATGAATAACGAAGAAGACAAAATAAATGGATAAAGGCATATAACCTAACCCTTGAAAATACAAACATATATAATACAAAACAGTTCAAACAAAACCAATCATCCAAAAAGTTAAAACTGCTGTGCCATCGATGTTTTTTTGTTTGAAATACAAGATTTTTTTTTATCTGTATGTTTTGTTATATAGTCATATCTTATAAATATGTCTACGAATTGTTTTATTTTGTTACTTCTATTATGTTAATTTCTTGGTATTTTGTTGAAAAAGTCCTTGATAAAGCGTTTAAATTTCCTGGCTATTACTGATAGATGTGCTATCCAGATCACGCCCATTTTGATATCGGTCTTACAAAGCATGTCATTTAAACCAACGGTAGTATGTTTGATGCAAGCATATACAGAAGATATGGCTATATTTATTTTAAGATTTCAGTTTTAATCGTGGATCCCTAGATTTGTGTGTGAGGAAAAAGGGACTTTATTGATCAAACACAGTAATTTCATATTCAGTTTACGGTTTCAAATTTGACGAGTAACATCTGACATTTTCTATACAAATAGGTGTATCGTATACGTGAGAAATACTACAGATATCAGGTTAGATTACAGAAAATCAAAATTTATAAAGTGAATATTTATTCCGAGCCACCTATTTTTATCTATGATTCGAAATGAATTTGTTTTAACCGTCAGTTTTTCCCAAGATATGTATTTCGAGATATTTTCGTTTAATTATAAAGGCGTCCATGATAAACATGTAGGTTTATTCACGAAGAAATTTACATAATATATTATACATTCGAGACTTCTGTTTTACTTCCCGTTTAACAGTTTTAGTTCCTGAAATGTTAAAGTTTGAGAAATGAAAAAGACGATATTGTTAATTAAAATGAAAATGAATTGACAGTATCTGTATTTTAATCCTTAATTCACTCAATGTCGCTTTCACGACAACTGCTATCGTTGGAAAGATGGAAAAATCCTTCATCACGCTTACGATTTATTAATAATAAACATTGACAAGGTAGATAACCCAGATAAACCAAAGCCTAATTTAAAATAAATATTTGCATGCAGTTTAATAAAACATTTTAGGGTGCCAGGATGTCGACCGTTTGAGAAAGCTTCTTGACATTTGTACGAGACTTTACATTCTAAGTAATATCATCTTACGACAACATATTCCCTATAAAACGTCACGTAATTAATGATTTATCTTCGCAATAAAATGTAATCAAATTTTTACTGGAAGAAAAAATGGGTTCATATGTAGAAACCATGCTTATATTCTAATCGTCTTTTGATCAAATGTTGTATGTGCAAAAGGCTAGCATATTGACATTAACCTTACGTTAAACTTAACTCTTATCTTTTAAAAAAAAAAAACAGTAAATAAAGAAACAGCCTAAAAATGCCAACACTAAATTTAAATACTGTATTTTCAAAAATTGCGCAAACTCTTAGAGTAAGATTTGCCATAATTTGTTTTCGTTAGCATTTTCGTGTATTTCTGTTTTATGAATATGTTTATTTACCTAAATTTGAACTGTCCGACAAGGGATACTCGATAAGATCAAGGGGATAATCTTGATTCAAACGGTAATCATGAGACTATCATTAAAAAGTAACAATTACACGTAGAACATACAAACACACATACAAGCACACACAGGACATGAAATAACCATAATTTGACGTACACAGGGAAAAACTTAACAAAATGGGCAAGATTGGCCGATAGGGTAAACGACCACTACAGTTTTTTTAGAAATGCAAGTTTCAAACAATTAAGTAACAATATCTTATATCAGAACACACAACATGAAACAGGACACCCAAAATAAATGTAAAATGGTGCATTACGGTTTACATTTGTTTTTGCTCTTTTGAATATATCTATACAATTCTATATTGATTCCAAAGATAAATTTGCTCTGCCTGTTTTTACATAAAATTGCCATTACTATTGAAAAACTACATTTTGTAAACAGCAAATTGCGTTGTCATGAAGACAAACTCGAAGCTCGACACTATTTCTTTTAAATTGCAAAGAAGTTCGTACCTAAATTGATGAATAAGCTAATGCACATACGTGTACGAAAACTGATATAGGCATCTTTGAAAGAATAATTAAGGAAACCAAGAATATAGCGGTAATCAAAAGAATGTTATCAAGGGACAAAGACCAGACATGGAAAACAGACATCCACCGCAAAGAACATAAAGTAACTAAAATAATACATTCAATGTAAGAAAAGCAAATGCAATCGGATTCAACTAAAAACTGGGAGTATGGACCAGGTGCACCGGTAGGGTAAGCGTCCTCTGTTTTTCTAGGAATACCCGCCGAGTTTCTCATAATAAGTCAAGTCCGGGGTAGATGAAATAGGAAAGAAAAACTATGACATTTTGAATAAATCAGTTTTCATGGCGGTAATTGATTCATGGTAACGACAAACGAGTTCATGATGACGACCATAAAACTTCTGCAGTGATGACTACAATCTTTTAGCAACAAAGCTCTTTTCCAGAAACCTATTTGTTAGATTTCTAGCGGGATACAAATAGTCTGCTTAATTTCGGCAGGAAAGCTCTGGCATAAAGTATAATTTGTGATACGAACACTCCATACGCAGGTGCTAAAAGGATGTTGGCACAAATGAAAGAAAGTTTGACAATTCTGAATGAAAATTCATCACGTTTGTCGTACAGTTTTGTCAATAGTTTTCCTTTACCATCGATTTCTAGGTTTGGTCAAGATATGAGGGTGACTTCGTAGAGTCTGTAGTATTCTTTATCTCAAGTTCCTTGAGTAGATGCAATGGAAGAAATTTCCGAAATTAGGATTGTTTAAGATAATACGTCATCTATAAAGCGGAAACTGAGATAAAATGATCTAGCTAAATGATATTCTTTATTTCGGATCGGAGTAGCCTCATAATGGGTGACGAAATAGGTCAGTAAATAGAGGAGAACAATTTGTTACCATCGGAATGCCGACACCATACTGGACAAACATGATGTCCTTCCATTTTAAAACATCTTTCGCTGTATTTCAATTGTAATAAGTTAAATTGTCGTCCAGGAAATGTTCTTAAAGTTTGCAAGTATCAGTGTTTAAAAAGGTCTACAGGCGGTGATGCATCATGTCAACAACGTATATATCTGAATCGTTGAATCTAAAACAATGATGCTACAATACACCTCTACAGCTATTCAATTCTGAAGTAAAAATACCAAGTCATTCGGTGTTCATGTCCATCAATTAAAACTGCAAAAGCGGGATTTTTTACAAACCTATTTTTTTCTGTAGCCACCTTAAGCATGAAGTGCCACATAAAATACATATATAATGGGTGCTAGCTTCCAAATTCGATATGTTTGGTTTCTTACTTTCCAAACGTTTTTTTTTCTCATTAAAATGTTCTTTTTATTTTCCAACAAACGTCAACGTTTCTGTACTTTCGTCTGGGCTTCATGTTGGGATTGAAGTCTTTTTCTCTTTGCACTTTTGAAAATATTTATTCAAATCTAAATTGATTCCAACGATTACGTATGAATTTATGGAACTTGCTTGAACATGAGGCTGTTATTGTTATTGCAGAATTACATTTTGTAAACATATAAATGTGTGATCATTCTCACTCAGTTGCTCGCACCTTAAGTGTCTGTCCCTGTGAGAATCAGTCAGTGAGTGAAACATGGTATGAAAAATCTGATCATTTTGATAATATAATTTCACTATTTTCCCCAACAGACTAAAGAAAAACAGACAAATTTCACCTATCATGCTTGTCCATTGAGTTACAATTTCGTTGAAATGCACTAAAAATGAACATTTGTAGGGGAGATAACTCTGTCAAAAACCTCAATTTTTCTGAGATTCTATTGAAATTTATTTTTGGCGCTAAACCAGTGATGCATAGATCAAATAATAATTGTCAGGGGGTTTTGACATGCGTGTTTCTGATTTTTTTCCCATTTTGCAAACTTTTACACTAAGATGTGGACTTAACAATGCACATACGAAAAATAATAAAGACATCATAGCCTCTTTATCGAAAGGGTGAATGAATACAATGTCATGAATTTACATGTCTTAAGAAACATATTGGTTGTTATTGACGTTTGATTGTCTTTGAAAGGAAAGCAATAATTAGCATTGAAAGGAACCTCTCCCTTGGCATACTTCAGTCTTGAGTACTAGAACGGCAGATGCAAATGCCATTCCTTGGCTGCCTTACCCGTTTAGTTTGACGAATTCTATAAACAACAGAACAAGGTCAAGACTTCTGAAATTTAATCTCTTCCCCAAGACAGACTCCTTAGAATGTCGACATTAGGAAACCGAATGACAAAACGCATGGATTCGTCAGGTTAATCTTATAACAGCTGCATCTAAAACGATTATTCGATGTGCAATCGTGTACGTGCTGCAAATTTTAATTCTAGACGTCCTATTATACGTTAACTATTAACAAGACTTCATAACACTAAATGTTGACTGGTGTCGATGTTTTTGGAGCCATTGTTACAATGGCTGTCAATGGAGTAAGGCATGTTCTCCAATGGGTAACGATTTAACCTGATATTTTGTCTTTGAATAATTTTATTTATATTTCTATCTTTTTATTGACTGTTTTTCAAGGAAACGACTATAGTTATCATTATTTTCTCTTTATTCACAAACATAGCGTGCAGTGTAGAGAACAAAAATTCTAGAGTAAAAATCTATAGTGTCATAAATATCAAATACCTTTTATTGGGGACGATGTAACAAATTATTTATCAATGTAATTCAGTGTTTGTCTACATTTTGTATGCAAATAGTCTCTTTCCATGTTTTTTGGTCATTCTAATGTACTTTGGATTTGAAATTTCTTAATTGTTTTTTTTCCATTCTCATGTTTAAGATTGTACCAATACTGAACATACTTTGGCAAGTTAAATGTTTGATTTCAACCATTGTGAATACGAACGCTTCAGTTTTTATACGAATAAACATGTAAAGTAATAGTGTTTATCATATATCTTACCATCACATGTAGGTAAAGGACTCAAGTTACCATATTGTGTACACTGTATACTAATTGATCCATTCAACTAGTAACCACTATTGCATTTTATTTGAAATGTTTCTGGGAATCTTATAATTCGGTTCAGTACATCGGAATGGTCTAGTGTGATGAGAGGGCACCTAA
The DNA here is from genome assembly GCA_037379345.1 of Perna viridis. NCBI lineage: Eukaryota > Metazoa > Mollusca > Bivalvia > Mytilida > Mytilidae > Perna > Perna viridis. Next base: position 27,661,697 of record CM074520.1, read on the forward strand.
TGCCTATGAAGATAGAAAATATTTTTTTTTACTTATTTTGCAGAAAATTATCAAAAAGAGAGTGCCAAATACCATCGCAATTCACGTTTTCTTAAGATCCGACCCTGATGAACAAATTTATTAAGTTTTACATACTTGTTTTTTTTAGAAACACATAAAGAACCATTAAACCTGAAGATTTTACTTGTATTTTATTCAGTGAAATGTTTAGTGTTAAAACATTTTCAAAGTTAACAATGACACTGTTTTATATTCTATCTGTATACAAAATTGTTTCGAATGCAGCTTTGATAGCAATTCAACATTCTATCTTTTTGTGAGAAACTCAGCGGATGTTTCTAGAAAAGCAGAGGACACGTACCCTACCGTCTATGCTCCCAGTTTTTAGTGGAGTCCAAGTTGCTCATTTGCTTTTGTCACTTTGTATGTATGATATTAGTTACTTTATGTTCTTTATTGTGTATGCCTGATTTCCATGTCTGGTCTTTGTCCCTTGACTGCATTCTATTGACTACCACTATTACCTCGGTTCCCCCCTTAATTACCAATTAACTCAATGATTACGCATTGGAATATTTTTGGAAATACTATTTATTTCTTTATTATTCAACGTTCTTTGGTGGATATTTCAATTTAAACATTTTAGGACATAACAGGAGAGTTTGGATCAATCGATCATAACCTGCTTAGTACTGGCATGATCACGGCATTTGATTCTGCAAGTTTTCAACGTGTCAACAGTCAACAGAATGACATTTTACGCCATGTTAAATTTCTTGGTATTTATTTTATATGTATTTGTAATTGAAAATAGAAAAACTGTCAACAAAGCCAACATATTGATACACACTCTTCCCTTTACAAGAACCATATAGGAACACAAGAAGTAATTCAGACAAATAAACAAAATAGAAGGTGTACAGTTGCATCATGTGATAATTGTTTAATCAAAATTCCATTCAGCAATTTTAGAGGATTGCCAGTCGTTCAGATGGAAAAATAGAGGTGCTCAATGACATCGTATTAAATAATGTGACTGTAAGCAAGACATATCAAACAAAAGGATGTGTGGTCATCGTTCGGGAATAAATACCCCAAAATTCCCGACAGTTTATCAACATTTTTATCAACGAGATCATTCAATCCTCTCTATGAAAGTTTGTATTTTAGAAAAAAAATAGAAGTATGGGACACCTTTCAAGCTAATATATCCAAGACAGGAAAGGAGTCATGGCCATCGCCACTTGACGTCTCCATAGATGGTATTTTTTCCTTCATACAACAAACTCTTGGACTTGGACTTTACATTAAAATCAGACTCTATTCTCTACCTCTCACTCTACTACACTCCCTTTACAAAACAAGTATTAATACTCATGTTTATGACCTTACCTCATCATTATACATACTTGTTGCAATCATTTTAGGTATTACTTTCAACATACTTTTTCAACCAGTTGTTGCGAAAAGTCAAGATGAAGGAAAACGATCATTTCTTCAACTACCGTTTATCAACAATAGTATGGATGCAATTAATTTTACTAACATCCTCAATCACAAAAACGTTACCAACGAAATTCCCCCATATTTCAAAGACAAATGCACACAGATTATTTCATATTCCTATACTTCACCTGTTGCATCCAAAATTTTCAATTTTAAAAGTCTAATGCAGTACCTTGAGATTGAGGACTTCAAGGCTTAACCAACTGACTGTTCTTGCAAAAACTCTCGATTCAAATATGGTCCTTCTGGTTACGTCGTTACGGGAGATTTATCCATCATCGATAACGAACCTACGAGATTACGCAAGTATCGCGCTACATTTCTATCAAATAGGCTTTTGGAGTAGGGTTATGTTGCAATGTTGAAGTCATCACTACAAAATATTATGGCCGTCATCATGAACCCGTGTATCATTACGATGTATCCATCTGCGCCATGAAAACTTATTTTTTCAACGTGTCATATTTTACATTTCCTCTTTTGTCTACCCCGGACTTGACATATTATTAGCAACTCGGCGAGTGTTTCTAGAGAAGCAGAGGATGCTTACCCTACCGGTGCACCTGGTCCATGCTCCCAGGTTTTAGTGGAATCCGAGTTGCTCGTTTGCTTTTGTTATTTTGTATGTATGATTTTACTTACTCTAAGTTCTTTGTTGTGAATGTCTGTTTCCATGCCTGTTCTTTGTCCCTGGATTACATTCTTTTGATTACCGCTATAGACTTGGTTCCCTTGATTACTCTTTCAATAGAAAAAAAAAGCAAACTTGTATGTATACATTCATTTCCATTTGAATTTTAGTTTTATATAATAGATAAATTGAAATCAGAAACATGATTCGATTCATAAAATTGATATAGCATTTAGGTAGAAATAGGTAAATATAAAAATTTAAGCTGATATTGCAAAACTTTTATTTGGCTATTGTCTATTTAAAGCTGCAGACCAAACACCATATCATGTTAGTTATTTTTATTTCATTTGCCATTTTATGACCAAAATCACTTTTATTTGTTCTGGGAACCGTCGTTTGCTCATTTGAATGTTGAAACGAAAATAATGACACTCAAGACCTAATGAAACACCTAGGTATGTGGTATATAAAAAAAACTGTATATAAAATAAGAGAAAGTAATCAAGGGAACCAAGGTTATAGTGGTAATCAAAATAATGTAATCCAGGGACAAAGACCCGACATGGAAAACAGACATACACAACAAAGAACATAAAGTAACTAAAATCATACATAAAAATTAACAAAAGCAAATGAGCAACGAGGACTCCACCATAAAGTATAATATAAAGACAAACACGATAATTCTGGTGAAAAAAAAAACTAAAAACAACGACTGTTTTAACATTATCCCCGAGCACCTTGTGAACTTTTCAATCTTAAAATTTGGTATGGAAGTATCTTAATGTGACTCTGTTGTTTCGGACAAAAGGGTCATATACTTTCATTAAAATGCATGAATATTTGTCATTTTCAGAGCATTGAATTCAGTATTAAAAGACAACATTTTTTGGTGTTAAAACCAAAACTATTTAATACCTCCTGAGACTAGTGGTTTGAAAAATCAAAAGCATAAAAGAGAGAACATTGCATTCTAAAACAACGTTTGGAGATTCACGATGTAAAACACTAAAATGCTGTCTCTGATTTTGATACGTTCTACATTGGAAATTGCCGTAAGAAAAACGATTACTGGAACGAGATTCATATTGAATTCAGTCGACACTACATAGGAAAATGTAGTCTTATTGTCGAGCATCGTTCATTTGTATTGCAGGCCAAGTTTATTTTGATATTCTAATAAAAATAATGAAATTGCTCACATCCGATTCATTAGAAGAAGATCAGATTCATACTGTTTGAAATCTATTTTATATATTGACCAATATGTTACATAGACAGCACTTGTAGCTTAAATTAAAAACCTGACCTGTTGGAAGATACAATAACACATTTAAATCTTATATTAAGGTTTTCTTCAAATATTGTAACTGTAAATAAATTTCATATTTCATGTCCGCTTTCTTGTACCCTGAGATGAAGGGTTTTCCTGTTAAATTTTATAGATTCGTTTTCACTCTGGCTGTATAAGTAAATAGTTGTATTAAGTGCAAAACTTACCCACACATTCTGGTTGTGTTACATTCCAATGACCTTTAATCGAGTGATGTGCATCCACTGTACAAGGACCTTGGATCTTGTATACTTTCGTACATCTAAATATCACCACTGAGCCGTACTGATACCCTGTCAGGATTGATGGTTCAGTCAATAGATCAGATCCGACCAAGTGTGGACATAGGGTAGCTTCAAAAGTTGAAAAGAAGTGCTTATACTATTAAATTCTACCTCTATCGGAATTTTACAGTGTGATTTTCTCTATTTATACCCGTTCTCCATAAACTTTTCATTAACATTATAAAAGAGAAAATTAGCTTTAGGATAAGCATCTAATATATTGAAATTATAGTGGTCAAAACTTTTTTTTACAACAGAATTTGTATCAATATTCCTAAAGTTGTTTTGTATTATCATTATTTATCAATTCATCATACATGTACAGTTCATATCGTCGTAAACTTACTTCTGATGTCACCTACAAAAGAAACGTTATCTCAATTAAAACGTCCCGTAATGCAATTTTACTATTTAAGTTTTAGTTTTAGTATGCCGAATTTGATGATAATTCTTTCATATTACTTTACGAATTGCGTCATATGTTATTTATCGAATTCAGTGATACACGCATACAGCATACTTAATGCATTGTTATTTTAAAAAAAGCATATAAATTATGTTAACCATTTTTTTTCATTCATAATAAAATGCACATTAAAATTAAATGCTTCTGTTGAAAAACAAAAGAAAAAAAAATAAGTTGGAACAGGACATTAAAATGTTATGTTGCTTTAAGATTAAATGCATCACTAATTAATATATATATATGGTAGTTAAAGGGTTGTCATCATGAACACGTGTATTGTTATGGTGTATCCATCTGCACCATGAAAACTGATTAATTCAATTGTCATAGTTTTCCACTGGGGATGTTATTTAAGATGGCGGCCATTTTGAATGGCAGCCATCTACAAAAATCCAAGGTATGAAACTCATTCACACTCCGATGCTTTTATATATCCATAATGTTTGGTGAAGATATCTCAAGTCATTTTTCCTAAATAAAGGAAAAGCCTCTTAAAAATCACTTAAGATCAACTAAATTGTTCATTTGTTCCCTTTTTTTTTCGTTACCATGATAAAAAAAACATGGAATATCAATCCACATTTTTGATAATATTATAGATATCATCAAACCCTACCGATTACAGTATATCACAATATCCTATATTATGAGCTATACCCCTTTTCTACCGAAGCACCCCTCCTTATTTTTTTCTTTTTTTTTGTGAAGTGAACATCTATGGGTTTATAGTCCCAAATGTTTGGATTTAGCACACAATTTTAAGCCAATATCAATTTTATAAAATTCTGACATTTACCCAATGGTGCACCTTACTTTAGATGGTGGCCATTTTAAAATGGCTGCAATCTTAAATAATTCGAAATATGCATTAAATCTCATTTAGAGTGTTCAATGTGACTAATAAGTTTGGTGAAGATATATCAAGTTATTTTTCCTACATAAAGAAAAAACCTGATAAATCACAAAAATGGTGATTTTAAGGATTTTTTTTGTTACCATGGCAACACAAACCTATCGATTTATAAATTTTTGCATGATATAATAGAGCTTACTAAACTCTACCACCACACCAATTTTCAAGTCCCTTTCCACCTAGGTTTCCAGGCTATCACAATGTCCTAAATTATGACCTACCGCCTTTCCGCCAAAGCGCCCCTCCTTTCATTTCGTTACAGCGTCCACATTTGTGGGATAAGGCCCAACTTCTGAGCAAGTTTCGTTCCAATTCCCATATTAGTTTCCGAAAAAAAAGTGCGGACAGGAGTTCTTCAGTACAAATAAACGTACATAAACAATACCTCCCCGACACTTCGCGTTCGGGGACTAAATAATAATGATAATAATAATTAGAAACAGTACTGTAAGATACGGATTTGCATACCATTTCGGTCGATAAAAAAAACAAATGTGTACACAAAACCAAAGCCAATTATCCAAAGCAGAAAAAAAAACAAAACAAAATTTAAAGTTTTAAAATGCTGATAGAATCTTTAACGTCTATTTACAGGATTTTTGCGATGATTGACAAACATTAATGCTTACAATGTAAACCATTGTTTAATCATGACTGTCCTTTATACATATAAATAGGAAATTCATAACTTGTTACTCGACACGTATACAATACAGATCTAAACAGAAATCAATTTCCTGTCGTTTATTGGAAGGCGTAGACATGAGAGATTTATGTTCAATAAAGATAGACACATTAACATACTTTCATATCTTAAGTTTATTTGAGCGCCCCTTAAGTTTTAAGATTCGTAACACGACAGTTTTTATTTCAGTGATACAATAGGTATTTACCGTTTCAACATATAGATAAAAGTACTTGTGTTCGATTAATTTCTCATTTTCTTGTGTATATAGTGAATGAGGAATGAGAATTGCATATTAATAGTGATATTAGCATTTCTTTTCATGTGGAATTGTGTGGAAGTAAACGTTATATTTAGTAGTTACAAGTAGTCACTTTTATAATCTAAGATGCATCATCAAGTGAAGCAATTCAGAAAAAAAAGTTCGATGTAAATGGAAATGATCTTAAGCGTTGAAAATGTATTAATGAGATGGTAAAGAAAGACTTAAACTTGGAAAGGAGGCCCGTTTAGAAAAAAAATGTTCCTTATACAATCAATAACAAAACAAATTGTTATAAATCACTTGTCGCGTTTCTTCATTGTCTTTTTTAAAAATTGAAATAAAAAAAAATAAATTACATAATTATAAAAACGAAACCAAGTACTGTCTGTCCAAATTGCTGGTGGAATAACTTTTACTGCGGCATGTGTCTTTATCGGTTTCAATCAGAAACACTGTAAATAGTCCTTTATAGCAGTTAAAATGTATTTTTTTGTAATTCAAGCTACGTCAAGTGTACAAATACTAGGTATTTCTGTAATAAGTGTTTCAGGAATTTTGTAAGTGTTAAGAAATATTTTGTTTTTGTATTTATGTTGCTAATCTAATATGCAACTGTACTAGTATACGATTTGTAAGTTTTGCACACCCTGTATTCTAATTTGTTTCTAGAACAAGTCTTTGTGCATTGTTCACAGTTTTAAAGCTCTTTAATTGGAATCCGAGTTGCCTATTTTCTTTTGTTTCTTCGTACGTATTATTTCGTTTATTTCTATTTTATTCTATTTTATTTTTTGTTGTTATTTGTATCGGTTTTTGTCTGTGTGGTATTTGTCGTTGATTAAATCAAGAAATTCGAACCCTTGGTTCTCTTTTTGCACGATTTTGCAGTGATGCTGATCACGATGTAGTCAATGCGTTACATGTAAATGTGATGAATGCGTGTTATTTGGGTTCATTCACCTGAAGTAAAAAAAATAAATGCAGACTTTTGTTATTGACCACGCAATAGAACTTGTGTTGTAGAAATTGCGTATGTGTAACGAGTGTAAAAAGACAAAACAATCATTTTTTATAAAAACATGGGCAAAAATGTCGAGTAAAAGATATTGTGCGCCGTTAAGCCTGAAGCCATTTCCTTTCCTTTTAAATACAAAAAAATATAATATTGTCAAATACGGATCTGCATTTTTTTTTCAATCCATGAGATAACAAATGTGGTAAGAAACCAATTAACCGAGACAGAAAAACAAACAGTTATTATCTTTAAAAAAGAGAAAGTAGTAAAATTTGTTCTTCTCATTTATCAAAACCTCAATTGCCGCTACAGTTTTTTTTTTTTTTTCGAAACGCCACCAAGTTATCAGTATTTGGCAAATCGGGAAATATAATTGCGATCAGGTGAATTGCTTTCCCACGGTAGATTGTTTTTAACGTCAACGGCTAAAAAGCCAAACTATACCGATTGCATCAGAATAACAAAAGAAAAAGAAAATTGAACTGGTGTTAAAATCTTCAAAGCTTATTTACAGGATATTTAAAATGATTGACAAAACAATGTTGCTAACAGTATAATTCACTAATTAATTTTGACTGTCCTTAATACATATGAATAAGATTAAAACTATAACTAGCTACTCGTTCTTCTCTCTCATTGGACGTCATGAGATAATTATGTTCAATTAAGACTGTCAAATTAATATACTTTCTATTTTGAGTATATTTGAGGGTCTATAAAAACTGCTTATGGAATAAATTATATTGCGGCATGTTTCTAATAAGTCTTAACCATAAACACTTTTATATCAGTTACAATTAATTTAATATTTTTGTAATTCGATTTACAACTTATTTTCCGTAAAAAATGCTCTCAGATCTTTGTTAATGTTAAGACATCATGGATCATATCCAATCAACAGGTTATCACGCATCCACCTTGGGCATTAAGAATGGACAAAGCTTGGACAACTTGATTTGTCCACCGTGGTCGAGTGGTTTTGTCAAAATGGTCGTTATCTCTAGTGTATCTCAGGTGTCAATACTACTAACATATTACCTAGTTAAGGAGTCATATACAGTATTTGTATTGGGAAAATTTCCCATTATATGGTACATTTAGAATGAGGAATTTTGGAATATTGTTTTGGGCGATAGGGATTTGGATAAGAAAATTATATTTTGAAGTATTTATTGATATTAAAAATGAATTTGATTTCATTAAACATAATAGTTGAAATATTGAATATTTTTTTTCTAAATCATATTTCAAAAAATACATTTACATGCTCCAAAATTTCAACATATTTAACACATATATAGTTTAGTTTCAAAAATCAAATATTACATGTAATGCCCACACTAAATTTACGTATACACAAACTGACTAATGAAGTACTTCATACTGTCTTAAGTACCATGGCAGGATTTCTCCTAGCATTAAATCACATTAATATATCGGAATTATGGTCATGCATTAATCACGTCCTGTTGATTTTTTTTAAAGACTTTTTTAAAGTTTTTCCATAATTATTTCTCTCGGATGTGTACTTTCTTGTTCTTAAATCAAATTCCAAAGTTTCTTATAACAAACGCTACGTCAACTAGACTTAGACGTTACCCGATTAGCAGAAAAAAAGTATTCGAATATCTGGACGAAAGTGACATTAGTGAAGTTCACAAGAGGCCTGATAATATGTAGTCTGCCCTCTTACCCAGGAGGCAGATAATATACAGCTATATAACGAAAATAAATGCCTGTATTACATAATGATAATTAATATATAGCACACTTTCATATATGCCGTTACAGCTCTTAATATTTAATTCAAGCAGTTATTTTTAATTTCATCCAAGCAAGTTGTGACAGGATCAATGTCTTATTTTATTATAATATATTTATCGTACGCAAACCTGTAAGTCCGTACATGTAGTACATTGAAACGTTTGTAGTTAATACCAATGTTACATACTGTATTCAAATCTTACCTTGAACTGCATTAAGTATTCCAGCATGCAATAGGAAAATTACAAAACGTGTAAGCATTGTTCAAAACAAAACTTTAAGAAACCACAAAAAAATAAGACTTTGTATGCAATTTAAAGCTAAACAAGGGAGTATAGGCATTTTGAAATTTGTGTAAATAACAAGCAATTCTTTAGTGATATAAAAATCTACGATAACACTGTTCAAAATACGGCATTTGTTACATGGTCTTTGTCCCTAAATTACATTCTTTTGATTACCGCTATGACCTTAGTTCCCTTTATTACTCATGTGTATAAAAATAAAAACAATATATCGTGCAGTATATTTAGTAGAAATATATATATATTAAAACAAGATTTAAAAATTAAAATAAAAAAAAAGTAAATTAAAAAAAATTAAATTAAAATCAAACAAACAACAAAAAAAAAAAAAACTAATTAAGTCAGGAAAAAGTTAAAACCAAACGTTATACAATACTGTTGAAACAAGATCTACGTGACTGTGTCGTGAACATTTTCTTGTTTAAATCCATCAACTTTATCTGTTTGCTTTGTTAAGTAATTCTCTTGTTGAATCTACTTGCTATCAAAGAATTTTTATTCACCTTGTCAATAACAATGATGTTATAAAGGCAAAGTCGTCTTATTTAAATTATACACATTTAAGAGAGAAATTACAACCCTTGTGCTTGTAGTAATGCGTTGACAAAAACACGAGAATTTTGTTAGAATTCAAATACAGTGTGTAAGAGACAGTTTAAAGTTATGATAAGTAAGATCGAGTTTAAAATTAACAAAAAAAAAACCTATAAAATTCAAGCTAAAAATAAAGCATGTTTTTGAAATGGAAATGATCTCCGGAGTACACAGAACAAGCCCCATTCCTTGTTACTCATTTACTTGTATTGTTCTATTAAGTGATATTTCGATCACCTTTTTTTTGCGTCTTGCCTTTTTTCTTTGAATACCCAGGCCGTAATCTTAGGTGAACAAAACGAACAAATTCAATTTGAAACAAAAATAAGACGAAAATGTAATAGTGTTTTGCAAGAAATGTTGGTATGCATATACTTTTATTAAACTCCAAATGAAGTGTATGTAAATTACAAACAATTACTAACAAGAAAAATGAAGAATAAATACACATTCACATCATACTAACTATACAATACTGTTATATTACTGGATTACTGGAACAGAGTAGGGGGAAACGATAATTCTGCTTTGTGTTTATAAACAAATACAAGTCAACATTGGCAGCTAAATAACGATACAATAAAGAAGACAATTCAGAGACATTTTGTCTATGTACATAATCGAAACCCACTCTTAAAATAGAGGCGATTTACTATCACAAAAGACAATTAAAACAAGAAAATCATAGCACATAAAAATAGGACACTTGCAAAATAAACAAGCAGATCGGAGTTAAAATATAGTGCTCCGGATGGTTAACATGTTCTGATCCGCCAGTGATAGCAGATCTACATGTACTGTTGTAGAATAATTATAGCCAGCAAGTGACCATGAGCTCAGCTGCAACTTGCTAATTAAAACATTCTTGAGATCGCCTTAAGTAAAAATTATCAGCCGAACTTGTAGCTCCGTAATCAACAGAAACGAAGTTTATAAGAAAACATGATATATTCACATGTAAAGCTTTATTAAATGAGAGATAGGCATATGTATCTGTATTTTACTATAATTGACCTAGCACATACAAATTTGAAAAAAAATCAATCTACAAACATAGTAATTTAAGAAAAATGTAAATTTCCTAAAATAATGTGAAAGTCAGACCTCCAAGTTATTACTGATCTATATTCCTATTTTCACAATTGCATGGTAATGTAAATAATTGTATTATGTTATACTCCCTGTAACTATGGCATAGTTTTGGACAAAAATAAAGTATTCGTATTCGTAAGAAATAAATGTTTATTTTTAGACAAAAACAAAACAAAAATAAAATTCAAAACAGTTAAAATGCTGACTTGAATCGTCAACGTCTTGTTTACAGGGTATTTACAAATTTAAAAAAAAGAGTTTTGCTTACAATGTAATCCACTAGAAAAAAACCGAATACTTGACACGTACATTTCAGTAGATCTTGATATATTATCTTCTCTATGCACAACTAAGATAGACATATAAACATATCTGTTTATTATATTTGATCGCCTTTTTGCACTTATCAGTCTTAACATGACAGTTTCAATTTCAACAGTACAATATTTATCTACCTATTCAACATGTAGATTACAGTACTTGTGTAGTGCTACTTTGTCATGTCCTTGTGTATATAGATATTGGGGAAATGGATTTTGCATCATTAGTGAAATTATGTATTTATTTTCATATGGAATGTTGCACTAGTAAATATCATATTTAGTAATTACAATTAGTCACTTTAACATCCGAGATACACCCTCAAATGTGGGAATTCATGAAATTTACATGTTTAAGTGTTAATGAAAACTGTTCTAGAAATAGATTGTTAGAAACTATCAGAAATGACCTGCAATGAGACTCATAATGAATACGTATATATTTGGCCCAATGCAACGATAGAAAGTATACGACATAATCGGATCTTGACAAACTCCTACGTATATGAATTCGGGTAATAACGATTTGTCGGGGTCAAACTGTCGGTACAAAGATAACAATCTACTGCTTTCAAGATACGTTAGCAGTGGCTTTCAATAAAGACATGACGTAGAAATAACCGACAATACTGGGTAAATAATGATGTATCGGCGTCAACAAAGACTTAATATGTTTAAAATGGGTGGTTAAATAAAACAAAATCATTAGTAAATACGTGTGTGTTTAGCTGGCATCGACAGCTAAATGGTTTCATACAAAAACGTTGGAAAACGTTACGACAGTAATGAAGTGTCGATGAACAATAATTTATGTCTTATTTAAATGTTATTATTTTTTTTTTCTTCTAAAAATCAAATTCTAAATTTAGAATCAACTCGCACAGTATGCCAGTGGTAGCAAATATCTTTGCTGATCTGATTTCTATTTCAATGCAGCAGATCGCAGGAACATCTTATAAAGTAATATTACATTGTCTTTCCAAGTTGTCTTTGTGCTTATAACAGGACAGTATTTGATCGTTTTGTTTTGTTTTTTCTTTTTCGAGAAAGAAGCAAAAATAGCTAATTTAAAGGGAAACCCATGCCTCTGAACCGCCAGCAAATAGTAAACTAAAAACACATATTAATAAAAGGATATAAGTCAAACTTGTCAGTTGTTGTACAAAGCGCACGAATTATCAGCCCGAAGGCCGTTCTCATGTATATATATGTATAACCATTGACTTAAAGGATTGGATGAGTGTCAAATCTTGAACGATTCTGCAGTTAATTGGTTGTGTTACATTCAGGAATGAAACAGATTATTTTATGAAGCACGGGTATTTTTTCGCTTTCAAAGGCCATTTAAAGAATTTACAATGCCATAAAAAAGTTAAATATCTTGTCAAGGCACTATAAAATCTAATTGCAGCTTTATATCTCGACGTAATATATCGACACTTTAGATATTATATCAAAAATAAAATGTCCCATATACCATCATAAATTATATATTATGAGCAGATTAAAAAATGCAATCTATATGATTTTAAAACAGAAATATTGGCTTGTGCTTACAATCAGACAATAAGCCTGCAACATCAAATCATAATACTGATATTGTTTCTTCAAATCCGCTATATACAAACAATATGAAATTTGATTAACGACCAAGTAAAAAAGTAACTAGCTCTTTCCCGTAAAATGTGTTCCCAGAACTTGTTAAATATTAAAAAAAAGTTTTACTTTCGCGTTTATTTTGCTTAATCTAGAATGCAACTAATCCTTAATTTAAAACAACCAGTTGATGCTACGAACATGTACTTTATTTGTTAGTTTTTAATCTGTACTAAAAAGTTTTGCACACGTTGTATTTTACTTTCCAGAAAAAAAAAAATTTCCATAGCTCACGGTTTTACAATTCTTCAATTGGAATCAAAGTTGCCATTTTCTTTCGTTTCTTCGTAGGTATTATTTTGAATATCTTTTTTTATTTTTGCTGTTTGTGTCTGTTTTCTTTCTCTAGTATTTGTCCCTGGATTGCTTGCCTTTGATTTTCGCTAAACTCTTGGTCCCTTGAAAACTGTTTTACATGATTTGGCATTGATACTGATTGGTGTAGTCAATAATTCAAATGTGATCAATACATGTTTTGTGGTTTCACTAACCTGAAGTCGCAAGAACGAATAATACACATGTATTACATGCTGAAATTATTATTGACTGCGCAACACCACTTGTGTAATAGAAATTATGTTTGTGCATCGCATGTAAAAAGACAAAACGACCAATTTGTTTTTGATATACCTCAGGATGTCAATATGACTTACGGATAGCCCATTTTAGGAGATACACAGTACTTGTATTTGGAAAATTTCCCATGTTATGGTAAATGTGGTACATATATATAGGGAATAGGGAGGAAGGGGTGCGGATTGTGTATGTGGCGATAGGGATTTCGAATGGTAAGGATGGGAACATATCTTTTGAAGTATTTATTGATATTGAAAATGCATTATATTTAGTCAAAAATAACAGTTGAAATGTTGAAAAATTTTAAATTATATAATTTTATCTGAAGCTTTAAATATGTGATAAGGAAAATTCAATGCAGATCTATGGAGGATTAAGATTTCTATGAGGAATCGGGAATTCTAAATATAATTGGGAATTAAGATAGGGGCCATGGAGAATGCGGAGATGGTATATTTTGGAAGTGGGAACTTTATACCATTCTAGAGCTGTATTGTTTATTTGTCATTTGTAAACTTGGGCTTTGCATAAACGAATGTTATGAACTTCCATGTTGCTTACGCAGTGAACCATTCTTGTACACTGATTGGACACATACCAACATATTTACAGTTATATCTAACAAAGAAAACTTAGAACATAAAATGCCTAACATCAAATATTTTGATGCACACATTGATACAGCATTTGCATTAATAATAATATTTAAACATTTTGCATAATGCAATGCTATATGGATAACATACCGATATTTTTCAACGTTCTTCCTGATATATAATTTTAGTTTTAGGAACTACATAAAAAATGTGTCTTTCACCGGAAATATTGTTGTACTGACGATCATGTATTCTTCTGATTTAACACTCAAGGCGCAGTTGCGCATGAGAACAAGACGTATCTCGGGGTTGTCACGTGACATTATAATGTATAACGACGTCTGAGTCACAATATGGTGAACCATTTTGCTTCAGCCGTGTCACCGGTGTAACAGTGTTTTGTCACCATGTGAAAACGATTTACGCGGTCAACTGGGGTCATAATGCATCGAATTATATCCGTCTATACACTTTTAGAGCAACCGTTGCATATAAGTTATTTTTTTTCTACTTTTGAAGATATTAAATTGCAGCTTTTGTATCGTTTCTTTTTTTTTATTGATTTATATTTTAATTTCTGGGAAAATCTGAATTGTTCAGGGTTAATTAGCAACAGTGTACAATTTGTGTAACCTGACGTAGTATTTTAGTAACGAAATTACTTCACTGGGTTTCCCAATACACAATAGGCATGCATGTAAATTACAAATGACGCTATCGATCGTTGACAATGACAGAATTAAGATTAAAAGAATCTTTAAAAAGTGTCGATTTCATATTAGAAAAAAAGTATTTTTTTGTATTCTAGTGTGCTTGAATTAAAAAAAAATATTGTTTTTATTTTTGGTTAGAATACTGGTAATAAACGACTTCGGATAAGTTTACGCTGTCATTCATACATTGTAAGCCGACCAAAAGTAGTTAACATCCAAAACATCTATTTAACAATTGAAACAATCCATACGTACATTAGTGATCAAAATCGTATAGATAAATACATTAGCTAGGTCCATTCAAATCCTTGATATACAATAAAACATTAAACAGGTGTTCGTGTTAGAAAGTGTTTAAGTAATACATGTAACTATATTTACCACTGGTCATTTTGATATCTTCATAATTTGATGCGGTTTCTTTCAGCATTCTTCTTCAAAAAGGGAAGAATAATTTAATATATATTGATTTGCTTTTACAACACTCTTTAAGTTAATGTTTTAATCTAATCAGGTAGATAAATAAAAGAGTAATCAAGGGAACCGCGGTTATAGCGGTAATCAAAAGAATGTAATCCAGGGACAAAAGCCAGACATGGAAAACAGACATACACAACAAAGAACATAAAGTAACTAATATCACACATACAAAGCAACAAAAGCAAATGAGCAACTTTGATTCCACTAAAAACTGGGAGCATGGTAGTGTAAACGTCCTCCGCTTTCCTAGAAACACCCGCCGAGTTGCTCATATATAGTGAAGTCCGGGGTAGACAAACGAGGAAAGGAAAACCATGGCCCGTTGAATAAATCAGTTTTCATGGTGCAGTTGGATTCACCATAACGATCCACGATTTTATAATGACGACCATAAAACTTCTGCAGTGATGACTTCAATCTTGTAGCAACATAACCCTGTTTAAGAAGCCTATTTGTTGAAGTTCTAGCGGGATACAAAAAAGTCTGCATAGTTTCGGCAAGCTCTGGCATAACGTATGAGTTGTGATATGAATATTTTGTACGCAGGTGCTGAAGGGATGTTGCCACAGATAAAAGGAAAATTGACAATTCTGAATGAAAAATCATCACGTTTGTCGTAAAATATGGTCAATAGTTTTCCGTTACCATTGATTTTTAGGTGTAGGTCAAGATATGAGTCGGAGTCTGTAGTATACTTTATCTCAATGTCTTTGTTTATTAGGTTTTTTAAAGATAATAAGTCATCTGAGAAAAAAAAAAACTGAGATCAGAGGATCTAGCCAAACGATATTCCTTCTTCTGGAAAAAAAACATAATGAGTTCATGGAATATGCGAAATTGGATTCCCTCTGACTCTACTATCGAGTCAAACTTCATATTGACGTTCCTCGGTATGAAATTGTGAAATGTAATCTATTTCGTTGTATGTCAATTTTTTATCAACAGTTTTAATGATTTGAATGTGGCTTGTAGAAATCAAATTAAATACCTGAGGTATATTACTATCCCTGTCATTACTGTAACAAAACAAATTGATAAACATCCGACCACGACTCCGAACACGCCGAAAGATATTCCATTACTGGGATATTTCGAGTGTGTATCTACAGTAAATAGAAACATTGAGCGCGCCAGAGAAAAAAGTACTTAAGTAAAGTTAACTTGTTTTGTTATGTTTGTTTGTTTCTCTCTTTTTTTCGTTTCTGAATATTGACATGTACTACTCAAGTTTTGCACCACTAAAGTATTTATATACAAAATTTACACGATCTATTCCTGTTACAAGTGTTCAAGATAATTTTGGTCATGTTTTGTAGAGTTTCATCTTTTGTGTAAACTTTCTACCACAGTAAAGTAAACGATAATGTCATTTTATTGATAGCATGATAGCTTAACTGGCTTTTCAAGAAACTGAATCAGGACAGGTCACCACGATTTTAAAAAAGAAAACAAGCAGAACAAAAACAACAATAAATAATATTAATATGAAATAAAGCAGATAAAGAAAAGCAAAACGTCATGATATAAACAAAATATATAAAGCGAAATGAATGCTAACTTAATAAAATTCATCATTCCGATTTTTATAGCGTACAACCCTCGACCAATAGCCTTGGAAGCAAGTATAGTTTAAACGCTAGAAACTGTTGAAGGGTTATCATTCTGGTGCGTCTGCAAGCTTATCTAAGATTATTAATTCCTTTCAAATTGATGTTGACTTACATGTATATTGCTGACTACAGGAGGAAAAAATAAATAAAGAAAAGTAACGTACCAGAAAAGAAATCAGGTCTAAACATAAATGAAGGCCATTTTTTTTTTGCTTTCACTAAAAGTGTTTTCATTTCTGTGCAAAACGTCATTTGAAGTTTAATCTAGATTTATTGCCACGTATGCTTGCTAAAACACCAACATTTTCCCCCGATTTTTCTGTTTATATTTCAAAGCCATTGAAATGACAACTAAAAATGTTCTATTATGGTTTATATTTATGTAGTTGGATGTGGTGCAAACATTGTTATTGAAATTCTCATTGAAATTTAACTCACCCATAATGAAAAAATAGAGGGTCCTTGCAAAAATATTTACATGGTAAACACATATGTGACTCAAAAGTAACACATCCAAATTCTCGGACTGAAAATGTAACTCACTCACACACTTTGGTTGCGTTTCATTCCAACGACCTATATTATATGGATCCAGCATACACCTTATAGCTGTAGGGCCTTGGATCCAGCATCTCCTGTTACAACTGAAGGTTAACACCGTGTTAAGCCGATATCCTGTAAGTTGCAATGGTTTCACCAACCGATAAGAGAAATCCAAACCGGGCAAAGGATTTATAAAATAATATTTTTTTTTTCAATACTACAAAATTCTTGAATGTAGATGAAATTGTATTTTTTTTTGTGCAATACAGTATCCCGTTGTTTTCAGTATACATTTCGCGCAGATATTTCATAAATCATCGCGAAAAAATTATCTTTCGACAATGATGGTTTACATGTAATTTTTTTGTTGTTGATATTTTCATTTTTTTTAAACAAATGACTTATCTATTTTATCTTTATTTTATATGTTTATGTACATTTGGACTGTACGAGGTTGTTAAGCAGTAGTATGCCAATTTTAGATACACAAATTCATATATCTTGTAATTACAACCATGTACAAGTATATATGTTTTTCGCAGAAAAAAAAGGGGGAAAACAACTATATTTGTTTGAATTATTCAGCAATCAATATTCATATTTTTACATACGTTCAAACTTTCAGAGTGGTTGAGAAGCCGATTTAAACTATTTCAGTATATATATATTTTATTCCTACGGCATTTTGTGGAACATATAAACTTTCAATACATTTAAAATGAACATTGCAAATTAATTATTTTTAAAAAGCTAATCATGTAACTTACCTTTAACAAATTTCATACACTGTATAACACTTGGTCCATCTAACTTGTAATCCATATTACATGCTACTTGTATCATATTGAGGAATCTTTTATTAACTATGCCTGATATATTTGAATGCTCTAATGTTATAATTGGACACTGAACACCTAGTTAAATAAATAAGTATATGTAGTTTATACGGTCATAAATATACATAATGTAACAACCACATTCGCTACACTGGTCCTTCGGATCAAATTGATAAAGACAAATAAGGTGAGCGTAGAATGATGCGTAGCCGGTGTTGCCATATATGTCACAGTGGTGCAAATTCGAGTCCCGCAGAGGGAGCGACCAAAATTTTGCTTCGCAAATACTAAACTTCGGCCATAGTAAAAACCACATCATAACACACTGAACCGATGTATTTTACCTGTTGAAATCTCTGCTCTTACAAGTTCATATCTAAGATCCCTAGCTTTACGGAATGCCAGAGCAGGTGATTCAGGAAAAACTTTGGTAAGCGTATGATGTTTTGAAATGGCTTCCCAATTAGAAGGAAGTAGCTTGGTGAGTTTTCAAAACGTCGGCTAATGTTATAATTGCGTTCAAATATCCAATAATCTACGCCTGTTAATTTGTAACCATGATAAATCAAAAACCCATGGCGTTCATGTAGACGTTAATTTGTAGTATCGTCAGATGAGCAAATGCGCTGAATTCTAAGAGCCATGCTATATAGTATGCTTTTTGTACCATAATTTGGGTTACAACTAGTGGAAGTCATGCATTGGTGACTATCATCGTGTGTACTGTGAAGGTCAATTGACATTTCACCGTCTCCAATAGACGTTTGTAGTATCCAAAATGCATTTTTGTGTCATGAATTTAAATAGTAAAATTGGTTGATATAATGAGCGATCACATTTTTCAAAATTTTGTTGAGACTCATTCCATTTCATGTCGACATCATCAATGAATCAAAAAGAAGAATGGGGTTTAAATACAGATGTTGTAATCATTTGATTTCCAATTAACCCATGAAGAAATTTGCACATGAATGCATATATGCAATTTTCGTTTCAATAGCTGTCAAATAATTTGGTATGATGTTCGTTGTTAAAAAGTAAAAAAAAAATAAAGTTGTTACTCTTCGAAATATTACATGACTCATAATCTTCTCTACAAGCATGTGGGGTAATATTATTACGTGAAGTGATATCGAGGGAGACCAGAAGTGTTTTAGGAGGTAGAGGAGTTATATGTTTTATTTGTCTCGAATAATCCGAAGTAAATATGACGGGAACTTTTGAACTAGGGGTATCAGATGGTAATCAACAATTTCAGCAATATTTTTGATGGGATGACTATTAGAAGAAGCTAAACCTTTGTTTGTGAATTTTAAGCAGAAAATAAAAACTATTTCAGTTATACGAAATGCTAAAGACAGATGGTATCTACTTGTTGGATAAGTGCTTGACCTCTGATTGTATTTTGTCAACAACATTTTGTAGTGCGGCATATCTATTCGGTTAAGGAGCTTTTTGTAATCAGCTATATATAGATATATCATCATGCTAAGCATGAAAGTTCTTAATACTATACACAGGAGCCATAGCAATGATACATTGAATACTTTAATTGTATTTATTCAATTTGTTCCAAATTGTCCAATTGTTTGGTTCTTTTATATTTTGTGTTACCCGGATTGTTATTACGAGGTCTTTAACATCGATTGACCTGCATTCTAAAGTTCTAAACAAAACAATGTTTTGGTTATGAATGAATAATTAGTATACAGACTGCCATCCTGTAGAAATTGTATTATGATAACTGACAGTTGACGCTTTGTATTAATCCTTCTGGGTTTAATGAATTCATTTATATATTTATGTCCTCTATGAATTATAAATAGTTTGAACAATATCATAAATACATCAAACAAAATATAACAATACACGAAAACTATTACATGTAAAGTACATTCGTTTTTGAGAAAGAAGTAACGGGGTTAAATTATTGCATAGTAGTAACACACCGTTTTGTTGACATTCCATCAAATATCTCTGTTGAATTTTGCTTACACGGGATATGATGATAGTGATATTATAGTGGCAAATTGCTGTCGTTTTAGTATGAATTACAGTACTCCAGTGGCCTACATAGCCAAAAAGGTTCTAAAACTCCATCCTCTTAACATTTGAACTGATAAAATATATGTGAAGTTACAATAAAAAATATTCAATTGCAGTAATGAACGCGGCGAATGCCATTATGGCATCAGAGTTATCGTGAAGAAGTCATCGTTATCCCTCGAAGTTACTTAGTTCCTTCTATAAGTTCCTTGATTGTAGAAATCCATTGTCAAATATCAATTGCTAAATGTAACGTAAGAAATAATTTTGACGGAATTTTTCTTATGTATGTATGTACACCTTCCTTCTTGCTTCTTTATTCATTGGAAAATTCCATGTTATGTCAGTTTAACTCAGTATAAACATCTTCAGGTTTTCGGTTTGATGTGGATCCTACAACCAGAATACAATTATAGACTTTTTTCAATAAACAATAACTGACCCGCTCATAAACGTAGTCATGGAAGAACTTACTTTATGTAATGTAATTTGCACTGCAATTCGAGCATCAAAATGTAATAAAGCTTTTTTGTTATGTGCTCATGCATGATTGGTTTGGCATTTTGAATTAATGAGCATCTTATACCATTATCGTGCATGTAAGATATGTATACAATGTTTTGATAACACATCAAATATTTATATTCAAAAGTAAATTCCTATGGTATAGATTACTATAATTCAAATCAATTTCCCCGTCGTAAAAATGCATCATTATATTGATATCGTAATTACATTTTAATTTATAGTCTTCATGAAGCTTAAATAAAACTGTTTGTAAGAAGTGATTTTGTTTGATAGATAAATTAAATAAGTGTATGCAAATGTTTCATCAATGAAAGTAGAATAGATAAAGAATTAGAACTACCTTTGCTCATTTTGATATCTTCATAAGGTGTTGTAGCTTCTTTAAGCTTTCTTCTACAATAGAAAATGTCATACCTATAAAAAAAAACCGTCTTTAGTAATGGAAGTATATAATGGACCGCGTTTTCAACGACATAACTTTGAAATAATTAATTGTTATGTAAGAGTGTTCCAAGTGAACGCATAATCAGTGTCGGTCTGAAACGGGATTAGCATCAATCTTACATTCCAAAACATTATGTCACTTCATTTTGTACTTGCAGCAGAGTTGATACAAAAAAGACAGGCCAGATTTTGAAACACGTACAGGTTTGTCTGTAGAAACATGATAAATTTGTAACGACGTTAAATCCATTTTGTCGAACTGTAATGACGTACCTTAACAAACACATTGCAGGATATATGTACATGCATCAACAAAAAAATGCGTGATGTTATATGGCTTAATTTTCATTGTATTCCAATTTTTAATTTGTTGTTACATGTATTAAAGGTAGTTCGTTTTAGATAAAGTGATTTGATTTCAGATTTCGGATGCATGTTTATTGTACAATATACATTTAAGACGGTCAAAGAAAAAACAAGTTTATACATATTATACATTACGAAACGAACCGCGAGCTTTTTTCGGAAAAAAGTAATCATTTTACTGAAAATTGTTTCAACCTATTTACTTTTCAATGCTTAAGCAACATCAATTTACAAAACCGAAAAAAGTACATCTCAATTTACGGGGTTTACTTTATCAATATCAAAGTTGCTATGATATAATTATATTTCACGAGTATTGTTAAATACACCCGTTGAAGTATCAAAAACATTCCTTATGATAGAAGTTTTTCAGGGAAATTCTTTCATACTGCAGATAAAACAAATCCATTTACATACACAATACATGTATGGTTTACGTACATATTGTGGTGTCTGCAGCTTCTCCCGACTTTCAACCAAATCAAGAATGTTAACTCTGGCAAAGGGCAAATTTCATACACAGCTTATATTATTTTATCTTAAATGACAATCCCAAGCTGAGACAGGTCATTTGGTCACTAACGGTTTTTTTAATAAGATGTTTAGGTGAATTTTGACATGCATGGAGCATCTGCAGTTTAATATTAATTGAAAAATGGAAACTCAATTTACATGTACCATGAAAAATGGGTTTTGTTCACATCAAAACAATTAATAAACCTTTTTTTTTAAATAGTGTTTCTCACAATTGAATAGAAATTAATTTTCTATTTTATTTCCTGTCACAGCGTAAATACTTATGTAAAGTATAACATACTTGACATGTATTACAACTCCTGTTAATGCTGCATTACAAATTAAGGAACAACCGAACAATACTCCAAATACCATGTTGAACACTCTGTTACTTGACTCTGTAGTAAACAGTGATATCATATTTCAAAATGCTAGTAAAATACTAAGTAATATATCTTAAGATATTCAAACAATATATTTATTCTGTTGAGGAGGAACAATTGAAAAGGAAGGCTGTAAGATTAACGAAAATTATAGTCTACTGGAAAACAAATTACAAAAAAAAACAGTGCAAAACTAAAAACAGACCTACCCGAACTAAGCCCATAACATTTAAGAATTACCGGATTTAAACCCATGTCTCGAACATTGAGACGGCGCTGGTTTCCATTGTCCATAAATATTACATGTTGATCTTACAGAGGTTCCAAAGAACTCTGTGTCACAGAAAAATGTAACACTTTCGTTATAAAAGTACTTCATTTTTAGTGGCAAAACAATCACGTTCGGTGGTATATTGTTGGTTTTACATGATACATCTACAATTGCACAAGAAAATATTTGTTTTTAATCAAACACATTACCTATACACGAAGGCATTATATTAAAAATATGCAAGTTCTATTCCTTTGGTCGTCCTTCTGCATTACGTATTTGCATATAAAGAGACACATAATGCTGCTATATTGAATAAACAAGAATAATGATTGTATAAAACAAAAACAATCTATGACAGACGATTACAGAATAAAAATCAGAAAGAAACAAAATAATTCTATATAAATAATATGAATGTAAAATATATGTGTAGATACACAGAAGAACAGGTGTTTATCTTAAGATAAAGCATGCCTTTAATTTTGCTCTAAAAGTATCTTCCGTTTTGAATGAATAGCGCAAAAATGTTGAAAATATATTTTTAGTTTGTAGTTGTACCAGTTGTATGAATTGCAGATTCAAATACTATGTTTCAACCATGGTTTTAAATGTTACATTATAAACACAGTACATACATTGACATACAGGAAACTGTGCGTTCCAATGACCGGTGGCTAAACATTTAAGGTCTGCTGGTCCATTCAATATAAATCCACTTTCACACTGTATATGCACAGTATCTTTGAAGTAATATTTTATTGGATGTGATGGATGTTTCATGTTCGGTATGTTCAGAACTGGACAGGATAAAGCTGTATATAATACAAATATATATGTCATATACAGTATAAAGCCAACCAACAATCAAAACCTTACTAACAAGATATGTCAAATATGTTGTACATGTTACACTAGATCTAGTCGAACCTCAATAATTCGTAATCTTATCAGTTAAATTTCGGTTAATTTGAACAATCATGAATTATCTAGCCAAGCTGTCCGTACTCCAGCATTTTATCTCTGATGTTTTGAACACGGATGCATGGAAAACTCACAAGAACACTAGGTTTTGATAAACTATGATAAGATAAACGTACATGTAAATACGAGTAAAAATGTTCCTTTAAAATTTGTATTTCCTCCCTTTAAACGGACACTATAGTTACTGACATTTTTAATCGACAATGTATGTTTCGTTAGTAAAATCTAAAGAGGCAGTCTATGTTAAAATCAGTCAGACCTATGAGTGGCGCAGGGTAAATTCACACTGTTTTTTTTTTTGTTTTTTTGTTTTTGTTTTTCAATGTTATAAAATGAGTATAGGTTCGATGTATATATCAAAGAGAACAACATCACTACAGGGTAGACTACAGCTGGCCAAAAAAACATTATTATTCAGAGTTACAGTGAAATGGTAGTCCCTATTTACTCAAGTAACATAAAACACACTAAACGATCTGAGTCCCTTGTTACAACGGAAATAAAGAAATTGAATATACATATCACAAATGTACAAACTAAAGATTTATAGCATTAAACTGACATACTGCATTCAGATCAGTTTAAACATATAAGAGGTGATGTCCACTTCGTATGAAATATTAATCCCAAATTTTACTAGGGGCTGGCAATCAAGATACATCATAAGCTATTCGAAAAAGGACTTAACCCATATCATGCCGAATTGTTTTTTAATACAGTGCTTCTGTGCAAATGCCATATGAGCCGAATCAATGTTAATACCATAAAATGCTATCCTTAATGATTTGACAACAGTATCATAACTATGCCTCATACAAATGAGTCTGTTCAACTTTTTAGTTCTTACTGGGTTCGTATCAAGCTTACCGTGATTTTTGTAAGTATTAACATACAACAACACTGAGAGATACACGCAAGTATTAATCCTTTACAGAGTTGCATGTATATATATAAATCAAAAGGGCAATCACTGTGAAAGTGCTTTTATTCGTTGGTATCAATTTTTGTGGTTTAAGGAAAATCATCGGTTTGAATATTATTGAATTCTTGAACTTGAAATCCCAATCATACCAAGGAATAAGAAATTGCTTCGTTCGTTTTGGAAATTAATATTATAGTTTGTCGAATCCACGAAAACAAAAACAAAACAAAACAAACAAAACAAAACAGGAGCCTGAATCGCTCACCTGTTCAACTTTTGCCTTTCAAAGGCAATACATTTAACAAGAAGTTGACTTAAGAAGACTTGGTAGGACTTATCATCAATATTGGCTGAAAACTGAACAAAATAAAACCACGTCATTTTTGCTTTTCCAGGGTAATAACTCTTACAAAGAGTCGTCTGACAACTTTTATTACTGACAACTTTTGTATTTCTAATAATAAGAATCATTTCGGCTACTGATAGTATTTGGCTAAACCTAATGGTTTTGAAGATTTAGCTGAAAACTACTGACTGACCCCTGTGTTCTATTTTTAGCAATGGTGGACAATTTTCGACGGATCAAATCTTCACATAAGTTCTATGCAAAATATCCCAAGGAACATTTCTACCAAGTTTTGTTCCAATTGCTGAAATAGTGTCAGAGGAGACATTTTTGAAGAAATAACATTAAAATGACCAAAAAACATTCAAAAAAAGGCAATTAGTCCAACATGGTTTAATGGATTAAAACGAACATTCGACCACGGGTATTTCTCAGATGCTTAACAGTTTTATTCTCAGTCTGAATTTGGATAAACCTAACCGTTTTCAATATATTCAGGAAAAACTACAATCTGACCCCTATGTTATATTTTTTGATAACGGCGGCCATGCTTTTCGACAGATCAAAAATATTCATATTGTTACTATGCAGAATACACAAAGGTTTCTTTCCAATTGGGCAAATAGAGTCAGATTAGATCATTAAAAATAACAAAACAAAAAAAAAACTTCGAAAAAAGGCCAGAGTAAAATGTAAATTAAACCACAGATAATGCTGAATAAAGTTACTTCTGTCAGAATTTAGTTAAACTTAACGGTTTTTGAGATGTATGCGAAAAACTACTGTTTGACCCTATGTTCTATTTTTAATAAAGGCATCCATGTTCTTCGACGGATCAAAACTCCCAACATCAGTCCTATGCAAATATCTCAAGGAACATCCATATTAAGTTCGGTTCCAATCAGTCAAGTAGTGTCAGAGGAGAAGATTTTGAAACAAAAAAAATGTTAACGACGACGACGGACACCAAGTGATGGCAATATATCTCACAAAGCATTCGGCCAGGTGAGCTACAAACGAACAAAATGAAAATAAAATTGATACCCTACGAAAAAAATATATGTTCACAATAAAGTGACGCCATAATCTCAAAAACTGAGTAATTTAAACGTTTGTTTTGTCTCGATAAAGAAACCTACGATCACATGTTGGTACGTATCCACTCCACTGTCCTGAAGCTGTACAGGTGATTGTTATGTTTCCTACCACATTATAGCCAGTGTCACAGACAAACGTGATTTTGTCATGGTAACGATAACCTGATACCTTAATTGGTTGTACAATGGGTGGTCTTAAAATTAAGACAGGGCAGGACACCGCTTCAATTAAATTAAACAAAAAAGTGTATTAGCAACATGTTCTAAAACATAATAACATAATAAAAAATTCAACAACACTCAACGAAAAACCGTCACATTTGTTTGTATGCTTAATGCATTTCTTTTTTTTTTCATAATGTTACGAAGCGACCTGCTGAATGATTTACATATTTGAGGTATATTATAGATCAATGGTTAACTTTCATTTACTACCCATGTGCTGGATCTTATTTATCTTTTACAATCATTTTCCATAATCTCTTTCACTTCATTCATTATTAAGACGCTTTAACTTTCAAAATTTACACACAATCTACTAAATTCTATACATTTCCTACGGACTTAAATAATATTGTTGTGTTATGCCTTACCTTCAGTTTTTTGTTGATGCATTCTGTTTTATTCGGTCCGTTACTTTGTGTATGTAGATTGTCTTTGTTTCCTGTTTTCAAGTAAAGGGAATTTTGGTTTGTCTTCAGATGTTATGTTTATTTTTTGTTCATTCTGTTCGCTACATTGTGTCTCTGCATTGTTTGTTGATGGTTTTGGATTTTAAAGAATTTAAATCATCCCACTGCTGACTTTTCGGTATTATTTTGCCAATAATTAGTAGTTTTAATTTGTGATTTGTACCGTTGTTGTAACTTCGGTTTTTAGCAGGCATACCACTTTTAAAGAGAGGCTTGTGATTAGTTTTGCATCAGTTCAACTTATTTTGTTCTACAGACAAAATATGAACAGTAAAAAAAAATATAAGCATTTTTTGTTCATAAAAGTAAAATATACAAATATTATTTCATTGTAATGAAAGTTTTAAGTAGGCCAATCAGTGCCAAAGCTACATAGTTTTCAAAGACCCCGATGTAGCAAAAACATTGTCTACTATACATGACACGTATGTTGTCGTACCGGCAGACAAAGCCAAATACAGCATTGTTTTTGTCTGTAAAACGTTTTACATCAAATGTTTATTATCAGAGGTAGACGTAGAAAATAATAGCAGTGCTAAGACCTATACTGCTACCGCACTCTCCAACGAAGATATTGTGGAAAACCATAAATCTGCGTAAACCTCGTCTGGTCTCTCTACCAAGGACGATGATCGTGAATTACCGTCTATGTACTGGATTTCTAAACTCCACAAGAATCCATACAAACAACGTTTTATGTTACAAAACATATACGCTCAAATGTTTGAATCAAAACATTTTCTGTTGCAATTTGTGAAGTTTATTTTGACTAAAAGGCTCAAATGTACTCAAGTTTCACTTTGTAAATAAATGCATTTTTAAGTACCAATTCATAGAATTCTACTTTCATAGCTAGTTTGGTTTTCACAAATTGTAAACTGAATTAAAACTACCAGAAATTTGGAAAAAAATATTTTAAGTACCAATCCATATAAAATTCAGACACTGCCTATGGTAAGGTGATTCATGGTAGAGAAAAACCCATGAAACAAACGATGCTATTTTGGTCTACATAATTTTATGCTATATTTTTATGTGACAATAGCCCTTTCTGTATTTAGAAAACTACACTTCAGACTCCCACAAAAATCAACCAAATCAAGAAAGATAACTCTTGCAAAATGCTAATTTCTTGTACAATCTACATAATTTTTATCTCACAAAGCGCAGCACCCAAATGAAAAACTAAGACTGATTATGTGGTCTATAGCTGTTTCTGAGCAGGAAATAAAACTAAATTTAATGAGTTTTTGACATGCATGAATCCGGACCTTTTTTGAAACGCTTGCAGATATTGACATGATTTTTGGTAAATAAGTTCACCATGATAAGTTAAAAGTCAAGTTTAACTTTCGTTCCGCTACGATATTTACTTTGGATTAATTAAAAGTAAAGAAATCACAGCTCTATCTGAAATAGACTGTACTCTGAACATAGCCATACTACTTGAAACAGCATTTTCCTCACAAAATTGTACATGCCCATCACATCAGACGCCAGCAGCACTCCTAATATATAGCAAAACTACTTGAAACAACACTTTCCCACATAAATATATATGCTCATTATATTTGATACATTTGTACCTAAATCATACATGCTCATCACATCTATTTCGAACCCTATTGATAATATTGTCATACTATGTGAAATAGCACTTTTCCACCGAAAACATCACATCTGATGTAGACAGTACCTATCATATGACTAAATCACTTGACATAACACTTTACTACCAAACACATATGTGATTCTCGCATAAGATGCCGACTTCTCTCTCAATATAGCCAAAGAACTTGAAATAACACTTTTCTACCCCAAAATATTCATAGTCATTACATTTTCTCAGACTCCTACTGCTGACATGGGCATATAACTAAAAATAGTACTTTCCTACCAAATTCATACATATCAATACATGCTCTTATATCTGATTTGCACTGTGCACCTGATATAGCCAACCATACCTAATGCACTCTTAACATTGAGTGACAATGTAAGAATGGGTTTCCATACAAAAAGTATGCTTGTTCATCCCATCTTTTTCGTATGTCCTTATAATATATCGGTACTTTATAAACTAGCGCTTTCCTACCCAAAACATTCAGACTCATCACATCACATTTGTACCGTATTCTTAGCATAGCCATAATACCTATCACAGCATTGTCCTACTCAAAATATACATGTTCACCTAATTTGACGCGGACTGTACTATAACTATTGCCATACTACTTCAAAGTGCAATTCCTAATCAACATCATACATACCCATCATATGTTATTCATACCCTACTATTAATATAGCCATACCACTTGAAAAAGCACTTTCCTAACAAAATCAAACATGCTCATTACATCTGATTGTACCATTTTCTTAACATGATCATACTACTTGAAATGGCTAGAACGAAGTCGTCACATCTAATACGGAGTGTTGTCATAAATTGGCTTACTACTGAGACTAGTAATTTCTATTAAAAAGAAACTATCTGATGTGAATTGAACTCCTCATATGGCCATACTACTTGCAGTATCACTTTCCAAATCAAAACATATACGTTCTTCACATCTGAAATAGACTGTACTCTGAACATAGCCATACTACTTGAAACAACATTTTCCTCACAAAACTGTACATGCCCATCACATCGGACGCCAGCAGCACTCCTAATATATAGCAAAACTACTTGAAACAACACTTTCCGCCATAAATGTATCTGCTCATTATATTTGATACATTTGTACCTAAATCATACATGCTCATCACATCTATTTCGAACCCTATTGATAACATTGTCATACTATGTGAAATAGCACTTTCCCACCGAAAACATCACATCTGATGTAGACAATACCCATCATATGGCAAAATCACTTGACATAACACTTTACTACCACACACATATGTGATTCTCGTATCCGATGCCCACTTATATCTCAATATAGCCAAAGAATTTGACATTATACTTTCCTACCCCAAAATATCCATAGTCATTACATTTTCTCAGACTCCTACAGCTGACATGGGCATTTAACTAAAAAATAGTACTTTCCTGCCAAATTCATACATATCCATACATGTTCTTATATCTGATTTGTACTGTGCACCTCGTATTGCCAACCATACCTAATGCACTCTAAACATTGAGTGACAATGTAAGAATGGGTTTTCATACAAAAAGTATACTTGTTCATCCCATGTTTTTCGTATATCCTCATAATATATCGGTACTTTATAAACTAGCGCTTTACTATCCAAAACATTTAGACTCATCACATCACATTTGTACCGTATTCTTAGCATAGCCATAATACCTATCATAGCATTTTCCTACTCAAAATATACATGTTCATCTTATTAGACGCGGACTGTACTATAATTATTGTCATACTACTTCAAAGTGCAATTCCACTTGGAATGACTACCAAACACATGTGTGATTAACCCTTGAGCTGACGACTATTCTTTAAATATTCCTAAACTAATTGACATAACACTCTCCTACCTTATAAAATTATAGTCATGTCATTTTCTTCGAACCTTACTGCAAAATTCATACATATTCTTACATCTGATTTGTACTGTGCTCTTAATATAGCCAATCATACGTACTGTACTCTTAACATTGAGTGACAACGTAAAATAGCACCTGTATACCAAAATTACACTTGTTCATCACATCTTGTTCGTATGTGCTGATAATATATCGGTACTAGATGAACTAGCGCTTTATTACCCGATACTTACAGACTCATTCCATCCAAATTCTACCGTATTCTTAACGAAGCCATAATACATATAACAGCATTTTCCTACTCAAAATATGCATGTGCATCTGGTTTGACGCGGACTGAACTATAACTATTGCCATACTACTTGAAAAAGCAATTCCTAAAAAAGCATGCATACCCATTATATGTTGTTCAAACTATACTATTAATAAAGCAAGACCACTGGAAAAAATCACTGTCCTCACAAAATTGTACATGCCCGTCACATCAGACGCCAGCAGCTGTCTTAATATCGCAAAGCTACGTGAAACAGGACTTTCCCACCAAAACATTGCCAAAAACCTAGTCATTGCATATTTCTTCAGACTCTGCTGCTGATATGGACATATAACTGAACATAGTACGTTCCTACCATATTCATATATGTTTTTCACATCTGATTTGTACAGTGCTCTTAATATAGCCAACTATATCTAATGTACTCCTAAAATTCAGTGACAACGTAAAATAGCACTTTCATACCAAAATTATACTTGTTCATCACATCTGTTTCGTATTGTGCTCTTAATATATCACTACTATATGAACTAGCGCTTTCATACCCAAAACATACGGGATCATCACCTCACATTTCTACCGTACTCTTGACAAAGCCATAATACCTATAATAGCATTTTCCTACTCAAAATATACATGTTCATCTTATTTAACACGGATTTTTTTTAACTATGTTACTTGAAAGGGCAATTCCAAACCAAAATCATGCATACCCATCATATGTTGTTCAAACCCTACTATTAAATGTATTAATATAGCAATACCACTTGAAAAAACAATATCCTCACAAAATTGTACCTGTCCATTACACCGAACGCCAGCAGCTATCTTAATATCGCAAAACTACATGAAACAACACTATCCCACCAAAACATATATGCTCATTATATTGGATACATTTGTATCCAAATCATACATGCCAATCACATCTATTTCGAACCTTATTGATAACACTGGCATACTATGCGAAATTGCACTTTCCCACCGAAAGCATCACATCTGATGTGGACTGTACCCTTAATATGGCCATACCACTTTGAATAACACTAAACTATACGCTTTACTAGACGCTTACATTACCGGTGCACCTGGTCCATGCTCCCAGTTTTTAGTGCAGTCCAGTTATTCATTTCCTTTTGTTACTTTTTAGGTATGATTTTTTTTTTAAAAATTTTCTGTGCATGTCTGTTTCCCATGTCTGGTCTTTGTCCCTGGATTACATTCTTTTAATTACCGCTATAACTTTGGTTTCCTTGATTACTCTACAAAACACATATGTGATTATCACATCAGTTGCCGCATG
Organism: Perna viridis; assembly: GCA_037379345.1. Lineage (NCBI taxonomy): Eukaryota > Metazoa > Mollusca > Bivalvia > Mytilida > Mytilidae > Perna > Perna viridis. The sequence continues at coordinate 27,693,572 of CM074520.1, forward strand.
TTCCCAAACTACTTGAAATAGCACTTTCTTAACCCAAAATATTCATAGTCATTAAATTTTCTTCGACACCCACTGCTGATATGGACATATAACTGAGAATAGTACGTTCCTATCAAATTCATACATGTTCATCACATATGATTTGTACTCTGCTCTAAATATAGCCAACCATACCTAATGTACTCTTAACACTGAGTGACAACGTAAAATAGCACTTGCATACAAAAATTATACTTGTTCATCACATATTTTTTTGTATGTGCTCTTTTTCCTACTCAAAATATACATGTTCATTTTATTTGACGCGGACTATACTATTATATTGCTATACTACTCCAAAAAGCAATTCTTAACCTAAATCATGCATAACCATTATATGTTGTTCAAACCCTACTTTTAATATAGCCATACCACTTGAAAAAGCACTGTCCTACGAAAATCAAATACGCCGATAACGTATGATGCTGAATGTGTTCTTAACAAATCCATACTGCGTCAATTAACCCTACACCACTTAAAACATACATGCTCATTATATCTGATTCAATATTCCTTACATTACCATACTACTTGAAATAGCACGTACAATTTCATCATATCTAATACGGAGTGTTGTTTAAAATTGGCTTACTACTGAGACTATTGATTTCTACAAAAAAAAAAAAAAAAAAAAAAAAACATACTATCTGATGGTGAATGTACTCTTCACATTGCCATATTAATTTCAGTATCAGTTACCAAATCAAAACATATATACTATTCACACCTAAAATGAATTGTAGTCGGAACATGGCCATACTACTTGAAACATCATTTTCCTCACAAAATTATGCATGCCCATCATATCAGACGCCAGCAGCAATTTCCCATCAAAACAGATATGCTCATTATATTTGATACATTTGTATCGAAATCATACATACTATTCACATCTTTTTCGAAACTTACTGATAACATTGTCATACTATGTGAAATAGAACTTCCCCGAAAACATCACTTCTGATGTGGACTCTACCCTTAATATTGGCATACCACTTGGAATAGCACTTAACCACATCAGATGGTATGTTTTTGGTAGAAATTACTTAACTACCAAACAGATATGTTATTGTCACATCAGCTGCCGACTGCATTAATATTCCTAAAATATTTGAAATACCACTTTCCTACCCCAAAATATGCAAAGTCATTACAAATTTATTCAAACCCTGCTGCTGATATGGACATATAGCTGAAAATAGTACAATCCTACCAAATTCATACATGTTCTTCACATCTCATTGGTACTATGCTCTTAATATAGCCAGCCATACCTAATGTACTCCTAAAATTGAGTGACAACGTAAAATAGCACTTTCACACCAAAATTGTACTTGTTCATCACATCTGTTTCGTATTGTGCTCTTAATATATCACTACTATATGAACTAGCGCTTGTATACCCAAAATATACAGACTTATCAAATCAGGGGAATTCCTGACCAAAATCATGCATACCAGTCATTTGTTGTTCAAACTCTTCTTCAAATATAGCAATACCACTATGATACAGCAATTTCCCACCAAAACATCTATAGATGCTCATTATATCTGATACATTTGTACCGAAATCATACATACTAATCAGATCTATTTCGACGTTATTCCAACCGAAAATATCACATCTGATGTGGACTGTACCCTTAATATGGCCATACCACTAGGAATAGCACTTAATTACCAAACACGTATGTGGTCATCATATCAGCTGCCGACTGTTCTTTTAATATTCCTGAACTACTTGAAATAGCAAATTTCTATTTCCAAAATATTCATAGTCATTTCATTTTCTTCGAACCTACTGCTGATATGGACATATAACTACAAATGGTTCATTCGTACAAACTAAATACATGTTCATCACATCTGATTTGTAGTGCTCTTGATATAGCCAACCATACCTAATGTACTCTTAACATTGAGTGATAACGTAAAATAGCACTTTCATACCAATATTATACCTGTTCATCACAACTGCTTCGTATTGTGCTCTTAATATAACGGTACTATATGAACTAGCGCTTTCCTACCCAAAACATACAGATTCATCACATCACGTTTGTTGTTACTATATAAATACGATAAAAGGCCATAAATGGACCAGGAACACGTAACACATGTAGCTGGAGTAAAATGGAATTAATTGCTTTGAAATGTTACCACAAGGTGCCATACCGTCAAACGTTTGAGATCAATTTTCGAGGCTTGCTTTAGCATTTTGGTAATCAGAAACCAACTGCCTTGACTCAAATTCAAAGATGTATCGAGTTTGAACGATGTGGACATAACTGTCCCGACAGTTAAGAATACTTTGTAGTCATATCAAGCAGGGCTCTGCATTTGTTTATAGATATTGTAATAAATCATACCGAGATTTTGATGTTCTACAGCCAAAAATAATCAGCATCATAAAGTCAAATCAAATACTAGAATCCCAGTCTAATCTATCGAACAACTGCATTTTCCTACCTAATCAACTCTGTCATCATACAAGCTCATCGTTTCTGATTCAAACTCTAATCGAAATATGACCAAACTATGTAAAATTGCAATTTTCAACCCAAAACATACATGCTCATCCCATCTGATATACACTGTAATATGCTACTTGCAATAGCGTTTTCCCACCCACATCACATCTGACGCAAACTATACTCAAACCATAGCCATAATATCTGAAATACACAGTGAAATAACACCTTTCTACATGCCCATCACATCTGATTGAAACCATACTCTTAACATAGCCATACAAGCTGAAGTAGCACATTACTTTCCACAACACACATGAACATCTAATGTGATGCGGACTGTACTATTAATACCGCTTAATGATTTTAAATAGCACACCCCTACATAGATCATCCATGGTAATCAAATTTGATTCAAACCCTCCTCTTAACATAGCCATACCATGTAAATTAGAATTTTCCTACCTTAAACCAACATTTTCGTATCATACTCTTAATGTAGTCAATCTACTTGAAAGCACTTTCCTATCCAATGAACATTTCCATCACAATCGATGCAAACTGTGCACAAAATATGGCCACATTTTCCTTCCCAAATCATAAATGATGTGGACTGTAATTTAAAAATGCTATAAAACATGGAATAGCAATTTCTTACCAAAACCATACATGCTCAGTAGATATGAAGAACTTTGGTATGAAAATGGTATTTCATTAAGTACTGCTATCCTTGGACTTGTAGTACATGTATTGCTATTTTAGGGGGTACAATACGCATCAATGACCATGAGCAGGACTGAATTTGGGTAGGAAAGTGATAAAAAGTATTTTGTCCAAATTAAGAGTATGCATGCATCTCATATAGAAAGGTTTGGTCATGTTAAGTATAGGGTTCGAATCAGATGTGTTGAGCATGCATGAATATGTGTAAGACACTGCAATTTAAAGTAGTGTGGTCATGTTACGGATACATTCCACACCATACCATATGTGCTGAGCATGTATGGTTAGGTTAATAAAGTGTTTTATCAAGAAGTATATGGCCATCTTGCGTGAAAAAGCACCTTCCCACCCAATCATACATGAGATCGAATTTGTTACAAATACCTGTCATATCGTAAGTAAATCAAATTTATAAGCTGTTTAATCGCCGGCATGATATTTGAAATGATTACGTTTTGTTTAAAAATTATATATATATAAACGTAGAATTAAAAACAGTATAGCTTGGAAATTATTTTTTTTGTTTTAGGATTTTGATTATAACGGAACTTACCCTGTATTTCATGTTACTAAAAGCAATCAATAATTTCAAAGCAATTTTCCATTTGTTTTCAAGTTATCATCGGGAAACATGTATCGGTAAAAGAAAAGGGAGATGGTAAAAATGAAACAAACAACAATTTGCATTTCACGAAAAATACGGAGACTCTAAATTAGGTTATGACATAATTGCTCGCCACGACGCGTTGCGGGGTATACAAAATTGAAGCTAAGAAAAAAGAACAAAATTTAACAAAAATAGTAACAAAACACTAGATATATGAATCCACAAATATCGGGTGAGGTCCTTGTTTTGGTTTGTTGATGATGTAGATAGCGCACAATCCAAAACATCTATGTCACTGTATATACATGTATACAGACAATTTCGTTCAGTATTGATGCAGTACATATGAATTTGTAATATCATATAGTGTTCAACTCTCAATATCAAATAAGCGCGGTCTAAGTTAATAATGATGTGGGCTGGGCGTATTCATTTGTTTTACTAATTTAAAATTATTTTTTAAATGTGGGCTATTAATACGGTGTCACACACGCTATTACATGTAGGTAACATACCTGTAGGTACTGTTAACGCTATTTTAAGTGTTTTTACCTCCTTGAGAATTTGAGAAAATTAATCTATTTAAAGCAAACGTAGTACACAATTGACATTTGGTAGCAAAGAATCATCCTTAAAAAATTACAAGCTGCTTCTGCATGTTTTTTTATGGACTTGTATACATTTCTGGGTCTGTAGTGAGCACCAATTACGAGCATATTAGTAAGTAGATGTTGGCGAAGCAAGCTTTTGTGATGTCTGACCAAAGAAGTGTCCATATGTCAAAATATGATTTGTCTTACTAAATGTAGTAGCCTCATACACATGTACCCGATGTGAGTCTGTAAACATTTCCAAACGCTGCAGTAAGTCAATTGAGGAGTGAAACAAATCTGGATTGGACTCAATGTTACAGTGCGATCACTTCTAACCTCTCAAATTCTTAATTTCAAAATTTACATTGATTTTCCAATTATATATAGAGAACTCGTCGTGATCATCATCCTACAATCAACCGATCGTTGTTCATGTACCAAATTTCGTCGATCACTGTCCAGTCACACATCATTAAAAATTATCATGGTTCACATATTTTTTTTTAATTATGTCCTGCGATATTAATTAAATCAAATGATTTAATTATGAAATTAAAGGTCTATGTTTCTGTTCTAAGTGTAAAAGTCTTAACAGATACCTATCAGGTGTTTGGTAATTCTCACGAAGTTAAAGATTAACCAAGTTCTTTTTGAGTGAAAGCTATTTTTAATTACATAAGGGTCACAAATCATTCTAAAAAATCTAAAATTGACAATTTTTGCAATAAATGGGTGATTGATACCTAAATATTTCGGTCAAAGTTCTACAAAATGCTACTTTTGGCAACGAATATGAGTGTGAACACTTCAAATTTTCCTAAATAGTAGATCTAGTTCTTATATGTAGAAAATGTAGAAATAATAGTGACTGTGACACATTTATTTCAGTAAAAATTCTGGGATATGTATGAATGGAATCAGTTTTCTATTTCATAAAGGTATAAAACTATTGACTAAAATGCTTATTTGTTCAATATAACTATCATGTAGGTGACTGTGACACATACCTTTTTGTTACTTTTTTATAAATGTCATATTCTTGCAAAATGAGTGCGCACACTTTTAATTTGCTTGAGTGTCTAAAGTTAATGACTAAAATGCTTAATTTTTCAATACAACTGTCATGTGGGTGACTGTGACACATACATTGCTGTCAAAATCCTTCAACAATGTCATATTCCAGTATATGTATGAGTCTCCACACTTTTAACTTGCTTGAGGCTCTAAAATTATTGACTTAAATGCTATCATGTGGTGGCTGCGACACACTATCTTGAGCGTTAAACCCCAACAATGAATCAATCAATCACTAGTTTGAATCAACATTCTTTAAAAATATCATGTTCTTGCAACATGAAAGAGTGAGCACACTTATAATTTCGATGAGGCTCTAAAATTAATGACTTAAATGCTAAATATTTCCAAAAACTATCATATAGTGGCTATGACAAATTATTTTAAGTCAAAATTCTCCATAAATGTAATATTCTTGCAAAATGTATGAGTGCGAACACCTTTTATTGATATGAGGGGCTAAAAGTAATAATTAAAATGCTATTTTTGTTCAGTATATCTATCATGTGATGGCTCCGACATACTTACTTGAGTCAAAATTATTTAAAAATGTCATATTCTTGCAAAAGTATGAGCGTGCACCCTTTTCATTTGCATGAGTGTCTAAAGTTAATGACTAAAATGCTTATTTTTTTTAATACAACTATCATGTGATGGCTGCGACATATCATTTTTAGTCAATGTTTTTAAAAATGTAATATCCTTGCAAAATGTATGAGTGTGTACACTTTTAATTTCCACGAAACTCTAAAATTAATGACTAAAATGCTTATTTTTTTTATATAACTATCGTATAGTGGCTATGACAAATTCATTTGAGTCAAAATTCTTCAAAAATTCCATATTCTTGCAAAAGTATGAGTGCGATAACTTTTTATTTCCAAGAGGGTTTAAATTTAATGACAAAAATGTATAAAAAAATATTAACATCATGCGGGTGGCTGTGAGATATTTATTAGAGTCAAAATTCTTTAAAAAAACTATCTTATTCTTGCAAATTGTACGAGTGCGAGCACTTTAAATTTCTATAAAGGTCTGTATAAACTGTTTAAAATTGTCAGGGGTGTAGCACGTACGGCAGGCAATACTTTTTGTTCGTACTGCATGACATACATAAAAGTCGGATAAAAACTTTTAAACATAGCAAGGCTTCGTTACAGGGATACGGGTGCTACGTCTTTTTTTTTCGTAATCAGGTACACGTACTACATGTAATTCAGTCAGAGAAGCTAATGACTGTAATAATATGTCAGAAAATCTTCTAATCCAAGTATCTTTTCTACCTAGAGCAGTTTCTGACAGGAGGGTGTCAGGAACCATGACATATTATGACAGAGCTTGTCCAAAGTCCTGACAGACCCTGACAAGGTGTGTCGCCGGTCAGAACAGTTTCTCATTGTTTAGAACTGTTCTATGACAGCGAATCCTGACAGGATCGAAGATAGGTTAGAAGTGATCACAACTGTATATGGCCATCCCCATGATTTTGAAATGCAATGCTTTAAATAAATAAGGTCATGTATATATGACGGTTCATTAGGTATACAGTACAACACTTAGTGAAAGGTCGATTAATATTTAACACAAAATATTCTTTATAATAATGATAAAATATTTTTTTTATTCTTTTAGTGGTTTACATGTTCTTCTAGCACTTTTGAATTCAGATTATAATACGTGAAAGATATAAGTGTATAGAATAAACAAAACCGACGTAATTAAACGCAATGAATAAATTTATGGACATTGAGAGTTTAATAAACATCTCGTCGCGATAAGGCTTGATTGCTGTGGTTGTAAGCGCGGCTTAATTATTTTTATCGTTGCAGGATGTCGGCTAGCGACTTCCATAATCTGCAAACGTGTTTCGCAGATTGCAATCTTTTGATGTCTTAAACAAAACTGCAAAAAGGAAATAAAGTATACGACATTATAGAATACGGATATGATTAATTAGTGTTTACGGGGGATTTTAATTCTACGATTTTTCTTTTCTTTTTTTTTTCAATTAGGTAAAAAAAGTTTTATGGATATACTTTAGTAGAATATTTAGTATGCAAGTTAACTATAAATATAATTTGGATGTATTTCAGCACATAGTGGCGCCTGCAAGTTTTTTTTTTATACAATTACCCGATACATTGACCAGATGTATTCAAAATCATCAGTATAAGAGGGATATTGGATAAAAATGTAGCAACATTTATTTTTATAAGTAGATGTAAATAATAATTAGAATCAAAACGACACAAATTATTTTAATATGTCTTCTTTAAATACATATCATATTCAGAATCAAAATGAACTGTTACATTTATAAAAACAAATCTAAAAAAGCATATAATTAAAGAATATTGTCAAAAGAGGACAATTAATGTTCATACTTTTATGACTTTACAAGTCTAGACGCGATCTTATAACATCTTAACACAGAATTTTCATACAATCTCTAATGATCCAACAAAGTCTGAACTAGTCTGAACAGACAACAAAACAGATGGTCTTACATGTGTCGAACTGAATACAATCTTGTAGTCTTAAACAGTCAACATTTCGAACTGAAATCGATCTTGCTTTCTTACATAGTCTTGACATTTTGTTTGTTTGTTAAGATTTTTCATTATAATTTAAGACAGTCTAACATTGTGTTAAAATCGAAATTTTCGTTTTAGTACTAGTGTAATTCATTACAGTTAGAATAAATATTTAAATATAAATATATTTTTTTTAAATATTTTAGACAGTAGTAAATATATCTTTATTAAAATTATTTTTTTTAAATAGTTTTTTACTTTGGATAAATTTTCTATGAATTTTAAATTGAATTTCAGTTGTTTGTTTATATTATTTACATACTATTGTTTATATTGTGTGATATTTTTATGTAAGCAAAACGCTTAGAGTAGTTACAATAATATATAATACGCTATACAAATATTATAAAAAAAATAGTAGTAATAATATTTATAATAATGTCCTCAAAACAATCTTTGTTAGGGTAGCTGGCATATCTAATTGTGTTATGTTGCTGCATGATAGTAACGTCTAATACATCTTTTACAGTTAAAACAGATACATGTAGCAACATTTATGTATGCACAAACAATCGATCCGACCTACAGAGAACAGTATATTGTGTCAGAGACGACGGAAGACAAGTCAAGTAAATCATAACAATGGTATAATACAGTGTTTAACAAATAACTGTTTATTCAATAAACAAGGATTTTTTATAATACTATGGTTAAGCAATGATGATGAACTAAAAATGCAAAAATATAACTCACCCACACACTTCGGTTGCGTCGCATTCCAATGACCTGTGATAGTTTCCTCTGAATCCCGCATACAACTAATAACCGTTGGACCTTGAATCTTGTATCCAATCTTACATTTGAAAACCACCACTGAACCATTTAGATATCCTGACAGTTGCGTTGGTGTGATCAACCGATCAGAAGAAACCAAATCTGGACAGAGGATGGCTAGAAAACATGAGGTGTGTAACAATTAAATACTTCAAACTTATTGATTGTTATTTTTTTCAATGCAGTATTTTGTCATCACTACAATGGACATAATGACTAGAAAATACATAAATGTCAAAATAATATGGATCTTCGGATGATCATATGATAACGACAACTGCTGTACATATTAAATGCTTTTTTTTGTTTTTGTTTAATGCTATTTGTCTAGTGTATGTTTGTCTGAATAGTTATGTCATGACAATGCATTGCCATTTTAATCATGAATGCCTATTATGAAAAGAATAATGAATGAAAAAAGCATGATAATTATTGGCCATTTTTTATCAACCAACATATTTGAATTATATGCATTATATAATATTTTTTCTAATTTTACCCGAAATTTATACATTGTACATTATAGTTTTGTATTTTGTGTGATCTCAATTGAGATAATTGATTACCGCCGATATGTCATATAATTAGGGCAAAAAGCTGGTGAGGTACACTTTTTAAAAAAATGTTGTTAGATTGTTTGAGTAAAGGATTCAAATTTTGTCAGTATCTTTTGAAAACTCTGATAATTCGGGAAAAAAATAGTAACAATAATTTCAATTGAAAACTACAAATCAAATAATTTGTTTTTTGAATATGTAGAACAACCGTAAACACCAGGTAACTCACCATCACATGTAGGCTTGTTACTCCAGTTTCCAGATGCATTACATTTAATGCTACTGTTTCCATTTAATTGGTAACCAGAATTACATGCTAATTCTATCCTACCAGGAAATCTCGTGCTGCTCATGTTCGATATATTTGAATGTCTTATTGTAATGGATGGACACTTAATACCTAGGTAAACAAACCAAACTAAGAACAAAGAAACGGAAAAACAAACAAGCAAACAAACAAACAAAAAGGACTATAATTAAAAATAAATATAATAAGCTTTGTCTAAAGTATTTGTATCTGCATTACAGGTGTATTTCTGCTTTTCTAAAAAGAAGGACAGCCAAGAAAACGGAAATCTTTCTGTAGAAGAGATTTACACAACTATCAACAGTCTTTATAATTGTTTTTTTTTTTAGAGTATTTCAATTTCATATGTAAGGATATAAGGTAAATAAAGCATTTGCTTAATGACGCGTTTGTGTAAGATGTTTGTCATGAAGATTTTTAATTTCAGGAAGCCAAGTTATTTTTTTTTCATCTATAGAATTTAAGGAAGTTAATACTCTGTGATTTATATAGCACTGGTCGAACTTCATTTGTGATTAAGTGCAAAAAGATGAAATTCATAACGCTTACCCACACATTCTGGTTGTGTTGCGTTCCAATGACCTATGATTGTACTTTGTGAATTCACAATACACTTTATAGCTGAAGGGCCATGAATCATGTATCCATTCTTACATCTAAAGTGCACCACTGAGTTATACTGATGTCAACATATTAGACCCAATTAAGTCTGGGCATATGGTAGCTTGGAAAAAAAATACATGCGTCAATTAAGGTTTAAGGTTTGAATATGTCCTTTATGAAAAAAAAATGTCGGCTAAAAATCGATAGAATGTAAAAGACAAACAGTTGACTCCCACAATCGCTGGTTATGTTTTTAATACACAATGCATTGAACAAAGTACTTTTTACATTTTTTTCTTTTAATTAATGGGTTTTCATTTTTTTTCTTATATAATTTTGTGTTGTTGTATAATAATTTCAGGACGGCATAAAAACGGATAACATTATTCAACGATCATATTTTGATTATTAATATTATACGGTCTGAAATATAAGGATTGATATTGTGATAGACGTACGAACATGTTGAAGTTATTCACTCACTTCCTTCATGAAAAATGACAAAAACATACCTGTATGTGTAAATTGATTTACAAACTAAAAAGAACCTTCTTAACTTCAAATAATATTTATGACCGACAAAAAAGGTGAAATAATGTGAAAAGGTAACAAAGTGTATTTATTTATAAAAAAAAACTTACATCTGATATCACCTACAAAAGATACAAATACCTTCATAAAATACAGATTGATTTGACGCAAAAACTAATTAATGAATTATGGTGGCGACTTGAGTACTTACAAACATTGTTTTTAACAGCATTAAACTGTTCCATAATTTTATATTTCGTGGAACTTTAGCATGACAAATATGGTTATACGAATATATGTTATCCTTACAGCTCTGGTGCAATGTATGAGATATCAATGACACTCTAAACACAAGAACAAGTCAAGAGGTGATGTGTGCATGATTACATATTAAAGATAATTGACCGTGTTGCAAACCCTAGCACGCGTTTCGTATTCAAGAAATGTTATGGGTGTAGTGGCCTTTCGAAATCGTAACGATGAGATTATCATCAATAAAAGACAGTTGTCAAGAAATAGAAACAAAAAATACAGTGGGAAAATCAGACTGCATGCCTGAGAAGTTAATTAACATTGTACATGTGAGCAAATAAAATGAATTCCTTAGTCACGTCTTCGTACAAATTGTCATTAGTTTCTTGATTGGCATTAGTTTTACATTAACATTAATATTCAAGAACTGATATGCAATAATAAAAACCTTACCGCATAAAGAAACATTACATATCTCCAGTCGTTTTTCTGCACTAATTGTGTAGCACCATGGTATAGTTTGTGTGTCTCCATGTGGTGTTCTGCAGTAGTTTAATGTCTCCCCATGAAAATGCGGTGGAGTTCCGTCAATTGGAAGATCATATTTCCACGGCCGACAATGGTAACCAGATATTGTGACGTTCAATGTTCCGTTGTAGTTTTTGTCATTTCTGTTCCTTATACAATCTTTGTCTATTATTATGAGAGGAAAAGAGCTTAGATTAATTAATACCATATATCTATATTTTACGCGAAAGTACATTTTTAACAAGGCAATGTGTTATTTTACCTAGTTTGCAAACGTTTTATTAGTACTAACGAATGCAGCTTAACACAGGGTTGAAATCATTGAACACATTTAGTTGTATTGCATGTTCAAAAAGCTTTATCTACTTGAGTTGATAAAACTACTAAGATATGCACCTTTATTGAAGTACTTAAACAAAAAATTGATATTGTATAGTTTAAAAACAGTTTGGTTGATTTTTTTACGCAAAAAATTTCCCCGTGTTGCTCTCTGTTTACATTTTTATTTATATAACATTTTTCTTATCACTTGAAATAAGTTTTTTTTTCATGTAATTAAAACGGATTTGAATTGTTTTTGTCTATTACATTAGAGTTGTTGAAATGTCTTTAAATAATCTAAACTATATAATACAGTTTCGATGTTTCGATAACTCATGTCTTAAGCTTCTTGCAGTTGACCGTAAATGTAGCTTTCGATCCACTGTCTGTCTATTCTTGTTATAAATACAGTTAAAGAAGAAATGTGCTCACTACAAAGTGGAACAAAACAGTGTTCCCACCCCGGATGTTCATTTATGTAGCACCAAGGTCCGTTGTTCGAATCTGAATCAGCGTTTGGTGCACGACAATAGTTCACTGGTCCATAGCTAGGGTGAGAACTATTACTCCACATCTTGCACGTTTTACCAGTAACTGTTGTATGAATTGTTCCATTGTAATGTCCTTTCCAGTCACCTGGATATGAATCTATGCAAAATTTGTATCCTACAACAACAAAAAGCAGTTGACTTCTGCATGTATTTTGAACAAAGGAATTCACTCTGTTTTTTTTTTCTGTGGTATTTTTGTTTCTTCTACTAATCTTTGCTGAATTTATTTGAATTATGCAAACAATTATATCAAACAAATGCCATCAAATATTAGAAATTTGAGGATTTAAAAACACTTACATCATTGAAGTTTAAATAATTTGGTTTTATCTTTTTATTGAAAGGAAATTTAGTAATATTTATATAAAATATAATAAGGGGATCTAATAAGATCTAGTCAATAAGTGCAATTAACACTGTTGCTCTTTCTACCTTGTCATTATCAATTATGTTTTCTTTAATTTGAACTTTAATTTTGAAATGTCAGTGCTTTCTAACGATCTTAAGCACACGGAATTTTTTTAATACCTGTTCTCTGTTTGTATATTATTTTCATACGCAGACAAAATGACACAATCAATAACCCATCAATGCAAAAATATTTTGTAGAAAGAAAAAAAATATTCTCACATACATACACACACACACACAGTAGGTGGAACACTAACATTATATAAACATAATTTATGTGGGAGTGAATAATAGCATGTGTGTTCAAAATAAATAATATATACTCACTACAGATTGGAATAAAACAGTGTTCCCAACTAGGATTTCCGTCGACATAACACCAAGGCCCATTATGAGAATCTGGGTCCATCTTTGGTGCACGACAATAGTTGGTTAGCCCGTAGTTAGAAAAACTTGTGCCATTCCACATTTTACACGTTTTACCAGAGACAGTTGTATGCACTGTTCCATTGTAGTTTCCTCTCCAGTCATTTGGATATGATTCAACACAGTCTTGATTTTCTTTAACATATTGAGAAATCAACAGTTAGCAAATGCAGAATATTTTTTTTTCCGATTTTTAAAACATTATGTCTCTATTTACATTTTTTATACATATACTCTGTAAATTGAGGGCCAACTACTGTCTTTTGCGAAATTTTTGTCTCGTTACACTTTCCATTGTCTTTCTGTTTTCCATATCTACCAATTAAGGTATCTTTACTTATTGTAGTATCTAATTTTGATACGGTTCTTTAAGTTTTAATATGCTTTGTATACAGTCTACTAAACAGTTCAATTTCATTTGTCTAGAAGCACATAAATGGAATTTGATTTGTTTAGATATTCACTATTCAGATATACAGATTAAATATTTGAAGACCACTTTACTCCTGATGTAAACATAAAGACCGTATTTCCCTAAGTTGAATGAACTCGGCATGGAAGTTGTTTTTTATTCTTAATAATAATGCTGCAAACAATATTGTTATTATTTGAGGAATATTGTATATTGCAATTCTACTCAATTAAGTTACGAATTCACCAACATTCAAGCTGACTAAATTTTCAGAGGCTGATATGAGGAACTTACATAAACGGCTTCACAAATCGAGCCGATATTAATTAAAGTTCCTCATACAAAATACATATACTGTATTCCCAGACATCAAATCACCCTATAAATATTGATTTATGTCCTTTTCAAATCATTGTTCACCACACTTTCTATTATTACTCACTAGTGCGTTCAGTATTATAACATTCTACCTACAAATGTTTGTAACAAAGTTTATGAAAATTTTTTGATAAACTGTTTTTATAGTTTTATAAGTTAGCCTGAAGTGCTTGATAAATATATGCCAATGTGGGATCTTCCGGATCTGTTCAAAAGTTCAAAGTTTTGATTTTTCTACACTATACACAGCACTTTCACATAATCTCATATGCACGAATTATTTTTTTCAAATATGTCCTTTCATAAATCGAGATTTGAATACATTTGTTCAAATTCTTAAAGATCATTTTAAGTAACGAACAACATAAACACTGCGTTAATTAGACATCGTTACAGCAATCGAATTCTTGTTAAGCAACACTTTCGGTCGCTAATGCAATACCAGTTATCTTCCAGTAATTTGACCATGTATTGCGGACCTATTTCTCTATTGTTGCGGAGATAAATTTACGGCTTAAATAAATGAAGACCATTCCAAACAACATTTTGTAAAACAAATTGACAACGCCTTCAGATATTTAGACGATATTTTGGCTCCTACATGTATCCACTGCGACTTCATTTTTTATATTAAAGATCAGATTAGAGATCCATAGTTAAAGACAACTATTGAACAAACTTTATTATAAAGATGATGACCTTTCATTTAGAATTGTTAACTTCCCTTTTATCTTTGGTAATATCCCTTCAGCACCTACGTATGGATTTTACATATCACAACTCATACGTTAGACAAGAGCTTGCCGTAACAACACGGGCTTTTTGTATCGCGCTAGACATCTTACAGTTAGGCTTCTTAAACAGGATTATGTTACTACAAGATTGAAGTCATTACTACAGAGGTTTCATGGTCATCACTATGATAAATCAGATTGTTACGGTGTATCCATCCGCTCCATGGAATTTGATTTGTTCAACGTGTCGTGGTTTTCTCTCCCTCTTAAGTCAACCCTGGGCCTGAATCTTTATGAGCAACTCAAAAGGGGTTTCTAGGAAAGCAGACGACGCCTACCCTACCGGTTCACCTGGTTCATACTCCCAGTTGTTAGTGGAGTCCGAGTTGCTCATTCACTTTTGTTACTTGTATTCATTATTTTGTTGTGTTTACCTATTTCCGTGTCTGGTCTTTGTCCTTGGATTATTATTTTTTTTTTATTTTCGATAGAATCTCGGTTCCCTTGATTACCCTTTTAACATATCTAAGCAGTTTGTTTTCTAATTTATGACACATATAGGTGATTACTGATAAACAACCATTCGATCGTGATCATATCAAAACCATTGAAGCAACGGAATATAGAGTTGTAACAATTTAATAATTATCATCCATAAGGAGATGAAACTACTTCTGTTGCAATTTGAATTTATTTTCTGAATCAAAGTTAATGAGTTATTTGAGTATACAAAAACTAGAGTTCACCCCGTTTTACTAATGAAATAAACGGAATTATGTCTTAACCCTTGATGTGTTACGGGGGATAAGAAAAAATCAAAAGCTGGCATGGATAAAAATATGCATAAAGGAATGGTCAATTTGTAACATGTTATTATATAATTCATCATCACCTGAAAGATTACGCATAAAATCCCTAAAACAGCTAACACTTTTTCTTTTTACAATGAAGTTTTGAATCTGAATATTTGTCAAAACAAGACACTTCAATTTTTCTTCATATCAACGTAAGTAAATAAATGAACACTTGTTAACCAAGGCAATACTAAGGCAAAACGAGGTGTGGTATACTTGTAAATGTAAAAAAACATGGTGTAAACTTTCATGTATTGCATATGATTATAAATAACATGAATAAATCTATATAAACAAGTGATTTTTTTTTTAATTACAATACTTATATCGGGTAAACTTCCTAGTCTCTGTTATATAAAAAATAGGAATATGGAGATGGGGAATGTTGATGGGGATATGTCAATTGTGTACAAAAGATTGGGACCATGAATTGGGATGATGTTGAAATTAGCTTTAAAGGTATTGAGTTATATGAAATATACATTGTTTCCATCATATCTAATTAAAAATAATGCTGAAGAATTCAAAATTGTAAAACCCAATTATTAACGTAAATATTTCATAAAAATGCTGTCGGGATTCTATTGGAGAAGGGACTCTTGTTGGGGTCGGGGTGAAGACTTCCCTTCTGGTTATGACCAGGGGAGAATCGGAATTCTAAAATAGGCAGTGTTAAATTGTTTACATGGAAAATTCATACCAATCAAGAGTTGAAATGAACTGGTGTCTTTGTCATATACCATAAATTTCCCCATTCCTCATTATAAATTCAAAATGATGTTAAAGGGTGTGTCAATGTAAAAACCAGCCATTCGGTGGCACACTACAAGTTTTGTTTTCAAAACATTTTTACCTATTTCATATCACAGATGCACCCTTTCTCAGAATCACTTTTGAATAACATATTGTAAATCGAAATATTTACGTATAAATGGCTATGTAATTTTGTGGGAAAAAACAAGTCAAAGGATTATATAATGCAGGAATGATTAATCGAAAGTTTTCATGTAGATCAAACCAGGTTTGCCCGATAAAATTTGCCTGTGCTAATTGTTTGATCATTATGGATTAAGTACTCGTTTAGTTATCGTTTGAATAAGTATATGAGTTCATCTTTTTCAATTTCGTCAATAGTCTGTATCACTGAATACCACTTGTTGCATGTTGCTGTTATTAACTGGAACGATTAAAGAGACAAAAATAAATAAAAAAAAAACACCAACATTCATTTAAAAGAGGGATATAACGAGTTGATGTACTATGTTGTTTTTTTAAATCGTTTTCTCAGCAATCAATTGTCCACGTAAAACAGATTGTACACATTATATGATGTAAACAATTCATTGGAACGAAAAATAAAGTACAAGAAAGTTTACCACTTGCTTCCCATATCATAGGATCTGTCTGAATTTTACAATGGTGAGACTCCAAATTTCGCAAGAAAAAATATGATATGCTTTTATCAAATGTTTCCCTTATCAAGTGGTAATAAAAAGTTGAATCTGTATATTCCCTCTTGTCGTGAAAGAAAGGGCACGTAACATCTTACGCTATACAGTGAAACCAGTCTAAACTGAAACCTGAAGTCTGAATACATGTCTATACTAGTTTTAGTATCTTTATATCGATTTCAATGTATTTTGGAACCATGCGAACTGAACACGTGTCTCATTCGAATCTTTTTTTATAGTCAGGCAGGTTTCACTTTAAATTACCTTACCTATCGACATTTTCATAAATATTTGCAATATTGGTATTTAAAATAAATATCGATTTCCTACCAAGGAACATCTATGAAAGATTAAGAGACATTTTTTAGTGACTTCAATGTAAAAAAAGTATGAACATTCAAAAAGGTAGATGCATTTGATATATTTATCAATTTGTGATGATAATGTAAGTATGCAGGGTAGTTAAGGTACTTTCGTTGAGTTTCAATGAAATTTCATGTACATCTTAAAGTACAAAAAAGGTTTGTTATACATGTATGTGTTGCATGAGCATGTACTAGCAAACTAATTTGCTGTTTGCAGTATATGATCATGTACAGTATATAGGTAGCTCTTAATAGAAATATTTTAACAAATACGTACATATGAATATGAATACATTTGCATTTTTTGGTAGATTGAAATTCAGCTATTTAAAAAAAAAAAAAAACATCCAACCCATGAATTATATTTCTTATAGTTACTTTTTTCATGAATTCAGGTAGCGGTGAGTAGCTGTCAGATCTAGTACCAAACCTTTATCATAATGTTGGATCATAAAAAAAATTATGTCGTTTTACGACGAAGCTTATCTATAACCATACAGGGTATCTAAGTTTATTGAGAGAGAACACAATAATCAATACACCAGTTTAATGATTATCATTTATTCACAGTTAGATTTTCCTACATGTGTCATATAATTCGAGGCATGTTTAGGTGACACAAGCTCTATCATTTTATCAATTTAGATTGAAAATCAGAAATAATAAAGCAATCACCAGAACCTGAAGATATGTAAAGCATGTTAGCACATGAAATTATCTCATACACCCCTGCAAGAAAATAGATCCCTATATTAAAAAAAAATCAAACAAGATTCCGCATTTTTTACCCGAATAAAAAAAAAATAACATAACAGAAAACCTGTTCATCTGAATAACAGGGGGCGGATTCAGGCGGGGCGTGCCGGGCATGCGCCTCTCCCATAAAATTTGCAAAGCATGGGTTGTCAAGGGTAGATTTTGGCTGTTTTAGATTAAAACTTAATATTTCGATAATTTTACCACAACAGATATCCACACTGGACCCACTCTATCCGCCAATGAAATAGAATATTATTTGGTTTGAATTAATAAGAGTTTAATAAAAAGCACTTGATGTATAACCTCTTATCAGTACCAGTTGCTCATTTCTAATTAAATGTATTTGAGTTGATCTTACCAATTTCGTCAAAAGTTTTGTATTATTGATTGCCACTTGTTACATTTTACACTCTTTGAGTAAAATAAAATCCTGAATCTCAAAGTTGAATGTTGCTTTTATTAACTGGAACGATTTAAGAGACAAAATGAATAAGAAAAGCATCAACAGTCATTTAAAAGAGGGAAAACAACTCTTTTTTTAACAATAGTTGATTTGTGTTGGTTTTTTTTAATCGTTTTCTTAGCAATCAATTGTCCACTTAAAACAGACTGTACACAACATAAGCTATATATGACGTAAACAATTCATTGGAACGAAAAATGAAGTCCAAGAAAGTTTACCCCTTGCTTCCCATATCATATGATCTGCCTGAATTTTACTAAAGAGAGAGACTCCAATTTTCGCAGAAAATATATGATATACTTTTATCAAATGTCTCCTTTACAAGTGTTAATATAAAATTGAATCTGTATATCCCCTCTCGTCGTGAAAGGAATGGCACATAACATCATATATTATACAGTTAAGCCAGTCTAAACTGAAACCTGAATAGTCTGAATACATGTCTATACTAGACAGTTGTTAGTTTCTTTATATCGATTGCAATGTATTTCGGAACCATGCGAACTGAACACGTATCTCATTCGAATCATTTTTTAAATGCCAAAAGGGGATCTGTGTAGACAGGCAGGTTTCCCTCTATATTACCTTATCGTGGGTCATCGATTATCTATCTATATTTTCATAAATGTTTGCAATACTCGTTTTTCAAGTAAATATCGACTTTCTAAAAAGGACAATTGATGAAAGTTGAAGACTTGTTGAAAAAGTCAAATCGCAATTTTGTGACTACAATGTACAAAAGTACATTGATCAAATTTGTGGTGTTAATGTAAGTAGTTGTTGTATATTTGCGATATGTACAATATAGTCTGTACTAATACAAGATATAACTCGACTTTATACAACCAGGAAAAACACCTTTCATAAAAAGACATAAACATACAATTTAATCTTATAACTTATTACATTACACTATTTCCATGAATGACTGACCTCACTTTTTTATATCAGGATGTATTTTTTTTAAAAACGTTCGAAAATGTAAGAAGATGATGGTTATATGAGTTTAGAATTATTAGTTATATTTTGTGTTTGTCTTGATACGCCTTTATATGTATCTTCCATCGTCCCGCTTGTGATGACATGCATTACAATTAATGACACTATTGTATAAGCACATGTGGAAGTATATCATCTATTAAATTGTTTACGCATAATAAACGCAATAAGTTTCATACTGTATTCAAATCTTACCTTAAGCTGCTATGAGTATTCCAGTATTAAATATCAAAATCACAAACAATATAACTCAGTTACCTCAAACACAATATGTTTCACAAAGTCAACGTGGTTGATCATGTTTGCGTTGTTAAGTATTTCTCCTGTTTGGTCTACTTGATACTAATTGATTTATTTATTTTTGCTATTAAAGAAAATTTGTACGATATTGATACAGGGAAGATATGTAAACGTATAACAATGACAAATTCCCAATGATGTTAGAACTGTCAAATTTTTTGTCGTTCCCTCCGGGGGACTCGAACTCGTACCGCTGTGACATCTATGGCAACACCGCCTGCACAAAGTCCAGCGCCCTAGACCACTCAGGCAGCTAGGCTATATAAAAATAGAGCTTTTGCTGGCCGGGTCATTCCATCTGGTAGAATTAATCTAGGGCTCTAACTTAGTACACAATGTATGGTAGTACGGGACAGTTCATCTATGTGTTATTATGTAGGATAGAGGATCAAATTAATGATGCATGTCACAACAAATCAATATTCTACAAACGTCTAAGAATGTGACGACTCTATTCGCTACACTGCTCCATCGGATCAAATTGATACAGGGAAGGTAACGTAAAATTATAGAAGGGTCTGCAAAATTCCCAACGATGTTAGAACTGTGAAATCTGTGATTGTCATTGGCAGCGAAATTCGTATATTGATCTGATTGAAATAACTTTTTTTTCAAACAATTAAAAGCAATAATGATTATTTACATTTTATATCGCTTTTATTGAACTACTCTTTTGTCATATATAAATACAGTAGAGGTCTTAGTAGTTTGTAATAACAGTCTTTCTAAATATTTCAGGAATGGATGTGACAAGACTGGTCTGTACTGTGTAATGTCAGCTGTTATAGAGAAAATGAGGATAGATCAGGATGTTGACATACAACACACCATCAAACAGATGAGAAATAGAAGACCTCAAATTATATCTAACTATGTAAGTGCATAGACAATTTATACAAACCTATACATGTGACAATATTCAACTCAGTTAAATTCCCGACTTAAAAATATTATACATCGTTCTTGTTTTCTCAAAAAAGATGGTATACAACGATACAAATATATAGTTCCTGGCAGAGATTCCTCATACTTTGAAAGAAATAATTCCAAATCATCTTCCAAATATACAGAAGAAGATGTTTACAAAATGCAGGAACTTTTAATCGACAACATATTTGCCCAATGTGCTGGACGCATTTTTCAACTAACCGTCGGAATTCCAATGGGAATAAATTGTGCTCCCTTGTTGACCTATTCCTTCACTCTTATGAGGCTGATCTGATCCGGAAGACAAATATCGTTTAGCTAGATCCTTTAATCTCAGTTTCAGCTATAAAGATGACGTATTATCTTTCAACAATCCTTACTTTGGGGATTTGATACGTCACATCTACCCCAAAGAACTTGAGATAAAGGATACTATATCAGCCTCACATCTTGACCTACACTTAGAAATCGACGGAAGTGGAAAACTGATGATTCACTTTACGACAAACGTGATGATTTTTTATTCAGCTTTCCTTTCATCTGTGGCAACATCCCTTTAGCACATGCGTATGGTGTGTTCATTACACAACCCATACGTTATGCCAGAACTTGCCGACTCTACGCAGACCATTTGTATCGCGCTGGAAGTCTAACGAATAGGCTTGTGGAACAGGGTTATATTGCTTTTGTTTGTGTGTTTGTTTGTTGGGGTTTAACGCCCGAGCAGCAATATTTCAGCTATATTCAAGCGATGAACATGCAGTGGATAATAAAATGAACATGAAATGATGATGAATTGAAAAATGGGACGGGACACATAGACAATGGGGTCGAGAAATTTTGATTGCCGCTGGAAATAAGGAGAGGTGGGTAGGGTCGGGCAATTAAGCATCCTGTGGCGAAGCCCTATGGTTCCTATTCCGGACGAATACCACAGTAGGGTTTTTAACGAGCGAGGAACGTTGCATCTTTCCCAACACGGTGCACCACTCTGGTTTGCGGTCAGGTTTTCCGTATTTTAGCCTGACAACCCCAGCATGTAACACGCCAGGGGTACCCCATTCCACCACCTGGGGCACACAACCCAGTAATTCTATGGGCAGAACACCCTAGCCCTGGCTAGGGTTCTGAACACTATTTAGTCGCCTTTTACGACAAGCTTAGCGCTGCTGTGTTTATTTTTTAGTTTTTGGTTCCTCTTTCGACTATCCCAACTTGACTTTTTATGAGCAACTCGGCGGGTGTTTCTAGAAAAGCAGAGGACGTTTATCCTACTGGTGCACCTGGTTCAGTTTTTAATGGAGTCCCAGTTGTGTTCTTTGTTATGTATGTCTGTTTTCCATGTCTGGTCTTTGTCCCTGGATTACATCCTTTTTGATAACCACTAAAACCTTGGTTTCCTTGATTATTCTTTCCTATAATTGAGATGAATTGTGGACTGATATGGAGACGGACGAAAGGACATAGAAACAAATAACATTATACTGCTGACTTGAAGCAACTATTTTAGATGCTGCGCCGCTTTACTATGTGATCGTACGTGTAAAAAGTATGTCCTCTATTTTAATCATATCCTGCACATACTTTTAAAGTCCTTTTCTACATTTCTATTGGCAACAATATCATAGCGACAAAAAATGGGATAGGCATTTCAAAAACATCAAAATCTAAGTATGTGCCACAAACGTGAAAACAGGTTATAATGACATTTGTTGCCATAAACAAGTACGTCTTTTGGTTAATATACATGTTAATTGTTAAACGTCAAATGTTTATAATAATAAGCTTATATTATTTTTGTTAACTACAATGTCTTATTTTTCATTATTTTTTATTAGAAAACTGCTAACTGAACTTGGCGAAGGTCTCGAACTGTTTCAGAAAATCAATGACGGCTTCAGACAGGAAACAGTATTGTTACTACAAAGGAATGAATATATTAGCAGAACATGTTTCTGTATAAAGGAATAGTTTTAAGTTTAACTCTATCTAAATTAGCATAATATTTCGTTTTAATTTGTGAAGAACAATAAAGTCATAAGAAACGAAACCCAGCACATTTTTATGTGAATGCAATTATGTAGAAAAAAAGCCAAATACGATATGAACAGTTCATTTATTCTTTGGCAACAAAATGGGTCATGTCAGGAATTGGGTACCTTGAAATAATGAAGAGGTTGATAAATATAAAAGAAACCAATCATATATATTGCTAATTATATCGATTCACTGTCCGTGCCTTAAAGGAGAAACCTTTCGTCAGCATAATTAAAATCAAATATATAGGAATATCTTAATCCAACACTTGATTGTAAACAAGAAGTATTCAAAACCTAAACTATCGAAATAGGAAGCTAAATCAATCACCCAGGGGTTCTATGTTGTTCAAAGGAAGGAATGAAGCCACGGTGTTTTAGGTATTTTTTTAATGTGTTATACTACAAACTTGGCTATCAAGAAATAAGGATAGTAAATTAGAAACAGTGAATAATCAAAGTATAATCACTCGCACAAAGAGCGCATTAAGATTTAACTTGTCGCTCGTTGAATCTAAGCCTTCGTTTGCAGTCCTGATAATACTGTGGTTATTCACTGTTTCCAATTTACTATCGTATTTCTGATGTTGCTGATTTAATATAATTTGTTTTTTTTTATATTTTCATCTACACTATGCAAAACAGAAAATAAAATATACGTTTGTCTTTTTAAATTTCGTAAGTGTGCTTTAAAATTGAAGTTCAGTCCCAAACACACATTGAATTCCTGTTAACTTACATACAATGTACAAGTAGGAGCTCTTCTTTACTTTACCTTCCATGTGCCTCTTCTTTGACAGTTATAAAGGAGAACAGATCTCTGATGTTGTCCGGTACGGTTCTTTTGTTATTCCAAAACATTTGCTGGAAAAGGGTCACATTGTTCTGTTCCTTAAACAGTATCAAAGTCTGGATTTAAAGGTAAATTTTTATTGTTCAGTTTTCTTTAAAACAGAGCAAATATGTACACGTGCCTTCATTTCTGGTGCAAATAATATGTGAAGAGGCCAACTAACTTGTATGTTGAACCTTATCATACTGGGAAAACAAGCATTACCGAAATTGTTTACCTTCACTGTTTTAACATTATCCCCGAGCACCTTGTAAACATTTCATTCTTAAAAATTGGTATGGAAGTATCTTAATGTGACTCTGTTTTTTTTCGGACAAAGGGGTCATATACTTTCATTACAATGCATGAATATTTGTCATTTTCAGAACATTGAATTCAGTATTAAAAGACAACAACTTTTGGTGTTAAAACCAAAACTATTTATTACCTCCTGAAACAAGTGGTTCGAAAAATCAAAAGCATAACGAGAAATCTTTGCATTATAAAACAACGTTTGGAGATCCATGAAGTAAAGCACTAAAATGTTGTCATGGATTTTAATACGTTCTACATTGGAAATTGCCGTAAGAAAAACGATTACTAGAACGAAACTCATATACCCTATTCAGTTGACACTACATAGGAAAATGCAGTCATATTGTCGAGCATCGTTCATGTGTATTGTAGGCCAAGTTTCTTTGCTATTCTCATAAAAATAATGAAATTGCTCACATCCGATTTATTAAAAGACGAGCAGATTCATACTGTTTGACACTTGTTTTATATATTAACCAATATGTTACATATACAGCACTTGTAGCTTAAATTAAAAACCTCAACCTGTAGGAAGAAACAATAACAAATTTAAATCTTATGATTCACTGCATTTCTAAATATATTCGTTATTGAAAAAAAAGAATGATATCATTTCAATTATAAATCAAATACCTTAATATCATCCGAAAATTAAAAAAAGGTGTTATTATCACTGAAATTATAGGTTATATTATATTGCTATTACAGATAAGCTACAAATTACAAGCCAATCGCACTGTATATGCAAAGTGTTAACAAGCATCACGAGAGTAGATAACTCCATACATTTAATTTGTAATATCAAAAATTAAAACCGAATTAAATGTATGAAGAATATGACCACAAAAAAAAAAAAAACCAAAACAAAACAAAAACAAAACAAAAAACAAAACAAAACAAAACAAAACAAAAACAAACAAAAACAAAAACAAAAACAAAACAAAACAGAGCATAGAAATTGGTAGTTTATTTCTTATAAAAAGTCTTTATGACTTGTCACAAAATACCAAACATAACATTTCATGAAAAATATAAATGGGGCGTTGCAGGGGACACATTGACATAAAATAAAATATAATGTACATACAATTGTTTAATATACCACGTAGAATCGACTATGTAATATATTATCTAACATTATGAATTGTTTATTTTATTAACAGTATAAACTCAATTTAAAGATAGAACAGTGTGCTAAATATTCACATTCTGTAATTTACTCCTCTCGTACAATATTAAAGTTGTCTTCAAATATTGTAACTGTAAATAAATTTCATTTTTCATGTCCACTTTCTTGTACCCTGAGATGAAGGGTTTTCCTGTTAAAGGGACCCAGATTCGTTTTCACTCTGGTTGTATAAGTAAATAGCTGCACTTAGTGCAAAATTACCCTCACATTCTGGTTGTGTTACATTCCAATGACCTTTAATCGAGTGATGTGCATCCACCGTACACATTATAGTGAAGGACCTTTGATTTTGTATCCTTTCGTACATCTAAATGTCACCACTGAGCCGTACTGACACCCTGTCAGAATTGATGTTTCAGTCAATAGATAAGATCCGACCAAGACTGGATATAGGGTAGCTTGAAAAGTTGAAAAGATGTGCTATACTATTAAATTCTACCTCTATCGGAATTTTACAGTGTGATTTTCTCTGTTTATATCCGTTCTCCATAAACATTTAATTAAAATTATAAAAGGGAAAATTAGCTTTCTGATAAGCATCTAATATACTTGATTTATAGTGGTCAAAACTAAACTGTTTTTACAGCAGCATTTGTATCAATATTCCTAAAATTGTTTTGTCTTATCATTATTTATCAATTCATCAGATATATATAGTTCATATCGTCGTAAACTTACTTCTGATGTCACCTACAAAAGAAACGTTAACTCAGTTAAAACTTCCCTTAATGCAATTTTACTAAAAAAAGTTTTAGTTTTAGTATGCCGAATTTGATGATAATTCTTTCATATTACTTTACGAATTGCGTCATATGTTATTTATCGAATTCAGTGATACATGCATACAGCATACTTAATGCATAGTAATTTTAAAAATGCATATAAATTATGTTAAAACAATTTTTTTTTCATTCATAATAAAATGCACATTAAAATCGAATGCTTCTGTTGAAAACAAAAATAAGTTGAAACAGGACATTGAAATGTTAAAAATCGACAAATCAACAAACATCATTACAATATCGAGAATACTCTAATATGGATATTTTGAGTAGGACAAGATAAAGAGATGTGGTATTGGTGACATTGGTAGATAAAAATTTCACAACGACAATAATGGAGGGAAAAAAATATAATTATATTTCAACATTACAATACCTATGATTAATACATCGTAGGTCCATTCGTAAATTTATCGGAATTACTTACTACATAATGAAACATTACAACTCTCAAATCGTTTTTCTTTACTGTTTATGTAGCACCATGGTGTAGTTTCCGTGTCACCAGGTGGTGTCCTGCAGTAGTTTAATGTCTCGTTATGATAACTTTGTTGGGGTCCGCCAGCTGGAAAATCGGAGGCCATGTTCCACTTCCGACAATGGTTTCGGGAAATAGTTACATTTAGAGTTACATTGTAATTTGTGTCATTTATGTTTTTTTTTGCAATCTTGATTTATGAATATAACAATCGTAAAATAGTTAATAATGAAACATTCAGAAAATTGTACCTGATTAAATTAACAAATGCCATTTGGATATAATATATATGTACTTGAAGGTGCTCTTAATCAAAATAATTAAAATTGAGGTTGAATAATATAATATACATACTACAAATTGGAACAAAACACCGTTCCCACCTACGAGGATGATAAACATAGCACCAGGGTCCTTCGGGCGAGTCGACGTCATCCCCTGGTGCACGACAATAGTTCATTATTCCATATTGAGCATAGTTGGTATTTTTTCCACATCTTACATGTTTTACCAGTGACAGTAGTATTTCTTGTTCCATTGTACGTTCATTTCCAGTTATTTGGATATGATTATACACAATCATCCCTTCCTGTAACAAATAAAAGCCTAGACAATAAACAAACGCAAAGTATCCACTGCATTTTTTATTTCATATATATAAGCCTTCAGAAATAAGATATTTTCTGACGATCAAAGAGGTGTGCCCTTATAAATCAAAATCTGTAATATTCGTAGACATGTTAGTTCACAATGCAATTATCAAGTGAAGTTAAAAAATGAATTTATACATCTTAACAAATATATATGGACTTTTGAACATTGACAATTTACCGAAATGAATACTCAATCAATAATAAGTACTATATATTTAATACGATTTAATTGTTTAATTTAATGAAAAAAATGTGTAGGTATAAGAACACGTCATATTTCTGTTCTAGAAATTAGGGAACATCACCTATGCGTATTAAATTTAATGAAAACCAGTTTTGTCACATATGTTAGTAAGTGCTTAAATGCTGGACGGTATTTGATGAATGACAATGTTCTTTGTCCGTCAGTTATTAACAAAAAATCAAACAAACACGATGTCTATATATTCGAGAGCTAACGAATCGTGACATTTTCTATTACATGTCATTGAAACTGTTTGTTGGTAAAAGTATTAGCCTTAACATTTATGGCTGAGAACCAACCACGCTAACCCTTACGGTGCACCTGGTCCATGCACCCAGTTTTTATTGGAGTCCGAGTTGCTCATTTATTATTATTACTGTGTATGTACTGTTTTAGTTACTTTATTTCTTTTGTTGTGTATGTCTGTTTTTCCTGTCTGGTTTACATTGTTTTGATTACCGCTAGAAGCTTGGTTCCCTTGATTACTCTAATAAAACATATTTTTTATTGACACAAATTCTGTGCTCTATGTCTCATACGGACGCCGCTATGTTGAACCTTATTTTTTTGCCATTTTCCAAGGAAATAAATACGAAGAACAAGTACAATTGGACGAGGATTACAGACATCTGTTTTCAGATTCATTAAGGAATGTAATTTATGTATAAACAAGTTATACACAAATTACCTTGCATTAACACGTAAACGGTTCACAATAAATCGTCCGGACTAGTCGATAGTAAGGGTCTCATTAAAAAAAAACTGATTTCACAATATAACCTGGATTGCTCAAAGAGAAAAATCGTTCCGGATAACCTGTTAAAACCAAATTAAAACGATAGACGGAATGAATTCCCGAATAATTTGTAGCTGTTCAATTTAGTCCGTACTAGAAAAAAATCAGCATTAGACTAAACTTAACATAAGTATTTTTTATCTCTGTCAGGTTAGTTAGACTCTTAAGGGTGATTCGAAAAAACAGTTTTGGGTATAGAGTCAGTGGCATTAGAAATTAAACATCTATGCATAAAGGGGCATAAAAGAAAACAAATTCCAAATAAAAACATCCCAACTTTATTTTTAATACATAACATATGCACTTTTTCCCTGATTTGAAAGCGGGACATACGTAGTTATCACGGTGTCCATCCGTTCTTCTGTTACCCTGTCATAGGTTCTCCTAACAATTTACTCTACCATTTCTTATCTCAGCCACTCTATATTGATTAGTAGAATATTCCATCACCAAAATATCAAAAATTGCATTTTTCGTAATTATAGAAATAACAAAAGTTACATAAGAAACATCATATGTACTATGAAGAACATAATGAAAATCCTTCGACGTTTTTGAAATTATTGTTGGATAAAGATTTTACCACTCTCGGTAAACGCTTTGTAAGCATACAAAATTGTGACAACTTAAGGTAGCGACAAATTAATGTTTTCACACCAAGGTTTCGCGCACCACGGTTTAATATATCAACACCTATAACACATGTAAACCAGTTTGGCTAGACTACAAATATCACTAAAACCTATTAAAGTTATTATTTATGACATTCTGTCTTACATTTCTAGTATTACTGACCATTTATAGTTTAGGTTTCATGTCCAAGGACATTTGAGAGAAGAAGTTGAAAGGTGTTTTTGAAACAAGATAGGAAGTTTCGGAGTTTAAATTATATGGTGTAAACCGCAATTTTATTTTATTTATTTATTTATTTTTGTTATTATTATTATTTTGTTGTTGATTTTTTAAAGAAATTAAATCTAACATTCAAATCAAATTAACATATTATACCGAAAAATAACACATATTACAAATGTGTGGTTGCCAAAGGATAATTTGGTCGAGTTGACAGAATCAATTGGTTTATTTGTGGTAAATGAAGGCAATCAATTGACTGTGATTTGTCATTGATACAAGCGGCGCGCCGGATGTTTAATAGCGTTGTTATCGGTTCTTCTGGTTCATACTTCTAGTTGTATTTGTCTCTGGGTTTTTCAAAGACATACAAACATGACGTTGTTGTGTAAATTCCTTTGGTCAAGTTCCGATGAACATAGTGTTTTCGCCTATGGTTTTGGGATAGTCTTTGTCCACCGACTATGTATATCCTACTCCTATTTCAAATCATTGTCCCATCACTTCTAATTTTGTATATAGAAAACGTTTAAAACGTGTATATCTTATGATGGAAGAACTCATTCCTTGCTTTATACTTCTGGTACTTTTTTCATGTAACACCGATAAACAAGTATTCCATCATTATCAGGTTCGGACACATTGCAGTAATTTAATAATAACGATGTAACAACTTCATCATTATCATCCATAAGGTTATGGAAATTTTATCTGATGTTAATTCAATTTTTAATCATAATCAAAGTTAATTAGCTTATATGAGTACACAGAAAATGAAACCTTTAATAAATTCTCCCCGTTTTACAAAAGAGATGCACAGGGAAATGTCGTGACTCTTGATGCTTTAATGGAGTAAGAAAAATAATCTATAAAATGCGTCTATTTTTTTAGGTTATTCAACAACACCTGACAGTTTACGCATAATAAAAACGCAAACATATAACTACATGTAACAATAGAGTACATTGAACCTCAGTTTTAAAAAACTTTTGTTTATCCGCGTCTTACTTTTGTAAACAAATTTCAATAAGATGGGCCGTTGACCCTATACATTTAAGGGATTCATATTTTTCTGATTTTGAATGTCCTCAACTCAAACAAACCAATAGGTATTCGTTTAAATTCAAATGATATCAAATGTTTTACTTCGGAGAAGAACAAAGACGAAAACAGATATAATACGGAAAAAAACTATTTGACGGGCTAGTATTTAGTTAATGGGTAGAGCGAGAATTATCTTTGGGCCTAATCTATATTTAATTCGTCAAATGTGAAAGAAAATCTAATCGGTTACAATGTATGACTTATTAAGCAATAACAATATATTGATAGAAAGAAGCAAAGTCAAAATAATATCAGTCAGGGAACAGAATTATTAGAACAAGTATAATGCAATAATTTATACTCATCGTTTATAACCGACCAAGTCGTAAGGTTGATTGTATATTTGCTAACAGAAATACTATGTGTATGTAACTAGGTGTAAAATTTCCATTTTTTTTTTGTAAATGATGAGTATAAGATAAAAGTAATTAAATGGTTGAGAAATATTTTCGCACATGTTTTATTGTGAAAATGTTATTGTAAAATTTATAGATACAGGTACATGTAGGTTCAAAAGAAATATAATTGCATTTTGTAACAGTTGTGTCCTTTTAATGTGGAGTGGGGTTTGTAACATATAAGACATTTAAACACCTTTTTTCCCTTTTAACCAATTTGTTCAATTGTTGGCAGAGGTTGAACAAAGCATTGAAAAAAGATATTGAAACATAGCCACGTGACGAAAAGGTGTGGACGAAAAAACCCGACGAACGGTCCAGACGGGAGAAAGGACTGACACTATCATCGCTCACAACATCCCGTCAGCACCTGTGCATAAAAATTGAGTGTTCATATCAAAACTCATGCGTTATGCCAGTGCTTGCCGAAACTACGCAGACGTTTTGTATCGCAATAGAAATGTAAATAAAATAAAAAAGGGTTATGTTGCTATAAGATTAAATGCATCATTACTTAATATATATATATATTTATATGGTAGTTAAATGGTCGTCATCATGAACGCGTGAATTGTTATGGTGTATCCATCTGCACCATGGAAACTGATTTATTCAACGTGTCATAGTTTTCCTTTCCTCTTTTGTCTACCCCGGACTTGACTTTTTATCAGCAACTCGGTGGGTTTTCTAGAAAAGCAGAGGACGCTTACCCTACTGGTGCACCTGACCGATGTTCCAAGTTTTCTCAATGGAGTGCGAGTTGCTCATTTGCTTTTCCTACTTTATATGTATGATTATAGTTACTTCATGTTTTTTGTTGTGTATGTCTGTTTTCCATGTCTGGTCTGTGTCCATGAATTACATTTTTTATTACCGCTATATCTTTGGTTCCCTTTAAGTATATTGATCGCTGAAAAGTTTTAGTAGTGCTAAATACAAATGTTTTAAATTTTAATATTACCGTACCTTGAATTGCAGTTAGCATTCCAATATTAAATATGAATAAAACAAAAAAGTTTTAGCATTTTTACCACATAGAGACAGTACGGGTATGGATATTGCCATAGACAGAAGTAAGATACTTCACTTTTTTGTGTTGTTATAGATGATACCAAATTATATAATCCTTAGTCACATTCTATATATAGATGTCTACCGATTGTTCTATTTGTGACTTCTATGATGTTAATTTCTTGGTATTTTCTTAAAAAACGTCCTTGTTAAATTTCCGGGCTATTACCGATACATGTGCAATCAAGATCACGCCCATTTTGATATCGGTCATACAAAGCGTGTTATTTAAACCAACGGCAGTATATTTGATGGAAGCATTTACAGAATATATGGTTATATTCATTTTAAAATTTCTCTTTTAATCGTGGATCCCAAGATGTTTGTGTGAGGAATAGGGGAATTTATTGATCAAACACAGTTATTTAATATTCAAATAACTGTTTCAAATTTGACATGTAGCATTTGATTTTTTTCTATACAAATTAGTGTATGGTATATGTGAAAGTACATATATCAGGTTAGACAACATAACATAAAAATTAATAACGTGAATATTTATTCCGATCCACCATTTTTTATCTATTATTCGAAATGAAATTGTTTTAACCTTCAGTTTTTCCCCCAGATATGTGTTTCGAAATATTTACATTTAATTTTAAAGGCGTCCATAATAAATGTTTAGGTTGTTCACAAAGAAATTTACATAATATATTATGCAATCGGTAAAGACTTATGTTTTACTTCTCATTTTACAGTTTCGGTTCCTGAAATGTAAAAGTTCCATGAATGAAAAAGACATCCGACGTTATTGTTAATTGAAATTAAGATGAAACGACTGTCTCTGTGCTTTTACCCCTAATTCACTGAATGTCACTTGTCACTGCTAGCGTTAGAAAGATTGAAAAATCATTCATCTCTTACGATTTATTTATAGTTCACACTTACAAAGCAGATAACCCAGATAAACCAAAGCCTAATTATGGCTAATGAACATTTACATGCACTTTAATGAAACATTTTTGATTGCTAGGATGCCAAGCGTTCCAGAAAGCTTCTTGACATTTGAACGAGCATTTACATTCTAAATAATGCCATCTTAAGACAAAATATCCCCTATAAAACGTAATTTAATTTATGGTTTATCTTCAACATTAAAAATAATCAAATCTTTACTGAAAAAAAAACCTGGTGTCATGTGTGAGAGTCAAGCTTATATTCTAATCGTCTTTCGATCAAATTTTGTAGATACAAAAAACTAACATATTGACATTGACCTTACTTTAAACTTAACTACCGTCTTTTATGAAATCAGTAAATATAGAAACAGCCTAAAAATGCCAATAACAAATTTAAATATTGTATTTAAAAAAAAACATGTAAAAACTCTGAGATTACGATCTGCCATAATTTGTTTTCCTTAGCATTTTCATGTATTTTTGGAATATAAAAGCGAATGTTTATTTACCAAAATTTCAACTGTCCTACAAGGAATATTCATAAGATCAAGGGGAAAATCAAGGGAACCATGATTTCAACCGTAATAATGAGACTGTCATTGAAAGATAATAATTACACGTGGAAAACACAAACACACACACACATGCACACACAGTACATGAAATAACCAAATTTTAAACGTACACAGGGACAACAATAAACAAAATGGACAAGATGGACCGATAGGATAAGCGACCACTGCATTTTTTAGAATTGCAAGTTTCAACCAAGTAACAATACCTTATGTGAGAACATACAACATGACAAAGGACACCCAAATTAAATGTAAAATGGTTCAATACGGTTTACAACATTTGCTTTGTTTTGCTCTTCTGAAAATATCTATACGATTCCACATTGATTCCAAAGATTCCGACTGAATTTGTTCCCCCCCTATTTTAACATTAAGTTGTTATCATTATTGCAGAACTACATTTTGTAAACAGACAATTATGTTAACATTCTCATGATCAAATCAGCTATAAAGTCAGCCTCATAAGAGTGACGAAATAGGTCAGCAAGTAAAGGAGCCCAATTTGTTCCCATTGGAATGCCAACAGTTTTAAATATGTTGTCGATTAAAAATTCCAGCATTTTGTAAACATCTTCCTCTGCATATTTGGAAGATGATTTGGAAATATTACTTACAAAGTATAGGTAATCTAGAACTATATACATGTATTTGTGTCTAGATGTACCATCTAAAGCAGAGGACGCTTATCCTCCCGGTGCACCTTGTCCATGTTCCCAGTTTTTAGGAGTTGCTTATTTGTTTTTGTTACTTTGTATGTATGATTTTAGTTTCTTTATGTTCTTTGTTGTGTATATCTGTTTTCCATGCCTGGTCTTTTTCCCTTGATTACATTTATTTATTTACCGCTATTACATTGGTGACCTTGATTACTCTGGCCCGTCAATTGAGTTAGGTATGTTTTCCAATAGGTAACGATTTAACCTGATATTTTGTGACGATTTCACGCAAGGGCAAAGGTGTCATCGAAAAAAAAAGTTCTTCCTGATGTTAACGTAAGAGAGTTCGATTGCTGTGGAGATGCTTTTCTAATTAAGGTGTGTAAAGTGGAAATAATGTCAACAGAAGAACTTAGCTTTATATCAACAATTGGTAACCTAGGTTGACAGTGCTACATTGCAGAGATTCTTAAAGCTTTACTTGTGCCATTTCTGCATTAAATCAGACCTCATACAATTTTCCGAGGACAACACGGAGACCGCATTGTGAGTGATTTTTTTAGGGTAAACACAATAATATGAATTTAATCACTTGATAATTCATCAAATTTAATTTATAGACCCTATCGTACATTCGGAGGTCTATTCCTTAAGCAACGTAGATCATTATGACATTGAAAAGGCATTCCAAATAACATATTGTCTATGAATTTACATTTTATTTGTATCAATTTGTTAAAAATTTATACCAGAATTGTTTTGGAGAACAATATTATATCACGTTCATAATGGCAGCATTGTATGGAAAATGAAGAAAAATCTTTTTCCAGCCAAGATTTAAAATGTTTTTATCTCAAACACCAACCAACCTGACCACACTAACCCATTGTGTTTATTTCGTTATATCATGAAAAATTTTAAAAGACTTCACAACCCTTTTCAGTTCTTTTTATTCTTAGATATATCTGCAAACATCCTTAGCAGTTGAAAATATGCTTATACCATATCATATTGTTAGAAAGACTCTGACTGTATATACTTTTTTTTTTATAAATGAGTGTTTTTCACATGGGTTATGTCATGATGAATTTTGCAGATATGCTATCAAATGCGGTCTAGTTTTATCAATAAAGCACAACAAGCATGTATTATGCCTTTATTTATACCACACTCACACTTTAAAACAAAATTATATATTCAAATCGGTATTTACATGAGGTCTATTCCTTAAGCAACGTAGATCATTATGACATTGAAAAGGCATTCCAAATAACATATTGTCTATGAATTTACATTTTATTTGTATCAATTTGTTAAAAATTTATACCAGAATTGTTTTGGAGAACAATATTATATCACGTTCATAATGGCAGCATTGTATGGAAAATGAAGAAAAATCTTTTTCCAGCCAAGATTTAAAATGTTTTTATCTCAAACACCAACCAACCTGACCACACTTACCCATTGTGTTTATTTCGTTATATCATGAAAAATTTTAAAAGACTTCACAACCCTTTTCAGTTCTTTTTATTCTTAGATATATCTGCGAACATCCTTAGCAGTTGAAAATATGCTTATACCATATCATATTGTTAGAAAGACTTTGACTGTATATACTTTTTTTTTTATAAATGAGTGTTTTTCACATGGGTTATGTCATGATGAATTTTGCAGATATGCTATCAAATGCGGTCTAGTTTTATCAATAAAGCACAACAAGCATGTATTATGCCTTTATTTATACCACACTCACACTTTAAAACAAAATTATATATTCAAATCGGTATTTACATGAGCGTCAATGATTGGACAGATACATTAAAACCCAAGTATATGGCGTGAATGTGAACACAGGAAATAAAACTTCAATGTATTATGATATAAGCTAACATTAAAAAACACAAATTAAGTCTACTGGTTGATATGTTAATTGCAAGTTGTCAAAATATAAAATGATAAGCTAATATAAGTTAAATACACACTTTATATACTTCATTGATTGTTATTACAAACTGCTAAATGAAGTTGGCGTATGTCTCGAACTGTTTCAAGTATTCAATGACAGCTTCGTACAGGAAACGGTATTGCTCCTACAGAGGAAAGAATGTAATTTAGACATGTTTGTCGTCTTATGATCTAAACATAAAATTACAAATAATTTTGTACTTTTTTTTGTCTTCATCCGCATACTTTTGTAGTTTGTTTTTGCTTTTAGATACCAATGATTGCTTATTACGCATAACAGTTATGAGTTCTCAGTTTACTCTTTTGGCCTCAAAATCATTCGTATATAAGCTAGGATACTTTAAAATTGTAATAAAGTTGATAGGGGATTGGGTTATGAACTAGAAATTACTTTAGCCCAGTTTCTATTTTTTTAATGAAGCAATGATATACGGTTATGTATACTTCGAATATGCTATAGTTATACATGTAACAGTATGCATTTATGTGTTCTTTACTTGATTATATTTAAATGATGTTATCTAAATTCCTCTATTTTCACGTTTGAATGACCAATATGGTTGATTTGATGGACGTGTGTTTGTACTCGCTGCACATGAATTGTTTTGCATAATCAAGAATGTGTTGTTCCCAATCGATTAGCTGAAGATTATAATACGTGTGTATAAGTTTTCTATTCACTGACATAGTTAGATATAATTTGGGGTCTTCTATTCCTCATCTGTTTGATGGTGTGTTGTATGTCAACATCCTGTTCTATCCTCATTTTTTCTATAACAGTTGACATTACACAATACAGACCACTCTTGTCACACCCATTTCTGAAATATTTAGAAGGGTAATAATACAAACTACTTATTAAGAAATCTACTTTATTTATAGATGACAAAAGACTAGGTCGACAAAGGCGATACACAATGTGAATAGTCATTAAAGATTTTAATTGTTTTGGGGAAAAGTATCCTCAACCAGGTCATCCCATGCATCTCGTTTCCTGACAATCGTAGATGTGCATTGTGTACCGGTTCTTGCCCAATGAAACATGAGTGCATTGAACTTTAAACCACTTGTTTGTTCTATTTTGCAGCATATGGAGACAAAATCTCCGCGTGTATTCGTTGGCTCAAAGTTAGAACCATAACAAATATTGCTTTTCGATAAATACAGTTGTACAAAATTCAACAACCCTAAAACGCAAAAGGCCATTCTTTGCTTTGCACATGGTAGAACAAATTGGTTTTATATCTTTTGTTATTTTTATCTAAAATATACTGAAACTTATAACCTTTATTTTCATATTTTCATGTACATTCCCCCTTTTATAAGAAAATTAGATATGCTGTATTAATTTAAAATCAAAAGAAAGTATAAAATATACATTAGATTTGTGTTTACTTACAGGCAATGGACGAGAAGAGGACCGTCCCCGCTTTCCCTTCCACGTGCATCTTCTATGCCAGTGATAAAAGAGAAAAAATCTTCGACGTTATCCGGTATGGTTTTCGCGTCAGTCCAGAAGATTTGCTGGAAAATTGTCACTCTCTTTTGTTCCTAGAAAACGTGTTCAAAATTTAAATTAATAAGATATGTGTGTTATTGTTCAGTTTTTCAAGCAATGCGAACAATTAAATACTGAACATGTGTGCATTTATTGTTGGTGTTCCATACGCTATTATGCACATATTAAATAATTTACTCCCAATCAGTTACTCTCAGAAGTATTCTGTAGATGCAATTTATAATGTCAGTAATTCTAGAAATGCTTCAGAGCAATATTGAGTATCGCTTTCTGTAAATATATAGTTTGCAAAAATTAAAATATCCCGAATTGTTTATTCAAGGTATATCATATATAATACTTTCAGTAGATAAATTATTCTTATATTTTTCAGAGATGACGACCCTAAACGAACATACTATAAATTTCAAGAAACAAAATA
The DNA here is from genome assembly GCA_037379345.1 of Perna viridis. Taxonomy (NCBI): domain Eukaryota; kingdom Metazoa; phylum Mollusca; class Bivalvia; order Mytilida; family Mytilidae; genus Perna; species Perna viridis. The sequence goes on from CM074520.1 coordinate 27,731,361, forward strand.
TAGGTCACCAAACTTTATTTTGGGCCAACTGAGCCAAAATATAGAGATTTTGAAAACTTATTATATAGATTTTGCATAAAATTTTCTCTGTTTTGCTTACATGATTGGACGATAAAGAAAGTTCCATCACTACATAATGTTTCTTCCGGACTAGCTTCTTTTGTTTGATTTTAAACGGTCCTAAACTTAAATTTTCATCTTTTTGTTTAGGCCAGTACACATCCTGTAAAATAATATAAAACATAATCTCATTTTCGATAGCATTACATTCTTAAAATGCAAGACAGGCCGGTTGGACATTCATTTGCAAGTACAAACAATTTTTTCCTGCAAACACGGATACATTTTTTATCAAAACGCATAGCTTCATATAAAAAAAATTCTTCATTGGAGGTTCAGTCCTAATATGTTTAGTTTTCTCTTTGTAATATTAACTAGAAGTTTATAGTAGATACTTAAGTAGACAGCCGTTACCACATGGAAGACGCCGTCTCTGTATACAAATATTGGTAACAAATATCGAAGTGTAAGTAATAGGATACTTCAAATATGTCAATTTGCTGAGTGAGAAAACAGGAAACAAAGGTTGTTTACGTACACAATGCAGCAAAAAAAATGTATAGATAACAGATAAAAACTAGAAAAGGAAAACAAGCCGTTATAGAAAAAACTAAAGCACGAACAATATAAACTTCTACCAGAAAGCGGTACTAAATAAAATATATATATATATATTTATACATTAACCCTTCATCGGTATTTACCTTTTGTTCATATTCAGTATTGAGCATGACGATAACTGAAATTTCATAGTCATAAACCAGCCTCCAGAAATCTATCAATGTGTTTTCCATCGGCATCTGGGTCACAACAAACGCTCGGCTGCTTTTGTAGCCCTGAAATATTTTATTGAAAACGAATTGCTTTAGAGGTATAAAATTTTGAAACACTAAACAATTCGACTATATGGAACACATCATATCCGTCGATTTGCCATTGTTTCAGTTAAGAGTTGAAATATCGTATTAATTTGATTATTGTCGTCTTTGATATGTTTTTGCATTGGCATTTGCGACACTGATGGACAGATGTGATGACCTACATCATGTGGGGTGACGTATTTCAATGATATCATATTCAATAGACCTGATGAATCCCAGGCACTGGCTTAATATTTCTCTTGTTTTGTCCATGTGCATTTCCTTTTGGTTATCATAAGAGCTTTGGGGTTAGATAATTATTCGTGTCACTTACTTGGAATTTTTCAGTTGTTTTGTTCAATTGAAGGTGAAGTTTCATATGTAAATGCGTACAGATTCATTTAATATGGTAAAATACCATTAGAATAACCGACCAAATCATACATAGTCGAATAATTTTTATTTACATTAATGCATATGCAATAACTTAGAAACCCTTGATTCTGCTTATTTATTTTCAATATAGTGACACATTTGAATAATTCCTAATGTCATTTGATTAGGGGCTTCATGAAGATATTTATCCCAAATAAGATAATCTAATATATAAATACGTTATATACTGAATATTACAGGCTAAAATTTTGTTTGATATGTCGTATCAAATCTCGACCGTCGGTCTATCGTTTCAAACCGATTCTCCTATTCAAATTCAAGGGCCACATGTCATGTTTTTTTAAGTTTAAATATACTTCCAGTGTGTTCCTAGGTATGCAATATGGATATATGGTATGTGATATAGATCCAGGTGTTTAATTTTTGAAATTGTTATGCTATATAGAAGAAACAATATAGGGTTTACAACACTTGTAATGTATATACAAAAAAGTAAAATTTAATGTTAAAATTCTATATATTAAAGTACACCATACCGGCAGGAAAACAGCGTTGATGTACTCATTGTGGCCTTCAACAGTTGATATTAAACGTGGCATTTCTGATTCCACTACAAAAGAATATACATCAAAGTAGCTCAAATTAAACTTTGTTTTCATTTACTGAAATAAATTGTATCTCAAAGATGCAAATTTTTATTTAGCACAGGTTTTAAACCGAGCCCATGTTATTGAAAAGCAAGGTTAACAGGATTGACTTTGATACACCTTGCAAGAAAAGAACAAATGGCGATAATTGACAAATAAAAGAAAGCATTCCATCAGCGTCAACGATATTTATTTCCTACCTGGGATTATATTACTGTATCTATTTTTTTTCCTGTTTTCGGGGTTCTTTCCTTTCTCAAAATCATCTTCGTCATGTTTCTTCGACAGTGATGTAATAAGCTGAAGAATTATAGCAAAGAAAAAGGTAATAAGAAATAAAATGCACATCATATATTGTACGCAAGTATTTTTTTTATTTATTTGTTTTTTTTTTGTTTGCATTGAGACCACATTCATAATGCTTTTAGCTACATCATTCATCGGTTCAATAAAGTATAAGAAACACGGGTAAAAGAGTAAATAACAATACATGCATATAAAGTTATATAATCGCTGTCTATACGGTTATAGACAATGGCACAATACCTCTTTTATTGGAATATACTGTAAATAACTAATCGTAATAACATGTAGGCTGGAGGTTAGGCACGCTATAAAACTTAGCTTTAACCCATTATTCTCACCAGGAATTCTCCTGCAAAGGCAATGTCATTTCTGTTGTTTCTGATTTTCTGGACTTAACCTTGATTTTTGCATTTGTTGTGTTGACTTGAGTTTATCAGGCCGATTTTTTTTTAAAATTACTCTTCATTTCCATCATAGCAACATCAACATTTCCAAAAAAATAAGTGTCACCTTGTACTTGCTGTGTGTATATTTCGATTTCAAATGAACAATTCAATATCAAGGAGTAATCAAGTGAGCCAAGATTATAGCGAAAATCAAAATAATGTTATCCAGGGACGAAGACCAGACACGGAAAACAGACACACAGCAAAGATTATAAAATAACCAAAATAATACACGCAAAGTAACAAAAGTAAATCAGCAACTCTGACTCCACTGAAAAATGGGAGCATGGATCAGGTGCACCGGTAGAGTAAATGTCCTCTGCTTGTCTATAAACACCCATCGAGGTGATTACACTACAGTACTTACATCATATTCAACGTGTAACTTATGTTTTTTCTTAGTAGAATCAAACTTCATCAGATCCTTGTAAACTTCTGGGAAATCACTGGTAGGGATCCCAGTGTAAGGACACACCAGGGCTTCTAAGACAGCATCGTGAAGGAATACGTACTGGCGCTAATATGACAAAATTGAATTCGTAAGACAAAAAAAGCCCGTAGCCAATTACTGCGGAACGGTCATTTTTATTTTCATTGGAATTTAGTTAACACACCTATTATCATTTACAAAAATATACTTACGTCACACAGAGGGTGCAATTTGATAGATCCACTAAATTTGTTAATTCTCTGATCACATTACGATTACTTGAAATAGGAATTTTAACTCATAAACATACTAGTTTCCGAAAGTTATGTTTAATTAATTCAACGATCCAATTTTGTGTGAAAATTTCTGTTGCTTATTTATGCATTAGTAAACCTCTTCAATAAAGTTCGATTTATTACCCCGGATTCACATCAGGACAACACGCCTGTTTCTGTCAAACAACAATGAAACTTGATCATGTAGTTAATTCAACTTACAGCAGTCTGCACCATGTTTACTCTCTGTCTCCTTAAAGTCTCAACACAGCGAAATACATCAACATAGCCCACTTCTGTTGCCTCGGTTGCAGCGTAATCAAGAGCTATATATGTTCCCGTTCTTCCAATGCCAGCACTTAAAAATAAAGTAAAACATGTACCTCAATATTTAAAATCATCAATACACCTCTGATAGATCTTTACAATAACGATAAAGTTTACTTCATTTAAAGTAAAAGAAAACAGTTGACTTCGTCATACTGCTACTTTACTACTTTGAACATGAAAAAGACTGTTTTACCTGCAATGGACGATAACTGGGCCCTTTGATGAACTTTCCGTCGAATTAACCTTGTGTCGAAAATATACAAGAGAAGATGAATATTTCGGTACATCTTTGTCTGGCCAAGCTGTGAAATGGAATTGTATGATGGTCTTCTTTTCTCTTTCCTTATAACATGAGAAGAGAAGTACTGAATTTAGCAGTGTATCAAACATTATCGCTTAAAAAGGCTCACTTATATAAGTTTTGTTTTTCTCTTTAGATTTTGATTAACATTATTATTCATGCGATTATACATTGCAGCAATAAGCTATGTACCAAGGTTAAATAAAGCAACAAGGTTCAAAAGGTACTTAACCATTGACGAACAAATTGTGTTTAAATGTTTTCCAAAAATTCCAGATCTAGTACACTACTCACGCCTATAGAGCATGGACTTTTATACATAGGTTTACAGAATTCACACATACAAGCGTATGAAATTAGAAAAAAAAAATGATCTTGATCAACTGTTTAACAATCATGATTTATTTTGACTACCTTTAACATCTTGATATGCCTAATTGTGAAATCTGAATATATATCTTCTTTCGACAATGTTATCACAATTCCGTCAAAGTCATTTGATTTTCCACCAGTCTCCGGCCAGTAGTGGTTGCATTTTTGCTAAACGAATCACAATTGTAATCGAAATGAAAATATACCATTTATTTAGACTATATCTCGGTTTGTTTTCATGCTTGAAACATGAATTTCGATTATTACCAAATCTCATATAAATGTTCTAAAATCTTTTAAACGTTGAGGCTTTCATGCAAATTGATCCCATAACATATGAATTGTTTCTGGTAATAATCAAATTATATAAAAATATTTAATTAGCAATGTATCTTATAACTACACTCATTTGCGATTGTATAAAAAAACAGAAGTCAAAAGATTTTTAAACTGGCATAAAAATGTTTCGGATTAATGTATTGCCTTTATACATTTTCTTAAAATGATAATTAATTTGATTTGCATAATTTAGACAGTACCTTGGCCTCTTCAAAAACATTAGTCAGCATTACTATTTTGCCACAATCAACCTGCCAAACCATTTGCCAAAATTCATTGACAGTATTGTCCTGCGGACCTAAAATATTTGTTGAAAATGTCTGTTAATACTACCCACAAATTTATAATTTGAGTGTTTACTACCTTTTATGATAGATCAAGAAATTATTACAGAAATTAAGCTACTAAATATGTGCTCAATTCAGTTTTAACTGACATTGTTTAAATAAGTTTCATTTACATGATTTTTATCAGAAGCTACATTTAGAACATTTTGTGTTTACAACTTACCCTGTGATGCAATATACTTCTTTAATCGTCCATAACCCTAAAATAAAGACAAAATGGCACCTAATTAAAGAAAAAAGCACATATCTATAAGCAGATACTGTTCATGAAAACCACCGAGCGATGAATGTAATTATGTTTTACTTGTAAATGTAAAAAAGAATGATTGAGATATTTTTCACATTTTTCATTGACTGACACGTTTAATGAGTGAGGTACTTTTTTGTATTTTTGTTTGTTTTTAGAGTAGGTAAGTAATTTATGGGGTAATGAAGAGGCGACGGGAATCAAATACATTTGTATTGAACTTTGGAAGGCGAAATCTGTCAATCTTAAATGTAATGTTTGCAGAAAAATAACGTGTATGTACACACTTATCATTGGTCTATTCTTCTATTGAATTTTGAACCAATAGAGTAAGGACGGATTCCTAGCCGATATATAATAAAAAACATTCATCGATCTAAGACGCTTTTTTCAACTGTTTGTGTTTAGTAACTAATAACCAAATATTAATAAAACAGCACCATTTTTTTCTTGTCTTAGCTTATATGTACTTACATTAACATAAGAGGAGTTGATATAATCGGACGTTAAATGTGGACTTGTCTTTAAAACAACACGAGTTTCGTCGTCTGTAGCAATAAGTACACAAAAATATAGTAAAAAGTCAATTAGATAAAAATGTGAAAAATTTGTATGATTAAAGATATATAAAGGTCATTAAGTTAAATAAGGTAAACACAATTTTTAAGATTTCATAAAAAAAAAACTTTATTTAAGATGATTTGTTTTCATACTTTTTTATATTATACGTGGCCAAATGCAGTGTATTTGATGTTTTTGATAATTTTAAATTGGGTAATGTTAATATCAATGAAACCACATTAACATGTTTCATGATATAATGCTATTATTAGCCGTGACACAATGCTATCGCTTTCATTGATTTACTACAATTGTAATCTCTACATACAATATGTTCCATATGTAGTTATTCCATTGTCTACATCGTGATTCTTGATTTTATTTGTTTATGCCCGCTATGATTCTGGTTTTATTTGATTGTAATTTTTTTTATGCTTCGTATTCTTTTTTTCTTTTTTCGAATTTAGTTTACGTTTCTGTGATATCGTTAACCGTGAATGCGTTAGGAAATTATCTGAAACTATTAAAATATACTTACAAGCGAAAAGATTTTTGTACTTATTTTTAATTTTATTTCCAGGTTTCATGGCTGCAGTTGTTGGGTACTGTAGACCAGTCTTAAATTTCTGTAATATAACAATAACTAAAACAAAACACAAACACATAAATAAGACAAAAACCAAACACATACACAAAACGAAACGAAAAGCGTCATTATTGTGTGAAACTCCGCAAACTACAAAAGACATTATGACTGATCTTAGCTATAGGGAATACTATTTTAAAATGTTGATTGAACATATTTCAATAATTTTTTTAATACATTAAAAAAAAACATGATTTAGGAACATTATTGATCAATGAAAACAGTTGCATTTATTTATCACAAGACATGTCACCAATATTCGGGATTTGCATTTTTAATTTCAATAACTTTCATTCAGGTTTTCAGCAGGTGTATTTTTCATGTTGTTCATCATCATTGTTTGCTATATGGCTCTTTACTTTCCTATATATCTTTTTTCTGATAATTAGATTTTTTTTTTACGATCTATATCTTTTATTTTGATGTATAGCTCTTTTTATACATTTTCTACTGATATAAAGCTTTTAACCATCGATTTATATTCCTCTGATTTATAGCTCCTTACTTTCTAAATATCTTCTGATATTTAGCTCTTTTTGTTCCTAACACAAAGTTTAAAGGCCGTATGACTGCAAATTAAATACTGACTAACTGGCCATTTGTGAAAATATTTCAAAGAACAAGAACAATATAAAATAATCTATAGTTAGTGATTTTCTAGCTGCATTTAATTACGAAACACTGATTCGTCCCACTTAAAATTGGTTTTTAAAGTTTAATCAAATGATATGTGTATCAGATCATCTGAAATATAAACAAATCATTCAAATGTATCTTATGTTTGAAAACCTGCTTCCCGCAGTACATATCATTCAAATCATATGTATTCCTGCTTGGACCAATTTTTATGTAAAAAGCCTGAACATGGTCTTCAAATCATGAAGGGTTATAACAAATTTACCACGGTGATAAATTATTGGTACACGAAAAGAATAAACAAAAAAGTAAATTAATGAAAGTCCATACACTAAATGGCAATATCGGGGTAAAATAGCCTTCTTCATTCTTTTACAGAAACTCATATTAAGCACCCAAAAGAAACGGAACATCAAAACCCAATTTGCTTTCAAAAGTTTTCATGTCTAAAAAAACAAATATTTATAACTAAAACGTACCAAAAACTCGTCTTCAAGTTTTCCTCCTTTGATCCGACCATTTTCTACATAGTTATAGAAATCTTTAACTAGAATAGCTGTTTTTGACATCTGTGGACCTTTAGTGAAATCATAATATCCACCATCTTCCTTTGTTTCGTTATTGTAAGTCCTGTCTATGCCAGAGACATTAATTGCTGGTGAAGGATCACGATTGTCTTCAAGTAATTCAAGACCTGCATATCATGTTTAAGCAAATTAACTTAGGTTGTATGCATAAAAATAATTTTTAACGATGAAATAAAAATACAAAGTACAGCTTCGTCGATCGAAGTACACAGTATACCATATATTAATTGTATTAAATATCAATATTCTCTATGATTTTGTCGTTTCACCTTCTTCTAGGAAGGCTAGATAACGGCGATATCACACAATGGACGATGTGATACCATCTTGTTATATGCAAAATTTTCCGTTGCGATTGACTCTTATGTGCTTGTGTATCATTTCTTATAAAACCCGATTGGTTATAGGCAGCACCCACACTGGCGACATACTCAGCCGATTTCAGAATGACTGCCATAGAAATAGGAGCAGATGTGGTAAAACGAACAAATGCATTATCATACAACTGGGAACACGAAAAAAAGCACCAAAGTATGACGGAAGTCGAAAGTTCATCGGTCGAAATATTAAAGATGAATCGTAGAGCAAAATTTTTTTTTAAAACTCCTGAAAATCGAACATCGGAAAATATCAGCTTGTTTGTTATTATGCTGAAATAAAAAAAAAAAAACAATGCAATTCTTAACTAAATACCTGATAGGCTGATTTCAGAATATTCGCTGTTTTCGTTTTTGCTCATGTTCGGTTCTTTGTAATTGGTTGGTTCTTCTTCTCTATTACTTTCACGTTGTCTTCTGAAAACGAGTCCTTATTATTTATAACGAATATTTTTTTAACAAAAAGAAAAGGAACCCATATTAAAAAAAATAATAATAACAAAACACACATTTATAGTGAATATTGAAACACTGAAAAAAAAACAAAAACGAAAACAGAAACAAACAAAATATGAAGATATAAAGATTTTAAACCCCCCGTACAGACTGCTGAGAACCTGGCATTGTTGATTTAGTTACCAATGTAACAACACATCAATTAAAAATAAACACATCGAACTATGAAAGGTTAATGGATGGAATAGCGATTAGATATGTTTAAAGCTAAAAGCTGTTCGTAAATACGCAATTTTTTGACGCTAGACTTGCTTTTTTTAATTATCTTGGTTCATGCTTTTTTTTTTCACGTTAGAACGTTTATCAAAAAAGAAAGGAAATATCGTTTTTGTTTTTGTCTAGTGTCAATGGTTGTATTTTCCTACTTTTTAGTTATGAATATTTTACAAAACATCGATATATGAAAACAACAACAACGTCGTCGATGTTCGTGGTGTATCAAAATATGTTTAATGTTAAGTTGGTTACGATTCGATCTGAACAAACTTTGGAGGAACAATATGCAATCGTCCAAATTAATTCAATTTTAAACTAATAAGATTTTTTTGTTCATCGCCTTCCCAGATAATGAAGAACGCATACTGGAATATGAAAAACGTTAACCGTTCATATTTATGCAAATGCACATGCTGCTTGCAAAAGGCAAGAGAGTTCTATAGATAAATTTAATCGGTTCGCATTGCATTGATAACATTACAATATCTTACCTTTTGATGACGATAACAACAATTATTACTATTACAACAACGAGAACAGCTGCAGATATACCCCCTCCTATAACCGCTCCAGGACCAGAGCTTTGTGTAGAAGAATGCGAAAGTTCTGCAAAGTATATGTAATAGTGGACATGAGCAGAGATCACCTATTGATGAAAAACTCTATCACTAATATTGCATTTACGTATAAAGATGGACGCATTTGTTTTTTTCTTCCCTGATATATCTTCTACCAAGAACGACGCCTGAAACACACCAGATGTTGTTTATGAGCGAAAATAAACGAACAAAACCGACAACTAAGCGCAATATGAGTTGATGTATCTTAAACCAAAACAAACCGAAAATAAACTTTTTTAAAACGAAATAAATTACTATCTGTTCGGTTTATATACGTATCACTGTCTTGACGAACGTCAAATTGATCGAACAATTCAGGGTAAATTGTAGCAAATTTCAGTTCAAATGGAAAACGGCAACTTATATTAAACACATATAAACAAATAACATATATACATTAACAAATGTGTTGTAGTTCTGTCTGTCACAGATGTATTAAAATTATGGCGCACGTACCATCGTTAAGTACTCGGTTCCCATATATATTTCTATTAATATACAATCTACAATACAAAATATAAAACCGTTTAGATTCTTTGTTAGATGATGTGATTTAAAAAAAACTTCGCCACTGAATAAGATAATGAAATGGAAGGATTACAAAGCATTGATTTCAAATAATCTGAATGAGGAATGAATTCGTTTAATTTAAATGGATGCATAACGCTTACCCACGCATTCTGGTTGTGTTGTATTCCAACGGCCCATAACCGAATTTTCCAAATCAACCGTACACATTATAGCTGAAGAGCCTAGAATCCTGTATCCATTCTTACAGTCAAATGATACCACGGAATCAAACTGATATCTTGTAAGGTTCGATGGACGAATGATCAACAGGCCAGAGATGTTCAAGTCTGGACATATGACAGCTTGAAAAAATAAATAAGTATATAATTGTATTTAAAATTCTCGGTGAGCACTTTAATTAGAAAATGAAAACTAGGCCAGACAAACAAGTCTGAAATATAAATAATCATCTTATAAAAAAATAGTGAAACATTTATTGAACATATACAATTTAACAATTCACGGTAACTCAACTAAATCAATTTTTGGGGCCACATTTATATCTGTTGAAATAAGTTCTAGGGAAATGAAAAATAACCCTTATTAACGGGCATGTCGAAAAATTATTTGACCAATGTATGTTTGCATGTAGATGTTTTTTTACAGCACAATGTCTTTTCATTTTTACAAAATTAAACTATATTTTTTTTTTTGGAAATAATACGTAGAAGATAAGTACCACTTTTCTTTGATTTTCATTTAAATTCAGCATTGTGACAATGCATTTCAAACATTAATTGAAATTAAGAATGTACGAATGTTATACATTTACCTATTAAGTTCCTTAATTATACTTCAAAACTTTCTTAAGTAAGAGAATCAGTGTTATTAAAACAGGATATATTTCTTAATATTTGTATTTTTTATTTGATTGCATGTGATTTAATGTATAAACAAGATTTTTGTTCATATATCAAGTAAATGAAATATGAAAGAATAATCAAGCGAACCAAAATTCTAGAGGAAATCAAGAGAATGTAATGACGGGACAAACACCAGACATGCCAACATACATACAAAAAAGGGACATAATACATACAAAATAACAGACGTAATTAAGCAACGCGGACTCCACTAAAAACTGAGAGCATTGGCCAGACGCATCGGTAGAGAAGTGTCCTCTGCTTTTCTAGATACACCCACCAATTTGCTCATACAAATTTAAATCCGGTGTAGACGAAAGAGGAAAGAGAAACTCTGACACGTTTCACAGACAGTTTTCATGGTGCAGATGGATACACCGTACTGATCCGCTAGTTCATGATGACGACCATAAACTTTTGCAGTGTTGACTTCAAGTTGTTCCGGAAGCCTGATTGTAAGACGTCTGACGCGATACAATAGTCTGAGTAGTTACAGCAAGCTCTGGCATAACGTGTGAGTTGTGATATAGAAAAAATACGCAGCTGCTGAAGGAATGTTTTTACAAACGGAAGTAAAATTGACAATACAGAATTAAAAGTCATCGCGTTTGTCGTATAGTTTGATCAATAGTTTTTCTTTACCATCGACCTCTATGTGTGAGTCAAGATATGAGGCTGACTTCACAGTGTCTGCAGTATCCTTTATCTAATGTTCTTTGGGGTAGATGCGATGTATCAAATCCCCGAATCTAGGACTGTTTAACAATAATATGTCATTTATATAGCGGAAACTGATACAGTCACTGTATGAAATGAACTTCCCACTTGCCCCATACCCCACTGCCCCATTGCCCATCCCCCATTGATGCATGCCCCATTCCCCATTGGCTCATACCCCATTCCCCTAGCCCACTCTGCCATTCCTCCATCGCCAATTGTCCCATACTCCATTCTTAATATCCCCATTCCTTTATTGATCCATTCCCCATTGCATCGACTTGTTTCGAAAAGAAAATCAGTAAATGTTTTATCAATCATACTTAATGAATAAGGATGTAAAAACCTCAACTTTACATTAATCAGTTCAAACAACAAATACGAAATTGTCAACGATTTGATCTGACGAATAGACACAGACAAATATAGTAACAGGATGCAAAAGGGTTTGTGTGTGCAATCAATATTGATTTTGGAATCTCGCTGCAGTCCGAAATTTACCGAAATCACGCGATATTTGCATTGTGTACATATATTATCGCCACTCCGAGCTGCATGAGAAATAATCATCCACATTTTTTTTAAAACTATAGATATATATATAAATTGTACTTGAATTTCATTTCTATAATGATTCTAAAAATGTATATTCTTGTTTTATTTAAAATTTAAAATAAGGAAACACTTTTCCAAATGTGTACATATTCAGTCCCAGTTTCACAAATAACATATTTCTGTATAGGTGCAAACAAATTCAATTTCAATGATGGACTGATAGTAAATGTAAACAATTGTCAAAATAAGCATCATATGTGTGACTGCGACACATTATTTCAGTCCAATTTCTGAAAATGACATATTTCTGCAGATTGTAAGAATGTGAACAATTTTGACTTCAATAATGGGCCAAAATTATTATTTGAAATTTTAGAAATGACAATATTAGCATCCGGTTAATGGTTGCGACGCTCATATCTCAGTCAAAAATCTTCAAAATGACATTTTTTTTGCAAAGTGTGTGTTTGCGAACACTTCTGATATACCTATTAGACTAAAATTATTGTAAAAAATGTTAAAATTGTCTATTTCAATATTATGTTGATGGTTGTAATACATATATTTCAAACTAAATTCTTGAAAATGAGATATTTTACAAAGTAAATGAATGCGAACACTTAAAATTACCTTTATGGTTTTGTATTATTGTTTGAAATATCAAAATTGTCAAAATTGGCATCATATGTATGGCTGTGACACATTTATTTCAGTCTAATTTCTCAAAAAATATTTTTTTGCAGATTGTGAGAGTGCGAACAATTTTAATTTCAATAATGGTTCAAAATATATTCAGATATTAAAAATGGCAATATTAGTATCAGGAAGGTGGTTATTACATTCAAATTTCAGTAAAAAATCTTTAAATGGCATATTTTTCAAAAGAGTATGTGTGCGAACAATGTTCATATATTTATCAGTCAAAAATTATATTCAAAAATGTTAATATTGTCTATATCAGTATTGTGTTGATGTGATGGCTGTGATAAATAGATTTCAGGTCAAATTCTTTAAAATTACATATTTGTTTGCAAATTGAATGAGTTCAAATGCTTGAAGTTACCTTATAGTCATATATTATTGTGTAAAATGTTAAAAATGTCAAAATAAGCATCATATGTGTGGCCGTGACACACTTTGTTTGTACACCTAGATACAAATATATAGTTCTTTGTAGAGATTTCTCATTCTTTGTAAGAAATAATTCCAAATTATCTTCCAAATATACAGAGGAAGATGTTTACCAAATGCTGAAATTTTTTATCGACAACATATTTGTCCAGTGTGGTGGACGTGTTTTTCAACAAACGGTCGGCATTCCAATGGGAACAAATTGTGCTCCTTTACTTGCTGAACTATTTCTTCACTATTATGAGGCTGACTTTATATCTGATCTGATCAGAAAGAAAGAATATCGTTTGGCTAGATCCTTTAATCTCAGTTTCCGCTATACAGATGACGTATTATCTTTTAACAATCCTAATTTCGGGGATTTGATACATCACATCTACGCAAAAGAACTTGAGATAAAGGATACTACAGACACTGTGAAGTCAGCCTCATATCTTGACCTTCACTTAGAAATTGATGGTAAAGGAAAACTATTGACTAAACTTTACGACAAACGTGATGTCCTTTCATTCAGAATTGTCAACTTTCCTTTCATCTGTGGCAACATCCCTTCGGCTCCTGTGTATGGAGTGTTCATATCACAACTCATACGTTATGCAAGAGCTTGACGAAACTACGCAGACTTTTTGTATCGCGCTAGAAGTCTAACAAATAGACTTCTGGAACAGGGTTATGTTGCTACAAGATTGAAGTCATCATTACAGAAGTGTTTATGGTCGTCATCATGAAATCGTGGATCGTTATGATGTATCAATCAGCACCATGAAAACTGATTTGTTCAACGGGTCATAGTTTGCCTTTCCTTGTTTGTCTACCCCGGACTTGACTCTTTATGAGCAACTCGGCGGGTGTTTCTAGAAAAGCAGAGGACAAAGTAAGGGTACGAACAATTTTAATATCAATAATGATCCAAAATTATTTAAAAAAGAAAAAAAAAAATGGCAATATTATTATACTTTTCGAGGTTGCGAAAATGACATATTAATTTTTAATTGTCTTCTTCTTATTGCTCAAAATGTTTAATTTGTCAATATTAAAATTATGCAAATGTCTCCGACATAAAATTATTTAAATCCAAATATGAAAAAAAATTACATATGTTTATAAATCGTATGAGCGCGTAAATTTTCGACCTCTTTTAATTGTTGTCATATAATTATGATTTGTAAATTGGTTGCGGAAAAAGGCAAAACAATTATTTTTGATTGATCAATCAGAAATATTTCCAACGCCCAATTACCCATTGTCCCATCCAGCACTGCCCCTTATCTCATTCCCAATTACCCCATGTGCCCTCTGATGTATCAGATCAGCCATAATTTAAGCATCATAAGAGTTAAGAAATAGGTTAGCAAGTACAGGAGCACAATTTGTTTTCAGTGGAAGGCCGACCGTTTGTTGAAAAATTTGTCCATCACACTAGACAAATAATTACGTTGTCGATCTCAAATTCTTTCATATTGAAAACATCCTTTTCGGTATATATGAAAGATAATTTGGAATTTGCTTTTCAAATCTCTACCAAGAACTACATAAATGTATCTATCTGTATCATCTTTTTTTAGAATAACAACGATGTATAATGTTTCTGAGACGGGATTTTAGCTGAGTATAAGGAATAGAAATATGAAGAGTTGAAAAATAATAGGTTTTAAGTTCATTGTATTCGGATAATAATCATGAATCTAGGGTTTTAAGCAGAACTTTTGAACTTTTCGGGATTCAAATACATATGATACACTATTTTAGTTCAATAATATATATAATTATATTAATACATTTCATATTACAACATCTGAAATATTTATGAAATATAATAAGTTTACATTAGCCCGATAACATTCGTACAAATTTAACATTTTTGTTTAAGGTGGCCAGCAGAAAGGACCAGAATAAATTTTCCGTATTTGTTCTGTATAGGACAATCTTTTTTTCCCCTTTTCTTATTTTTTCCCTGTAACCTGTCCTGCCTTATACATTTTTTTCAAGATAAGCTTTCCTTTCTTTTTCATAATAATATTTAACAAAAAAAAAAAATAATAATAACATAGTACTCTTATATAGATTAAACCACTAAATGTGTTGCTACTTTGTACCTGCATTGCAACAAAAGTTAAGTGTGTAATATATATATCGAGCAATTACATATACGTTCGGACTACGTTCAATTTTTACTCTAAATGCACGAATTGAGTCTTCGTTTGTTCTGCATACAAAACACCCGATAGAATTGTTCGACGTTCATGCCTATGCTGAGTGCTTATTGTGCGTATAGATATCGCGACTGCAAAAAATCTAAATCTCAAAGAATTTTTAAACATACAAATTTCAACACATCTTAGATGGTAATATGAACCAAATTGCTACTTCATGATACCCAAAAAATACTATACTTATCAAATGCAAGGGTTTATTATATAACTCACCATCACATGTAGGTAAATGACTCCAGTTACCAGATTCTGTGCACTGTATACTACCGTTTCCATTCAATACGTAACCCCTATCACATTCTACTTGTATAGTTTCTGGGAATTTGTTCATATGGTGCAATACATTAGAATGATTTAATGTAATGGTTGAACACTCAATACCTATTTAAGTGAAATAGGAATATTTCAGATCTCGTACATATTGGAAATGCAGATAATCAATAGCTTTTTGTGAAAAATAGAAACAAAAATATTTTAACTGATATATTATATGAATAATCTTCTGTTATATTGTTTAAATGGTATTTATAAAGAAAAAGTCTTTTTTTGATGAATCTATATAAAGCCGTGAACTAAGAAAATTTTCACATTGTGTATAGGATTGAACGGAAAAACGAACCAACATGTTAGTGTTGTTTATGCATTGTATTTAAACAGACTTCAGAATACCGCTCTATTTAAAACTGTTTCTGTTAGAAAGAAAAAAAAATGAAATATGCAATAATAATAATAATAATAATAATAATAATAATAATAATAAAATAAAAAAATAACGAATATAAATTAATTTGAATATAGAATTGGCACTGTGTGCTCAATGAGTTTGCTAGAAATACTTACCGACACACTTTGGTTGTGTAACATTCCAATGACCATAAATCGATTCTGCTGACTTCACTGTGCACTTTATGCCTGGAAAGCCTTGGATTTTGTATCCCATCTTACATTTAAATGTTACCACTGAATTGTAGTTATATCCTGTGAGGGTCGATGGTTCAATGAACAGATCAGAGGCGTTTATGTTTGGACATTGGATAGCTTGAAAATTAAATTGTCATGAAGGTTTAAATTTAATGGAGCTTGTATTTCACATTTTTCAAAATAAAAATGGTGGTTTTGATGTGGGATGTTTGAAGTTGATGACAAAATAATTCAGTAACAAATCATGATATATAGAAATATAATTATATAATCTGCAGAATATTAAAAAAAAGTACGGTTCATAATTCTTTGATATCATGTTGACAGTTTATATTAAAATTCAACAAATTCCGTGTCAGATTTATACCACTCTTTTTTTAGTCATCATTTATCGATCGAACTTGACCGTGTAGAATTTCAACATAACATGTGTTTGAAATAGGACCACAGTGTACATATTATATTTCACGTACTATGGAATATTGTAAAAATGTAACGATGTAAAAAACATCATTCTACCAGCTCTAATTTAAAGTTAA
The DNA here is from genome assembly GCA_037379345.1 of Perna viridis. NCBI lineage: Eukaryota > Metazoa > Mollusca > Bivalvia > Mytilida > Mytilidae > Perna > Perna viridis. The sequence goes on from CM074520.1 coordinate 27,748,385, forward strand.
AATAAAGAAACCTGAACTTTACATTAATCAGTTCAAACAAAAAATACAAAATTGTCAAGGATTTGATCTGACGAATAGACACAGACAAATATAATAACATAGGCTATTGCCATTCACTAATATATGACAGTTACGGCGTTCGATAAATTTAAGTATTACAGTTTTGACATGTAGTTCGTTAACTCCTAATGGGTCAAAACGTAAGCTTTTTCATATCGGACCTCTTTGTTGCGTTCAAAGACAATTACGTAATTATACTTATATTAAAGAAAAAGAAAGAAATATTCTAAATTGCAACTTCGATCTCGTTAATTACTTTTCCTTTTATCCTTTCATCCTTCCATTAAATATTCATTTCAAAACATTCGCATTCCTGTTGCTTTCTTATTGGGCTTTTTTATATTTGATACTTTTGGGCAATTTTATCTTAATATTCCTTTAAAGACATATATAGGTAGATTAAAATCATTGTCACACATATTCCTAAAAAAAGTGTCAATGTTTACTCCTGTGGCCTATGGACCTTGATGTTGGGATTGAAGACATATATGTATCATTTCGGTCTACGTCAGAACATTGTTCTACTTTAACTGCAAAAAGAGTAATCAAGGGAACCAAGGTTATAGTGGTAATCAAAAAATCGTAATCTAGGGACAAAGACCAGACATGGAAAACAGACACACACAACAAAGAACATAAAGTAACTAAAATCATACATACAAAGTAACAAAAATAAATGAATGAGCAACCCGGACTCCACTAAAAACTGGGAGCATGGACCAAGTGCATCGGTAGGGTAAGCGTCCTCTGCTTTTCTAGAAACACCCGTCGAGTTGCTCATAAAAAGTCAAGTCTGGGGTAGACAAACGAGAAAAGGTACACTATGATCCGTTGAATAAATCAGTTTTCATGGTGCTGATGGATACATCATAACGATCCACGAGTTCATGATGACGACCATAACACTTCTGTAGTGATGACTTCAATCTTCTAACAACATAACCCTGTTCCAGAAACCTATTTGTTAGACTTGTATTTGTTAGACTTCTAGCGCGATACAAAAAGTAGTTTCGGCAAGCTCTGGCATAACGTATGGGTTGTGATATGAACACTCCATATGCAGGAGCCGAAGGAATGTTGCCACAGAGAAAAGGAAAGTTGACAATTTTGAATGAAAAGTCATCATGTTTGTCGTAAAGTTTGGTCAATAGTTTTCCTTTTCCATCGATTTCTAAGTGTATGTCAAGATATGAGGCTGACTTTACAGTGTCTGTAGTATCCTTCATCTGAAGTTATTTTGGTAGATGCGATGTATCAAATCTCCGAAGTTAGGATTGTTTAAAGATAATACGTCATCTATATAGCGGAAACTGAGATTGAAGGATCTAGCCAAACGATATTCTTTCTTTCTGATCAAATCAGCTATAAAGTCAGAGGTATGAATAAATATTGGAGGATTATTTCGAATCAAGGAATTGTACTGCGAAACCCCTAGTTATTCAAATCACGAGGGTTAACCTTAAAATAAATCAGTTAAACATGTAGTAATTATCATTTTTTTTCAAAGGAATTTAAGGATTAATCGAAGACAAAGCTAATGAACCCAATAAGTTTCTTTTATAGACATTAAACCAAACACTTAGGCTGTGTTTCATTCCAATGACTAATCATCGATTCTCTTATCTGCACCGTACACTTTATAGCTGGACGGCCTGAATCTTGTATCCAGTTTTATATTTAAATGTTACCACTGAGCTATAATTATTTTGTTAGGATCGACAGTTCAATAATCAGATCGGAGGCGTTAACATCTGGACACGGGAGAGCTTGAAAATTATATTTATGAGGAATCCAAAGGTGGCATTTTTGGCTCAATCCACGATGATGCTATGAATTAATTATTTTCGGACATGGACTATCCATATGCTACCGGTCTCCAAGATGGTGTCGAAATGGAAAGATGTAGGGGATACCGGCACTGCCACCCGGTGAAAGGTTGAGATGTGGAAACATGGATGTTAAATATCAAACTTCAATTTCCCACACAAGTCGCCATCTGCACATCCGAGGATGTTTAATTGTTGGTGCGAGATTGAATGGCAACTGCTATAGAGAAAAGTATTACACAAGGAAGCATCGGGGCTTTATACAGTCAAAGGCCGTACATACAGCTGATGGAATTAGCTTCAATGGTCAGATCTGTATCAACACACCGGTAGAGCCGGCCGTATGGCAGTAATATAATTCCTCAAATAGTATTTCCAAAACTACATACATGATTGTTTTCTGTTGTGTGTTTTCTTTTTCAAGCTTGTGAAAGACAAAGTGATTTGATTTACAGTGATACAGGGAAGATAACGTAAACTTATAGAAGGGTCTGAAAAATTCCCAACGATGTTTGAACTGTCAAATTTGCCAAGCAAATTTTTGGTCGTTCCCTCCGCGGGACTCGAACTCGTACCGCTGAGACATCTATATCAACACCGCCTGCACTAAGTCCAATGGTCCAGGGCGCTTTTTATACTTGTACATATTAATTTACAATGTAATTTTACAAATATTTACAATATGGTTTAGTCTGCTCATTTGTTTAAATATAAGCATTTGAAATTTTGACAGGAAAAGGATTTCTCTAAGTTTTACATTTATTTTGTATTAGTATGGTTTTTCTTTTTTATAGGAAACCCCTAGTGAATAACAAGGATCCCATACAAAATATATCAAATAACATTTCAAGGTTTGTCAAATTAAATTATGAAGTCTGGACACTGGGCAAAAACAATCATAATGCTATGAAAAAGAAAAAAAAACGAGACGAGTCCCAAAATCTGACAAAAATTCCTAAACATGAGCAGCGAGCATCCATCGGGAAGTTTAAGTTTAACAAATTTCAAAAAAAAAATTGTTGCATTCAAAATAAACTAAACCAAATTGCTTCGGGTTGCATTTAAACTTAAGTTTGTAACTAGAATAAAATACAATTACACTCAATTAGATATTTTTGCACACAGGAATGGTGTAGCCTTACATTAAGAATGTATTGCAAAAATTTGGCAAACATTTGTAATCTAGAAGTCAAAGAATCTTCCACGTTGTGTTCATTAATGTACGGATTTTTTAACGTTGGTATTGCACACTATTTAAGTAGCAGTCTTTCTGAAATCAAACAGAGGGTTATTCATGCACGTCTTAAACTCACCAAATTTAGTTTTATTTTTTGTTCAGAAATATATACAGGTCACATGACCAGTTGCAGTCTCTCATTTGGTTGTTGCGCTTTTGAAATAAAAATTACATATATTTGTCATAAAATTGGCACTTTGCAAGAGTTATTGTTTTTGATTTGGTTTCATTTGGTCGATTTTAGTGGGAGACCAATGTATGGTTTTCTAAAAAATGCAGAATTGAATGCAGAAATGGTTGTCGTTACGTTAAAGTGTAGCATGTGTAGGCTGAAAAAAGTACCATTTGTTTAGTGGGTCTTTTACACCATAATTCACCTATCCATTGGTGGTGTCTGAATTTAAAGTGCACTGGTACTTTAATGTCATTTCGCCCAATATGTTAACAAAATTGTTCTAATTAAATGTCTTGAATAAGAAAGAAAGAGAGCGACGTACAGAATGGTACCGTCTCTCATATTTTGATTTTTTTTTTTTAATAATGTCAAATTAAAATTTCCAGGATAAATTTATGTGAGACTAGATTCAATATTTCAAATAAAAAAAATACCTTTACTAAATTGAAGAAAATAATAAAAAAAGATAAATATTTGTTTTATATAAATGTGTGAAATATGTTTAGTTGAAGAACTTACCAACACACTTTGGTTGTGTTGCATTCCAATGACCAATTATCGATTCTTCGGATTGCACCGTACACTTTATGACTGGAGGGCCCTGAATCTTGTATCCAGTCTTACATTTAAATGTTAACACTGAGCTATAATTATATCCTGTCAGGGTTGATGGTTCAATAAACAGATCAGAGACGTTGACATCTGGACACGGGACAGCTTGAAAATTAGACTTATAAAAGTTACAAGATTTCGTTGAAATTTAATAAGGCCTGTTATTGTTTTAGTCACTGTATCACTAAAGCTGTTTAATTAACACTTCGTTTGTAAATTGCTAGTTTTTGTGTTTTTATTTTTGCTGATAAGTAGAAAAGTATTTTGCAGGAAACTTCCTGAGGTTATTTTGAGAGGTTGTAACTATTGCACATAAACCAGTCTATATATTTAAAAAAAAAACAAAAAAAACAATACAAAACCAAACAAAAAAAAAACAAAAAACAAAAAAAAACAAAACAAAACAAAACAAAAAAAAAAAAAAAAAAAAAAAAAAAAAAAACATTTCGCTCTTATTGAATGTCTTTAATTAAACAAAAAAGGGGTGACAAAATATACTCAGGATTGAAGTCGACTCATGGATTTGTAATATACAGTCTGGCTACTCATACATTTATTTCAAATGTTAAAAATTAAAATCGATTGAATAAATTTCAATCACTACATTGAGTATTAAAAAAACTTAAATATGTAAACTAAAAAAATTTGAAAAATAAATAAATAAATAAATGATTGTCGTCCCACAAATTCCGCAAAAAGTGTCAGTGTTTCCTTGTGTGGCCCATGAGCCTGAATTTTGGTATTGTAGATACTATATTTTAATCTAAAAAAGGGGTATGTATAACATGTATTGGTTGATTTATTTCGAATCTAGGACTGTACTGCAAAAGCCCCTATTTATCAAATCCTGATGGTTACTCTTCATTAAAATCAGTTAAACATCTAGTAATTATCTGTTTTTTTTTTAAACGAATTTAAAGATAAATCGAAGACAAAATTGATAAATTCATTAGTTTCTTATATATATATGTGTGAAATAGGTCGGACTGAAGAACATACCCAAACACTTTGGTTGTGTTGCATTCCAATGACCAATCATCGATTCTCTTGAGTGCACCGTGCAATTTATGGCTGGAAGCCCTTGAATCTTGTATCCAATCTTACATTTAAATGTTACCACTGAGCCATACCTATATCCTGTCAGGGTTGATGGTCTCATCAACAGAGCAGAGGCGTTTATGTTTGGACATGGGACACCTTGAAAATAAACATTTGTACAGATTCAATTATTGACTCTTGTTGAAATGAAATGTGCAAAATACTGATTTAAATAACAGTATACCATAAACAGCTTATTTAACGCTACTACTATAAATTGTATGTACGAATGACGAGAGGTAAAAAAAGAATAAAGTCCATTTGTAAAAAAAACAATAACCCTGCTACACTACTTCTCTGACATTATCGATAAAGTTTTGTTTTAGAAAGATAGTTGACCCTTGAACTGGTTAGTTTACTTAATGATTATTTGATGTATTTGTAACCTTTGAGTCGATTCCATTTCAATAAACTCAGTCGACTTGGATTCTATACAACAGCCGAGTCGACAATCTTGTCGAAGTGAATTTTATTATTGATTTACAGAATAAGCGATTCAAACACAACAAATTTATTGCATTGTACAAATCTAGCATTTTACGTTTAATCTCACTTTAGTAATATCATTTGAAACACTATGACATTCAACTCGATATTTCATCATGCACATGAATTTATTCATAATACGTAGCAACATTAATAAGTAGCCACATTAAAAGTGATCTACACATTGTTCATGGATTTAAAGTAGCCACGCTGTAATGTATAAAATTAATTCAGACATGAAACTTACTTTGAAGACATGGCAATCACACATATCTTTAACACTTTTTTAAAAATGCTATGTGTTAAAAATGCAATTATTAACAAGTGTGTCTTTAACATTAGTTATCATGCACAAAATTGAAATCTCACAAATTTGTTTCATACTTGAACCCATAGAGATATACCAATTTCAAATTTAAATATCTTAGTTGAGCAAGAAATTTTGTCAAATAAGAATTGAAGGCAGTGATCAGATCATACTTTGGTACTATGTTGGGCTGCAGAGGACTTTAATTCTTCGATATCAAGTTTCCATCTCACATATATGACACGGTATACACAGCTTGGCTATGATTCGAAAGATTATAAAAAAAACATCCAGTTTGACGGATGTCGTTTTAACTTCTTGCCTGCATGTGGTGTAATATCTTTTTCGTTAGAATTGATGTTGATTTGAATCAACATTACGGATTACGGATCAGATTATTGTTCGGTAGTTTTTTTCGTTACCCTTATTCCATAAGCAGACTGTCCAGTTTTCACGTTTTGTCATGCAAAGCATAACTTATACCTTATTTATATCCATAGATTATAACCTCACCAAAACAAATGTTTTTTTTTATTTAATGATACAGCATTATTTAAATCATCTCATTTAAAAGGTAAACAATCGACTTATTTAGAGGCAGAAAAAATATTGCTGTTACCCCTGTCATATAGAGATCAGTTTCTGCTTAGAGTAAGTATGTTTTAATGTTCTAATGAAACGGATAAATAGTCAAAAGAATTGAGTGAACAAAAATTGGAAACGTTTGAAACCTAGGGTACATATATATATATATATATATATGCAATCAAACTTAAATGAAAATGCCCTAAATTGTTGAGAGAAATCTAAAAAAAAAGATACTGTCGTGTGTTTTTGTAGTAATCTAGCAAAATTTACAAATTGGATTTGGATATTTTCTACACTCAAACGTTGTAATAGCCAGACCAGTCCAGAGATGTGTATATATACATATGTGTTTATCTATCTACCATGAGTATTAATATTTTGAAAACTATACAAAGACTAATCTTTGACTGACACATGTATATATGGCTATTATCAGGTAATAGAAGAATAATTCCTACTAAGAATTTGGTCATTCAAAAATTTAGGATTATAGCATATTGTCAGCTGATCGGTAGTTGTTGTTGTTAGTTTTTAATGGAATAAATGTTCAAAGTGTAAAATTATGACTTTAAACATTATAATGTTCATTAAATTCCTCAAATCATTGTGTTGAAACAATACAAAAGTAACGAGTTTCAAAAAATAAGTTGTTTTATTTAATATATTTGAAATACGTACCCTCACATTGTGGTTGTGATGCATTCCAATGACCTTTAATCGATGTGTGTGTACCCACCGTACAATTTATAGCTGAGGGACCATTAATCATGTATCCATTCTTACACTTAAAGGTTACTACTGAATTATAACTATAACCAGTCAGAATCGATGGTTCAATCAACAAATTAGAACCATTCACGTCCGGACATAGGGTAGCTTGAAAAATAAGATGTATCTATACAACAGTCTCGAAACCAGGCACAACTGCCATGCTTCATTAAAAAAAACGAAAAATGTATGCCTTTCCAACGACATACATAGTAGACATTAAGCACAATTGATTATTTAATTTGATATATCCTTTCGTTGTACACCTCTTGAATACTATAATATTCCCACTTTCACCATATACCATTCCGGTTCCCCATTGTTCCCATTCCCATTAATAATTTTCCATTCCAAAATGAAAATTCCCCATTCTAATATACGAAGAGATTTGAGAAGTTCTGCACTTTAATAATACATTTACATCGCCATAAAAACATATTTAATGTGCTTTTGATATGCATATCTTAAGAGTTTTTTTACCAAGAGGGTCACTTTTAAAAAAGGAGCATTTTAAAGTTTTCGAAGTCAAACAGTTTGTAGCAATGAAAATCCAAACATTTATATAACGATTCTATTTTTAACAAAACCTTAAATAAACTTCAATGATAGAGTACAGAAATCTTAACTATTTAAAATGGAAATGCAATTAAAGTGTTCACGTTTACTTTAACTTACATTGTATATCACCTACAAAGAAAACAATTTGACATTTTTACTAAAACATTCATACAGAAAACAAACATATAAATATATTGAGATATAAGAGGCTTGTGACTCGAAAAACACGATATCATTTTAAAGCAAATTATTCATCAATAACTCTCATGTAGAACGACTCTTTCTTGTCTTGTTATGCAACATTTTCTTGATAATTTGCTGCACTCTTAATTACATCTCCTGTGATGTTATTGACTAAAGTTAACGAGCTTAAATATAGTTTTAACATTTCATTCAAATTCAAAACATTTCAACTCAGCGTGTATTTATAGAAAAGCAGAGGACGCTTACCCGACGGTACACCTGGTCCATGTTTCCAGTTTTTAGTGGAGTCCGAGATGCTCATTTGCTTCTGTTACTTTGCATGTATGTTTTTAGTTACTTTATGTTCTGTGTTGTTTATGTCTGTTTTTCATGTCAGGTCTTTGTTCCTGGATTATGTTCTTTTGATTACCGCTATAACCTTGGTTCCCTTGATTAATCTTTGATATATAAACGTATTTCACACAATCTAATCCACAGTTGGCAAAGAGGTCATGCTACTTCAAAAACAGCACCTTAACTATCTTGTTTTGTCATAGATTAATTGGCTAGATTATTGTAACATTTATTCTTGTGAAGCTTCGGATCTGTTTCGTGTGAGATCAGTTTCTGCTCAGTATTAGTTTAGCTTTTTCCGTAGCTGTTATTGATTTCTACTATTTGATATGTCCACTTCATGATTTTGGAAATTGTAGTTTGTTCTTCTTTTTCTTGTACCGTTAATTTTAATTGTACATTATAAAATAGTTCACAAACACTCACCACATAAAGGAATATTACAATGTTCCCATCGTTTTTCTTTATTTGTTGTGTAGCACCATGGTGTAGTTTCGCCATCACCATCTGGTGCCCTGCAATAGTTTAAAGTCTCAGTTGGGTATCTTGTAACAGCTCCGCCTGATGGAGGTATGGATTCCAAACTCCATTCCCGACAATGGTATCCAGAACTTGTAATGTTCAACGTTCCTTCGTATTTTTTGTCCGTTGTGCTCTTTCTGCAATCTTTATCTATTGATGTTACAATGGAAGACATCTTCATTAAAACATTTTTAAAGGTTAATTTATTGATTAAATCGATACTTTTGGATAAATTTACCGAAGCACCTTATATAGAATATTCTTGGAAAGATAATTCAACATTGCAATTTGAAAAAAAAACCTAAAAAGTCAGTTAAATTACGTACATACTTTTGTCTTGTTAAATATCAATTACCGTTTTCCTCTTTCTTTTGGAAGGGATGTTTTTCATTAGATTTGTGTCGCTGTTTTAGCAAATATAACAATAACAATGATTAATTAAAGAAAACAAAAAAAACAAAAAAAAAACAAACAAAAAACAAAAAACAAAAAAAAAAAAAAAAAGAAAAAACAACAAGCGAACGATTTTGATATTGTCAAAGAGTAATCGTGGGAATCAAGGTTGTAAGGGTAATCAAAAGAATGTAATCCAGGGACAAAGACCAGACATGGAAAACAGACATACACAACGAAGAACATAAAGTAACTAAAATCATACATAGGGTAAGCGTCCGGGGTATACAAACGAGGAAATGAAAACTATGACCAGTTGAATAAATCAGTGTTCATGGTGCTGATGGATATACCATAACGATCCACAAGTTCATGACGACGACCATAAAACCTCTATAGTGATGATTTATATCTTGTAGCAACATAACCCTGTTCCAGAAGCCTGTTTGTTAGAGTTCTAGCGCGACACAAAAAGTCTGCGTAATTTCGGCAAGCTCTGGCATAACGTATGAGTTGTGATATGAACACTCCATACGCAGGAGCTGAAGGGATGTTGCCACAGATGAAAGAAAAGTTCTGTCAATTCTGAATGAAAGTCATCATGTTTGTCGTAAAGTTTGGTCAAAAGTTTTCCTCTACCATCGATTTCTAAGTGTAGATCAAAATAAGAGGCTGACTACACAGTGTCTGCAGTATCCTTTATCTCAAGTTCTTTTGTGTAGATGCGATGTATTCAATCCCCGAAATTATGATTGTTTAAAGATAATACGTCATATATACAGAGGAAACTGAGATTGAAGGATCTTGCCAAACGATATTTTTTTCTTTCTGATCAGATCAGCTATAAAGTCAGCCCGCTCCATAGGATTGAAGGAATAGGTCAGCAAGTAAAGAGCACAATTTGTTCCCATTGGAATGCCGTCCGTTTGTTGTAAAACACGTCCACCACAATGGACAAATATGTTGTCGATTAAAAATTCAGCATTTTGTAAACATCCTCGACTGTATATTTTGAGGGTGATTTGGAACTATTTCCTACAAAGTATGAGGAATCTCTACCAATAACTATATATTTGTATCTAAGTGTACCATCTTTTTTGAAAAAAAAACAACGATGTATAATGTTTTAAGTCGGGATTTTAACTGAGTATGAGAAGTAGAAGTATACAGTGTTGAAAAATCATAGGTTTTAATGCTATTGTATTCAGATAATATTCTTGAACTGATTGTCTTCAAAAGATCTTTCGAATTTTTCAGGATCCACATTGAATTAATACCACTACGGGAGTAACAAGTGTTGTGGTAGGACTGCAGACCCTCTTTGACAGTTGTGAGTGTAGAAGTTAAAAGTTTTGAAAGAGGTTTGGAGGTACATTTTGCAGATCCAGCTATGAAACGCTGTTTGTATGGATTCTTGTGAAGTTTAGGAATCCAGTACATAGACGGTAAATCACAATCATCGTCCTTGGTAGAGAGACCAAAAGAGGATGGCACAGATTTATGGTTTTCCACAATCTCTTCTTTGGAGAGAGTGGTAGCAGTATAGGTCTTATCACTGCTATTATTTTCTACGTCTACCTCTGATAATAAACATTGGATATAACACGTTTTGCATACAAAAACAATGTTGTTTTGGATTTTGTCTGCTGGTACGACAACATATTTGTCATGTATAGTAGACAATGTTTTTGCTACATCGGGGTCTTTGAAAACTGATGTAGCCTTGGCACACATTGACCTATTTAAAACTTTCATTCGTTTCAAAATTTCAGACCTCACGGCCTTTAACCACTCTGACAGAGAATCAATGTCTTCTTCTTCTCGTTTTATCCATTTTTTTGCATAGTTCTCGACGGCATCCATAAGAACTTTAAAGTTATAATTCCAATTCATTGAGCGTGGTTCACGGTACTTGGGACCTTTCGATAATGGTTAAATCTCCCGTAACGACGTGACCAGAAATATCATATTTGAATGGAGAGGTTTTGGAAGAACAGTCAGGCGGTTTAGCCTTGAAGTCCTCAATCTCGAGATTCTGCTATAGCCTTTTATAATTGAAAATTTTGGATTCAATGGGTGAAGTATATAAACATGAAATCATTGGTATGGATTTGTCTTTGAACTATGGGGGAATTTTGTTGGTTACGTTTTTACGATGGAGGACGTTAGCCAAATTAATTGCATCTATACCTTTGTTGACAAACGGTAGTGAAAGAAATGATCGGTTTTCTTCATCTTGACTTTTCACACAAACTGGTTTAAAGAGTCTGTGGAAACCAATTTCCAAAATGATGGCAACAAGTCTGTATAATGATGAGGTGTGGTCGGAAACAGGAGTGTCAAGACTTGTTGTGTAATGGAAGTGAAGTATAGAATAAAGTTTGGTTCTAATGTGATGAAGTCCAAGAGTTTTTTGTATGAAAGGAAGGAGACCATATATGGAGACATCATGTAACTTAGGTGACATATAGTGGCGATTGCCATGACTCATCTCCCATCTTGGATTTTTGTCAAATAAATTCATCACATTTATGCTATCGTTATTTTTGCTTGATAGGTTTCCTATACTTTTGATGTTGTCATTGCATCCGTAAGGTATTACAGTACCTAGTCTGCGTATCCAGTACTCGTCTCTTTCCCTACGATAGTTTTTACTTAGAACGGGACTGTATGTAGGATGATAATTTTTTTCTAACATACGAATTTTCATGGAGAGGATTGAATGATCTTATTGATTAAAGTATTGATAAACTGTCGGGGATTTGGGGGTGTTAATTCCCGAACGATGACCGCACATTCTTTTTTTTAATCGTTCTTGCGTTTCTCCGACATAAATTAAACCACATAAGTTTCATTCTAGTCCATATATTAAGTTTGTTGATTTGCAACTGAAGTTATCGTCACTTCTTGTATGGAATGTTTTGTTTGTAAAGGGACTAGAGAAGTAATGGTCGGCTATAAGAATGTTGCATGTTTTGCATTTTACAATACCACATTTTGATATGGTACAATGTGGTTCGTCATCGTTATAGTCAAATCATACATACAAAGTAACAAAAGCAAATGAGCAACTCGGACTCCACTAAAAGCTGGGAGTATGGATCAGGTGTACCGGTAGGGTAAGCGTCCTTTGCTTTTCTAGAAACACCCGCCGAGTTGCTAATGAAAGGTCAAATCCGCGGTAGACCCTATTCTTCATATACATACATACATACATTAACTAAATATAAAGGAAGCCAAATACGCACAAATGCAAATTCCTAACATAAAGTCGAAATTAAACATTGAATTTACTTACAGCAAAGTGGTACAAAACAAAATTCCCACCAAGGGATTTCATTCACATAGCACCAAGGTCCTCTTGAGGATTCTTGATCTGCAGCCGGTGCTCTACAATAGTTCATTTTTCCATAGGTAGGTTGACTAGTATTACTCCACATTTTACATGTTTTACCAGTGACAGTTGTATTCCTCAAACCATGATAGTGTCCTTTCCAGTCGGTTGGATATGATTCAATACAATCGTGTTGTACTGGAACAAATGAAGCCGTTAACAGTAAAAACCGGTTTAAAAGTTATAGCTTTCCGATTCATATGAAATTCCGTTTTTATACAGATTCAACTTTCATTGAAGTCAGTTCATTGAATGCCCTTGACTCTTTGTCTTACATTCTGATGGATTTTTGCCCCTAAAATATATCCTTTACATCCACGTCACTATTTTCCATATGTTTTTAAAAATAATTGTTCATTTTCTATTCACAACGTATTTAATGTATACATAAGTGCATATAACCTGATCATTGCCAAAGCTTCTGTGTGCTATGCATTCAATTCATAATTCCTATTTGATGCATGACAAAAAATTATAAAAGTTTGATAATAGAGCAAATGATACATCTTAACATAAAAAAGGTTGTTTAAAACCAGATAGATTAGGCATGGATAAAATACTTTTTTTTCTGCATGTAGTTGGTACTTATAATATCATAGTTGTATGGTTAAACTTTTAGTTTTTTAATTTCGTAAACTTTGTTACTTCTACTCTATTTTATTTACCTTCGTTAACTCGCCTGAATATAGCTGTAATGTTGCTGCTCGGGCGTTCAACCCCAACAAACAAACAAACAAACCTTCTTTATCTTTCCTTTCTTTTTTTTAAAGTTTGGGTTTGTGTCTGTACTTATACTTATTCTATGTTGGCTGATTTGTTAGAAGTATGATAATGTCCTTGATTTTTTTACGACAATGTTAATTCTTCATATTCCCCTTTTTAAGTTTAAGGACATACAAATCAGTAGTTTAAAAAAAATGTGTTTATTTTGTCGAAAAAAGGTTTACTTGCAACATTTGTAAAACGATGATATTAGATTTAATGTTACTTTCTACATAAACACGATTTTTAAAATTAAATGCACTGGTTTCCAGTAAATATAATATTTCTATATTGTCTTTCATAACGAATGACAACTTGCAGTACATAGTACATTTGAGAAGATTTGTAGAATGGCGTATGGTAAGGAATCGTTATACAGCGGTCTCAAATTTAATGATAGCGTAAAGAAACCAGTGACATTGTGACCTCAACCTTAATGTACGAGCTCTTAGTACTGTGCATATCTGCAAAGCCTTTTTTATGTGCAAACATCATTATGTCGTGAAGCTAAATAGAACAGTTAATCTAACAAAGTATTGTTGATTAGTTTATTTTGTTTGCGTAAGACAACCACACCAGACTTCCAAAATTGGATATTGCATATTTACCATATTTATTTAACAAAATAGTCACAGGGAGTTTTAGCCAGTCAAATATTCACTCTCGCACTCTCGTGCGACTGTCCCTGTTGTTATTGTTACGATGGCAACAATTTAAATTCTATAGTGTTGAAGATTTTGTCTTATTAATAGATCATGTGCCTGACCTACACTTCCAAAAAGGTGTAACAGTCCAAATCCTATGTACATGATTCCCAGGAAACACGCACATGATCGAGTCCTTCGGAAATATTCTCGTCAATATTGGTATATTTCGGATCCTAACATGCGAAACAAATTACGTACAGTGCACGTCTGCTCGTCGTATTTTGTTGATTGCTTACACCTTTCATGTAAATTTACATTACTTGTTATTATGCAAAAACAAACATATTGAGTATAGATAACTTCTAAATGTCCATATATATGTTTGGATATAAATTGACGTTCATTTTCATTATAAATGGTACGTTGCGAAACCTCTTTTTTTGTCTGGGAGAATGAAAATATTGAAATTTCATAAAATTGATATAAAATTCCTAACTTTAAGATTATAAAGTTTTTTTTTTTTTATCAGACCATTATATACCTTTAAATATGAAAAAAAATAGTATTTTCTTTTGAAAAATGTCCACATACCAAAATTCATCACGTATTGATATAAATAATATATTTTAGGGCAATTAAGCTATTTTAACTAATGCAGCACAATTTTATTTTGTCAAAAAAAAAAAAACAGAAAAAAAATACATGTTTGATATGAACAATGTCGTTTTTATTAGACATGGTACGTTGCCAAACCAATTTTTATTGGTCTTGGAGTTAGAAATATTGAAATTTCATATCATGTTCTCAAAATTAAGATAACAAAGTATTTTTGGCTTGTTCGAGACCATCTTATAGCTCTGAATATGATATGAAAGTAGTTTTTATCTGAACAAAGTCCAAATTTGTTGATTATAGATGTTTTGGGACACATTTTCTTCATTCCAAGAGAAAAAAAAAACATCAAAATTTCAAAAAAAAGTATTGGAAAAACATATTGTATTTTAAAGTAATTTACCCAATTTCTTTTATGTGATACCATTTTATTTGTCTAAGAAAGTAAATGTTGCATTGTATTATACACCTCCTGAAACGTTTAATATTCCAATTTTAGCGTGCTTCGTGTGCGTGTATCGTGTGCGTGTTTCCATGGGATCGTATATCGTGCAGCGGAGGATTCATGTGCCTACTTCCTACCTCGTTCGTCGTGTATTGTGCTACGTTCTTCGTTCAACGGTTCTGTATTCTGATTGGATGATAAAAATAGCTCATATGGTGATAATTCGAACGGAATACCGTTGTAATTTCGTTATGCCAAAATAAATATTTTTTTTACACTGAAAAGACAATACTTTTGTTAGGAATTAATACTTGTAGGAATTAATTGGTTTCAAACATTCGAGCATTATTCGCATATATAATAAAATACTGCAAAAAAAAAATGAATGCTTGGGGAAACGTTTCCCAAAATATAGCTGTTCATGATGTCATATCGATCATTCCCCTAGTGGATAGTTTGTCTTTTGAGAATGAAAAAATGAGTATACTTTATTCCAGTTTTATGAAATTTCAATATTTTCATACTCAAAGACCAATAAAAATGGTTTGCAATGTACAATGTATGATGAAATGGAAATTTTTTATGACATTCTTCATACCGACGATGCAGTATTACACAAATAAGATGGCATTCCATTAGTTAAAGCAGCTAAATTATTTCAAAAGAGAGTGCTTTTTACCAATAATGTCATGAAATTTGGTATATTTATTATCCCTGAAATGTGTTTTCAGTGATTCATATACAACAAATACAGGCATTTTTCACATAAAAAAAATACTTTCTTTTCATATTCAGAGCAATTTAGTAGTAAAAAATAAGCCAAAAATACTCTGTGTACAATTCTTTCGTACATAGTACATTGTGAAAACATTTTCACTGGTCCTAGAGTTTAGAAATATTAAAATTTGGTAAAACCGGGGTAAATATGCTCAAATTAAAGTACTTTTGACAAGTGTGATGCAATCTAATTACCCTGAAAAAAAAATTGTTTTTATGTGAAATATCGATATTTGCTATATGGCTCCTTGGAAAACATTTTCCATTTTTCCATCAACAACTTTCATTGGTCTTGAAATTTTTAAAGTCTTTAAATTGGGGTAATATATACATGATACACTCATATTTTAGATAACAAGGTACTTTTGTCTGGTGCGAGACCATCTAATTGCTCTGAACATGAAACAAAAGTATTTTTTTCGAGCTCATAATAGTCATTTTAAAATCAACTTCAGCTACAGTGAGAGAAGGTTTGTCTGTTCAAAAACCATTAGAATATTCTCCTCCAGAACAATAATTTGAATGTTGCTGCAATACCAAGCCTATTGATAAAAAAAAATAAACTTGATTGTCGAAGGAGGACCATGGATTCTGAAAGATTGTTCTTACCCAAATAGAAATATTAAAAGTAAAGCTCACGACAGAGAAAAAAAAATAGTTGTTTTCTTTTAAATCATACCCAAAGAAATAAAGTTCATGCATAAGTACATTAATTTCAAATGACCCATAAACCTGCACGTCTTATGCTTGCAAAAGTTTAAATAAGATTGCTCTTTAATGTTAAACATGCCAAGAAAGAAAGGATTGATGATTTACAAATTCCAAAAAACTTGATTTTGAATGTGATAAAGTTTAAACAATATCAAAGGTTGTAACTCCAAAAAGTATAAGTAGTGAAACAAGTGTAGCTTTAGTGTTCACATTAGAAAAAGAAAAAAATAATTTAAAAAAGTAAGAATAATCAAACTGGAAAGCACATCAGATATATAACCCCTCTAGTTTCAAAATCAATTTTCGCTTAAAAAAAAAAAAAAAAAAAATCTTGGATTCCTGTTCAGTATAAGTCTATATTTGTATACCACAGGGTCAAAAGCCAAAATTTGTGTGACTCATTTATTCGAGCGTCTTAGTCTTACTGGAAAAGCATTTGTAAAGAAACAAAATACATAAAGGTATCCTCGTGTAGCCCAATATCTCAGCTGTATAGCGGTTTCAAGAAATTTGCACTGGCACTTGGGATTCTGGAGTATAATAAATAAAATATATCCCATACCACTCTCTAATAATTTGACATATTTTCCGATGTCATCCCCCTAGAATATGCATGCTTCAGTACAAAATAAAGTATTTGTTTTTTTTTTCTATTTAGTATCATCCCAATAAATACGTAGAATTCTTCTAATGATTTGTAACGATTTTCGTAGCCAGTAGTCAGAATATATAAAAAGAAAAATGAATATTGGATTTTCGATTTTCCCTTAAAAATTCTACTCTACAAGTTGTTATTCAAATAAAACGTTTCAAATGTAGTATCATTCGATGGATAATTGAATTTGTTACATAAATAAATCTAAGAATGGGAATCGAAAAAAAAATTTAAAAAGTTACCCTTACTTATGGAAATCGGGTCTCAGAATAAAAAAAAATATCATTCACAGCACACCAACACTGTATTATTATTATTTGAGGCGTTATCAATTTTGACAGTGTTGTGCCTAATATATCTGATAAATTCAGGCGATTAGATTTCCTTTTTAGTGTTACAATTACTATAAATCGCAAAAGAACAATTTTCAGAATTTTGAAATTTCTTCTATATCACACTTTATTGTAATTTTGTACAGAATACCGTAGTTTAAACCAGAATTTCAAAGTGTAGTAACTTTCTAAATATTTGAACTTTTCCAAATTTAATTAGGGAAAAATTGCAAACTCTTCCCATGACAAAAATACCTCAAATAAATCCAAATGTTACCTTTTAGCATACAATTGATGTAAACAATGATATGTTGGGTTTAATTATTTTGTTTAAAATATCGGCGCGTATTTGTTGCAGAAACGTAAATAAATCGCAATTTCATTTGTTCAATATAAATGTTCTGTTTACCATGACATTTTAAAACAAAATATCAAAAATAAAAATATGTAGGCTTTTTACCCATGAATCACATTTTGCATGATTCTTAGCTGGAGTGCTACTTAATTTTGTAGGAAATTCTTACGATGACATATTTGTTAATCATAGAGAAAAAAAAACACTTTGGTTTTTACTGATTACATATGAAGATAAATAACTTTAATTTAAACAGGAGTTGTTACATCTCATTTCGCAGTTTTGAGTTACCTAGGAAGAAATTGTATTTGATGAAACGGTAAGAAATTAATGTGTCATTTTCTTTTTAAATCGATAGATTAGCTATTTTTTAATTGAAGAGTTGTAAAATTAACGATACATTTAGTATGAGATAACTTAAAATTTCCCTTTTTAAACGAGAATTGTGCATGTTTGCCACAATAATAGTACATTTTATGCTAAACAATTAAAGGTCATGTATAACCTTAACTTATACAATAAGAACATAATTTTACCATTTTTTTTTTATTTTGAATTTAAACACATTCTTCATTTTCTTCAAAAGCATGTGATAGCTTTATTGGTCCATTGAAGAGAGGGTGTAAACAAAAAAAAAAAAAAAAAGAAATGACATTAATTATATATCATCAAATGGCTTTACCGATTCAAATATTTGTGGTTAAATTATCTTTGCTAAACAAACTCGAAGTATAATATGTTCATACATGTTGACGAAGGCAAATAAATCATATAACAAACGAAGACGCAGTCCAAATTTAAATTTTAAATTGATGCAATTGTCGACACGTTGTATAATTCTTATCAACAAGAAATCACATATTTCGTAATTTACAGTAAGAACGTAACCTCTCTTAATTCTAGTCAAAATGCGTTACTATTATGGTTTAAACAATATAACAGCGACGATTTAAGTACTTCTCTGTCTAAATATCGGCGGAAATGTATACGAGGTGTGGCACATAAGAAAAAAACAGCAGAGATATGATTGCATTAAGCAAGTATTTATGTCTAACATTAAGTTGCCCTCTTAAGATACTGATAGGTCAAATTTAGTTGAAACTTTTAGTAGAGGAACTTTGTCCGCACTTTTTCCATATGTAAGCAGAAAAGTAATTCGTACATCTCAGATGTTTCAGGATCAATTTAGATTGTTTTTCAGTTGTTTCTTTTTAGATGTATTTTTAGCCAAAACTGACCATAATGAGAATTATGATGTGCAAACTAAATGGATATTTTCTCAAAAAATTTTCATTATGCAATGTTTTAATAAAAACCTATAGTATACAGACATGGGTCTTAAGCCAGGTGCCCCTGGTAAAATTTACCGGTGCAAATTGTATCATTATTGTGGATTAAGTAATCTTTTACTTACTTTGTTAATTAATATATCAGTTCATCTATCTCCATTTGATCATTTGTTTTATTTATCGTTTGCAGAAAAAAAAAATAAAAAGAAGTGGTCAATTTGTTCAATTTTCTAGAATAATGCTTCGTGCACCTTCCTTGTCAAGTAAATGCTTATCTATCAAAACAGGCTTCATGTAATATGAAGAAAAAAAAACCGCTGCGGGAAGCTACAATTTTTGTATCTATCAGTAAAAAAAAATGTCGTTGAAATAAAGGGAAACGTATATCATTTAAGCAAGTTTTGTGCCATCAACTATATATTTATCTTCAATTAAGATTTTTCAGCTTCAAAAAAAAAAAAAAAAAAAAAAAAATGTACACATATTCAATGGCCCACCATTTAAATTTTAAGTTACAATTTGTCATCTTCCTTCTCCACTTTTGACATTTATTTTGTTTTACCAGGTCTTGAACGAACGATCAAGTGATACATTCTTATTGCACATTTTGACATTGTGCCCCTTTACTAGCTGACCTGTTCTTTCTCTCTTATGAGGCTGACTTTAAAGCTGATCTGATCAGAAAGAAAGAATATTGTTTAGCTAGATCATTCAATGTTAGTTTCCGCTATATAGATGACTTGTTATCTTTACACAATCCTAATTTCGGGGATTTGATACATCGCATCTACCCAAAAGAACTTGAGATAAAGGATATTACAGACACTGTGAAGTCAGCCTCATATCTTGACCTACATTTAGAAATCGATGGAAAAGGAAAACTATTGACCAAACTTTTCGACAAACGTGATGACTTTTCATTCAGAATTGTCAACTTTCCTTTCATCTGTGGCAACATCACTTCGGCTCCTGCGTATGGACTGTTCATATCACAACTCATACGTTATGCCAGAGCTTGCCGAAACTATGCAGACTTTTTGTATCGCGCTAGAACTCTAACAAATAGGCTTCTGGAACAGGGTTATGTTGCTACAAGATTGAAGTCATCACTACAGAAGTTTTATGGTCGTCATCATGAACTCGTGAATCCTTATGGTGTATCCATCAGCACCATAAAAACTGATTTATTCAACGGGTCATAGTTTGCCTTTCATCGTTTGTCTACCCCGGACGTGACTTTTCATGAGCAACTCGGTGGGTGTTTCTAGAAAAGCAGAGGACACTTACCCTACCGGTGCACCTGGTCCATGCTCCCAGTTTTTAGTGGAATCCGAGTTGCTCATTTACTTTTGTTACTTTGTATGTATGATTTTAATTACTTTATGTTCTTTGTTGTGTATGTCTGTTTTCCATGTCTGGTCTTTGTCCCTGGGTTACATTCTTTTGATTACCGCTATAACCTTGGTTCCCTTGATTACTCTTTGACATATTTTAATTGTAATTGTTCATGTTTGAAAATCGCTACTTCATGAGCTTGTAGATTTGAAATACAAATCAGGAAAAAAAATTCTGGAATTGAAAACGGAGCTTGAAAGAATCTCGTTTTCATGGACTACAATATGACATTTCATGACATTTCACTACAACACACCTGTGTTGTAAACCTGAATATAAATTCAGCATTATATATACTTTGAGTGCTGCACAACTATCCTTGCAATTTTAAACGAGAACTTTTCACTTTTGCTACACTTACATGTACTGATTATTCCATGCTAAATAAATCCATTATTGGCTATGCACAAATAAAGACCTTTTCATATAAAACTAGAAATTGTATAAGAACACAACTATTTTTGTCTCAATTGTCGATTTTAAACTTATACACATTTTACTTTTTCTTCCATATGTTGTGAAAGCTTTAATGACTCATTGAAAAGAGTGTAAACAGGCATATAATATATAGTATTGATTATGTAGCATCGCAATGCTATACTAATTCAACGGTTAACGGATTAACGTTATCTTTGTTAAACAGAGTTGGCTTGTTCTGATACACCAATATAATAGTGGATTGACGAAGGCAAATATAACATATAACAAACAAACAAAACAAAACAAAACAAAACAAAACAAAGCAAAATAATTACAAAAACAACAAATAAAACAAATATATAAAAAAAAATGATGTTTGTATGATGTTGTATAACATGTATAAATCCCAATAATAAGGAAACAAAAATTTCTTAATTTATGATAAGTAGTCGACCTCGTTTAACCCTATTCAAAAAAAAAATATTAACTTGGCTTAAACATGATGGCAGTAACGTTTTAAGTACAAATCGTTATTTTTCCCCGCGATAAAAAAGTAAGGAACAAAACACACTAGTCTAAACAAATTCACCCCGTTCAAAAAGTGTTTAGTATAAACACGTTTTAATTCAGGGTTCAGTTTAGACATGTTTCACTATACATTAACTTATCACCGGTCATCGATTTTCAGATCAATATACACTATCTACAGAGTTGAAAAAAGATATTATTTATGTAGTGTTTTGTAGTGATTGGTTGTAGAAAAAGTAAAATTAAATAATAGATCATGCGTTTGATACATTCACCAACAAATGATGTATAAATTAAATCGCTCCCGGAGAAGCAGATAAACGTTATCTTTGTTAAACAGACATGAAGTATTCTTGTCTATTTATACAAAAGTACGTTGACGATAGCAATAAATCATATAACAAACAAAGAAATAGTCCAAATTTAAATTTCAAATTTATAGTTGCATTATTCTTATCAATAAAAGCACGTAATTTTTCGTTATTTACAGTAAGAACATGACCTTGATAACCCTTTATCAAAATGAGTTACAAACTTGGTTCAAACATTAAGAAAGTGACCTTTTAAATACATCTCTTTCTAAGAATCGGACACATTGTGTAAATGATGTGGCATATGGAAAAAAAAGCGTAGAGATTTTATTGCATTAATCAAGTATTTATAACTGATAACTTCCAGATGTCATTTTAAGATATTGATTGGTCAAATATAATTGAAATATACTATTAGAAAACGACAGGAAACGTTTTCCTTGTATAAGCAGTAAAATAAATCATACGTCAAAGATGTTTCAAGATAAATTTTTATTGCTTTTCATTGGTGTTTTTTTTTTGTTATATGTATCGAAAATTTTTAGGCAAAACATACCACATTGAGAATTAAGATGTACCAACCATAGCCTGATTTTTACTTAAGTACTATCTGAACATTTACGTTTTGTTTGTTCGTGATTCGTAAATAATGATATGTCATTATTCTTATATATCAAAGGAATTGGTTTGTTTATAATGTACCATAAATTTCTTCAATCCAATTTCTAATAATTTCTTAAGAGGTTGTCCTTTTAAAAATCAGACACTACTGGTTGGAAGTCTACATTTTTGTCAAACTATTTTCCTCTATTTCATATCACAGGTGCATCTTTTCTCATAAACACTTTTTTAATAATATCGTGTAATAATAAATTTTCACAGTACAAAGAAATGGATTTTAATCCGTCTTATAAAAATTAAATATTGTGGAAAAAAATATGATGAGTAGTATTGACTAATGAAACGTTTCGAAGTATCAAGCCAGGTGCCCTGATAACATTTTCCTGTACAAATTGTAACATTATTGTGGATTAAGTAAGGGTTTACTTATTTTGTTGGTCAGTATATTAATTCATTTTCTATCATCATTTTTCTAACCATTTTTGACTTTGAACCAATACAGTTCTTCATTTTCTTCAAATATTGTAATAGCTTCAATGACAGGTTGACAGAAAGTAAATAAGAATATAAAGATGATAATATTGTATTGATTACATATCTTCAATTTTTCAATTTAAATAATGGGATAAAAGTTACCTTTGTTAAACAGACACGATGAGTTCTAATCTTTTTAGACAAAGTACGTTGACGTAGACAAATAAATCATATAAAAAACAAGTCTACATTAAAATGTTTACTATTGCGATTCCCGATCCGTTGCATAATTCATGTCAATCAGAGAACACACATTTCGTGATTTACATTGAGAACGTGACCTTGCTTAACCGTAGTCAAAACAAATTAACAACATTGCATTAAATCATGACAGCAACGTTTTTAAGTAATATCTTGAAAATGTAAGTATTCATTTCATAGGTTTTGTTTGCTCGTGACAATGATGTAACGTAATTCTGGTTTATCAAAAAAAAAAAAAAAAAATGTCCATTTATATCATTATTTTTCTCAATCCATTTTCAATATTGTGTTTAATTTACAAGGAAAAAAATGATATTCATTTATGGCATGTCCTTATTAAGTGTCAGAAAAAATAAATCGTCATATTCCCTCATGTTGTGAACGAAAACATCATGTGTTATACAGTGTTTAAACTAAAACTTGAATATTTGAAATAATTTCCAGACTTTTTCATTATATCGATTACAATGTATCGTGAAGTGAATCGAACTGAACCCAGTTGAAAATACAACCATGAACACTTCTTTCGGGAGCGTATAATTTGACGTAATACCTTCGCGTAAAGTTTCGTTTCAAAACAAAATAACTACAAACAATTTACTCTTATCTAAATTTAATTATTTACATTGATGACTGACTTTTTAAAATTAAGGTATTTCTTTTAGTAACATTTGAAAGTGGTTGAAGATGTTGGTTATTGGAGTTCAGAACAAGCATATTTTGTGTTTTTGTGAGACGCTTTAATCTTTTTCACCCTACAGTGATGATATATATGGCTAACAAAACACTTGGAAACAGATATCTGTAAGTGTATTATCCGTTAATTAGTTCACTCCTAATAAGTTCAACAGTTGCATACTGTATCCTAAGCTGACCATGAGCTGCTGTGAGTATTCCTGTATTCAATATAAAAATTACAAAAGTTGCTAGCATTGTTACTTCATCAAGTCAGTTCAAATATGACCCCTTAAATATTTTGTAAGCTAATCAAGGAAGTACAGGCACTCCTGATATTTGTTTTTGTAGATAACACTCAATTCTTCAGTAAATATCGCACTCTAGATAACACTGTTTAAATACGGTATCTGATACATATGGGCTTTCGTTCGGATTGATTTGATACAAAATAGAAATAGTATAAAAATCATTTAAAAACATATAATTAAATAAGGAAATAAATATTCACCAATTAGACCATACACTATGCGATACAATTAAAATGAAATATTCGTGAATACACGGTTATATTCACTTGTGATTGCGGTTGTGTGCTACAATAGTTACACAATTACTTTAACCGGTTAAAGGAAATTATCACTGGTATAATACACTCAACGGAAAGCGTAGATGACACATGTACACAATAGGGGTAGGCAGATTGTATGTTCTATCATATTTTTTTAAAAATGAAATAAGAAAGAACGAGTGTACAATTCTGCATATTTACAAAACGAAATTACATTTTTTGGGGTTTTAAATGTAGTATGTATTTGAAAAGAACATTATATCTTACATCTATGCAAATTTTGCTACACGTACTATACATGAATCAAGTGTCGTAGCAAGCCTAGCGTTACATTTACAACCGTATAACAGGTAAAGATATGTCCCCGAAATAAATTTTGACGTTACCGATAAAAAAGGTAAATATTTCCACTTTAAGAGAGTATGATGGGTTAACGAGTCCCGTTGTCAAGTGATTTTTATACATATTTTGATAGCTATTAAAGATGATAATTATATACTATTTTTAAAGAAAATTCTAGGCACCGTTATTTCACAATACTAAGAAATAATTTAATACCTGCCGTTTTTTAACAATATCCCTACATATCCTATGTTTTCTTTCATCATTGTTCTAGTATATTTCAAATCTATATACTATCTATATCCGATGCAATGTCATTTTATTTTCTGTCATATGATTGCATTCGAGTCGATCTTTCCATATGCAAAATTGCATAAAAAATTCTAGGACACGATATCTACATATCTCCCTCCTTAAGTTGCGATAGCATACTACAGTTTGAGTTTCTTACTCAAAAATAAAAAAAAAATTCATTGAGTATTGTAGTTGTTTATTATATAATTTGCAGTAAAGTCAATAACCCGTGTTCAAGATGTCTCTTTTTTTTCTGCTGAACAAAACATGGTTACCCCCCTTCCCCCTAGCGTATGGTATCGTAGGAACTATTCCATATCCAACTATTTCTTGGCAATATAAATGAATACAGAACGTTTTAAGATAACACAATTATGAAGCGGCTTAGCATTTGGTGTCAATGTGATATGTTTAAGACACTGCATGAGTGTACATATAAAGTTTGAACTCAAGTGAATGTGTAATAAGGAACAAGCGGTATCATCAAAGAGATTTGAAGTTGATGATAATTTGTCAATTAAGAAGAGACAACATTGTTGTGCTTTTGCTGCATACAAAAATAAAATAATTAAGTCAAAATGCAATTTGATAGTGATTTTGACATATCCCCCAACCCCCACACTGACACACATAGATACAATTCAGCATAGTACCAAATGAAATAATATCATTATACATGTATATAAAAGTTACTTAAAGGGGGTACATAATTAGCTTTATTTAGTTTTATATATGTTTGTACATCACTTCATCAATATTTGTTTTAAAAAAGCTGCTGGGGCTAAGTGTTTATACATGTACATGTATGTGAAAGCAATAATTAAATGTTTTTCTCTTATATAATATGGATATGAACATACTTAAAGGTCTGTTTTAAAGTTCATAATTAACACATGTATGTCTAACAGGAAGGATCATGCTTCTTCAAATTTTCCGCGTTGTCAACTTTTGTTCAGATTCAGATTGCAGAAGGAAACTTAAGGTATGATCGTATGAACTGAACACATTTTAAACATGTACTGTAAACAGATTTCCCTGCAAAATATATATGACATTTTCACATTTTATTTTCGAATTATTTATGTATATATAACAATATATAGTGTAAGCACAATAATGAAAAATTATGTTAATCACATTGATCAATGTACCCGTCCTACATCCAGTAATTGGAATGTAGTTTAAACGCAATTGAAACAAAATCTCTTTCCAATGCACTTTCCATTGAACACATATAACTACCTGTATTTCACTAATACATCCAAATTCAATGTATATGTATAACGTACACATGAATAAAGGCAAGTAAATGCTTCCTTCTGTTAACTTTACAAACAGTTCTTGAAATCCAAATTGAATCCTGCATTTAAGTTCCATGGAATATTTATTCACTAATACAAAGTCAAACTTCTTGTCATTCTCAGTTGAAAACTGTTGAAGTTCGGTAATATTCAAAATCAAGATTCCATACTGTCACCAAAGTAATAAAAATATCAGCCATTAGTAAGGTTGTCCTGCTGTCTATGAGTTTGAAGCTTAGAGTTGGGAAATATCTCTGTAAAGACAGTAAATTTTAAATTTGTATATCTGTTATGCACATAAGTTACTGGTCAGTCATTTTAGAAGCCACACGTACGGCAACACGGGTTAAAATGAATTAAATAATCAATTTTATATATTACATTGTACAACAATTTCACATGTCATCGAATATTATTGAAAGGAAAATAATAAACGCATCCCTGGTAAGAGAGTGTTTGTTTAAAAGAAGTATTTTACAAGTTGATTAAAACTATTTAAAGAAGATTATATAAATCTACATTTACTAGTATCAATCTACAAATTTGCGATTTATCATTTCAATACACATTTCGCAGATGGAGATTTGTGAAACTCTGATCATGACAATTGCTCGATGTATGTTAGTAGGTCAATGACGTATGAGCCACGGCCCAGCCAGTTCAGCACATAATCACAACCGTCTTTTACCAAAACAAAGAGAATTTAAGATACAACTTACTTAAACTTGGAGAATTGTTTTACTTGGAACATGTTAATTCAAACTGCTAAATGCACAATAGCTGTAAATTTTATAGACGAAAAAAGTCAGACAAAACAGATAAGATCTAAATACATTTGTATTCCCGAAAGTAACATGTTTAATAACCAGCAGTGAATCAATTTAAAGTTCTCTTTAATGTCTTTATGCACATTTCTTTAAGTGCATTTTAATGTTATATTTTCACATCTTGTATTATAATGAGAAACTTGAGAAGTTTTAAGCACTTATTATTACTTTCTATATCAGAAGTTTGCTAATGCTCTTAAACATAATAAAACAAACAGTGAATACTTACTCCCCTCTTTTTTTTAAAATTTTCCAGTTTAAGGAAATCACAACAACAAAAGGTAACAAAACTATATGCATTCAGTTTTACCTACTCGTTATCTTTACACTTAGATGTTTGAACATTAACGTGTTTGCAATCATAAAATACAGGTTACAGCAAAATTGCCAAACACTAATCCGATCCATAATAATGTCAAGTCAAAAACAAATCTAGCAACATAGATATTACAACACCGAAACAGATTGTACCGCAATAGTACTGACTTGGTACAGGCATTCAAACAAAATGTTGGGTTAAATGTAGGTTTTACATTGCGCCAAACTTCCGTCTTCCATTTCAGCTGTGCTGATTAAAACTGAACTACAAACATACTACGAATTGTTATATTTCTTTTTTATTATAATATGTATTTTATTTAACATTTACGGGAAATATTACATATTTAAATCTTCTACCGGGTTGGAATGGTCGGGGCAATATCCATATACCAGATGTGAGCGTGCTACGATTCCCATCTGGGTACGCCACAGTCTTATAAGACAACAGTGTAACCGATTTGTTGTCAGGTTCGGACAAAAAATCTTATTTAAGCAAGGAATAGAGGAATAGATATCAAACCGAATTGGGCAGAATGTAGATGTATATGTATCAATTAGACTGATATCGAAAAAGTGCAATTATTTTAGGCTCACTCGTTAGAAATGAAGAAATAGGTGTACATAAAATACCTCGGACGATGTTGTTCTTAAATTGTACTGATAAGTAAAAGTTATCACATGGCTTAAGTTTCATGAAGGTGGGTTCAACATCTTGTGTTTTTATTTAACAGTTAGAAAAAAAAATCATTAGTTTTTGTCAATGCAGATGTGTTAAATAACTATGCACGAAAAACTCACCAATACACTTTGGTTGTCATGCATTCCAATGACCATACATCAATTCTCTCGAGTGTATAGTACACTCTTTTGCTGGAGGTTCCTGATGGTGTCCTTTCTTATATTTTAAAGTTACCACTGAACCATACCTGCATCCTGTCAGGTTCGATGGTTCCATTAACATATTAGAGCCGTTTATATCGGCATATGGTACAGCTTAAAATAATAAATTAGCGTTGAAAATGAATATTGCTTGCACAAGATCTAATAACATAAGTATAAATTAAGACTGCTTAATAAACACAGCAACTTTAAATTTTATATAAGAATAGTGGAAGGCAAAGCCAGATATTGGATTTGTTCTTACTGCTCACAAACCTGCGATGAACAGTTCTAGAATTTATTTTAAAGAAATATGTTAGTTATTTCTGACAAAGTCTGATTTGTAATTTTGTAAAGCCCTGCCGTTCTCGTTGAACAGTGCACGTATATCTAGTTCTCCTAACAATTGACATAGAGCTGGCCCAAGCAAAACACGCAAAGAATGACTAAATATATTAAATTTATTGTATTTAAGTATGAATAACAATAATTTAGCGTTGTTGCATTATATTTTCAATCCGATCGTGCTTTAATGATTCACGCTTTAATCCATTTTTTTTTATCAAGATCAACATGAACAAGTTTCTTTGACTCTCTTAAACAAGAATTGTAATAACAATAAGTACTGTCTTAAAAAAGATACCCGACGCAGTGAAGTTGTTTTTTTTCTTAGTTTCTACATTTCGTCTCAAGAATATAACACATGGCATGCAATTTCATTTTTCGATACAGTTTTTGTGGAATGCCACTAAGTTTTCAGTATTTGGTCAACCGGGAAACAGAATTGCGATCAGGGAACTTGCGTTTCCATAGAGGAGCATCCTTAAGGTCAAAGGGTAAAAAGGGAAACTAAACCGACTGCGTCGTAAATAGAAATACAAATACCCCAACAATTCCTATGGTAACCAGCAATGCATCAATTTTATGTTCTCTGTTAAATGATTGTTTTGAAATTTCATCTGCGTGAATTTAATACTTAGTGATTGTAAATGTCTAAAGTCTTGTATCATAAGAAGTTATTGTGTTTTACAGTTTAAGCACGTATTACTTCTCATGTAAAAAGTACAGTAACCAGTGGGGAAGTCGAGCGCGCCGTTCTCGCATTTCTCGGTATATTTTATTTTCCACAGTTTCAGGGGACGCAACTTCGCTTTACCACGATGTCGCCACTACCGCATGTCAGGTAGAAGTTTGTTTACGTAAGGCACGTATGAATATTCCTTGATTTTGTCTGTTTTCAATTGTTGTTTTTAAATTGTTGATATCACTGTGTCTTTGATAGATTATTTATGCAAGTTTCTGTGTTATTTTATCGTTTGCAAACCATCCGCATAAGTTGAAAATGGTAATTTAAATTTGCTTTACGTTTAACCTCCGAGGGAAAGGACAATATGGCGGGTGGACCCCACTAAAATATTGACTCATTTGCATCCTTGTGGTTATACGGACTTATTAATAGAAAAAAATACTTAAAACAACAACCTTTCAAATGGTTACCAAAACTATCCATAGGTGTACTGCAAACACGTATAAATGACCAGCCACTTCGGCCCCTTTTTGAAGAGATTGACGTCATTTTTCTCTTTTTGCCCAGCAGATTTCTGACTCAATTTTGCTACTTATTTTTCTGAATAGTTTTTTTTTATGTTTGATTTGTGCATGATATATACCCATTCTTAATTAGTATGAACCACAGAAATAACTTGCTTTTAATTAGTTGACCTTTGCCTATGGTTACATGTACACATGTACATTTGTAGTGGGAAAAAAAGATGGATGGAATTAAACTTGAACATGTAGAAATAAAAGAATGTTACCTTCTTAAAGTAAATATGTTACAATACATTTTGAATTCCAAAATAAAAACCAGAAAAGCAAACAAACAAAACAAAAAAAAAAACAAAAACAACAAAACAAAACCCAAACAAAAAAAAAAATGGAAAATTGATGTGTTACATGTTGAATGTACAATAAAATGTACATTTATACTTCATGTTTAAAATGCATGTATACATACAAATGTATGTTGTTTTGCCTTTTGATTTCTTTTTTTTTTTAATTTCAATGAAATGTTCATTTTTCTTAGAAAATTATAAATACTCAAAAAAATGAAAAGGGGCCTCATCGGTTGTCGTTCATTTTCAGTCTAAGTGGGGGAGTGGGTGCACGTTGACCATTTTTGATCATTGGCCGCGATTCTAATTTTTACACAATAGCATTTCTGAGCATGCGGTTACGTTATGAAATATGGCTTTAAGTTCCATCGCGGGAAAGTTCACTTGTAAAATCTGCCTAGACCAATGATGTTGTCGAGGAGTAAAAGCGCAGTAAGTACAATATTCAGGTTTTGTTCGACAACAAATTAGGTGTTATTGTGACACGAAGAGTGCGTTATTCAATGTTTTGGGTACTGAGTAACCTCGTTGAGATTTGGCTCTCTGGGCTATTTTTTTTAATTTTTTTATCCTCCACCAGCCAAATCTCAACAGCATAAGGTACAGAGATGCCAGCGGCATCTTACTTCCACTCCCAATCCTATATTTGTGTAGTAGGGCACATCCTATACATTCCTTTAGTTTATTTTCGTAATATATTCATGATGTATCATGTGCACAGTGTAGGAACGGATATTTAATATAGGATTTAGCAGCTATTTTCGGTCCTTCATGCATGGTGACTATTTGAGTCCCAAATGCAGGCGCTGGATTCGAGCGTAGGTCGTACTAGTGACATGGATGCCCTTTCTTTTACTGTTTCAACCTGTTCATACATGCATTAACGACCGAAAATAGCTGTTTAATCCTCATAATTCTATCCCAACATTTTAGATTTATTTTTTAAAATGTGATGAACCGGTAAATGTATTTATAGAACGTAGTTTTTTTATTGTTTGGCAATTGCTTTGCTTGTGCTTATTACCAATATCTTATTGAAAATAGATGTTTGTATTCACAATCATCGAATTCGGTTCGAAATGTTGGGTATAGTATCTTATAGTTAGTACAAAACTTTAGTTCATGTAACCTCAATTGAATTTCCAAACTTACAGTATTCAACTTATATTAAAATGCAACGTATGGAAACTTTATCTTCGCACACAAAAACCTTCGTGTCATTGTTCACACACATAAAATTCAAGAGGCGTAGATACTGTAATATTTTGTCAATTGTCTTAGTATTTCAACATTACATGTAGACCATTGAAAGGATGGAGTATCATCAGTGATCAAATTGTGATTATAGAATACTTCACATGCCTTTCATGGTATAGACAGCTGATAACAATAAAGCACAAAGCTAAAATACACACGTTTAATTAATTTCGCAAACATCATATTCGCATTGAAATGTCATTAACTTTTTTTTTCATAATGTCCTGACTTGAAGAAAAAGACCAAAGCAGTTATACCCAGATTCTTTTTCAGGAGCATATGTTTGCATTGTTTAAAATAATAAATATGTGTGTTTGGAAACTCACATATGTATATTTGACATAGTCTTCAAGGTTCCCGTCATGACTGGTTATTTTTATGTCCAGACAACTTTGTTGCTGTTCGTATATACAGTACCTTTATGGCATATGGGGTATGGGGCAATGGGGAATGGGGAATGGGGCATTTGGGATAGGATATATGAATAGGGCAATTGGGAATGGGGCGAGAGAATAATTCTGATTGGTAAATCAAAAATAATTGCTCTGCCTTTTTCCGCAAGCATCGTACCTATTTCAGTTCTATGACAGCAATTTAAAAAGTTTGCGAAAATATTCGCGCTCAAACGATTTTTAAACATGTCAATTGGATTAAAAAAATATTGTGTCGGAGACACGCGCATGATTTTAATATTAACAAATTAAACACATTTAGCAATAACAAGAAAACTATTAAAAAAATAAAATGTTGATTCCATTTCAATTGGCAGAAATATATCATTTGTCACAATCTCGAAATGGATAATAATATTGACATTTTTATATTTAAAAAAATAACTTTTGGAACATAATTGAAATCAAAATTGTTCGCACCCTTACAATCTGCAGAAATATGTAATTTTTGAGAAATTGGAATGAAATTAATGTATCACAACCACTCAAATGATGCTTATTCCGACAATTTTGACATTATAAACAATATTATACGACAATAAAGGTAATTGCAAGTGAGCACACTCATTGTCTTTGCGAAAATTTCTCGTATTTAAGAATTTTGTTTGACACGTATGTATTACAACCGTCAACATAATACTGATATAGACAATATTAACATTTTTTACAATAATGTTAGACTAATAGGTATATTAAAAGTGTTCGCTCACATACACTTTGCAAAAATATGTCATTTGAAGATTTTTGACTGAGATGTGAGTGTAGCAACCACCAACCAAATACTAATAGTTCCGTATTAAATATTTTAAACAATAATTTTGGACCATTATTGAAATTAAAATTGTTCACACCCTTGCAATCTGCAGAAATATGTCATTTTTGAGAAATTGGACTGAAATAATGTGTCGCAGCCACAAATATGATGCTTATTTTGACAAATTTTACATTTGAAATAATAATATCAGTCCATCATTTATACTGAATTTGCTTGCACCCAAATAATATACATATATATGATATTTAGTGGATGTGGGACAAAATATGTATTCATTTGAAAAAGTGTTTCCCACTTAATAAGAATATCATATCCATTTCTAAGAATCATTTTAGAAATTAAATTCATGCACAATTTTAAAACATTTATTGATTTGCTTTTCGAAATAAGTCGATACAATTGGGGATGGAGCAATAGGGGATGGGTGAATGGGGAATGGGGCATTGGGGCATTGGGTAATGGGGAATGGGGTATGGGGCAATGGGAAATGAGGGATGGGGCAATAGGGTATTGGGGAAGTGTGAAATTTATTACATACAGGGACTGTATTTGTTCCGTCCGTTCGTTTGTTCTTCAATTGAAACAACTCAGGTTTACTATTTCACTTTGGATTTAAACCTATCACGACTTTGATAACTCAAAGAAATTTGAAGCAAAATAGTGATAATAGACACCCACGACTACCGCATAATATTTGTTTTATTTCAGTCTACCCTTGCAACGCTGTAACGCTGCAATCAGGTAAATTGACCAACCTAATGATCTTGTATATCTTTGACTCCAGCAGATAAGACCAACAAAAAATGCTGGAAAACTCCATACTGCTCACAAAGATTGCTTCATTGGTAAATTATTTAATATAAACTGGATAGGATATTACACAAATAAAAGTGTTAGTCATGAATAGAAATATGTAAAAAATAACAATAACCCTATCATTTAGTCAAAACACTTCAAGTCCACCCCTGGGGTCTTGATGAATGGTTCCGGATAACCACACCCAGTTGAAGGCTGCAGTTTGCCCCTAAATTAAATGATACAAGTTAAGCGAAATAAACACCTTTCTGGTTTCCTGAACAAATAAGTAAAATACAATTTGAAAAACTGGCAAGACACCGGTTTAATCGATTAGATATTGGAAAAAAAAGAAAAACACACATGTTCATGGATTCTAGAATTTTTCATGTTTTCAGTATACAATCAGTTGAAATTATTCTTTTTCTTGCTATCACATTGTGTGGTTTCCCATTCACACGAAAGCCTTAAAATCAGTAACTCATGAATAATAATATTTCCAGAATAAACGGCTATAACTCTTATTAAAATTATCGAGCCTGGCTGAAATTTTACTTGTTCTAAAAGTAAAGTTTATTTAGCGTGCCTTAAAATAACAAACAAGAAGAACATTCAACAACATGTAAAGTGCAAAAAATACTAAATTCACATATATTGAAAATAACATAACTCTTATACATCTATGTTATGACCATAATAGCTTAAATTTGAAATTACCTAAATATATATATATTATTTGTCTTGAAATATGAACAAATCTGCTGACAGACAATATCCTATATGACTGTTGAGCAACTACAACATGTGCCCAGACAGTTGATTAAATTTCTAGAGGTTATTTATCAAGTAAGCGCTACCACATATTATGAAAAAGGATGAAAACGGTTGAAATGTACAAAATGCAATAACTCAACCATGGAGGATAAAGTTATTTTACAAGGCCACATATATGTCCACAATGAATGCCAAGACCAAGGGACAGGAAACATTTACCAGTTATCGATTGAAGTATTTTATAGTGCTGACTTAAAAATACCCGTTTCTGCTTTGCGATCCTGTATTCCGATACGTGTTAAGGTTGTAAGCCCAAAATGACACAAAGCCATCCTTGTATTGTAAGATATACTTTTTTATCTTTATAATGGTCAATCAATTGACACTGAACTATCATGTATATTAAGTTATTCATGTTACAATGAAGAATCTAAGGTTAAAGTGACAACCACTTACCAAAGTACGTCTGCCGCTTTTTTTTTTTTTTATTTATTTATTTATTTATTTTTTTTTTTTTTTTTTGGGGGGGGGGGGGGTGTGGTGCATAGACATTGCATGTACAATTTAAAGAAGATAACACAATTTACACATAGATGTTGTAGTGATAGTTTTTGTGGTATTCCGAAGGACATTTAGTGTAAAAGATTAAATTATTTCTCATATATAACCATTTTTTTATGTAGAAGGATATGTAACTCTGATTTGGCTGGAAATAATTTTCGTTTCTTTGGTTGGTTACACTGTTTGGTATTCCGTAGATTTTGATAGATTTTGAAACTGAAAGTGAAACGGGAAGTATTATTTAAAACTGAATATAGTCTAAATCAATTATGCTGAAAATGGCTTTTTATTCTTGTCAAACCTACTGTCTAAAATGTTATTTGAATGTATTATTAAATTTTCATTTTTCTATTTGTTAAGGTGTGTGTATTCTGTATTTATCTCAAAAGTTAAATAAAAAATCGACTTATTTTTATAGTTAGATTTTTATTGTTGTATTCTTTTCCATTTCTGTACCGGCTTAGGGGATTGTACGCTCACAAACATGTTTAACCCCGCAACAAACTTAATGTGTATTACAAGTATTTTACACTTGACAAGCAAGTATTTCTAGGAAAGGAGGCCTTTTTGATTTAAGTTTGAACTCTAAAAAAAACCAAATATTTTGGCCTCATTAGAAATAAAAACTTTCAAAGCAGTTTTGACAACACCGTGTTAAATACATACACGCTTACATACATGTACACCTATACATACATACACACATACATACATACACACATACTTCAAAAAATAAAGGGATTATATACCTAAATACGTTTACACATATATAGTTATATCAAATATTGTTACTTTATTATCATTTTTCATTATAAAGTTGAGGGGAAAAATATTTAACAAATAATAAAAAAATTAGTATGTAATATACTCACTGCAAAGAGGTATAAAACAAAATTCCCATCGTGGGGTAGCATTAACATAGCACCAAGGTCCTTTTGACGATTCTTCATTTTGCCATGGAGCACGGCAATAGTTCATTGTTCCATAGCTAGAACGATCTCTGACATCACGCCACATCATGCATGTTTTACCAATTACTGTTGTACGCTTTGTCCCATTGTACTTCCCTGTCCAGTTAGTTGGATAAGAATCAATGCAGTCTTGGTTTTTTAACACAGATAAAGCAGTGAACAGTGAACAAATGCAGAATATGAATTGCTTTTCGGACTTTTTTTTTTTTATCGTTTTCGTTTTGTTGTCTCAAATTTGGCATGAACGATATATTTAGAAACCGTTGTGTGCCAAAGTAAGTAAACAAACCAATAAAACGTCCTGGCATATTAATTCTATGATTAAACCACATGGATAACGGCGATCTTAACAGCGTACAACAGGACTTCTTTACTTTAAAGCTTGATTATTGAAATGGTACTGATTTGGATCAGAGGTTTTGGTTAGTTTTGGTATAAAGTGTTGTATGATCTGAATACATTAAAGGTGTTAAAACAACACAGTTTATATCGTAAATATATTTATCGATTTTCCTCTATGTTCGTCTTCCTTTTATTGCTTTTCGAGTTTAAAATGCAAATGTAAATGTATTCATATGTTATGCCAGAGCTTGCCGAAACTACGCAGACTGTTTGTATCGCGCTAGAACTCTAACAAATAGGCTTTTGGAACAGTGTTATGTTGCTAATTGCGATGATACAAACAGCCTAAGAATTTACAACAAGCAATGGCATAACGTATGAGTTGTGTTATAAAAAAAACTCCATACGCGGGTACTGAAGGGATGTTACCACAAATGAAAGGAAAGTTGACGATACGGAATGAAAATTCATCGCGTTTGTCGTAAACTTTAGTCATTATTTTTCTTTTTCCATCGATCACTAGATGTAGGTCATTATATGAGGCTGACCTCAAAGTGTCTGTAGCATACTTTATCCGAAAATCATTGGGGTAGATACGATGTATCAAATCACTGAAACTTGGATAACTTAATGATAGTACGTCTTCTGTATAGAGGGCAATGAAAATATAGCTTAACTATGATCTTTCTTTCGGATAAGATTGCTATAAAGTCAGCCTAAAAAAAAGTGAAGAAATAGGTCAGCAAGTAGAGGAGCATATTTTTTCCCATTGAAATGCCGACTGTTTTTTGAAAAACGCGTCCAACAAACTGAACAAATATGTTGTCAATACAAAATTCAAGCATTTCTAAAATATCTTCAATATATCATTAAGCTAATTAATCAAAAAGATTGTTCTAATATAAATATTGGCTTCTTTATCATTTCAAATTTCATTTTATTTATTAATTTTTTTTTAGAAAAAATAAAATCCATTTTCACTAATGTTTAAATATTGGAATAAAAGAAATATTTCGTCGTGCCGGTAGGTATGGAACAAAACAGTTAACAGTTAAACCTCTCTAAACCAAACCTTGAATAATTCGAATTAAAACCGTTTAGTTGTATGTTCCTTCTCATCAAAATTAAATACATTTTGGAACCTTGATAAAGAGAAAACTTGTAGAAATCGATTGTATTTTAAAGGCCGAAAGCAGTTCGGTCCAAACAAGTTTCACTAAACATTTTTTTTAATCAATTATCAGGTTGAGATTTTTGTAAATTTTTGCAAAATTGGTTCAAAAGTTAAATGTCGACTGTCTACGTAGTTAAAATATATTATATTGTAGTAATTGGTAGCAGATAATGTAAATTGCAAATTCCTGCGTTCAATATGAATGTTGAAAGAAGGCTTGATACAATAGTGCATTTAACAACATATTGTGTATAACTTACTAATGATGGTATATTCTATATAGCCGTCGTTTCTAACTATGGCATGCGAAAAAACTATCCTTGCAAAACAAAAATTAAAATCTACTAATGTTTAAGAATACATTTTGACAACAATATTCCCACACTATTCGCACTTTATGCTGAACAGTTATTACACACATGAAAAACAATGAATGAATGACCCCACTTTTTATAATCAATTTATTTACGGTAGCATTGAAAATGCATGAACATGTTTATGGTTTATATGAGTATAAAGTTGCAATATTTTGTATTGTTTGAGACACTTTTATGTTTTATCACTTCACAACGACATCAGTAGAAACGTCATCAAGCACACTATTGTAATAATCATATATGTGGGAATTTTATGTGTTGAATAGTTCTGTCGTAGTAGTAACAGAAGTTTTATATAGAAAAAAATAGTTAAATCCTACCTTGAGCTACTATGAATACTCCAGCATGCAATACAAAAAAAGTACGAAGAAATACGTTTGCATTTTTCTTTAGGCAATCGGTTCGAACAAGACTCTATATACACATTACAGTTAAACACGGAAGTAAAGGCTTTTCAGATATTTTTCTTTGTAGATAACACCGAAATTCTTCCAAAAATATATGGTGTGAGATAAAAATGTTACAATAATGTTACTTTTCTTTGTATACAGTAAAACCTCGTTGAATCGAAATTAGAGAGACCAGGTAAAAAGAGTTCGAGTCATCCGAAGTAGAGTTTAACCCAGAAATATATTGGTATGTGATTGGTTTTCCATTGTAAATGATTTGCTTTGCTGTACTCCACTTGACTTGAACTTCACTTTATCAGGGTACTCCGTGTTGGTTTACATATTGTATCGGAATACGATGCTTGTGGGCATGTTTTTTTTTACAAACGGTCGCAATTCAATCAGAACGAATTGTGCACTTGCTGACATATTCCTTCACTCATATCAAATTGATTTTATAGCTGATTTGCTCCAAGAGACGGAATTATGTAATCTCAGTTTCCGCCTTAGACATGGTGTATTATCATTTGATAAATCCTAGTAACGGGGATTTTTGACATCGCATATACCCCAAATACCTGCGTATTAAGTTGTCTTATTACAACTCAAACGGTATGACAGAGCTTTGTTACTATGCACACTGTTTGTATCACGCAAAACTACTTACAATTAGGCTTCTGGAACAGGGTTACGTTACTACCAGATTAAGGTAATCACTACAGAAGTTTTATAATCGTCATCAAATATACTTATAGATCGTAACGCAGTACCCATTTGACCTATAAAAACTTATTTGTTCAACGTGTCATAATGTTTCTTTCCTCTTTCGTCTACCTTGGACTTGACTTTTTACGAGCAACCGGGCGGGTGTTTCTAAAAAAGCAGAGGACACATATCCTATCGGCGGACCTGGTCCATGCTCCAGGATTTTAGAAACCGATGTGCTCATTTACTTTTGTTACTGTGTATGTATAATTTTATTTTTTTTTTATTTTCTTTGTTGCGTGTGTCTATTTGCGATGATTGTTTTTTGTCCATGAATTAAATTCTTTTTTATTTCCGCCAGTATATTGGTTCACTTGATTACTTATTTACAAAGAATAATCTCAAACAAGAAATAAATGAAAAAAAAAAAACCACATTTTTATATATACGGCTGCATATGCTGCAAAACGTTTCATCATTTTACGGACAATATTATACCTGAATATTTCACTAAGATCATATAACATTTTTATTTAATGGTCAAATACTTAGATATTTTCATTATAATACTATTGAACACCTTTCAAATCATCTTTGAAATAAGTTTAACATAGTCAATTTTACAATATCTATTTTCTAAAATTAAAGGGGGGTATTACATGTAGAATGCATACCGTATCTACGACATTTTTGACATTCATTTAAGTCAACATGTAAGCAACACTATGATTTTTTTTTATAAATACCT
Organism: Perna viridis; assembly: GCA_037379345.1. Lineage (NCBI taxonomy): Eukaryota > Metazoa > Mollusca > Bivalvia > Mytilida > Mytilidae > Perna > Perna viridis. The sequence goes on from CM074520.1 coordinate 27,787,966, forward strand.
TTTGGTATTTTATAGGAAACTATCAATACACAGATTAGTGAGCAGAGATAATCGGCGCTTGGGTAAGGTCTACGCTTATAAGTACTCTCATATGTATTTATTCTTAGATAATATTGAAAGATCAAGTTATAGGGTTGAGTGCAAACAATCATTCTCAGATAATCATTTAACATTTAAACATCGCCAATGAAATATACACTGTCAGACTTACTTTTAAGAAAGGCAGATAAATTTGGCACGTGATTGATGTGATTTCATTAGCGCTCCTTAATTTTAGTTTAGAAAATTTAAATTACAAATAAAAGTTCTCACCAATCGTTATACAAAATTCTGAGAACGTTAATTTCGCTAATGATAGCTTTAAAGTAAAAGCAATCAGATGTCAGGATTCCGGTCAGATGATACGAACTCCAATGACATTAAGGTATCGTTTATGCGAGTTAAATTTGACTAATCACAAATTAAATTTTACGCATAGATAAACGTAAACAAAGATCAGGTGTCCAGTCTAGAGGAGAATTAGGAACCGAGAAAATATAGTAAACGTTTCTAATCAGAACACAGTCCGAGAAAAAATGTACATTGCGATCAATGGTATAAGGCAGTCCTCAGCTTACGGGGATTTAGACCAAGAAAACGCAGAATCCAATATCTGTGTCTTAATCGATAACATTCGTCATCGTCTCCGAAATCAACTTCCACATTGCCATCCAATGATTTACTACACCAAGAGACGTAAATCATCTACCTAGACCAACGCTAGCAAAAAAAGCCACGATTAGATAATTATTTATATCATAAATTTCTAACCAATTAATGGTCTTCAATCCTTGTATTTCGACATACATTTTGTTGATTTAGTGAAAGTTAAAGGAAAGTGATTGAACTCTGTTCAACAACCATCTCTCTCGTAAAAATCAAAAGGTAGTCTTCTTCCTTTTCTGCTGTAGGTGGAGTTCTACAGGGATTTGTATTGTGACCTCAACTATGTTAGAACTGTCAAATTTCTATCATATTTTTTTGGTCGTTCCCTCTGTGGGACTCGAATAACTCGTACCTCTGTGACATCTATGACAACACCGTCTGCGCCCTAAACCACTCGGTGATCTAGGCTAAATAAAAATATATCGGATTATATATATACTATCTTCTTTACGTAAACTGTTGGCAGATGACACGTGTTTGGGCTACTCAAATTTCAGTCTTCAAGCATAAAAAATGTAATTAATTATGATTTTAGGGACTTGAATGATCGGTCCTCCAAATGGCTGTGTCATTCAACCCAGAGAAAAAGGATATCATGCTCTTTTCAAAAAATGAACTACAGGTGTCATTTACTGTCTCTTTTAATGGGGTGCAAATACAACATACAGATTCTGATAAGCATCTTGGAGTAAAATTCAAGATAATGGTAAAATGATCATCCATATTGTAAACTTGCTCTAAGTGCATCAAAACACTTGTGTGTACTACACAATTTCAAATTGAATTTTGGTTAAGTAAAAAACTCGACAAATTATATCTTGTATTTTAAGCCCAATCTTAAAATATGCCGATGAGATCTGGAATAATTGCGGTGTCATCTACACTTACACATTTGGGGAAAGTAACAGATCTTCCAATATTTACGAAATGTAGTTATTTATACGAAAAAAAAAACAGGTTGGGAAAAACATGTCTGAAAAGCGAAATAAGAGACAATTACACATATTTTTATGGAATACAAAATGGCAGTGCTCCAAGCTATCTCTGCGAACTTGCCCCGTCTTGTTTCGAGTACAGCTGTATATCCGCTACGTAAGGATCTGACCTTATATTACCCTTGTGTAGATTATCAACAATTATTAATTAACGAAATTACTACAATATGTATAAAAATGTCCATCCTATATGAACCGAAAATGTCGTTAACTGGTCAATACAAACCGGAAATTCCTACAGCCGATCATTATAAAATCAAAGCCATGCATTACGAATTTCAAAACAGGGCATCAATACTGGACCATTATGATCTAAATCAAAATGGCGAATTTTGTTTTTAAATAAGTGACAACTTATATGAAGAGTGACTTTATATTTCAATTAATTAGATTAGTATATTTAAAGTTGATGAAGATGGTATTGGGACTTAGTATATTAAACTATTTTGTATATTTAATCTTGAGCTTCAAATTTAAGATTGGGATGGGGGATTATTGGAAAAGGCAACACAAATGAAATCTTGAAGCGGGAGCACATACATTTCTTTACAGAAATACTAAAGGCAAAAGGTGACTTTCGTGTTTTACTGACTTTCAAAGACGTAATGTGCACTTAAATCACATTGTTTTGCACAAATCAAGCTGTTAAAATTAAACTTTAAAGTACATTTCTTTCCTCTTTGTACTCACCAACCTTGTGCGCTCTGTCAAAAGAGTTCCCACGACATCTGAAAATAGCTTGATTGCAGATCAAAATGCATATAAAAAACAAGGTTTTTATGTAAAAAAAATGGCCAATTTTGTTTTATTTGTTTTTTGTTTAAATTTCACGAGTCACATACTAGGACAGTATAAATAAACCTAAGAAAGATGACGGAAACAACCCAAACGTTCCGTAAATTATGGATATCTGAAAGGTTGTGGTTCTTCAGATGTCGGGTATCGGACGACTGGTCACGTGATGAATTATCTCATGAATTATCATATTGGTGGTCGCAATTTCCCCATATCAATTATTGGGTATGTTGATCATAGTGACCTGATGATTTTTAAAATTGAAAATTGGGTCATTAAAATGTTTTTTTTTCTATCAATTGCGCGTGCCTTCAATGATCGCGCTGTAAAAAAAAACGTAGACCCTTCATTATTAAAAGACCATGACAAGGCTGAGGTTTTTTTTATAGCAACGTGTTAGCTTTTAGAATACGTAACACATTATTTTGTTTCTGTTGTAGTTTACAGGAATGCAAATCAATAATTACAACAATGTACAAAGTATCAAATAATGTATTTGTTAACCGTCACTTATCACTGATATCATCAAGTGAGAGATGATAAGAACACTGTAATTTACGATTTAAGGTCTAATCTACGTTTAATATCAGACAATGGTTTTTTAATGCCAGGGATTAAAAATATGTTATTTATACAATGTTTTACAGTTGTGTTGGTTAGTTGTCATATTAAAAAATGTTTTGATTCTGACAGATTATAAATGGATGACGTTCCTAATGTCTTCACATTATATTTTGTAGTTTTTAACCTGTTTATCATTATTTCATCTTGAACTTGACGCACCTTCCCGACAAATTAGTTCATTATTTGTTTTTCACTTGTTATCATTCATATTGTATGTACTGTTTTGACCGCTGATATTTAATTGCTGCCCACTGGTGTTGACATATTTTAGTAATTATTGAACTGCAAAGAGAGCAAGCGGTGTAGCCGGCTATAAAACCGGCTTAAACCACCTTAATTTGGAATGTCTGTACTAATTACGGACCAATGCAGTTACTATCCGGTTTTTACCCTTATATTGTAATTTGTGGTTACATTTCGCTTTTGTCTGATCCTTTTCAGAACTGCCAAAAATTTATCAATAGGGTAATTGTGTTATTACCCTTTATTAGAAGATGTAACATCTTAATCACGAAATTTGTGCTTAAACTGTTGTTACTGATAAAGTTTTTTGAAAAGGAAATATATTACATATTTAAAAAAGCACAATAAATATAACTTCATTGCGTGCTTTGACAGTGGTTAAGTACACAGTCGTTGAAAAACCTTTAATAAACATATTACAAACGTCATTGACATATGACAGACTTATTTTCTAAGTCAGCAATAAGTTACCGATGTCACACTACACCGGATCTTGCTCAATATAAGTGCCATTTCATGTCAAATATGGACTGTGTTTTAAACAATATAAAGAAATAGTCCTATCAGTCGTTACTTTTCATGTGATAAATAATCCGACAAAGATAACCAGCCCGTGGTAAAAAGATAAAATTAGGTTTTCGTGTATAATTTCGGACATGAAACCATTTTTTTAATTGTAAAAGATCTGGTATAAGCTGTGTTTTTTAAACGATATAAATAAATACGAAAGTAATCATATTAGTCATTACTTCATCACGTATAAAAGACTGACATGTTCTTGGTTAAATGATAAAATGGAGTTTCTTTCTTATATACCAATTTAATTTGGTTCAATTGCGCACCTATATAATATATAAAAAAATAAACATTAAAAAAGCATTATTCACCGATTCTCCGTGCTATTTACCTAAGAGGTTTGACTAGTATGATGAAGACTAGTGCGACTTTTGAACATTACAATATATAATATTATACATGAATACATTTTAAAAATAAATCTTGGAACGTAAATTCAATATAACATGGCTTTTGGACAACTATTTTTTTCTAATTCAGTATGAGTCTTCCGCTGTTACCAAAATGATTTCGGCAAAGAATAAAAATAAGTAAGCAGAGCCAGTCAACTCTTAGTTTAATTTTTAAATAGTGGTAATTGAATAGACACAAACTGTATTTCAGATTCGTACAAAATGGAATGTGTTATTTTTTTCATTCGTGGAACCTGTGATATTTGGTTGTGCCCTTGGGCAATGTCGTAACTGTGGAGAATAGTGTTCTAACATAATTAAAAAAATAATTATATGACTTTGCTAGACGGTTGGAAAAAATGCTTATTAATATTGTTGAAAAAACTGCATTTGTTGTTTATTACTATGCGTGCTTTTTAAACATAGCTTGGGTCATGATAAATTTAAAGAAATGCAAACAAATTTTTGTATAGTTAAAACAATAAAGCACAACAAGCATATACTTTTGTTTATACCCTACTCTTACTTTCAAAATAATATCTTAAAATTCAAATCGGTAATACATACCGACGGTCAATAACTGGACAATGAATATACATAATCTTTCAGGTGCACTTCCTGAACGTGATAGCAGAGGAAAATAAATCAATAGTGATATAAGCTAATAATAAACAATGATAAAAGCAAGTTGAATTGGTTGATATGTGAATATGTCATACACATAAAATTATATAATTCCCGTTAAATGTACACGTTTGATATTTCATTATTTGTTATTGGGAACTGCTAGCTAAAGTTGGCATAGGTCTCGAACTGTTTCAGGTATTCAATGACAGCTTCATACAGGAAACGGTATTGCTCCTACAAAAAAAATATAATTAAGATATGTTTGTCTCCTTGATGCATAAGCATGCGGTTAATATTATGTATTATTGTCTGTCTTCATCGGTATACTCATTTTTTTTTTGGGAACACGAATAAGTGTAAAATAGACCTAAAGTTATGAACTCTATAGTTAATTTATTGGCAACAAAATGAGTCGTATAAAAACTAAAATACCTTAAAATTGTCATGAAGTTGACTTGGGGTTATGTTGTGGGAATGACTGTGAACAGGAAATTACTTTAGCCTATATTCTATAATGTTTTTGAAGTAATGATATACGGTGTTCTGTACTTCTGTACTGGTTGAGTCCGGATTGCTCATTTACTTTGGTTACTTTGTATGTATGGTTTTAGTTACTTCATGTTCCTTGTTATGTTTGTCAGTTTTCCATGTCTGGTCTTTGTCCCTGAATAACATTATTTTGGTTACCGCTATAGCCTTGGTTCCCTTGCCTATTCTTTCAAATATTCAATAGTGATTCCAGTATGTCCATATATGTGTTTTACTTGATTGCATTATAATGGTGTTATCTAGTCTCCTTTTTTTTTACTTTTTAATGATTAATATGATTTGTTGGTTTGTATTTGTTTTAATAGATGTGTTTGTTCTCATTGCCCTTACTTTCCTTTGCATGATCTGAAGTTTTCTGAAGATTGTCACATGTATATGTTTATATAAATTGTCTATGCACTTACATAGTTAGATATAATTTGAGGTCTTCTATTTCTCATCTGTTTGATGGTGTGTTGTATGTCAACATCCTGTTCTATCCTCATTTTCTCTATAACAGCTGACATTACACAATACAGACCACTCTTGTCACATCCATTTCTGAAATATTTAGAAAGACTGTTATTACAAACTACTAAGAGCTCTACTGACAAAAGACTAGTTCGATAAAAGCGATATAAAATGTGAATAATCATTATTGCTTTTAATTGTTTGAAAAAAAAGTTATTTCAATCAGATCAATATACGAATTTCGCTGCCAATGACATCCCGTAAAGAATTTACAAACGAAGCTGTACGTTGTATACCTGTTCTTGCTCAATTGAAATGAGTGTTTCGAACCTACAACTACTTAATGATACTTAATGGAGAAGACAGCCGCGCGGGTATCCCAAAGATTTCCAACAATTTGCATCACAAATATGACAGTTCTAACATCGTTGGGAATTTTGCAGACCCTTCTATAAGTTTACGTTACCTTCCCTGTATCAATTTGATCCGATGGAGCAGTGTAGCGAATAGAGTCGTCACATTCTTAGACGTTTGTACAATATTGATTTGTTGTGACATGCATCATTAATTTGATCCTCTATCCTACATAGTAACACATAGATTAACTGTCACGTACTATCATACATCGTGTACTAAGTTAGAGCCCTAGATTAATTCTACGAGAAGGAATGACGCGGCCAGCGAAAGCTATCTTTTTTTATAGCCTAGCTGGCCGAGTGGTCTAGGGCGCTAGACTTTGTGCAGGCGGTGTTGCCATAGATGTCACAGCGGTACGAGTTCCAGTCCCGCAGAGGGAACGACCAAAAATTTGACAGTTCTAACATCGTTGGGAATTTGGCAGACATTGTTATACGTTTACATATCTTCCCTGTATCAATTTGATCAGATATAGCAGTGTAGCGAATATAGTTGTCACATTCTAAGATGTTTGTATATGTATATACGTGTGTGTGTGTGTGTGTGTGAATTAAAATTAACACCTTTTATTTTAAAATGTTCATGTACTTACCTTTTAAAGAAAATTAAACATGTTTAATATAAAATCTTAATAGTTGTGTTCTACGATAAATGTTCAGTTTTAAATATGCACTGGATTCTTGTTTACTTACAGACAATGGACAAGAAGAGGGCCTACTCCACTTTGCCTTCGATGTGCCTCGTCTATGTCACTGATGAAGGAAAACAAAACTTCGATGTTATCTGGTATGGTTTTCTCGTCATTCCAGAACATTTGCTGGAAAAGGGTCACTGTTTTCTGTTCCTAGAAAACGTGTCAACTTTTTAAGGATGCATTTTTATTGTTCAGTTATATTTAAAGCAAAGCAAATTATTCAACTATGTACATATGTGTCAATGGTTGGTGTATCTTATTCTGTCATGCATACATTGATTTATTTACATATATTTAATTACACTGGGAAGTATTCTGTAGATCCAATTAGAAACAATTAGCAATATCAAAAGTGCTTTCAGAGCAACATACAATTTCGTGTGTCTGTTAACACATATTTAAAAAATATATCGTTCATTTAAATGTTAATGTATTCGGTGCATCAAAATGGCTTACTCGAGTGTTAGAAAAATGAGACGTATTAAAGCGTAAGCTTCAACCATAAGTGAATTGTAAGAAGACATCATGTCAAAAACAAGAGAAAGATGTTGTTACCAAGCGCCAAAATTAAGAAGTGTTTCAGTCACGTAATCAACGAATTTGTCCATGCCTTTGAATGTTTGTTCACGATACAAACGGAATTGTTCTCGTCAGTTTATATATAAGATGGCAGGTTATTTTTAAAAGTATGAATTATATACGACAAATGTTTTAGTTAATGATTTTAATAGATGCTTAGTTGTGCAATGAAATATATACGACAAATGTTTTAGTAAATGATTTTAATAGATGCTTAGTAGTGCACTACTTACTTTTGCCAAAAGTGAATATTCAACGACCATTGAAAATTACCAAAATGTACGTTTGGAATTTTAGAACTTACATGATTAGAAGTTAATGAAAGTTCCATCATTACATAATGTTTCTTTCTGACTAACTTCTGATGCTTGATTTCAAACGGTCCTAAATTTAAATTTCCATCGTCTTGCTTAGGCCAGTACACATCCTGTAAATTTAAACACAATAATGTAATCTTCGATAGAATGACATCATTATTACCTATTTTATGAAAGACTGACGGTTTCGTATTCATGTTATTTTTTAACTTCTATTCGTGAAACATTCAATAGTTAAACCTGTTTAAACCGAACACTGAACAATTCAAAAACCTATGCAAAGCATACACCTTTCAGAAATCTTATTAACTTCAGCTTTTGAAAATACATTTTGCATCTCAATAAATCAAACACTTGTCTCATCCGAAGTAAAATATATAATGGGTTTTGTTTACACAGTTTGTAATGTATGTGATGCTTAATGTTTTACATTTTTGTGCACGATATATTTACAAGAAGATAGTATTTTACTGCATGCACTGAAGCTCTTTCTTTTAAACACGAAGCGTTAAGATTAAACTATTTATTATCCGAGCTTAAGTGATAATATGCATAGATTTGTCTTTATAATTATAACTGGAACTACATAGTAGATACTTAAGCAGATAGCCGTTACCACTTATAAGACGTTGTTTCTTTACATAAATATTGGCAAAACCTGTCGAAACCTCAGCAATGATATTGTTCGCATACGTACAAAGAAACGGGATTAAATGCTAAGAAAATTTAATAACGATTCATTGGTATTTACCTTTTGTTCATATTCAGTGTTAAGCATGACGACAACTGATATTCCATAGTCATAAACCAGCCTCCAGAAATCTACCACTGTGTTTTCCATCGGCATTTGGGTCACAACAAACGCGCGGCTGCATTTATATCCCTGTAATGTTTCATGAAAACACATTGCTTAAGAATTATATTATCGTGGAAAACTCAACAGTTCAACAATCAAAATCCATATGGAATATGTTCATACTCGCCGATTAGCATTTTGTTTTCCAGTTAAGAGTTGAAATTTCGGCTTAATCTTAGTATTGTCGTCTGTGATGTGTTATTGCAATGCCTATGCAACATTGAAGAATAGAAGTAATTATCTACATAATACGTATTTTAATTACATCATATTTATTATACTTTATGAAACCCTGGATCTGGCTTAATATTTGTCCATGTGCATATCTAGTTGTCATGAGGCAATCGTGTGAGTGTTGGTGACAAATAATTGTATTTTTCAGTTAAGTTTGTATCACGTGTTATGATTGACTAAATGTATTAAAATGTATTAGAGTTATTGTTTAAGTGAAGCGGAAGTTAAATATGTATATGCAGAGAAATTCATTACTCTTTATTTTCTGGAATACCATTAGAAATAAAAATCTACCATTCGTAACTAAATAAATTCTTCAAGATAAATCCGATCTATACAGGTTGATTGTTATAAGATTTAAACAAAATTTTAATCGACTGAAATTTTTCAACATATTTATTCAGATTGAATTATTGCCTGTTCTGTTGAGTCTGTTTAAAAACAATAGATTAGAAACCCACCATAATGCTGAGCAATTTTCAATGTTATCAAACATTTTGTAAATTCGTTTAATGAGAAACTACGCAAAATAATATATATATCGTGTACTAAGTTACAGCCCTAGATTAATCGTACGAGGAGGAATGACCCGGCCAGTGAAAGCTATATTTTATATAGCCTAGCTGGCCGAGTGGTCTAGGGCTCTGGACTTAGTGCAGGCGGTGTTGCCATAGATGTCACAGCGGTACGATTTCGAGTCCCGCGACGGGAACGACCAAGAAATTTGCTTCGCAAATTTGACAGTTCTAACATCGTTGGGAATTGTTCAGACCCTTCTATAATTCAACGTTATCTTCCCTGTATTAATTTGATCCGATGGAGCAGTGTAGCGAATAGAGTCGTCACATTCTGAGACGTTACATATATTTTAACTATAGTTTAAGTGTGGAATATGAACCTATGTAATGTAATATAGATACTGTGGTGTGATAAAAGTCATGATATATAGGATACACAATATAGGGTTTACATCACTTGTAATGTATATACTAAAGACGTAAATTTTATTATCAGTATGCCATATGAAAGTACCCCTTACCGGCAAGAAAACAGCGTTGATGTAATCATTGTGGCCTTCAACAGTTGATATCAAACGTGGCATTTCTGATTCCACTACAAAGGAAATCATATCATAGTAGTTCAAAATAAACTTTATTTTTCATTTACTGAAAAAAAAAATATTTGTTTCTTATTGGTACTAACTTTCAAATTAGTACATTGTACAAATAAATAACAAGACATTTAAAAAAAACAAGACTATGAAAGTGAAAACCAATGTTGACATAATTGATATAAGCTGCATCCCCCCCCCCCCCCACACACACACAAATTAATGACACAAACTGATGTTCAAGCACAGTACGTTATTAAAATTAAACTGATTAATTTTATACCTGGGATTATATTACTGTATCTGTTCTTTTTCTTGTTTTCAGGATTCTTTCCTTTCTCAAAATCATCTTTGTCATGTTTCGTCGACAGTGATGTAAGGAGCTGAAGAATTGGAATAACGACAATGGATAAAGGCATAAAATGCACATTTTTCATTGTGGGTTATAATGCTTTTATCTTGTTCATCTACATCGGTAAAATATAGTATAAAAACTTGGTTAAAATACAATACATTCATCTAAAGTAATAGAATCACTCCCTAAAAAAATATAGGCGATGAATTGTCATATATTATATCATAGATATATATATATCCTGTACTGTTTTGACAATTGTATTAACCAACACTACATTTTGTACTCATTTAATTATAATATACCAAATAGTAACTAACCCTAATCAATCGGGATGTTTATTGATCTATAAAACTTAATGTAAACCCACCATTTCCATCAGAAATGCCTGTACACAGTCGAGGTCATTATTGTTATTTCTTATTTCCGGAGTTTGCCTTGATATAGCAATTTGATAGACTTTCTCTTTGAATATGACATTGATTTAATCAATCCGGTAATATTGTACTAACTCTACTTTTATATCATTTCATCATTATCAAACCATTTCAAAAGATTAAATGTGTCATTAATAATATTGCGATTTCAAATGGACAATTTCATTCCGAACACCACAGTACTTACATCATATTCCACTTGCAACTTATGTTTTTTCTTAGTATAATCAAACTTCATTAGATCATTGTAAATATCAGGAAAATCTTTAGTAGGTGTCGCAGTGTAAGGACAAACCAATGCTTCTAAGACAGCATCGTGAAGGAATACGTACTGGCGCTAGCATGACAAAATTGATTATGTAAGAAAACGACACGTTGAAAATTCCTGCTGAGCGAACATTTTGTTAATTGGTTTTGAGGGTACACATCCTTTGCTAGTGTCAGACAGAAGATGCAATCTGCTACATCCAACCAAACGTGTTGTCTTACTAATTTCTTTAAGATTATTTACAAAGGGAATTTTAATCTCGTAAACATACCAATTTCTGACATTGATTATTATTGATAATTTAAATGATACAATAATATGTGAAACATATCTTTTGCTTATTTATACATTAATTTGTAAACGTAGTCAATAAATTTATAACCCTGTATTCATATACAGACACTAAGCTTGCCTTCTGTCAAACAACAATGAGTTTAAATGTAGATTCAACTTACAGCGGTCTGTACCATGTTTACCCTCTGTCTTCTTAATGTCTCAACACAACGAAATACGTCAACATAGCCCACTTTTTTTGCCTCGGTTACAGCGTAATCAAGAGCTATGTATGTTCCTGTTCTTCCAATCCCAGCACTTTAAAATAAATTAATGAAGTGATAAATTTGGTAGTTCTTTTTGCAGCAATACAATGCACAACACTAGATCCTTATATTTGTAAATTTACCAAACAGAGATGAATGACTGTTATTTTACCACTCCATTAAAATTTCAATACACTTCAAAAATATATATTTTAAGGTTAACGAAGAAGGGCGAGAAACTTTTGGTTTAAAGTAAGAGTTGTTTTCGTCATACTGCTACTTCATTACTCTGAACATGCAAATGAGTGTTTTTACCTGCAATGGACGATAATTGTGTCTCTTGATGTACTTTCCGTCGAGTTAACCTTGTGTCGAAAATGTACAAGAGAGGATGGATATTTCGGTACATCCTTATCTGGCCAAGCTGTGAAATGGTACTGTACGACGGACTTCTTTGTTCTTTCCTTGTAACATGAGAAGAGAAATACTAAATTTGAAATACTTGAAGTTTCATACAAAAGACCTGAAGTGCCATGGATCTTTCATATTTCCGCATTGATGCGAGACATTTTGCAATTGTACATGTACCTTGACATTTCTCAGTTCCAATTTTGCATTTTACATGTTTTAGATGACATTTTGCAGTTCCAAGTTGTTCGCATTTCTCAGTTCCAGCCTGGGAGTGAGAAATACAACTTGCCACTAACAAAATGTCAACTTTGAACTGAGAAATTCGAGAGTCATGGAACAGCCGGCCTCTCGTAGTTTCATCTAATATTTAGTTAGATTTAGCAGTGTAGAAATCAATATCGCTCTGTAGGTTCACACATTTAACTGTATTTCTCTTAAAAAAATTTAATAACATAATTGTTAACACTACATCCTATTATATAAGAAAATATTTTTTTTTGAGACGACCAAACGGTCCATATATAGTCGTATGATCCTCAGTATCATGCACTATTTTCTATTTACCGTTAGAGTACAGTTTAAATGCGCTGTCACCTCGCTGTTAAAGTAATGATAGTTACACTAAAGTCACCGTTCAACAATTTACGAATCTATTTCATTACTGTATGTCACAGGGCCCTTCGAATACTTCCTTGATAAAAAGTGCTGCCCTATTCATAAATTTTGTCTCTGAGAAAATGTAGACCTTTCACATACTTTGTCAGAAAAAATATATATATACCTTATCTCATAAATATATTAATAATGATATACTACGACATGTAATAGCAATATTTATCATCATCACGTATATAAAAATACGAAAATAGTTGCAACATATGATAAGACAACAATGTTTTGACTATCCATATAATTCGCAATGCAAACATTCAGTAGAACTCTAGCTATGAATCATGCAAAATATGATTCATGGGTTAAAAGCCTACATGTTTTTGTTTATGATATCTTGTTTGAATTGCCATAGTAAACAGAAATAAACATTCAATTTTTCATATAACCCGTGTTCATAGGAGATAAGAATTGTATAGAATGTACTGTAGACTTCAAAATTAATGGATATAAGACACTCAAATATAACATAATCTTTTGGATTTTCAATATTGATTATCTCTTTAGAGCAGGCAGATTAATTACATATTTCATAATTACTTTGCATGTATGATTTTAGTTACTTTATGTTCTTTGTTGTGTATGTCTGTTTTCCATGTCTGGTCTTTGTCTCTGGATTACATTCTTTTGATTACCGCATAACCTTGGTTCCCTTGATTACTCTTTGATTACCGCTATAACCTTGGTTTCCTTGATTACTCATAGACCCATAAAACAACTTACTTACAAAAATAAAAATATGTAGCCTTTTTTGGGGTGTATCACATTTTTCTGATTTTGCATGATTCTTACAAAGACACCTACTTAAAAAGTTTTTCCCACCTATTCACATATATGCAAGTCAGAAGAGTGTACCTATTCCAGCAGCGAGTCCAAACACCTTAAATATAAATAATGGATTCGAACCTGCAGTCACTAGACTCAAAAAGTTCTTACTCAATGACAAACAGAAGTTTAATTGATTTCCTAAATATTTAGCGCTCATATACTACTGACGCCTGTAAGACATGGTCTTGTACACATAGGTTTACAGAACTGACGCATACGCGTATGAAAATTAACAAAAGAGATCATTTTGATCAATTCCTCAAACAAATTATAATGCAAATCATGATTTTTTATTATGGCTACCTTTTGAAGTTTTATATGCCTGATGGTGAAATCTGAGTATACATCTTCCTTCTTCAATGTTATCACAATTCCATCAAAGTCATTTGATTTTCCAACCGTCTCCGGCCAGTAGTGGTTGCATTTTTGCTAAACGAATCACAATTACAGTCGACATGAAAAAAACGAAATTAGACCATTTATTCAGTATATATATCTGCATTTTTCCATATGTGATATATTAAGTACGATTATTCCCAAATCTCAAAGAAATCTTGAAGAAATCTTTTAGACTTCAATGCTTTAACAAATTTTGTTCCTTTACCATATAAATGACTACTGATAATAAAGCGTCGACGAAACAAAACACTCATTTAATAAACAGTGTATCTTATAACTACAATTATATGCAATTGTATATATACTGAAATCCAAAGATTGTTAAACTGGCATAAACATGTTTTGAATTAATGTATTGCTTAAATACAATTATTTATGATGAGAATTATTGCTTTGCATAATTTAAATTGTACCTTGGCTTCCTCAAAAACATTGGTCAGCATTACTATTTTACAACAATCAACCTGCCAAACCATTTGCCAAAATTCATTGACAGTGTTGTCCTGTGGGCCTACAATGTATTTTTTTAAAGTATTATTAATACCTAAACATGTATAAATTTTAGTAATACTACTACCATTTATGATGAATCAAAATTCATTACATAAATTAAGCTACTAGTTGTTTGCTTAATTCATTTTAACTGTCATTTTCTTTTTAATAAGTTTCATTTGCATGATTTTTATGTAGAGCTATACGTGCAATATTTACATATTTTAACTTACCTTGTGCTGCAATGTACTGCTTTAATTGTCCATAACCCTGAAGTAAAGACGAAATTGCGTACGTTCACTCGATTAAATAAAAATCGGTTTAAGCAAATCTATATTAGGTAATACTTAATTTGTTCACGAAAACCAATGAACGATGAAAGTGTTTCTTTTTCTGAAAGACATGTTGATGAGGGAAATGCTTTGTTTTTTGCTTTTTTCCAATTCCAAATGAGTAATGAACAAAGTAACGGACCACTCCACCTAAAGAGGCAATGGGTTTCCTTAGAATCAAACATGTTGTAGCTATCTTCGGAAGGCTTTATCTTGTAATTTTAATTGTAATTAAAGATATATGTTCACTTGTATATATACAATTGTTACTGGAATATGTTTTTATTGAATTTAGACATTTTCTGTTATGGACGGGTTTTAAGCCAATACCCAATACATGTAATATCATTTCCTAATCTAAAACGTGTCGTCAAACAGTTTGTGTTTGTACATTGTAAACCAATAAGCGGATATAAAAAACAGCAACAAATTAATTTTTGTTTGTTTTTTTGTTTATTTAGAATATTTTATGAGAGAGAAACAAATTGTTTAACTAACGTTTATATAAGAAGCGTTGATATAGTCGGACATTAAATGTGGTGTTGTCTTCAGAACAACTCGAGTTTCGTCGTCTGTGAAAAAAAAATTGTGAAGTTATCAATTAT
The DNA here is from genome assembly GCA_037379345.1 of Perna viridis. Taxonomy (NCBI): domain Eukaryota; kingdom Metazoa; phylum Mollusca; class Bivalvia; order Mytilida; family Mytilidae; genus Perna; species Perna viridis. The sequence goes on from CM074520.1 coordinate 27,803,465, forward strand.
ATTAAACGAAAATATGTCAGATTGTATCATTAAAGGGAAAAAGTTATTATAATTTATTTACAGAAAAAAGATAATAAGTTAAAACAGGGATTTGTATCAATCTAATTCAGTACCAGTCCATATCAAATCTAGAAAGTTTCAATATCAAAGTGATTTATAGTGAAGAGAAACCCACCGAACAAATGATCTTTTCTTTTCAAATAACATATGCTTTATTTTACGTAACAATTGTCCTTTCCATATTCTGATCTGTACTTTTGAGAAAACCATTGATTTATATAACATCAATCAAATCAAACGAAATCATAGACCATAACTATTTTAAAGTGTTAATTTCAAGTACAATCGATATATTTTTTTCATATCAAAAGCGCAAAGTCCAAATGACAAAGGAGGACTGGTCATGTGATTTGTAACTGGTTCTGAACAAGACGTAAAAGTAAGTTCAATGTTTTTTGACATGCATTAATCACCTCGTTATAAAGACTGCTACTTAAGATATTAGATATTCATATCTTGGTAAATGTTATTGTATTTGATTACATATGTAATTGTAACGTTGTCAGCATTAATGACACAACGTTCGTGTTAACGTCATATTTTAAACACACATCGCTATAAATGATAGAAAACTGATTTCGCACATCTATGTTTTGTCTTTTATGGTATTTAGTTTTATAGATAAATTTGCCCCTGTCTACATTGTGTATATTAATTGCCTTATTAACGTTTTCATGATTTGGCCGTGAGTTCTGTTTCTGGTGTCTCGGGATTGTCCTTTAATTTTCTATAAATTTCTTTGTACGCGTTATCTTGGTTATACCATGTTATTTTTCGTATGTATCTGTTTCCGAGTTTATGCTTCTTCCGTGGGATACAATCTTTTGAAGTTTGGTTCTCTCGATTCCTCTTCACGTTTTATAGGTTTTATCGAGTTTATGTTATGCCCTTATGATATCGTATACCATACACGTGTTGAACTTATGAACGTATTATATAATTAAACAATACTCACACGCGAATAAATTTTTGTACTTATTTTTCATTTTGTTTCCAGGTTTCAGTGCTGCAGTTGTTGGGTATTGGAGACCAGTCTTAAATTTCTGAAATACATAAGATACAAGAAAATCCCCCTTTTTAAACGGAGAAAAGTTTCCTTATTTCACGCACATTCTGAGGCAGAATGTGCGTTTTTCGGAAAAAAAAAATGCCACAATTAAATAAAGAATTAGTGTACGAAAATATCATACAAGATCAACACGAAATAAAACGAACAAACAAATCACACACACACATACAACATAATCATGATAGTGACACACGACAAGCTATGGAAAAACATCAAGACTGCATTAAGGGAAATATTAGCAAATTTGGCTTAACGGATTACGATATAAGACTTTTCCGGAAGTGGATATATTTCTTACAAACATTATTGACCTATACATATAATGTCAACATAAGACATTTTACCAACATTCAAAATGTGTCTTATTGATAGTTTTGTAATATTTTAAACAAGTTTTAGGTACTTAAATGATATTCTGGGGATAAATAGCACTTTACATTCCTGACTCAAAAACATTGAAAAATTAAAACATCTGCATAAAGTGATTGCTTCATCACATGTTATTTAGAAACATCAAGTTTTCTTACAATAAATTTGTGTTGACTTTCACAGTTAGATTAAACGTTCTATTTTGACAGATTAAAACGTATAAAAAAAATTCATAAATATCTATCTGATATTATAAAACCTGTTTTTATCACACATCTCAAAGATACATACAATCCTCCAAATCCTTGATTGTCATGCTTAAACTTGATGTTGTGTTCAAAACCTTAATAATTTATTTTAAAAGTGTTATCATAGCCTTTATCATAAACGTTAATGTTAGTAACACGAATAACCTAATATTTAGAAAATTTCATAGTAAAACTATGGAAACAAAAAATGTAACAAAACATACCGAAAACTCAGCTTCAAGTTTCCCGCCTTTTACCCGACCAACATCTACATAGTTATAGAAATCCTTAACTAGAATAGCTGATTTTGACATCTGTGGACCTTCAGTGAAATCATAATATCCACCATCTTCATTTGGTTCGTTATTGTAAGTCCTATCTTTATTTGCAATGCTTACGGTAGGTATAGAACTTTGTTTTTCTTCAGCTAATTCAAGACCTGAATTTAATATTATATTAAGTGATGTTATTAAGTTGTACACGAAAAATCCTATATAAAGCTATGGTTTACGATATAATTTAACGTAAAATATCTAGCTTCGTCGACCGACGTACCTACACAAACCTGATATTTGTTTATTCTTTACTACATCTGTAATAAAGTTAACTGTTACCATGTATATGTTACAACATGCTTTGAGTAAGAGAATGATTAATTCATATTATACAAGTCTTACCATACAAGCAATATAAAAAAATAATAAACTGATTTCAGAATATTCGTTGTTTTCCTTTTTGCTTACGTTCGTATGTTTATAGTGAGTGGGTTCTTCTTTACCATTACTTTCACGCCGTCTTCTGAAAAAAAAATATGATTATTATTACTTGAATAAAAGAGAAAGGGACCCATTTTTACAAATATATAGTTCTGGGAAGAGATTCCTTATTCTTTGTTAGAAATAATTCTAAATCATCTTCCAAATATACAGAAGATGTTTACAAAATGCTGGAATTTTTAATCGGCAACATCATTGTCATGTGTTGAGGACGCGTTTTTCAACAAACGATCGGCATTCCAATGGGAACAAATTGTGCTCCTCTACTTGTCGACCTATTCCTTCATTCTTATGAGGCTGACTTTATAGCTGATCTGATCCGAAAAAAAAATGTCGTTTAATCTCTGTTTCAGCAATATAGATGTAATCTCTTTAAACAATTGATTGGATACATCGCATCTATACCAAAACATTTGAGGGAAAGGATACTAAAACCACTGTGAAGTCAGCCTCCTATCTTGACCTACACTTAGAAATCGATGGTAAGGGAAAACTATAAGCTAAATTTTACGACAAACGTGATGATTTTGCATTAAAAATTGTTAACTTTTCTTTCATCTGTGGCAACATCCCTTCAGCACCTGCGTATGGAGTGTTCATATCACAACATATACGTTATGCCAGGCTTGCCGAAATTACGTGGATTGTTTTGTATCGCGCTAGAATTCTAACAAATAGGCTCCTGGAGCAGGGTTATGTCGCTACAAGATTGAAGTCATCACTACAAAAGTTTTATGGCTGTCAAGATGAACTCGTGTATCTTATTTGTTCAAAGTGTCATAGTTTTCCTTACTTCTTTCGTCAACCACGGACTTGACTTTTTATGAGCAACTCAGCGGGTGTTTCTAGAAAAGCCGTACCGGTGCACCTGTTCCATGCTCATAGTTATTAGTGGAGTCTGAGTTGCTCCTTTGCTTTTGTTACATTGTATGTATGATTTTAGTGTTCGTTGTTATGTATGTATGTTTTTGCTATGTCTGGTCTTTGTCCCTGAATTACATTTTTTTAATACCGCTATAACCTTGGTTCCCTTGGTAACCTTTTTAAATACACACGAATATCATTCACAAACAAAGCTGAAGTAAAGAAATCAAAAATCAAAACCAAATAGTAGAAAAAAAAATGACACGAAATATACAAAATAAAACGTTAAAAAAACTGCTTGAGAGCTGTTGAGGCAGGCCGAGTCAGGGATTGTTATTTTAGTAAGCAGGAGGTCAACATATCGATTTGGAATGGACCCATAAAACTTATTCACATGCATCGAATAGACCAAGCACGCATATTTGCAACTCGAATGACTTTGAATGTTCAAATTTATGCAAGGGTACACATTGTTATACAACAATCCAAAGTGGATGATTTTTCTATTGACATATTTAACGGCAGAAATTAGTAACATGGAAACAGTTTACCTCTGAATGAAAATAACAACAATTATCACAATGACAACAACAAGAATGACTGCAGTAATGCCTCCTCCTATAGCTGCTCCAGTGCCTGAACTTTGTGTAGAAGTACCAACAATTGCTGAAACATTATTTTGGCTGTTAACAAGAATCATTTCATAATGACGCTATACAAAATATTATCTAAGTAATGATTGTGTATTATTTGATTGTCTTGATAAGACGCGATTGATTTTTTAATTCAGTTTCCTACCACGGATTTCAATGCATTGAAAACATGAATCTACCGCATATAGATAATGCAATTAATAAACGAAAAACAAACCAAAAAGACAACGGTGTGTCATATGAGTAAAAATGTTTTGAATCAAAGTTAAAGCAAACTTGTTCAAATCCGAATTATTTCTCATTCCAAATAAGTTCTGTCTGGACAGGCTTCATTGTATTGATCAGAAGTAAAATGCGTCGAATTTATAGGGGGATTCAAAAATGGCTGATATTGCTACAATGTTTACAACACAATATTGAAACAATGCGTGGTGCTATCATCAAAATCAAGAACTAATAGTAACACATATCAACTTCAAATACACATTAACATTTGAATGCATAGTTGAGCATCTAAAAACATAGAGGAGGATAAGAGACTTGCAAGAAAGAAATTGTATCGAACAGATGATTTTAGCATTACGTACAATTTCTTAGTTATGTTTTTGTGTTCTTTATCATAATAATAAAACAGCATACCTTCCTTTTGTTACTCTTTTTAGCGTATAAAAGAAAAATGAAAATAGAAAAAAAAATAATAAAATAATGAAAAAGTCATTCTCTTTAATCAAAGGTCTTTAAGCAAATACAGCGTTCTACAAACAAGTCAAAACTATTCAATATTGGAATGTTGGATCCGTTATTTTATAAAATATATGACCAAATCGTAAAAGCTATATACAACAATCTTATTAAAATTGCATACATCGATTATTCCGTTCAGGCACTGCATATATGATCTTACGTCGCCCCATTATACTTCCTGTTTATATGAATATTTCAGAATCCTCAGGGTTTTCTCCTTGAATAATACTTACAAAAACACAAAATAGAAAATCTGATGTTGTTAGATCATACATGCAATGGCTTTGGTAGTCAAATATAGTGTTTGTTCAAAATATGTATATTTGAATATCTCACCAATACATTTTGGCTGTGTTGAATTCCAACGACCTAAACTCATTTTCTGTGAATCCATTTCACATATAATAGCTTTGGGACCTTTGAGATTGTATTCGTTTTCACAATTGAATGTTACCACTGAGCCATACTGTAATCCTGTGAGGTTCGAAGGTTCAATCAACAGATGGTCTGATTTGATCAAATCTGGGCAAAGGATGGCTAAAAAGGTAAGGATGAGCATTTTAAACGGGGCTGATCACAATATTTGCAAGAGTTTACCCGCAGTTGCTTTGTCTTCAAATTATTGTATTTATTCCATAGGATAAACTGATTCTCCTTCAGACTATTTTACTTCTTCTCAGTTCTTAGCCAAATTAAGTTTTAGTAAAAAAATCTCATGTAGGTAATGTTAATGTTTACACCTCAAGTAAAAAAAAAACAATTACAGAAGAAAAGATATCAACGTTATTTTCAAATTCAAAACTTTGTTAAATTTATGTAAAAATACGACGAGGACTCTTATTATTCGATCATCCAATAAACGCAGAGTAAAACGGAGATGATAAATCGATCATTTTTACGGATTCTAGAGTGTTCCGAAACTGATAAATAAGTATTGATAAGATTTACACTTATAATTCAGATATTGTAACTGTGTGTTCATTATGCATGTAAAAAAAGTGTTTAGTTTGTTACTCACCATCACACGTAGGAATTTTACTCCAATTACCAGATTCTGTACATTGTATACTCCGTGTTCCATTTAAAAAGTAACCGGTATCACATTTTATGTGTATGTTATCAGGAAATCTTTTGTTGCCCACACTCGTAATATTTGAATTGTTTAAAGAAATGGGTGGACATCGAATACCTAGTTCAACAGAAAATAGTATCGAATATTGACGACTGATAAAAAATCTTTTAATTTGTATACTGTTTATTCACTCTCAGCAAATGTGGCGAAAATAATTAGATATAAATGAGATTTTACCCTACGAATTTGAAACAAACAAAATGCAAACAATTAACTTTAACATGTATAGCATTGTCTTCGTGTACATTTCTAAATTGCCAAAATTTAATGTATATTTAAAAGGAAGTTTTTGAGATGTAGACGACATTGCTTGTTTATAAGATATTGACTATTGACTTGATACATGGGGGTTATGTACGTAATCAGACAGCGTGTAATCGATACAATATTAACCGTCATAGTGTCGACTGAATGTAAGATGTTTACTTACTTTGTAAGTTTTACGAAGGTTACGTTTTTTTTTTTCAGATAGTTCACCATGGAAATAAATCATCAATTGAGGAACAAAATAATTCATCAGTCATTGTATGAGGTTGTGTACATTTTGTAAACACCTCCATACTCGATCCGGAAATTCGGTCAACCATGTAGGATACCGGCAGCAATTTCATAAGAAGAGTACGAGAAACAGAAAAACAATGTGTTATTTAAAATAAATAACATGTTCAAAATGAAAATAAACCTCCAAAATGCGGATACAATATACAAATTCTTCAAAATGTTGTCAAATGACTTGAAATCAAAAAAGAGTGTCGGCAACACACTAAAGTTTGAAGATGTCCTTCACACACGATTTACCTTTCTTATCAATAAAGTGGTTTAATATTTATGTAAGAGATGGAGTAAACATTGTGATTTTAGATGTAAATAATGCTAACAACATTGCCGAATCTAATTCATAATTAATTCAATCCAAAATAAAAATTGCACCGCCGAATCAGCTAGTTCCACAATGGTTCTGACTTTGTTCAAGCATTGCAAGCAAAATAAAGGGTTTAAATCAGGGTTTTACAGCGCGCTACACTTCTTTCTTCCAATGTGGCGTGAATAAACCAGTGATGATGAAATAAATAGTATTTGCATGCTATTGCGACATAATCGGCAAATCAACGATCACATCATCAGCATAATATACACAAAACAATCATTACTCATTATTTTAAGAAGGACTTTTTTCAACCAAGGACTGATATCTATGAAATAATATTTATGGCTTTCAAGGCAATAAGGGAATTTTAAACTTGCCCCAGAAAATCGAATTAATCGTGAAATATATACACCATATCCAGGAGATGGAGGGGTATTGGTGCACAGGAAATGACAATTTTTAATATAAAATCAGCGTTAAAAGAGAAACCAATCTTAACTTGTGTAGGCGATAAGTTTTGAAAACGTTCCAAATCACCACCCGTAAAGAAATTAAAATCATATAAAAATGTCCATTTAACATACATATCCGAATATCTACATAATCTAGTACCACGATAAACCAATGTATTGCAAAGAACGGCAAAGTGGGTGTAGCCGACATACAAAATTCGGTGTATTGCCGACACTTTTTTTATATTTACTGAAATATAAGTTATTAACAAACACAATTGGGTTTGTATCTTTAGAGTAATGGGTAAAATCAATGCGAACATGTATTTGAAAACCTCCATTATTTATATTATTTGTACTCTTGTTATGATAATGCTGCCGATATCCTACATGTTTGATCGAATTCCCAATACTTCTCTCGAGATATTTACACAAATTATTTAATCAATTACAATAATTGATGGATTATTTTTTGTCTGAAATACACGCTGTATTTGATGTCTCAAATAACTATAACCTTCGTTAAACTTACAAATTGAGTAAACTTCGTATCTTCAGGCGACAAGGATACGATCAACTTGTTATCGCTTACACCTTGCGCAATAACATATAGTCTCCCCGTTGTAATGTATAAATAACTTTGAAAATTCATCTGTTTAAAATAAAACAAAATACAATTGAATTCACCGAAAAAACAAAATTAAAAGAAATGTGTGTTATTATAAGTTCAAGATTTATTTATTTTTTCAGAATCCTTGTTATTATTCTTTTTTACTTTTGTTACAAACTAAATTACCTTTGAAGTGTTTACGAACAAGGTCAAATATCATTTGTTTTCATACTGCTGAGCAAAGAAATATGAGTTGTTAGGATTATTTTTTTGATAAAAATGTTTGTGTAAAATACATAATACATTTACCTATACAAATTGGCTGTGTTTCATTCCAATGACCTTTAAACGTTTTTTGTGGATCAACCGTACACCTTATAGCTGGATGTCCTTCCAACTTGTATCCGTTCTTACATTTGAATGAAACCTCTGAGTCATACCTATATCCTGTCAAAATTGCTGGCTCCATCAACAGATCAGAACCTTTCAAGTCAGGGCAAATGGTAGCTTCAAATATATGATGTGTGAATACAACATTGACTATAGCGACAATGGCTTAATTTAAAAAAAAAAGGCATACCCCAAGCTGCTTCGTTATTATACATTCCGAAAGAGGATTTCATTTAAAATTGCAAAACAAACTTTATAAATTATGTAATCGGAATAGGCATATCAGTTTTCCGAAAAAAACAAAGAATTATTGTAAACGTATTAATTTTCGTGGATCATATGTTTATTGCACATATACAAAAACATCAATTTTGGCAGTTTCACAAAATAACTTACATTGTACAGTGTTAAAACTCGATTGCACGGATACTATATTTCGCGTTGTACTGTTTACCGCGACAATAGGGAAAATAAGTATCTTGCGAAATTAAGTTTATTGTAAAGAAAGTGGTATTTCACTCAAGTTTTAAAATAATGATTTTAAGCATAACTGCATTCAGAGATAATTATTTGGTTAGGATTAATAATATCATTCGGTAAAACATTAGCAATATTATAAAATACCCATCATATTGGTTCAACATATTATCATAGTAATAATAGGCAAGAGACCAACACTAAAATACATTAAAAAATGAAACAAAATATGGTGCATTACTTTGATTTTGCACTTTTGTGTTTATCAGGAAAATAATGGAAGTTAGTATACGGCGATATTTTCACAGTATTTGATAAATGAAAGGTAAGTTAGAATATTGCTTAGCGGTATGAATGGTCTGCCGTTGTAGGCCTAATGATGCAATAGACGTCGGAGCAGAGAAAGTAGTCGGTACTCCAGAAGAACCGTGTTTGTGACTTCGCTTTGTATGTCGCTATTATTATTGCAGCATACACTTTAAACTCAATTTTTGCCACAAATTACAATACAAAATTAAGACAAGCTGTAACTAGATGTCTAAAGTCAAATGGAACTTACTAAGTTATAAAAAAAATCTTTAATTATCTGAATTAAAACTATCATATCATTATAACCTTTGATTTTTCAACAATGTATACTTCTATTTCTTATACTCAGTTAAAATCCCGACTTAAAAACATTATACATTGTTGTTTTTCCAACAAAGATGGTACACCTAGATACGAATATATAGTTCTTGGTAGAGATTCCTCATACTATGTAAGAAATAATTCCAAATCATCTTCCAAATATTCAGAGGAAGATGTATAAATAATGCTGGAAATTTTAATCGACAACATATTTGTCCAGTGTGGTGGACGTGTTTTTCAACAAACGGTCGGCATTCCAATGGGAACAAATTGTGCTCCTTTACTTGCTGACCTTTCCCTTCACTCTTATGAGGCTAACTTTATAGATGATCTGATCCGAAAGAAAGAATATCGTTTAGCTAGATCCTTTACTCTCAGTTTCCGCTATATAGATGGCGTATTATCTTTAAACAATCGTAATTTCGGGAATTTGATAAAATGAATCCACCGAAAAGAACTTGATATAAAGAATACAACAGACACTGTGAAGTCAGCCTCAATATCTTGACCTATACTAAATCGACGGTTAAGGAAAACTATTGACCAAAATGTACGACAAACGTGATGACTTTTCATTCAAAATTGTCAACTTTCCTTTCATCTGTGGCAACATCCCTTCAGCACCTGCGTATGGAGTGTTCATATCACAACTCATACGTCATTGGCGAAACTCTAACAAATAGGCTTCTGAAACAGAGTTATGTTGCTACAAGGTTATAGTCATCAATAGAAAAGTTTTATGGTCGTCATCATGATCTCGTGGATCGTTATGGTATATCTGCACCATAAAACTGATTTATTCGACGAGTCATAGTTTTCCTTTCCTCGCTTGTCAACCCCGGACTTAATTTTTTTTATGAGCAACTCGGCGGGTGTTTCTAGAAAAGCAGAGGACGCTTACCCTACCGGTACACCTGGGCCATGCTCCCAGTTTTTAGTGGAGTCCGAGTTTTATTACTTGCAATGTATGTTTTTACTACTTTATGTTCTTTGTTGTGTATATCTGTTTTCCATGTCTAGTCTATGTCCCTGGATTACATTTTTTTTTATTACCGCTATAACATTGGTTCCCTTGATTACTCTGTTACCGAAAGCGACAGTTGATTTTATAACATCACAGATACAACTATATTGAAAACATATTCGACAAAAACTTACATCTGATATCACCTAAAAAGGAAATGATAAAAATATAAGAATAATTTTATTCTGTAAAAGAATTGACTTAAATCATTTAACATAAAAAAATCAAATCTAATCAGTGTATATCAATATGACTCAAGGATGAAAATATGTTTGCATGAGATATTTGATGCATGTTGTCACAGTCAAAATATTGATTTGTTGTAAAAATTCGTGAAAATTACAAGAAACATCTCCCATCCGTTTCTTTTTTACACTATTGGCATTGATTTTGAACTGCATCAGGGTATCAAGTTAAAAAATATATATATATAAAATAATGAAATGAACATTAACTTACAACGGTTTGATGTTTTTCACGCTATTATTGATCAACAACATTAAGTTCTTATTTTGAGTGTTACAAGACAAATTATGTAGCTTTGTTAAAGTCATGTTGATGATTTGTTGTACTCCTTAGATAACTGAAAAAAGACATTTTTCACATTAAATATTGTATTGTATAGTATAATATAGAGTGCATTTACAAGGTTTTCCTAAGTGAGGTCTAGAATAATTCCTTTGTGCAACTACTGCTACAACATAAGAGGGCGAAGCGATAAGATTTATTTGTTAATGTGAAAAATGCAAACGATTCTGTAAAAAAAAAAAAAAAAAAAAAAAAAAAAAAAAAAAAAAAAAAAAAAAAAAAAAAACAAGCGAAGTTAAAACTGAAAAAAACGAAGTGCACAAAGTAAGGGAGGAAAAATAATTTTCCGCGTTTATCAATGTAGATTATATCATGATATATATCTCCCCGTAAAACTTTGTGTATAGCTGTGTGCGTTTGTGTTTGTGTCAGATTTTGACAAACAAACACGCGGAGAAACACGCTAGTAGCGTTTTTATCATTTTAATTTAGCCGTTAAAAGCCGGGTGTGGATGCGGGTATAAAAAGAATAGACTGACAGTAGCGCTTAACCTGTCAAAAAAGGCAACTAAATAGTTCTCAGAACAATCGCTGGAGATAGGGTGCTCTGCCCACGGAGTAAATTGGTTATGTGCCCCAGGTGATGGAATGGTGTACCTCTGGCATGCTTGGTTTCTCAGGCCATAATACAGAAAACCTGACCGAAAACCATGGTGTCGCAACGCATTGTGAAAAATGAAACGTTAAATAATTTTAATGTGGCATTAGATAGGAATAGGAACCTTTGTGCTCCGCCAAAATTGCTTAAATTTCCCGACCCTGACCGTCTCCCATACTTAGTGGCAATCGAAACTCTTTGACCCTATTATCATTGTGTCATATGCTATTTTATAATTCATCATAAATTCATCTTCATTTTTACATCCATGTCATGTTCATCGCCCGTATAATACAGAAATATTTCTGGTTGGGTGCAAAACTCAATCAATCAATCAATCATTTAGTCTTTAACATGAACTGTAGTAGGAGTATCAAACATGTTGATAGTCAAGCATAACAGTTAGTTAAAGCTTTGTCTTCGCTAAAAGAAGCATATAAACTGAAACTTATAAGATGCATATGAATAAAAACATTCATATATGTTCCATTTACATCCAATTACAAACATCATAATTGTACGTAAAAGTAATATCCAAACCAGTGCCTCCGTTCATTTCCCGAATTGTAATTGTAAGCAAATTCTATATAAATAATCAAAGAATATGAAGCTTGATTTTGTGCATATAAAAGGACGAACTGTTTTGGACTACATTAAGCAGTTTTATAAATATTTTAAGTTGCAAAACTTTAGAAGCATTTTAAATTTTGTTATCTCTTCAGCCCTTGAACACTGCATGAGTCATGGATAAAACTCTACGTAAAGAACAGATCAAAATGATTTATGCATGATGTTTGTGTCTGTTCTCAATCTAAGCACGCAGTGGGTTAACATTGACATCAAATATTAGTTAGCTCGTCTAAAATAGGGACAATGCGATATTAGCTCAGAGCTGGCAATAAACACGTCTTTATGTTGTGTAACCGTATTTTATAACACATTAAAATGAATGTTATTATCTAAATGGAGTGTCCGTGACGTCATACATATGAAGAATGGAAGACACAGAAATAGATAATTGTACAAGTGAAGGCCTAGGGGGTGGATGGAGTGCTGTCTTGTATGTTACGTCGATGGATACGATTATATATGTATTTATTTAATTAATACGCCCAGCTCCGTATGGTTGTATTATTAACTGGATTCTGCATACTCATGGCCAGAACAAAGCATCAATATCCAGTTGTTATGACTGATTCATTTTTGTGTACTTTGCAAGTGTAATTGAATACTAAACCAGTCACGAAAAAAATATTCGCTAGCTTCGATGATTAAATACAAATCGAATAAAAGCTTATATCAAGAAAGCGATGACTAAAGCACTCGACAACACGGCGCCCAGATGTTTCGAAATTTGTTAAGCTCTCTCAGACGAAAGTGGATAGTTTCATGGTTTGAGGGCACACATTGGGCTCCGTTCATCATATACATAGGCCAAACTCATATTACAATGACTTTCGTACAACCATGACAGTCATGTTACCAATCTGGTTAACAAATCAATGGGTTGACAAAGCTATTGGGACATTTAAACTGACAAGTTGCTATCGAAAGAGTTTATGAATACTTACTTATGAATCTTTTCATAGCTAGCTCCTACTTATTAAAATCTGAAGCAGCTACCTGGGGTATTCTACTTATCATTGGTAAGGGGAGTTCAAATTAAATAAATTATATTTTGTTTTGTATTTTGTTGCCAAAGTTGAAAACCATGACTTAGAAAGGAATATTAAAGTACTTATTTTATCTTAAATACATTGCACGGAAATCTTAAATATTATTGTAAAAATGAGATCACGATCAGTATTTATTCCCTCCTTCATAAAACTGGAATAGGTTTAACAATTTGCCATTTTAATGGAAAATATATGATTCATACTATAGTTAAGGAACAAGTGTTATACAAAATGCAAACAGTTTGAGGTTCACGTGAATAACAATTTTTGAAATAGTGCTATGAGTTTATGTTATTTAATTTTGAGTATGAGTAAGCTTAAAAGTGAATTAAGTGCTTTATCAATTGTGAAGGATTTCCATTCGAATTATGATGTTCCGGATTAACTACACTGGTTTTCATAGTTTGGGATTAACTTTCATGTTAATAATAATTTTCATTTATGTTATAGTTTGGGATTTAGTGCATTGAGTTTGATTGAAATTATAATTTGGGATGATAAGTGCAATGAAATTTAAGATTTGGAATAAGTGTTATTTACATTGGAACTTCGTTCGATTAACTGCTGTTTATTGAATGTATAGCTTTGGATTTAAATGCTGTTTTCCTTGAAATTGTTGTAGATTATTAAAGTGCAATGATTTTCATTCAAATATAATAGTTTGGGATTTAGTGCATTTTTTAAAGTGCAATGATTTCTATTACCGTAAAATGTAGTTTGGGATCCAGTTCAATGGTTTTCATTACCGTAAAATGTAGTTTGGGATCTAGTGCAATGGTTTTCATAACCGTAAAATGTAGTTTGGGATCTTGTGCAATGGTTATTTGTAAATTAAAGATTTGGATTAATTTTTTTTTCATTGGAAGTACAGCTTGGGATCTAGTGCAATGATATACATGTAACTGGATATGGAGAATATTTTTTAATTTCATTTTCATTCCGGATTAAGTGCTATGATTTACAGCTCTTATTTGAGTGTTTTGTGTGAAAATGATTTTATTGGAATTATACTTATGGCTGAAGTCCATTAAATGTCATCAGAACTACATATACAATTTGTACATGTTTATATATTTTAAATAATATAAAAAAAAAAGTGTGCAAGAAATTTATAAGAATCCAAACTATTGTTAAAGAAGATACTTTGAAGGAGTATATTTCAACGCATATATTTAAAAACCAGTTTCAACGGATTCAGCTTTGAGATGGGACAAATAAATAAATAGTAGCATAACATTGTAACTCCAAGTTATTGTTAATTCCATGAAAGTGTTTCAATTTTACTTTAATTTGCCATTTCATATTTGCTATCCACTTGGGGACCTGTGGGTTTAAATATTTTTTCCTTGGAAAAATATATACAATATTCACAAGCAATAGTTTTCCACATTAGTACTTTTCCTGCGTTAGCAAGTTAAAAAAATACAAATTATGTGAAAAACACATTAAATTCCCTCAAAGCACATTGTGAGTTATATTCCATATGATGTGAAACTTAGCCAGTATTGGCTGCCTTACACCTGACCATGTAAATTGTCATGGTTGAGTGACTACCTATTCATCAACTCTTACAATAGCAACTGATAAGTTTAAATGTCCCCATAACTTTGTCAATCCGTTGAACTGTTAACCAGATTGGTAAGAAAAGACTATCATGGTTGTAGGAAAGACACTGTAACATCTTATAAAAGTTATCATTAGTTTTAGATATGCATTATATAAGGCTTCAGCAACAAATAAACTTACTGCATAAGGATACGTTACACATTTCCCATTGTTTTTCGGTATTGTCAATATAGCACCATGGTGCCGTCCTTGAATCATCGTGTGGTGTCCTGCAGTAGTTTAAAGTCTCCCCTTGATAGCTTGGTTGAGTGCCACCAATTAGAACATCAGACGCCAACTTCCAAGATCGACAATTGTATCCAGAAACCGTCACATTCAGAGTTCCGTTATAATTTCTGTCAGTTACGTTTTTTCTACAATCTTTATCTTAAAATGATATAATAAAAATCATGATTAGAGAAATAAGAAAAACTATATCCACCTTCAAGGTATATTTATATCTGTGTTATATTGTAAGATCATGTATAGTGTTATCATAAGGTATCATACTTTTACCTTTAACGACACATATTGTAATAATTTATCAGGGAAACAATCTTGGTTTCTTAAAACGATTGCACATTGTTTTGAAATATTACCTGATTGAAAGCAGAAACCAATTTCTCCCTGGATTGAAATAGTATAGGTTGAAGGAGTTATTTTCAAACCTTTTTTTTCATAAATAAAACAGCTGTGTCTCCAGTTGATAAATAAAAAAAAAACATGTGTCAAAGCATATCGAATGCTATTATTTAACGGGTATAAAACCCACAAATAAGCAGACTGTAAAAAAAGTTCGAGAACAAATAATTTGAAATTATTCATAAAGACGAAAACAGGTTCCTGGCTAAGATGCACATAAAGTATGAAGCCGATTCAAACATGTTTGTGAGCACTCAACCCCCTCACCATGGACAGTGGTGGTAAAATACAAAAAAAAAAGAATATAAAAATCATTCAAATCCAGATTTTACTCTTGAGATCGATATAGAATACAAGCACATTACAAAACGTAACATGTAGAACAAAAGACGACAAACTATATCTTCCTCGAATGAGTACATGTGGTTTCTGTAAGCTAGTTTTATATCCAAAAGCAACTGATAAGCACACGTTGTATACTCAAACAAAAGCAATTTACATAAAAAGTATTGCCAGGAAATAGGACAAATTGTGATTACGTTCATTAAAATTTAGATTATTAACAAAATAGTCATTATTGGAAACAATAAAACATTATTCAAAAATTGAACAAGGATACGGTAAAAATAAGCCCTATACACTAGTTTGTTCAAATATTATTCCAGAGTAAAAGCATTTCGTTAACACATTAGATGTGAAATCCAATTTTGGTTAAGTTACGACAAGTACGATCAAATCTTTATTTTATAAAAGAGTTAAGTAAACTTCTTAACTAAAGTATTCTAACGAAAACCTTGAATTAGGAGTTAACTTGTTACACAGCGAATTCTTTTTTAAACTGAAAAAAAATGCTACAAACACATGTATATGGAAATAGTTGAAAATATATATACACGTACCGTATGAAAATGCAGTCAAGAAAATGAAAACTATCAACTGGAAATGAGAAGTCGTCGTAGTAATTTTCGGCTTACCTTGTGAAATGGAAACATTTAAATCCAAAACAAGTACAAATAAAACTGTCCTTATTAGTATTTTAAAATATACTCACCACAAAGTGGCACAAAACAGTATTCCCAATGACTATTACTCCCTTTAATAACGCAAAAAGGTCCTTTAGAAGCATCTTTATCATTTTTTGGTGAACGACAATAGTTCAGCGGTCCATATCCAGGATATATAGTTGTGCTCCACATCGCACATGTTTTACCAGTGACAGTTGTATGAACAGTACCATTGTAAGTTCCTTCCCAGTTACTCGGATATGATTGCATACACTCTTGACTTCCTACAGCAAGTTATTTTTTTCAGAGTTTATTTTGATCTTTAGAAATGTGTTTGCTTATCTGGAAAATTTAACGTTTTGTTTCAATTTAAAGTTCCAGATTTTAAAATTGAAATAAAAATTCTTCTTACATTTGATATGCTTAAATGAGCGTGCAATGATTTTTTTTAATACGTAGACATTTACATGTATATATAAATAGATGAATCTGGAAGTTTGAACATCAACTTGTTAGCAAAATACTACCAATAAATAGCTGATTTAAAGTATGTTAAATATTGAATTATATGAAAAATAATGCATTCTACAGATTCTCATTCGCTTAGGATTAGCACGTTGCAAGAATTATACTTCTATTATGCTTATCAATTTTCAATAGAAAATTGTGTATTGAATTGAACAACAGTTTACCGTTGACTGTAGCCTATACTAAACATTTTAAAAACAAAACTATTATACGTGAAACGCAACTTTCATGATTAACAGCGACACATAGCATTAACATGTGTTGGCACGTGATATTTGAATCTGTTTTTCATGTGAGACGTATAAAGCCATGATTATGCGGTTATGACGTAAAATTGTGTTTTTTGTCTTTGTTTTGTTTTTGTTTTTGTTTGTTTGTTTGTTTGTTTTTTTCCGTTGGCATTTATAATTAATTATTGACGAAACGTTTTGCACCTTTGATATATATTGTAAATTCGTGAAAATGAAAGGTTCATGTTATGATATTCAGCAATCTATTTTTAAAAATGTCAAATGTTACCTTTTTGGTAATACCTTTTAGGTATTATTTATTTTGATATAATCATTTAATTTGCTCGATTTGTTATTGCATGATTCTTATTTAATATATGTTTTTTTTTATGAACATATTAAGTGTTAAATTTTGTTGCTAACACTAGTACTTTGGTTACAGTCTTAAACGGCCATTTCGGTCTGAACAAGTCTGACCTGTCTGTAAAAAAATTTGTTAAGACTAGTTGAGTCGTTCAATAGATGTTAAGACTGTTATCAGCCGTAACCATTTAAGTCTTGTCCAGTTTTTTTTAATCAGTTCAGTCTTTCTTATCCAGTACCTGTTCAGTCACGCTCAGACTTTTTCAGACTTGCGCCGAAAATGTTATTAAGACGGTGTCAGGCTGTAGTACGATGGTTTTAGTCTCTACTCTGATCAAACTACTATGTTATTTTCAAAAAAGTCGTTTGACATTTTTGTTTCTAAAAAAGTGCTCTCTCAAGTTAGCAGGTAAATGTACACCGCTAAAACCTTTCTTTTTTTTAAATAAGTAAAACAATTATAGTAAAATATATTACATAATGTTTGCATGTGAATATTACGTTACTAAACAGCAGTAGTCGGAATGTCATGTAAAGCTGCATTAAATGCTGTGTATTCACATTTTGGGGGATTTTGATATTACTTTAACTAAAATCAAATCGTGAAATAGAGAAAAACAACATTTCACAACATAAGTTTAAAATAAGCCTCACAAATACGTCGGGAAACTATCAAATTTACAGACAGATATAGGTTGTGGAGTAGAATAAACATTTTTTTTTTAAATTTCATTTATTCATATTTATCAAATTTATGAAATTTTCTCAAATTGATAGGGCGCTGTGTTCCATGTATCGAATGAACGTTTGTATATCAAGGCATCTAGAATACTTCAGAACACACCATGAAAGTCATTTTTACACTGTGTAAAGTTTATTTGTAAAAAAAAGGTTAGTTATTAAGTCTTTTGTGCAATGACTTCCGGGCACTTGTCGACAATCACGTTAGTAACTGACCGTGACCATGACTCGTTGGCATCTACAGTCGATGATGCGTTCAGGTTTTAATCTAATAAGCATTGGTCTGACTTTTAAGTTCTGGTCTGCGTTTGATGTTTCTTTGTTATCATTGTATGAAATTGAAATGTAAAAAAAGAAACAAAACCCTTGAAAATTTACTCAATATTGCACAATATGCCCTAGGGGCAGCTGATACTTAGTTTTTCATTTAGCTTTGAAACCTTTTGAAACTATATAGAAGATCAGTGTATTTTAGTTCATAAAATAAATGACCAATTGATTATCCTTTCTCTTATACAGATTTTCTACACATTTTATACATTGTAGCAATTTTCAGATAAATTTTAAATTTTACAGTGTTTTGGCAGATGAAAGTCCGATAGTTTTTTTCACAGTCATGTGAAATATCAAATTTTGTTACAGAGGAACATTCTATCATGCACTGTCACTATATCATAAATACAATGACATCGCTTTGTATCGTATATAACCACAACGATCACAATATACACGCGTTATATGATGTTACATGTCAACTTCCAATATAGTGATTATACTCATCTTACACATTGAAAACATTTAGAGTAAATTAGTAAGTTGTGTAACATGAAGACCGTGTACAACCTTCGAACTAGAAAGTGGCGAATTCATTAGTCTGCCTGTCTCAACTTTATACAAGTATAGGTTAAGTAGTTATTCGTCATTTATGGTTTAATTCGCCAGTATTGTAATCCGATACATGTTGATATTTGTGTAAAATAGCGTCAGGACTCACGCATTGAAGTGTACAACTGCAATGAACAATAAAAAGTATGCATTGGAATATATTTGACCGTCATTTAATGAATACAGTGGCGGATCCAGCTGATTCTGGGTTATGGAACCCACGTCGACCCTTTTTTTTTTAAATTTCTGCATTACTGTGTGTTATCGAGTAATTATGCGCCTTACGATTTGTTAAATTACGATTAAATGGGTATACGAATCCGTTCACTCAATTATTAATGCATAAATTGATCGTGGTTGCTATTTATTTTTATCTGGATTGTTTATATTCTATAATACTTCTAATAACTTTACCTTTTCTCAAGAAAAGGCTCCCCTCAAACCGCATTAGTCTTTTAATTCAATATTAAACAAACTTTGCCACACTCCTTCTTTCTCACCCACCCAAATTTTCAAATACATATTATTTGATCCCCATCTTCGCTGCAGTAAGCCATTCGAGGAGTGAAAGAAATCTGGATTGGACTCCTCTTAAATGCTACAGTTGCGATCACTTCTAACCTCTCTTAAATTCTGTCAGAATCTGTCAGGATTTCTGTTTTACGACAGCAGATAGAACAGAAATCATGACAGATCCTGACAGGGTCTGACAGAGGCTGTCCTGGGTCAGAACACATATTGCCCTATTCCCTGACAGAACCTGACAGAAACTGTCCTAGGTCGTGACAAAGAAAGTACGAAAAGCTGTTCTAAACTGTCATACCCCTGGACAGTTCCTTACACTAAATCTTTCTATTCTATGTGACGTAATTTAGAATAGATCATCGTCCTACAATCACCCGATCGTTGTTCATGTACCAAATTGCGTCGATCACGGTCAAGTCTCTGTAAATTGAGGGCCAACTACTGTCTTTTGCGAAATTTTTGTCTCGTTACACTTTCCATTGTCCTTCTGTTTTCCATATCTACCAATTAAGGTATCTTTACTTATTGTAGTATCTAATTTTGATACGGTTCTTTAAGTTTTAATATGCTTTGTATACAGTCTACTAAACAGTTCAATTTCATTTGTCTAGAAGCACATAAATGGAATTTGATTTGTTTATATATTCACTATTCAGATATACAGATTAAATATTTGAAGACCACTTTACTCCTGATGTAAACATAAAGACCGTATTTCCCTAAGTTGAATGAACTCGGCATGGAAGTTGTTTTTTATTCTTAATAATAATGCTGCAAACAATATTGTTATTATTTGAGGAATATTGTATATTTCAATTCTACTCAATTAAGTTACGAATTCACCAACATTCAAGCTGACTAAATTTTCAAAGGCTGATATGGGGAACTAATATAAACGGCTTCACAAATCGAGCCTAGATTAATTAAAGTTCCTCATACAAAAAATACATATACTGTATTCCCAGACATCAAATCACCCTATAAATATTGATTTATGTCCTTTTCAAATCATTGTTCACCACACTTTCTATTATTACTCACTAGTGCGTTCAGTATTATAACATTCTACCTACAAATGTTTGTAACAAAGTTTATGAAATTTTTTTGATAAACTGTTTTTATAGTTTTATAAGTTAGCCTGAAGTGCTTGATAAATATATGCCAATGTGGGATCTTCCGGATCTATTCAAAAGTTCAATTTTTTGATTTTTCTACACTATACACAGCACTTTCACATAATCTCATATGCACGAATTATTTTTTCATATGTGTCATGCTACATTCTGATCTGTTCTCTGTGATCATTACTTGTTTACAATTCAGCACTAGTCTACTTGTCTATAATAGAAATCTTTGATTTTGATGTTTGATCTGCTTGAAATTTCTGTACCAATGGTTTTGAAACTTTGGGAAAATTCTTGCAATATTTTGCATTTATAATGCATATAATTTCGTTCTGCACCGAACAACAGTTTAGATCAAATGGGAAATTTAGCAGTATGTGTATGAATTCAGAAATAAATGCACTTTGAGATTTCATAACAATTTTTCAGGAGTGTATGTTCTTTTCAACTGATTTCTTATAGTTACAAAGTCATTAAAATTTTGAAAGAGTAATATGTTTGCTTGATTTTCATCAAAATGTAACTGTTGTGAACACACGATATAATTATGACAACCAATTTCATACATGTTTGCTATTTATCATCAAAATTGTATAATCAGTTCACAAGTATATATTTAAAAAACACAATTTGCATTAATGATTTTAGGACCCTCACTTACTACCTCAACAGTTTGAACAAGGATTATATTTTTTAACAAATAATATTCTTTATTATCAATAAAGCTTGTTACAGTTTACGTCAGAAGTCCAAGCACCTTCTGACGCTCCCTGTTCATGATCACTAGTTACCCAGGGTAGTAAAGAGTGTCAAAATAAAATATTTCAAACATAAATTTACTAATACATAAATACATTCAACTTAACATACAATATCACTTCTAATAGTTGTTTTAAACATGATTTTTGATGAATATTAATTTTGAATTACTATTAACTGAGTTAATTGTAGTCTTCGATTCTTTAACAAAGATATCAAAAGTATTAACATGTTTGGTTCTATGTTCAGATACATAGTATGCTTTATAAATAGAAAAACCTATTATAGTTAATAAGAGATTTAACCAAAAATATGTTACATCAAATATTTTATATCCCAAAACAAGATGTTTCAAAGTAATCTCAAAATTCATGTTACATACACGAAGAATTTCTTTTTTGTCCAAAAATTATCTAAGCACGAACAGGATATAAAGTAGTGAAGATAATCTTCGTCTTCATTACAGAAATTGCACTGAATATTTTGAGTTATTTTCCACTTACATAATAGTTTTCTGTTAGGAATTATGAATTGTAGAAGTTTCCATCGAAACATCTTCAATTTGTTTTCTTGTAAATAACCAAAAATAAAATTATAAATGTTTGGCATAAAAAACACGTCTTTTATATCAAAAATTCTGAACCATTTGCTTACTCCAATAGAGGATTCAAATTTTTTAACTATAAATGATTCATACAATACCTTGTTCGAAATATTTTTTACATTTATATCTATATTTTTCCAACAAATTTGAAATCTTTTAAAATGAACCACACTCTTTACAGAATTTTCTGATGATAAAGATTGCTTCCATTCGAAAGGTATGGCTTTTTTCAAAGTTTGAATTTCTGCTATCCAGTTAGATTTGTTTTTCAATTTACTTAAAATGATTTCTTGAGATATGCATCCATTTGCATCTATTATGTCATTTATATAAATTATATTACTTTAAATCCAATTATCAAAAATTACAGGTTTATTTTTAAATTTAATATATTTATTATTCCATAATATTTGTTTTCTTATTTCTGTGAATGTAGTAGGTTTTTCTTGATTGCCCCCACCTGATAAATTCCAACATTTTAATACTTCTTTGTAAAAACCAGGAATATCTTTAAAATATTTATGTTTTATACTATTATCATTATTCGTCATAAAAATTAACCAATTTGTACCAATACCATTAAAATATTTATGAGGAATAACCTTCCAATTTACAATTTCTCCGATAGCTAATTTTTGCACCCACGCGGCTTTCAATGAACAAAAATAACTCCTTATGTCTACCATTCGCAATCCCCCTACTTCATATCTACCAATAATTGTGTTTCGTTTTACTTTATCGGGTTTATTATCCCATATAAATTTAAAACATCTACTTTCTATTTCTTTAATGTACATTTCTGGTACGATACAAGTGGACCCTATGTATGTAAAAATTGGCAAGACAAGTGTTTTTGTTATTAAAATTTTTCCTAAAATTGTTAGGTTTCTCTTTCCCCATGTATCAAAAAGTCTATTCATCTTATTTATTCTATTTTCCCAATTTAATTTTTCACATTGTTCCCTACAATAGCCAAAATATACCCCCGGAGTTTTTACTGGATTTATAGTCCAACTAATTCCTGCAACTTTATCTTTACAAGATTTTAACTTCCCTACCCATATTCCTTCCGTCTTGTTTCGATTTAATTTTAACCCAGAAAAAGACCCAAAAATTTCAATTTCGTTCATAGCAAATTCTACTTCTTGCTTTGAGCTACATAACAGAGTAGTATCGTCTGCTAACTGAGAAATTTTTATACTATGATTTCTTTGGTCTAATTTGATATTGATACCTTTGATGTCATTATTACTTCGTATTCGTGATGCCATTATTTCTACAGATAATACAAATAAAAGAGCAGATAAAGGACATCCTTGGCGTATTCCCCTTGTGTTTTTAAATATTTCAGAAATCCATCCATTATTAGTGACACAAGTTTGAATACCATTATACAACGTTTTAACCCACGATATAAATGAATCATTAAAACCAAAATGTTTAAGAACAGTTAACATAAAGTTCCATTCTAGGGAATCAAACGCTTTTGAAAAATCAACAAATACAATTGCCCCTTCTATTTTATATAACTCTGTGTAGTCGATAATATCTTGTATTTGCCGCAGGTTGAAACCAATAAAACGATTTTTAACATAACCAGTCTGATCTTCATTAATGATATCAGGTAAAATTTGTTTCAACCTTTGAGCCAGACTATATGACAGAAGTTTCAAATCCACGTTTAAGAGCGAAATTGGGCGATAATTATCCAAAGACAAAGGATCTCCCTTTTTAAATAAAAGTGTTAATACACTTGTACGTTGTGAATATGTGAGGTTTTGGTTTCTATAGCCAGTATTTAAAACCGAAACTATAATATTTTTCAATTTCCCCCAAAATTTTCTGTAAAATTCGACAGTTAGTCCGTCTAAACCAGGTGACCTATTAAGCTTCATTTTAAAGATAGCGTTAGTACATTCGTCCAATGTTATTTCTCCGTCACAATTAGATTTGTCGATTTCGCCTATTTTAGGATCAAGATTAGTATTAAATATGTATTGGTCACTAAGTCACTGGTCTTGTCTGGGTAAGAAGATGAATATAACTTTTCATAATAATTTTTAATATTTGTTAGCAACTCCCCCTGATCTGTTAGAATGTTTCTATCCCCGGACGTTAATTTGTTAATTGATTTCTTAATTTGTCTCTGTTTTTCTAAACCAAGAAAATACGAATTATTTTTTTCACCAAGTTCAATCCGTTTTTCCCTAGATCTGATTTGTGCCCCTTTTGCCTTTTCATCGTAAATTTTACCAATTTCAATTTCAAGATTATTAATTTCCTTATCTGTAATATCTGAATCTACGTCTTGTTCATCCCTTACCTTCAACTTATGTTCCAATTTTTTCTCAAGAAGTTTCAAATTTTCCCTAGTTGTTTTTGCTTTATTTCTGCAATATTCAACAGTTATCTCCCTTACCTCAATTTTGAAAACATCCCATGCCAATTGTATATCATTAGTATTTTGTTTATCTTTAAAACACTTATCGATTAATAGATTAATCGTATTTACATAAACATCATCATTTAAAACCGATTTATTTATCTTCCAATAACCCCTCCCTTTTTCTGACGCAAAGGTCTTAAACTTTAAAAATATGCTCTGATGATCTGTATAATTAATGACAGCTGGCTTAATTTTACAACATTCTACATACGGGATAAAATCTTTTCCGATCAATATCATATCTATGCGACTCGCTTGAGACTTATCCTTTCTCCGCCAAGTAAATTGTTGTTTATTTTCATTTAAAAGTCTCCAGATATCAGTTAACTTATTTTCTTTTATTAAAACTTTAAGACTATTAACTGGTTGGTTATTTTGTGTCCCTACTCTAGTACTTTTCCTATCAATACTTTTGAAATTATCGTTAAAATCACCCCCCCCCCAATATAGGAATTCCAATCCCATGTTCTTTAAGCATACTATTTACTTTTTTAAAAAATGCATTTCTACTAGTTTTACAATTAGGCGCATATAAACATAATAAAGAGAATATACAATTATCTATTTCAATATTAATCAAAATGATCCTACCTTCCTCATCTGAAAATGTATCAATAATGTTATGTTTTAATGATTTTTTAATTACTATTGCAACACCACATCTGTTTGTTGTTGCATTATTGCAATAAACTTTAAATTCGTCGTATTTCAACATTTCTTTTTCAATATTAATATCAAAATGTGTTTCCTGTAAAAAGCAAATCGAACACTTTTGTGATTTAATCCATTCAAAAACTCTATTCCGTTTATTTCTACATTTCAAACCGTTTACATTTAAAGTATTTAGATTTAATACATTTTCAGATCCCATTGTAAATAGTGATAATAATATTTATATTAAATACGTATATATCAATATAACATTTATTAACATTTACACAAACAAAAAACTTTACACAAACGATGACACAGATATAGTTACACAACACACTTAAAACGGGTACAAACATTGGGTAAAGTGTACGTGACCTGATAGCACCTATTGACCTTGTCTGGGTCAAAGCTTTATAATGATAGACAAAAAACATGTGGTCGAGAGCGTGTGCTATTTTACCTGGATATTCACTTTTTTCATCTAAAATAACATTAACATCCGTAAAAAGTGGAAAAATTATTGTTCTGAAGTGACAATGGGTATTAGCCTGAGAAATATAAAAAATGTAAGTTGTGACAATTGCGTATTTTGTGAAAGATAGCTGTAAGATGAAAACTTTGGAACAAAATGTGATGAAATCGGATTGAACAAGTGTTTCCTTACTCAAAACGAGATACAAATAATTAATGTGTTCTTTGAAACGCACCGAGACAGCAAACCCTACAAAGACGTGGAGCTCGAGACACAAACGGATAAAATACTGTGAGTATTTCTCGATTTTATAAGTTTCTTCAGTATAAGCTAGCAAATATTTTTTGCAGACATCGTGTAACATATGCAAGTACACGTATAAGATGTTATGAAAACACCGATTGAGACAAATATTGTAACCACTTCTAGATCGGATGAAATATGAAGTGATAAGTAAATTTCCAAAATTTGGTCTTAAATCAGAATTTAAATGGACAGTGTCGTACATACATACTATAAAACGGTATAGACAAAAACCCAAATATAGTTTGTCTAGTGCTAAAAATAGAATAGGTAAAATCCAAAATAAAACGTAAACAAACTTCAGCTGTTTTAATAAACGTTTGTAAACATAACTAGGATATGTGATCTTGACATATTTTATTCTTTCGTTTTTGTTTGTAAACGAATTATTCAATAAGCTATTGTTGGTAAAACTCATTTCACAGTTTTTGTAAATTAAATCAGCTACATAGTTTGACATAATTAACTCTATTTTGGCAACTCTCTTATTACCACTTTCTATTAAATATTTTGATTTTACATCAGAACCTTGTATTGTTTTACATTTTTTCATAGTTTGTAACAACTTAATAAAGTAAGTGCCTGTACGGTACAACTTAATTATAATGTTACACAACATTAAAGATGTATTGCATACAAAAGAAAAACTAAAACAAGTTTTGATTTTCTTTATATTAGAATCCTTCACACAAATATTAATATCATCTCTATGTGAAATATACATCACAATTAAATTCAATACAACAAACTTTAAGAAAAGAATCAATATCTTTTCAAAAAAAAAAACACAATTCAATGTTTACTCTTTTGAAGAGCTTGTTTTTACATACCATTTTTATCTTTTTTTTAAAGTTTTTTTTTTTGGGGTTTAATTAAAATTACACTTTTACATAGTAATTAACCTTTATTTGCTTTTTTTACCTTTGTCCCTCTCCTCAGGTGTTGGAGGAGTGTGTTGATTTTTGTTTCTACCCTTACCATGTTGATTTCTACTTTCTGGTGTGTTTACAGAAGCGTCGATTGTACCTTGAGATTTAACAAAAGAAACAGACTTTTCATTTTTTTTGGAAGTGTTTTGATTTCTCCAAGTTCTTGGTTTTTCTTGTTGATGGGGTGTCTTGTCAGATTGCCCAAAGGCCTGTCCATTTGACTGTTGACCCCTTTTTTCTTTCTGCTGTTGTTTCATTGTCTGTTGTTGTTTTATTGTCTGTTGTTGTTTTATTGTCTGTTTTTGTTGTTCACATTGTTCTTGTTGTACCTCAGGCTCATCAGTTTTTGTACTATCATTATCATCATTTTCATTTTCACTTAATTCAACATCATCATCATCATCTTTACCTTCATTGTCACTAAACATTTCTGGTGTTAATGCTTCTGGACAATCCATTTGTCTGTGCCCTGATTCATTACACCTTTTACATTTCCAATCATTTGGACATTCTAGAATCATATGCCCAGTTTCAAAGCATTTATTGCATGTTTTAACATTTGACTCATTTGAATAACTGTCTGTAGGCTGGCCACTGTGTAAGACTATAGCACTGTATCTCCCCATTTTCATGAATTTAGGTAGAGGTTCTATAAAGGTTTTACACAATAGGATCCTGTCTCCATTTTCACAGTTAGTGAGTCTCCCATCAACTCTGATATGTGCTCTTGTTATGGAATCCACTTTTACCCCTTTAAGTTCTATTGTTCTTTTAATAATGCCATCATCAGCACTAAGAGGGATCCCTTTCACTACAACTTTCATTATGGCCAGGTTTGAAGTCAAAGGGTTGTTTGGATTGTGTGTGTGAATGTTTATTTGCTTACCCCTCAGCGCAATGCCCTTTGTTAACAACGACAAACGACCTTCCTGGTTGTCCATATATATACGCCACATACGACGAATACGTTGGATACCTTTGATTGTACATGGGTCTACTACTTCGCCGATAGCCTTGTATATTTCAACATGTGTGACAAATGATTCTTTTTTGGGAATTACAGAACCAAATATATCACTGTCTTTTACGAAAATTGGTTTCACAGAATTAGGGTCGTCATCAACTTTTTTATCACCACTAGCGTTAGTGTCTGTTCTCGCAACATCAGAATAGGACGCCGCCATGTTTGTTATTGTTGTTTTGTTCAACGAAAAAAGTTATTTTACAATCAGAATACTGCCTTCTAATGTATCAAAATGCATTTACATGTAAACGTTAATGTCTTAGGAACTTCCAGAGAAAATCTGGATAAACAACACTCAATTGAATTTGTAATTAATCAATTTTTGTCGGAGCTATCCTCAAGCAGATCAAGGACTGTAACTCAACTCTGTAACAAGGATTATATACATACACATAAATGTATGTATGTATGCATTATCCAAATGATGTAGAAGATGACCAAATATGAACGACATTTGCCAGTACAACCAGATGGTTTGATATATTTCATAATGCAAAGTGCATTTTACATGTTCACTGACACACACAAGTGTATATGGGTGATGATGAATTGTAGCACTGTCTATTAATATTTCTATGATAACATCTTCTTAATACATGTATCTAGGTACCAGTAGTAAATAAGACTACAACTAACATGTACAATGTACATACATGTATTACCTGGTGAAGAAATATACAATGGGATTTTTGTTTTAAATAGTTAGCTGTGTCTTCAATTGTTTCATTTTTTTGATTTTAGCAAATTTGTAAATAGTGGGATGTACTGGTTACCCAATTTATAAGGCATGTACCCTTCTTACAAATATACAAGCGCAATTACAATCATCTTGTCTTTCTGGTAATAGTGTTGCATGCATTTTTGTTAGCTTAATTGTTAAATATTTGGTCCATAATTATACCATGATGTGTGGACATGGTTTTATGAATTGAAAATAGTTAATAGCTTAATATAAAGATTGTAATGACCTTTAGAGAACCCTGATATATGCTGTATATAAGATGACATGCCAATCATAGCATGTAATCCATTACAGTGAAAGTCTAAGTATAGATGAATAACTATATTATGTATATTTATATATTTCAGGATGCGCCAAAGTAAATTGTTGAGTTCAAGCTGATAACTCCAACCATTCATTATGTGATGCCATGATGTTGGATAGGTCAATAGAATAATAGCTTGCTTCTACTGACTCTTGAGAGTTGTCTTGGCCACATGGCATAACATGGGATTAAGAATATATATGTAAATATGTACATATATAAAAATCCATGTAACAAATGATGCTAGATATTTTTTCACAGTGTTGTTTGTTGATGCACATGAAGTGAAATTTTCATGTTTTGAAACTAGAACAAAGTATGAGGAGGAATGAGGCTTAAAGAGGCAATGTTAAAGAAGACACTTGCACTTATTTATAGACAACAACACATGTACATCTTATTTACTGCATGTACTTACAAAAGCCAGAATGGGTGTCTTCCAATATGGCAAAAGGAAGATTTACTAGAGGTATGATTCCTTTAAATACATGTATATCAAACATGTAATAATGAACTAATTGATTTTAATTTTCTAAGTATGATCTTTTTCTTATTTGTATACTAGTTCAATCACTATTATCATTACAAATTAACAAATCAGTTTTCTTCAAAAGTTACATAGTTTTCACTCCAAATAATTGTAAACTCCTCAGTGAAACCATGTATTGGAAACTGGTTTGTCTGATTGTTACATACATGTATGTAAATGTAAAGGGAATAGTAGTTACTGTAACTATACAAACTATAAATATTACTAGTTAAGCATGCTATCAGTGCCTTGCGACGAAGCTTATCTATAACCATACAGGGTGTCTAAGTTTATTGAAAGAGAACAAAATAATCAATACACCAGTTTAATGATTATCATTTATTCACAGTTAGATTTTCCTACATGTGTCATAAAATTCGAGGCATGTTTAGGTCGCACAAGCTCTATCATTTTATCAATTTAGATTGAAAATCAGAAATGATAAAGCAATCACCAGAACCTGAAGATATGTAAAGCTTGTTAGCACATGAAATTATCTCTTACACCGCTGCAAGAAAATAGATCCCTATATTAAAAAAAAAATCAAACAAGATTCCGCATTTTTTACCGGAATAAAAAAAAAATAACATAACAGAAAACCTGTTAATCTGAATAGCAGAGTAGTGGATTCAGGCGGGGCGTGCCGGGCATGCGCCTCTCCCATATAATTTGCCAAGCATGGGTTGTCAAGGGTAGATTTTGGCTGTTTTAGATTAAAACTTAATATCTCGATAATTTTATCACAACAGATATCCACATTGGACCATCTCTATCCGCCCATGGAATAGCATATTATTTGGTTTGAATTAATAAGATTTTAATAAAAAGCACTTGATGTATAACCTCTTATCAGTACCAGTTGCTCATTTCTAATTACATGTATTTGCATGACTACACTACTTTCGATATTCAAGTTGTCTATAAATGTTGGACACATACAAAGCCATCTGATGTTTAACTAGACAAAGAAATCCTATTAGATTGCACCATTTCACTAGTCCTAAAGGAACAATGATGACTTAAGAGTGATACTGTACGACAATCGAATGAACTTTCTTCTCATTTCATGCAGAAGTTTATCCTCATGTTGACAAAAAGGAGGCTGTGATCCATTTCCTCCTTTTGACAACATTCTACTAATGCGTACTAATAAAAGGGTGACCCAACATCCGAAGCCATCACAGTTTCTCACATTTTAGAACAGTGCTCAGCATTTATGAAAATGGGGAGTATTTCGTTGTATTCGACCGTTATGCTGGAATGTTTTTTTCCCCTATTATTTAGCAATGGAAGACACAGAAAACATTCTTATATCATACAGGGACGGGTCCTGACTCTTTAAAAGGAGGGTTGCCAGCAGGGGTTCCTTAGAAAAGGGGGATGCTAGGTCTGTACTTACATTTTTTCGCGATTAAATTCATTAAAAATAATAATAAAACCAGGAGGGGTCCGCACGCCCTGCCCCGATCTGCCATTGCCATATCCCTGTATCCCTCAGAAGGAAAATAAAACAAACAAAAAAAAAGTAACGACAAATAAAAACACGCCAGTTTAAACAAACTTAAAGCAGACAGTTAAGTTGAAACTGATCTCAATTTTAAGCAATTGGAGGACAGTTATCGATCCATGACATCGGGAGTCGGAGACTAATAACAAATAAACGAGTGGTTTGGTTACTTTAATAATGCAATTTTTCAACGAATTGTGTAAGTCTGCGGTTTTGTGTTATTATAACTTGTAATTATTATTATATTTCTTTATTTGGCCTCATTTTTTTAAACGTTAAGTTATTTTAAAACTAGATGTAACTTGGATTATAAGTGAATAGAGCTGTACACGAGTGTAAAGGGATTTTAAAATGCTGAGCATCATGGTGATATTTAATCAGTGGGTTTTATTAATTTAATACAACAAATTTGTGTTCTGATGCGTTGATTCCGGTTTCTTCTGTATATCTTATCTCTTTTTTATTCTGCAGTAAAATTTCGAACAAGCAACATAAATTGATTCAGTAAATGAGCGCTTTGATTTCATTTAGAACTTAATTATTATCCTATTTCTGCCTTCGTGTTTTAATGAGTTTGTATTAAAAATTTAGTTATTTAAAAAGTGAACATTTATTTCAACAAATTGAAGAGATACGCCGGATATGGTACTATGTCATATATCGTAGTTATTTCATATCGAGATCCGATATTAGAAAATGATCACCTGTGCGCTTGGCAAAATATGGAAGGACGATTTTTTGCCACCTTAATGAATGAAAGTAAAAATTCCTGGGTAATAAGCCCTAAAGATTAACTCTTTCATCATGTTCCAATAATCCCCGATAATATGGCAATTAAAAAACTGCTATGCCTATGGATATTAACCAAGTATAAAGTCTGCAGAGCGAATTGAACAGCGGGAAAGTCAAAATTTTCGATTTTTTCTATGAATTTTATCAAAAAATAAAATATTAAAACTTGTTAACAATCGCAGGCATAGCACTTTTCTAAAACTACATTTAACACCGCATTTTATAATGTATTGGTTATATGGATCTATTGGGATTATCACGCAGGACTTTTCGGTTTTATGTGAACTTCGTCCTTATGTCTTTAAGTGTCATTTGACATGCTTACTTTCGATTCTTAATATAGAAACAATGCATAAAGTAATTTTGGTCGTTTGTTTTCTTATATCACAACTTTTACTGAAACATATTTATCTTGTGGTAGAAATAAGAGAGGTTTAAAGTGACCCGTAAATTCCATCATATTTTTCCCGGAAGTACTTCGAATAACCTGCGTAGTTGTTGTATATTTGACTGGACTTTTTACTACCAAGTAAAACACCTTTCATTAGAAGACATTAAACATACAATTTAATTTAAAACGTATTACATTACACTATTTCCATTAATGAATGACCTGACTTTTTTATATTAAAATGTTTTTATTTAGTAACGTTCGAAAATGCAAGAAGATTATAGGACTTACCATTATTTATATTTTTATTTATATTGATATGTCTGTACATGTGTATTTCATCGACCTGCTAGTGATGCAGTACAGTTAATGACAGTGTTGTATAAGCGCTAAATGAAAGTACATCAGCTGTTTCAAATTGTTCACTCATAATAAGTGCAATCGTTTCATACTATATTCAGATCTTACCTTCAGCTGCTGTGAGTAGTCCAGCATTCAATATAAATATCACAAAATGTGTTAGCATTGTTATTCCATCGAATCAGTTCATGTAAGACCCCACATTTATCTAAAAGATAATACAAGGAAATGGAGGCCTTTCGGATATTTGTTTTTGTAGATAACACCCAATCCGTCAGTAAATATTGAATTTAAGATAACACTGTTTAAATAAGGTATCTGATACATATACATACGACCAAAGGGATTTCGGACGGTTTGCTGTAATACAAAATAGAAATGAAATGAAATTCGTTTAAAGAAAGTAATACCTGAATAAAGAAAATAAAGTAAAAAAAAACAACAACAAAAAAAAAAAAAAAACAAAAAAAACAAAAAAACAAAAAAAAACAGTAAGACATTATAACTCAAATACAATATATTTCACAATGTCAGCCTGACCTATCATTTTGGCTTAAGTATTTTTCCTGTTTGGTCTACTTGATAATAAGTAACCGATTTACCTTTTTTTATTTAAGAGAATTTGTGCGATATTATAAAAGTCGTAATTGTCAAATTTAATGTATACAAAAATCAGTTATGATCTATGGTGATTGCGGTTACGTGTACAACCATAACACGAGAATTGTGTTACATAAACCGCATAAAGGAAGTGTCATCAACATGCTATACTCAACGGGAAGGATGTATGATACATGCACACAATAAAACGATTGATGTTAAATCCTCAGTTTAAAAAATCAGAAGGAATTATATAGTCATGATAACTTTAAGATAAGTACATGATTGAAATGTTACCAAGACAGATCTAAACAAAAAATTCTTCTCTCTCGTCGGAAGGTGTAGACATGAGAGAGTTATATTCAATTAAGATAATCAAATAAACATACCTTCATATCTTAAGTATATTTGAGCGCCCTTTTAGTGCCTAAGAGACGTAACACGACAGTTAAATTTCAATGATACAAAATATAAACAGATAGATTAAAGTATTTGTGTTCGGTTAATTTTTCATTTACATGTGTATATATAGAATTAAGAATGGGAATTGCATATCAATTGTGAAAGTAGACAATTTTTCTCATGTGAAATGATGGGCATGTAAACGTTAAATTTAGTAATTATAGTAAGTCACTTTACAATCTAAGATGCACCATCTGATGTAGGTATTCAGGAAAAAGACACGTTTCAGTGTTCAGGGAATTTACCTTCAGTGCTGAAAATATGTTGATGGGAGGGTAAACAACAACTTGAATTTGGAAGGCAAGACCGTTTAAAACAAAATTTGTTCCGTGACTAAACAGACTAAAAAACTTGTAAT
Organism: Perna viridis; assembly: GCA_037379345.1. NCBI lineage: Eukaryota > Metazoa > Mollusca > Bivalvia > Mytilida > Mytilidae > Perna > Perna viridis. Next base: position 27,837,576 of record CM074520.1, read on the forward strand.
ATATGGCTCGTATCGTTTCTTCCTTGTCTTAAACAAATAAATTCATAAGTATTAGAAAAAAGCAAACGAGTGTATATAAAGACTGTTGGTTGAATAACTTTTTACTGATAAAAAACTACATTTTTTTTTGATATAGTTGAGAATGAGGAATTGGAATTGCATATGAATTTCATACTTATTTGAAAAAAAGGCCAACGAGTGTTTATAAAAACTGCCGGTGGAACAACTTTTATTGTGGCATGTGTCTATATATCAGTCTTAACCAGAAACACTGTAAATAGTCCTTTACATCATTTAAAATGTATTCCTTTTTTTTTGGTAATCGATTTACACAAAATAAACAAGTCACTAGCTTTTCTCCGAGAAAATTGTTCCCAGAATTTTGGAAATGATGAAAAATATTTTTTATTTATATTCATATTGCTAAATAAAAAATGCACCAAATAACTAGTTGAAAAAAAAAAAAAACAATTTGATGCTACGACTTTGTATTCCATATGTTTTCGTACGCATTATTTCTGTTATGGTTTGCATTTTGTTGCTTGGTATTAGTCCCTAGATTGTGTGCCCTCGATTTAAGCTCGAATTTTGGACCCTTGCTTACTCTTTTTGTACGCTTTAACAGTAATGCTGATCGGTGTAGTCAATGTGTAAATGTGATGAATACGTATTGTGTGGTTTCACTCACCCGAAATTACATGTATATTAAGTGCTGAATTATATGATTGACCACACAACAGCACTTATGTAGTAGACATTACATATGTGTAACAGGACACAAAGACACAAAGATCACTCTGTTTTTGATATGTCTCAGGAAGTCAATACTTCTGACATATAACCCATTAAAGGAGCCATAAACCGTATCAGGAAATCGTCCCATTATATGGTACATTGGGAATGGAAAATGGGGGAATAGTGTAATTAGCAATGGGATTTTGAAAGGGGATGATGGAAAAATATATTTTGAAGTATTTATGGATATGAAAAATGTATTTTATTTAATAAAAAATAATAGTTAAAATGTTGAATATTCTTTTTTACTCCACAATACATGTGCATGCTCCAAAAAGAAAAACAAAAAAAAAAAAAGCAACATGCCGACATGAACTGAAACATATAAACACACAATTGATTATACAAATCATAGCCCCTTTCAATTGTATGCTTGGATAGTGAATGATAGAAGAGTGGTATGACATTTCGTTACGACCAACTTGTTGAATATAAACTGTATGTATATTGCACTAATAAATACATCCTTGTCCTTGTTACGGAGGATGCATACAATTTAAGAAAATGTTTGGAAAACAAGAAAGTACACATAATTTTCTTTGGCAACATTAAGTGTTGAATTTGCTTAAGTAACAAATATCATCATATAACATATTTTTGTTCATAACCAGTACAACTTTGCTTCAGAGAAATATCATTCTACTCTTCATATCAATATCCATTTCATTCATTAAATGAGGGGATAATGCATGTAACAAAAGCAATATGAAAAGGGCCATCTATCAATCTGTTTATTCTATAAATATTCTAGGTTTACACCAATTTAAATATTTGGCCAATTGTTTTTTTTTTTTTTTTTTTTTTTTTTTTTTTTTTTTTTTTTTTTTTTTTAACAATCGTACATAGATCGTTGTTGCATTGCGTGCTTGTCAGTGCTGATTCTTTATCCTTCTGCTACATTTGACTTTTCTCGGTGATCTTTTACGAAAAACCTATTGTTTTTTCCCATAATTTGCTCCCGGATACGTGCTTTCCTGCTCTTTTTATTTCATACCAAACGTTCATAGTTCATTTGTCAAACGCTACGCCAATTAGACTTCGACGTTACCCGATTAGCAGTAAAAGGAGAAGAAGGTTTGAACGTCTGGACGCATTTGATGTAAGTGAAGCTCATAAGAGGCCTTGTAATCTGTCCTCCAACCCTGGAGGCAGAAAATAAACAGACATGTAACGAAAATAATGCCTGTATTACATACTTGATTTGTGATATTTTAATAAAATATGTTATAGACATATAAAACATTACTATTTTTTATAATAAACAATCGTGTATACATATTCAGGACGAAAAATTGATAAATTATATGACGTAAAATTAACAACTGTCAGTCTGGGAAACATGAGGTAATAACAAATATTTGATTTAGTTATGTTGCTTTTAAAAATTCGTCACGAAAGCGTCGTAAGTTTGTTTTCTATGTTTTTTTCCTGAATGATCTATTTAAAAGTGTGTGCATGCTAAATCCATGACAATTTTTTTTTTCAAAAATGTTCGTCATATTCATATAAAAATTGTTTAAAAATTCTTAATGTTGAATGTTGGTCTTTTTTTTACATGCAACGGTTATAGAGAAAAATACTTATAAAGCATTGAAGTTCTTTGAAAAAGGGAGATAACTTTGTATGCACAATATTTTTTTTTTAAGAGAACATTCAAATCGTTTTCTGAGCCATCCACTGACGCTTTTACTATTTCCCATACATATAACAGAAACATTACTTTGAACAAATAAATCAATTTTGTTATTGTTTGTAAATGTGTAAAATGTAGTACAGTTATTGGTCTTTGTGTTGCTTGGGAAGTTGTGTGTGTATGTGGATACTTTATTGTTGAGTATGTGCTTAATGCAGGTTTTATAGCTGTAAGTGTGTCTTAAGGTTTTGCTGAAGTATGTGTTACTGGTGGTTTTAATTGTTTGGATTTTAGAGCTTTCATTGTAATGTTTGCTTTTTGTGTTGGCTTTGGTTGGTTTTCTAGTGTGTGAACTCCAGTATTTGTAGTTTACTCTGTTGGAATTGGCATTATTATATATGTTAGCAGTTCTGAAAATATAATAGTATTCCACATATGTACATGTAACTCCGATAAAACAACTTGAAATAATCTTGCTTATGGAAAAGAAAGGAAGCGATATTAGAGGAACCCAATGATCTGACATCTGAAATCCTTAATGTGCTCAAAATCTAGTTTCTTGTTTTCATGTTTTTATTCTTCAAATATTTATTTTTTTTTAAATGCTATACATTTTTCATTCCATTTGATCCGAAAATGAAATGGTTTTCATTTTCAAGCAATCATTACATACAATTTTGTCTGTTGTATTTGTATAATTCATAATTTTTATTATAATTGTTGACAAGATATGATTTATACATGATGTGTAGGTTTCATTAAAATAATAGTGAATGTAAAATGGTTAAACAAAAACTAAAAATTACCAAAATCATTTGGTAATTCTACCATTACAAAATCATCTTGTTTCTGTAAGGACCTGAAATGATAAACACTTAGATTATAGTTGTTATAATATTTATACAAATCTATAGATTTATATGTTTTAGCACACATGGACATATTTCTGCTGTCATAACAAAATCATCTTACAATTTTGAAAATTACCGGTATGTACTTGACAAAAGCAATAGACTTTGACAACTCATTTTACTTACATGTATTCTTCTTGGGTAAGTGTTATGATGTCAGATCTGAAATTGGAAAGCTTATTTCAAGCATTAAATATACTGGTACAAAGCATATGATTTAACACACTTCAAACTAAAAACTTAATGACCATTTTCTATTTAAAAAACAATTGCCATAGAAATTGAAAGAGCAGTTTTTAATATAAATATTGTATACTGGAGGAAAACAATAACTTAATGACAAATAGTTCAGGCTGCTGAAGGTCATATGGCAATATATATTGGCTGGTTAGTCGCCCCGAAAAAAAAACATGTGTTTATTATGTTGTTCATTTGCCAGTCAATTTGACATCTAATGGGATGCAATCAGAAATAAAGTGAATATGACATCACTAATGAGGTTGGTGAACTCTCCAATATTGTAATTTGACCCAAAGTAACTTGTCATAGCTAATTGCTATATTACACCTTTCAGATATGATTTTTGTAGAAGGAAAGAGAAAAACAACTTCATAAATAATGATGTAATACTCTTTATTTGATAGTTAGGTGGTCCATATTATGGTCCGTATAACTTATATGGACCAGTTGATAAACATACATCTGACTGAGTAAAAAAAATGAAAATCCAAAAGTATAATGAGAACATATTAAATTATAATGCAATACTTTTAAGAAATTATTTGTCTATTTCCGTATTTAAACTGTGTAAGTCCATACAATGCTATATATGCCGGATGGAAATTATATTGGACCGGTAGGCGTGGCTTATTTTCATTGACAGTCTTGTTCCAGATTCGATTCCATTATTGGATTTTCAATCGAAACAAAAATGTTGTGTGGCGGATTTGCTTTGTTAGATGAAGATGCATTGAAGGCTATACAGGAGTCAAAAGATTCCAAACAAATTTAGCATGCATGTTGTAGACAAACGATATATTCAGCATCACAAAGTGCTGTTGAGTACCTTTTGGATGAAGCTTGTTAACTGGAAAAGTATGACATAGCTAATAGTTAATTGTACGGAAGGTCAGATGGCACTATCTGGACAGCTATGTCGTCCTTAAAAATTATATTGTCCTCAGCTCCGCTTTGGTCCATTTATTTATTTCGGGCCGACATACCAGTCAATATAATGCCATATGACCCTCGTACAATTAACTATTTGCTAAATGGGAGTCTCATTCTATAGGCTCTCTAGCTTAAATCATTGATTGCATAAGCAGTAGATTAAATACAGATTGATTAACATATTCATTCTTTATATATTTTCTGATATTTTAATTGTTCTCTTTTTATTTTTCAGTCGTAACCAAATAATATGGAGTACAACAACTGTGATAATGTCAATTAATATATATTCCTCCAAGCCCGAATGCTTTATATTTCGATGAATGTATTACCTTCGAGAGCTAACTAACGAAATTAGTCTGTTTTCTTTTTTTTTGGGGGGGGGATGGAGAAAGGGTTTGTCTGGAAGTAGAGGTACATGTATTTAACAAATCTTCAATCATTAAAAGAAATATTAGTAAATTTATTGTGAGGACAATCGTTAAAGTGCATTAAGTATGTAAAAATTGACTTATTTCAGACAATGATGATTAAAGAAATTGATGTTTTACTATACAGTAGTACATGTTATTAACTGCTTGGTGTCAGGTACATATACATTTATATACAATAAACCAACTCTTAGGACATTCCAAAGATTACTAAGTGAAAGTCTTGACAGTAACCAAAATACACAAACATGTAGAAATGTAGGGGAGATTCTTTTTACACATGTAGAGTGGCAAATTCAAAAGTCATGCATGATTACTGAATACATATGTCAGTTGTACAAAAGTATAAAATGTGTTTGTATTATTAAGGCCTCACATGTCTACTGTAATATAATTAACAGACATCAACTTGAGAAACTTATCTCTACCATATCCTGACATGGCCCTGATTGGAAGCAACTTAGTTGGAACACCTGTGATTTTAACCTCGCCATCTGCCACTTTCTTATAAGGGAAGTGACATTCTTTCCTTACAGCTTCAGCTTAAAAAAGGTAAATACAGTTATACGTTTATGATCCTGTAGTTATCACACATATGATGAATTTAAAAAAAAGTAGTGTTGGGTCCTACATCGTGTACTTGTAGTAAAAGTCAATAATTGTTTCATTTTTTCTGTCTTGTACTTAATTTATATAGCAGTCTTTTTCCAAGGTTATTTCATTTTTGTACTTACCATGACTATAACTATTATTTACAAAGAGAGATGAATTTCCGTGCTTTTAAAAATATAATTGCTAAAACATGTTGACAAAAAAATTGTAGGAGCCATTGCATTGTGCACAGGTAACTAATGTACTAATTGATTGTTTATAAAGACAAAGTTTTAGTATATGTTTTTCTTATCAAACCCAGTAACAAAAGCCATTGTGTGTTTTTCTGTTATACAAATATATAAGCATATAATGTACATGAAAATTCCCATTTGGAATAGAATTCCAAACACTTTAAAGAATTTAGAATGTAGCTTGTTTCAATGAGGAATATTATAATCCTACTTAACCAGTGTGTGGTCAACTCAAAACATTATGTCCGTCTAAAATAAAAACATTGGCTTGAACTGGAGTTTTATGGATTGGGCATTCCATGAAAACAGTTTCAATTGTTGTTTTATGTTTATTCCCTGTTTAATGGGGATTTTCCTGTTTGGCTGAATTTCAAATAGTGAAAATTGGGATGTGTCATAGTGAATGTTGGTTGGGCTATTGACTATAGAGTAATTTTTGTATAACTTCCTTCAGCAACTTACTAATCCCAACCTCTTGATATTTGGTATCCAGCATCAGGTATAGGTCCGATATCGTTTAAAATCTATCAGACATCTACTTCCTATTATACAAAATGCAACCATTTCTGTCTTTTACCCATTTTTTCATGTTTATGGAATGACATTTTTAATCACAAAACCTCAACTCCCACTAGATGGATAGATTTCAAATTTGGTTAGTAGTTTGTATAGATATTTCAGACATGGACGATTGTTAATGTTGCTGATAAAAGTCCAGTAAGTTTCTAGTAAAGGAATTGGTATATCAAGCACAATACTGCATGCAAGTAAAATATAGCAAATTTTGGTCAGAAAATGCTTATTATTTTGGTTGTCCACCCAATAGAACTGTTATGAACATTATATTAAGACTTATTAAAAGAGTAATCAAGGGAACCAAGGTTATAACGGTAATCAAAAGAATGTATTCCAGGGACAAAGAGCAGACATGGAAAAGAGATATATACAACAAAGAACATAAAGTTACTAAATTCATACATACAAAGTAACAAAAGCAAATGACCAACTCGGACTCCACTAAAAACTGGGAGCATGGACCAGGTGCACCGGTAGGGTAAGCGTCCTCTGCGTTTCTAGAAACACCCGCCGAGTTGCTAATAAAAAGTCAAGTCCGGAGTAGAAAACGAGAAAATGTAAACTATGACCCGTTGAATAAATCAGTTTTCATGGTGCTGATGGATACATAAAAACAATCCACGAGTTCATGATGACTACCATAAAATTTCTATAGTGATGTCTTCAATCTTGTAGCAACATAACCCTGTTCCAGAAGCCTATTTGTTAGAGCTCTAGCGCGATACAAAAAAGTCTACGTAGTTTTGGCAAGCTCTGGCATAACGTATGAGTTGTGATATGAACACTGCATACGCAGGAGCCGAAGGGATGTTGCCACAGATGAAAGGAAAATTGACAATTCTGAATGAAAAGTCATCACGTTTGTCGTAAAGTTTGGTCAATAGTTTTCCTTTACCATCGATTTCTAAGTGTAGGTCAAAATAACTTACAATACAACGTATTCATATGGTTCTGGGATTTTTTTCTTCAAGTTTTCTATATCAGAGATTCCATCTTTCTTTTGACTTCCTTAAAAATATGTGATTTTTTTTTAAAACAAGTGACACACAAAAAAAGATATCTTCCTAATGACTATGTAGACTCCATTAATATCCGTTGAATAAATCATTTTTCATGGTGTAGAACTTAAGGTAGTAAATTTTCCCATAATCCAATTTTCTTTAAATTTGTACACAATATAACACTAAATGTAGAACATATGAAAGAAACATTACCATGCAGATTTTAAATAGTAAGGACTGAAAAAAATAATGGATTGCTATTTTAAATATGTAAATCACTAGCCAAACTGAACCATATCTGGTATTTTAGGGTATTTTTTACAGAATATTTCAACAAACAACCAAACATTAGGATTAATTCACTGAAAAGGGATCTATATTTAAAATTGAATAAGGTTTTTTTTTTTAATTTTAATTATCTTGTATAACAGTGACCGGCTTCTATGTTACCAAACCTCTATTTTGCAAAAACCTATTGTTTGATTGTCATAAAAAAAAAATGATTTATATGTATGTACGAAACCGAAAATACAATTTTAATTGTTTAAATTATCATGGGGTACAGCATTGGAAAAATGTCTTTATCAGTCAAATAAAAGAATGCTACGCGTAGTCATATAGCAGATTCAAAACTTATGTACTTTCATAAGTCCATGTGGCGATTCAAGGTTAATGTATATTATTGAATCAAATTAAGTTAGGGTACGAATTGAAGGACTCCCATAAATCCCATAAAAATGCCTAATTAAAATGGCAGTTGAGTATATTCAACTACGTATGGTGACAAACCATCCTACAAAATTCAGTCAAATTCCGTTCAGTGGTTCCAGAGGAGTTGCATCCACAAGGTGTTCATACTGTGAATTATGTGAAAAATGAACAAAGTCCCATAACTCACATAAAATTGTCGAATAAAAATAGTAGTTAAGTATGGTAAACTACATATGGTGACAAACAATCTTACAAAATTTGGTCAAATTCCGTTCAGCCGTTTCGGAGGAGTTGCGTCCACAAGCTTGGGACGGACGGACGGACACCAGCATTTCTATGTCCCCGCTCCTCGTTGCGGCGGGGGACAATAAAGCTTAAACCATGTATCAAGTTGTAATGTTTTATATTAAATAAAGAGCATTGTCAAGTGCACAAAATGATAAAAATAATGTCCCAAAAAAAGCTTTCACGGCACAATGGGACAAACTTGTGCGTTGGACACATTTGTATGCTAGAAAATAGTACGCAGATACATAATGAAAGCGGAAAGCTTGCAATCCCATAAGTTATATAATAGTAACTCTAAAAAAGTTATGAAGTCATAAAATTGGCAATATTATTTGTTAGCCGTACTATCTAATTCATTATACCTAGTTAAGATTTTATACTTTAATTTGAAAATGTTATCTATAGGAATCTTGTAATAGATGGTGTTATTCCAAACATTTTCCCACCTTATGAAATATATATTCCTCAATGTATGTATTTGAAACATTTAATCCAATACATCAATTTCCTACTTAGCAGAGTACAAAGTTGCTGAAGGCTAAAACACTTGTCCTAGAAGTTGGAGTTATTGTCTTTTATATCAGTATCACTTTGAAAGTTGAATATCGGGAGTCATTCAAACGATCTAGTGACTACACATTTTTTTTAATATTTGGATAACCACCTTTATCTCAGGTCATCTACCTTAAATACAATATCCCAAGAACAAAATAAACGAGAATTTTGTGTTTTTTTTAATTCTAAACCATATTCTAGGAAATTATACCCAGTATAGCCATTTTGATATATAACCATATATAACAATTTCATAGATTGTAAAAACACTTACAATCTATAAAATTAAATTGATGGAATGCAACCATTTGCGACTGTAGCCACTACAGCACAACTCTGCTCTAATCTTCTTTTTAGCATTGAATGTTGTAATGTTTTTGACTAAAAAAACTAATTTTCAAACTTTCGCAAGATAACCAAGTACACAATAATATATAGACGAAAACACGACAAACATCGCCAAACCATTAGACGCTATTATTCAATTCATGGAAAATTAATTTGCTCTAACGAAATACTTCAATTGATTATATAATTTCTTTGTATCATACTTGTATTTTGTGTGCTTTACATACAGTCAATTTTAACATTTGTTTTCGATATACATGTACTCACAGTTCTTCCTTTATTTAGATTAACGGTGATGTAACTAAGTTAACACAATTCAAAGACAACAAATACACACGGAAAACAGTTACGCAGAAAAAAAACATTAAATAACCAAAATGTCATGTACAAAGAAACAGGAGTAAATGAGCAACCCGGACACAAAACTGTGAGCATGATATAATTATTGAACATTTCATAACAAAAAACTAGTCACCATTACAATTTGCTTATTTTCAACTTTCTTCAAATATGGGTTTGTCGTAGTAATTTTGGTTGCAGAACTTAACTGACTTTGTTTATATATGATTGATAACTTATTATTTCGCCGTACATATATTATGCTTACTGCTAATACACATCCGATTAGAATAACAGCTACAAATGTGATTACAATAAAGACACCAGAGTTAGCTTCAGCTCCTAAATTGAAATCAGATGATAAATGCGCGAAAATCAAATCGACAATGAAAAAACAAAACCAAAGCAAAACAAAACAAAACAAAGAACCAAACAAATACTTGATAGAATACAAAATGGTAATTTGAATAATATACACCCATTTAAAGACATTTGAACATGTTATGAGATATGGATTTACTGGGAAAATATCCATTGATAAAAAGCTCATTTCCATTTCTGATAGTTAAGATCAGTGTAATTGTACACAATACTGAATAGAGTTTACCAGGTAAAGTTTTGACTTAATTCGATTCGTCTTCCCTTTACTCACACCTGTCACCACTGAATCCATTCATACATAAATATCTAATAGTGTCACTGTTATTCGATACATATGTGCCATTGTTGAAACACGGTGAGTCTAGTTGGCATACATCTTAGTAAATAATAATTAAACGAAGACTATTAATGGCGTTGATGTACATGTATATTCGGTTAAATGTATAATCATGTGTGAAACGCGCATAAAAATGCGTATGGCTCTGATTAAGATCTAGTATTTATCCACTGTACTTATTATCGAGAAAGCATTATTTATAATATAATGTGCTTGACAGGTATTGTTTACCGCCATGTTAAAAAAAGTGATTAACACATGATCAACATTTCTTGCAATACACAGGCTGCATCTATCAAAACAATATAAAGAAACAAGCCATATTAAAACAGAAATAAATGGCGGGAACTCCATATTATCATTTTTACCATGAGCTAGCCATTTATGTCGTTATTTATCGCGGTAAAACAATGCAACATTGCCAGTCCATGGTAAAGCAAAGAAAAAGTGAGTTTCCGTGATTTATTTCTTAAATGGAAGTTTTTTTTAAGGAAATTTCTACAATAGCCTATATATTCCCTAATTAAGTAGCTTGTATAACGGAAGATGATGTTTAAGACGTTCTTTTTCGTCCATTTTTTTTTATTTTCTTTAGTAGAATTGTTGTCCGGGGACATTGAGGAGGTGCTGCCATGGATATATGAGAAATCTCGGTGAAATATGCATTTGTACCTCTACATTTTGTAAATGTTTGGGAAATGCATTTTCTATTTTATATTGATGGGTATATTTTGTCTATAAGTTATGAGCAGAAGTTCATGAATTATTATGAGGAAACAAAAGATAAGAAAAAGAAACAGACACAGAGATGGCGAGAGTGGTTGGAGACAACCCTACTTTACATACCATCGACGGTTCAAGCTAAGCTGTTAAGGAGCATTTGTAGATAGGCACTTTATAAAATGGTGATCGAGTTTTAAAAACAAATTAACACAAATTTGAATATTTTTTGGCATAATATCAGGATCACAAATAGAAGTTCAACTACAAATTGAAACATATTATGCGTGTATATGTACATGGGATTTTTTAATATCAAGTGACAGCCCATTGGAAGGCAAACTATAGGCAACCAAGTACGATTCCAAACTAAACGTACTGCATCCAGGTTATCTACTTTTTTTGAAAAAATGGAATGAATCAAGTACATATTAGGCAAATTTTGTCATCACTAAATCGTTTCATAAGAATATGTTTTTGAATGAGTTGAATTGTTAACGAACCTGTACAACTTCTAGATAACACAAAAGTCTTAGATGTTTTAGAAAACATTCCGAAGATACAAACAATGGACACATTAACTTCCCCACACCCATTCCAGCTATATTGGTACTCCAATGTCCTCGTTGAAGCAAAGAAATAACCATCTACCACAGGGCCTTAGATTGATATATAGTGGTGTTTTTTTCTCGTTTTTCTTAAAATAAAACAGTTGAGCACATATGTACGTACAATTACACTATATCATGGTTCAAACAGTTAAAGACATTATTCTGGTTGATTTAACTTTTATCAAAAAAGTAATTAATACGACCACAGAGTGTGAACCCTAAACAGTTAGGGCAAGTACGGAAACACCTTTCAAGCTTGATGTAGCGTTGAATTTTGGTCTTGATTAGATTTTTGACTCAGGTTCAGAATTGACCAGATTTTTTAAAACCATATTCCTAAATAGTTGAAATCGAAACCTCCCAAATCAATCCAAATCATCCTTTAAAGTATAGCATTTGAGGTTCAAATACAAAGCTATTAATTCACTAGTAGTCAAGTTATTATCTGGATATCAGGAAACAATGCATGTATCTGCCACCCGCCTTGGCCCTGAAGTTATAAAATCCCAACAATAAATACCAGTTTGACCTATGTGGTATAGATACATGTAATTTTATAAATTATCTATACTTTTACTATATATATGTACATCTAGTTGTGTTCTATTTCCAGGGACGACGACACGGAAGACAACGACAGCGCTATACTAATATACTACCACGATTTATTTTAATATAAAATAGCATTTTTTAGCATGTCTGATGAGATGATGCTGTACAAGTTTATTCGATATGTCCTATAACACAATTTTTTTTTGTAGAGAATATATCGTCAATATGCCTTTATTGCGATCAGCATTTGCAGTAAAAGTTATAAACCGTCAATTTCAGATTCAAAGTACACTGTACACCAACATATAAAAAAAGTTTTTTACCAAATTGAAGTGTTGACGACTTTTACAAGATTGGTAGGTCAATAAGCTACGTTTACTTAAAACAAAGTTAGTATTGTATATGAAAACAATACAAGATTTTGGTTCTTTTTTTTTCTTATCTTAATAAGTTCCCAATGTATAACACCCCCTCCCAAAAAAAAACAAAAAAACAAAAAACAAGAAAAAAAAACAAAAACAAAAAAAAAACATACAAACAAACAAACAAATAAACAAAAAAAAATAAAAAAAAACAAATAAAAAACAAGAAAAAAAACAATGTCAAAACAACAATAATCAGTCATATTTGTTGTAAGGTGGAACTGAATGCGAACTTTTAAAGATATTTGATTATCAGATTCCCCGATTATTTACATCTCTGTTAATGTAAGTACCTATACTTCGGAAGATGACAGATAACTTTTACTCATACTCATAATCATCATAATTGTTAACACACTTCCACTAGATGCATTTCATATCAGTTTAGCAAAACATACAAAATACAAAAAACCTCAGTTCTTTTAATATATGACATTATCGATTGAATAATCCTACATTTTGATAAAGAAGCACAACAGAACACAACTGGCAACATTTTTTTTTTGGTATCGATTTTGACGTCACAGAGAAGCTTGAAACATCAGAGGATCTGTAGTAAACAAATGAGACGTCATGCTTGCATTTACTGAGACATTACACTTCAATCATCGATGGATTCTGAAATCATACATGTTACTTGTAAACCAATTCTCCAAATTTGGGTGCGTTTTACTTTAAGTTATCTTTGTTTTGATAAAAGACGGTTGTAACTATGTGCGGGACTGGCTTGGCCGGGGTTCATTCATCACTGACCTTCTAACATATATTGAAAATGTTTAAATGTACAAAATGTGTTTAGTCATAAAATCAGATTATACCTTTCCTTTTGCAATCTTAAGTTGAAAACTGAAAATTAGAAGAAGCATAATTATGAAATCAATTTATTATTTTACGACAAACGTGGAGATTTTTTCATTCAGAATTGTCAGCTTTCTTTTCATCTGTGGAAACATCCCTTTAGCACATGCGCATTGAGTGTTCATTACACAACTCATACGTTATGTCAGAGCTTGCCGAAACTACGCTGACCATTTGTATCGCGCTAGAATTCTATCGAATAGGCTTCTGGAACAGGGTTATGTTGCTACAAGATTGAAGTCATTACAACGGAAGTCTTATGTTCGTCATCATGAACTCGTGGATCGTTACGGTGTATCCAGCCACGCTAGAAAAACTGATTTTTTCAACGTGTCATAGTTTTCGTTTTCTCCGTCGACTACCCCAACTTGACTTCTTATGAGAAATTTGGCGGGTGTTTCTAGAACAACAAAGGATGCTTATCCTGCCGGTGCACCTGGTCATTGCTCACAGGTTTTTGTGGAGTCCGAGTTTCTCATTTGTTTTTGTTACTTTATATATGATTTGTTATATATGATTTTAGTCACTTTGTGTTCTTTGTTATGTATGTTTTTTTATGTCTGGTCTTTTTACCTGGATTACATCCTTTTTTATTACCGCTAAAACCTTGGTTTTCATGATTATTATTTCCGATAATTAAGAGGAATTACGGACTATATGGAGAACAAGTAACGAAATACTGCTGACTTGAAACAACTATTTTAGATGCTACGTTGCTTTACTATGTGATGGTACACGTAAAAAAAAAAACATGCCCTCTATTTTAATCATATCCTACATACATTTTTAAAATCCCTTTTTGCATGCATATCCGCTACAATACTATAGCGGCAAAAATGATGGGATATACATTTCAAAAACATAAATCTAAGTAGGTGCCACAAACGTGAACACAAGTTATTATGACATGTTGCCATAAATAAGTGAGTCTTCTGGTTAATATATATTTTAATTGCTAAAAGTTAATAATGAGTCGATAATGATAAGCTTTTATTCTTTATGTTAACTGCAGTGTCTTTTTTTTTCATTATTTGTTATTAGAAAATTGCTAACTGAACCTGACGAAGGTATTGAGCTGTTTTAGTTAATCAATGACAGCTTCAGACAGGAAAAAATACTGTTACTACAAAGGAATGAATATATTAGCAGAACAATTTTCGATATAAAGAAATAATTTTAAATATAATTGTGTCTAAATTAGCATGATATTTCGTGTTAATTTGCGAAGAACAAGAAAGTCATAAGAACTAAAACACAGCACAATTTTATGTGAATGCAATTAGGTTTAAGAAGAGCCAAATAAGATATGAACAGTTCATTTATTCTTTGGCAACCACATGGGTCATGTCAGGTATTGGGTTCCTTCAAATAATGAAGAAGTTGATAAAAGAAACCAATGATATATATTGCAAATTATTTCGATATACTGTCTGTGCCTTAAAAGGAGACTACTCTCATCAGCAGAATTCAAATCAAATATATAGAAAGATCTTAATCCAACACTTGATTGTAAACTAGAAGTACCCAAACTACCGAAATAGGAAGCTAAATCAATCACCGAGATGTTCTACATTTTTCAAAACAAGGAATGAAGCCATGGTGTTTTAGGTATTTTTAAATTTGTTATACTACAAACTTGTCTATCAAGAAATAAGGATAGTAACTTGGAATTAGTGAATAATCAAAATATAATCACTGGCGCAAAGAATGCATTTAAGAGATAACTTGTCGCTCGTTGAATCTAAGCCTTCCTTTGCAGTCCTGATAATATTGTGGTTATTCACTGTTTCCAGTTTACTATCCTTATTTCTGATGTTGCTGATTTAATATGTTTTGTTTTTTTTTATATATAATTTCATCTAAAGTATTAAAAACAGAAAATAAAATAAACTTTTGTCTTTTTAAATTTGTAAGTGTGCTTTAAATTTGAAGTTCAGTTCCAGACACACATTGAATTCTTGTTAATTTACATGCAATGCACAAGTAGGGGCCCTTCTTTACTTTACCTTCCATGTACCTCTTCTATGACAGTTATAAAGGAGAACAGATCTCTGATGTCGTCCGGTACGGTTCTTTTGTCATTCCAAAACATTTGCTGGAAAAGGGTCACACTTTTCTGTTCCTTAAAAAGTATCCAGGTCTGGATTTAAATTTATATTTTTATTGTTCAGTCTTTAAAATAGAGCAAATATGTACACGTGCCTTTATTTCTGGTGCAAATAATATGTGTAGAGGCTAACAAAATTGTACGTTGCTCCTTGGCATACTAGGAAAACAAACATTGCTGATACTGTTCACCTTCATTTTGTTTATTCTAAAAGAAAGTATGAATTCTTTTTCGTTTTGATATGACATTCTTAGGTGAAATGGTACATATAATTGGCTAATCAAAGTGTTAAAAGGGAGAGATGTATTGCAGAGTTAGATTAGTTTAAACCATAAATCAATTATGAAATACGCCACCTTAAATCCGAGGGAATTATTCAGTTACTAGAATCTAGAATTATACTTCCCTTGAGAATTCTTACTCGTGTTTTGCGCTAAAACTGATAAGTGCGTTTCTTTTCTTGGTCACGTAATCAAAGAAACATTCCATGATTTTGAAGGTTTGTTCACGTTGTAGACATAATTAAAACCAGAAGTATTAGCAACTGCATGGTGAGTTATTTTAGACAGTAAATTATGCTGATTTTGAGGCTAAATAACATCTGAAAAAAAATGTTCTTTTTTATTCTGGTAAATACACTAATTACTTGTACCCTGAGTAAATATGCAGAGGACTTTATAAGTCATAGTTTTCCTTTCCTCTTTCAATGACTTGACTTTTTTTGAGCAGCTCGGTGGGTGTTTCTAGAAAAGCAGAGGACGCTTACTCTACCGGTGCACCTCGTCCATGGTCCCAGTTTTTAGTGAAGTCTTTGCACCCAATCAGCAACAGAAACATACGTGGAATATGTTCATATTCATATTGGCATTGGTTTCAATTAAGAGTTAATAATCTCGTCTTAATTAATTTTTGTGTTGTCGGTTTTGATGTGTTTTATTATTGTCATGTCAGACAGGAAAAAACATAAGTGATAAGATAATATACTTATTTTAATCATTGTATACTTAAAAGATCTACCGAAATCAAAAGAACTGGCTTTTGTCCTATCTGCATATTTTATAATTATGAGATGATCTGAAAAGTTTTGGTATTTGATGCATTAATATATCAATTTAGTTGCATGGCGTGTTATGTTTGGTTTTAATTTTAGTGTTATTTTATTTCCTTGATTATTCTTTCATAAAATACATTAATTCCAATGAAGCTAAACTTCATATGTGAATACGAGGACTCCTATATCTTTATTTGCTAAAACAAACAATACCATTATAAATAATTAATCAAACACTATTATACTTTTTCGTGTATTCTTATTTCTACAAATATTTACGTAATTACTAGATTTATTTTTGTATATTTTAACATAAATCCTATCTACAAAGGTCCTTTAAGAAAACAAAATAAATTTAGCATTATCATTACTGTCAATGCAATTTAAAAAAACCCCATATTTTATTGATTCTGCTGCGATGAAAGATTGGAAGAACTAAATGACATTATCATGTCATTAAATATTTGTAAAAAAAATATAGATAAATATAGATTGACCGATTTATAAGCGCTTTATATACTGAATATAACATGCCAAAATATGGATCATATTCTCTATCATTTTGCTCCTTTATTACCACAGTGTAGGTGGATGGTAAATACGGCAAGTGATACAGATAATCCCATATCCATATCATAATATCGTATATTTGAATGTTACTTGAAATGTGTTATATGTTTGTGGTGTGATTTAGGGTCAGTAATAATAATAAAACGAATAAGGGTTGAAACAGTGACTCAAAATGCATATCTAAGAAGGTGTGTTTTAATCTAAATGCATATGTAGGTACACAGGAAAGAAAACACCGTTAACTTACTCATTGTGCCATTCAACAGATGAAATCGAATGTGGCATTTCTGATATCATTAATATCATTATAGCTCAAATTAATATTTAATTTTCATTTTATGGAAAAATGTTTTGTATTTAAAAGGTGCAAAGTTTAGCTTATATTTAGTATAGGTGAATAGCAGCTTTTAAAGTGCAAGTTGCAAACAAGGTTGACATAATTAATTTTATACTCCTCCCGAAAAAAAAAGGATAAACCAATATAATACTAGCTGTTAAGCAAACTGCAAATAATCACCTCAGTTAAAAAAATAATGTCTTGTCTAAATTATATCATTGTATCTATTCTTTTTCTTGTTTTCAGCATTTTCGTCTTTTCTAAAAATCATCGTCGTCAAATCTCTGGAGGAGTGATGTCAGCAGCTATAATTTGAAATAAAGCAACACATAATGGGTTAAAAAAGGGTTTACGTTTGTGCGCTATTCCGTGTATGTATATTATCTAGATCTCGTCCTACACTCTCGTTAGTGGTTTAATCAAATAACATGTCTTTAGACGACATATTTAACTTACGTCGGTTTTTATATCATCTCATATAATGGGATTAACTAATTTATTTTATACACGACGTTTTAAAATAGATTTTTTATGTCAAATTTTCCAGTATTTACATCATATTTGACGTGTAACTTATGCTACTTCTTTTCAGAATCAAACCTCATCAGACCCTTGATAACATCAGGAAAAATTATTAGGACAGTTATATACATTACGGTTAATGGTGCACATACACACACGCATACACACCAAACTTAAAAAAAAAACCAAAAACTAAAAAAGAAGAAAACAAAAAACAAAAAACAAACCATAGAAAAAACATCCCCCTTAAAAAAGTATAAAAAAAAAACAACCAACCAAATAGAAAACAAGACACGGTAAAATATAAAAAACCTAACAAACAAAGCAAAATAAAATATATATTAAAAAACAAAAGAATTTGAAAAGGTTTTCGCTGAAGGGATCGACCAGCATAATAACATATTTAGATTTTGTAGATCTTCGTTTTGGTGCAATTTCAATCATCGTTTGGATAGCACTTTTGTTTTGGAACAATTTGAATTATAAATAAATAAAATAAATAAGGGTTAAAAAGAGTAAATATATAAACTCATCCTCGCACACTGGTTGCGTTTTATTCAAATTACCTACACTCGTATATTGAAAATACACCATAAACCTTAATGTTTGAGGGTCATGGGTGTAAGATTGCTAAAAACAAACGAAGTATACATTTTGCAAACATTTTTTATTCAAGCTTAAATTACATTTAAGTTTCACATTTTTTTAAATCGACAACATATTTGTCCAGTGTGGTGGACGTGTTTTTCAACAAACAGTAGGCATTTCAATGGAAACACATTGTGCTCCTCTTCTTGCGGACCTATTCCTTCTCTCTTATTTAGGCTGAACTTATAGCTGATCTGATCCGAAAGAAAAAAAAAATTGTTTATCTAGATCCTTTAATCTCAGTTTTCGCTATATAGGTGACGTATTATCTTTAAACAAACCTAATTTTGGGGATTTGATACATCGCTTCTACCCCAAAGAACTTGAGATAAAGGATACTACAGACACTGAAAAGCCAGCAAACAAACAAACAAACAAACAAACAAACTTGTATGTATACATTTATTTCCATTTGAATTTTAGTTTTACATAATAGATAACTTGAACTCAGAAACATGATTCGATTCATAAAATTGATAAAGCATTTAGGTAGAAATAGGTAAATATAAAAATTTAAGCTGGTATTGCAAAACTATTATTTGGTTATTGTCTATTTAAATCAGCAAAGCAAACTATGAACTCACCATCTCATATTAGTTGTTTACTCCATTTGCCAGATTCTGCACATTAAATACTAATTTCTGTAACTCCATTTAAATAGTGACTAACATCACATGATATATTTATTTGCTCTGGGAACCGTCGTTTGGTCAGGATTTGTACATCTGAATGTTGAAACGAAATTTATGACACTCAACACCTAATTAAACACCAATGTATGCGGTATATTAAAAAAAAAAAACTGTACATGAAATAAAGTATAAAAAAAGACAAACACGATAATTCTGGTGAACAAAAAAAAAATAAATAAAAAAAAATTAAATAAAATAAAAAAAATAAGATAACAAAAAAAAAAAAACAAATCACTGTTTTAACAATATCCCCGAGCACCTTTTCAAGTAATACATGTAACATTTTAGTTTGGACATTTCACTCTTAAAATTGGAGATGGAAGTATCTTAATGTGACTCTGTTGTTTCGGATAAAGGGGTCATATAGTTTCATTACAATGCATGAATATTTGTCATATTCAGAACATTGAATTCAGTATTTAAAGACAACAACTTTTGGTGTTAAAACCAAAACTATTTATTACCTCCTGATACAAGTGTTTCGCAAAAATCGAAAGCATAAACGAGAAAACTTTGCATTATAAAACAACGTTTGGAGATCCATAAAGTAAAGCACTAAAATGCTGTCATGGATTTTAATACGTTCTGCACTGGAAATTGCCGTAAGAAAAACGATTACTAGAACGAGACTCATATACCGATTCATTAAAAGACGAGCAGATTCATACTGTTTGAAATTTATTCTATATATTAGCCAACGTTTACATATACAGCACTTGTAGCTTAAATTAAAAACCTCACCTGTAGGAAGAAACAATAACGAATTTAAATATTATGATTCACTGCATTTCTAAATATATTCGTTATTGAAAAAAAAAGAACGATGTTGTTTTAATTATAAATCAAATACCTTAAAATCTTCACAAAATTAAAAAAAAGGTGTTATTATTATTGAAATTATAGATTATGTTAAGTTTATAGTTTATTTCTTATAAAAACAATCTTCAAGACTTGTCACACAATACCAAACATAACTCATCTTGAAAACTATCAATGAGGTGTTCCAGGGGATATATTGACAAAAAATAAAATGTACACACAATTGTGTTATAAACCACATAGAATCGACTATGTGATATATTATTTACCCGGACTTGACTTTTTATGAGCAACTCGGCGAGTTTTCTAGAAAAGCAAATGACGCTTACCCCTACCGGTGCACCTGGTTCATGCTCCAAGTTTTGTTAAAAACGTCCTTGTGAAACGGTTAAATTTCCTGGCTAATACTAATACATGTGCAATCCAAATCATTTTGATATTGGTCTTCCGAAGCATGTCATTTAAACCAATGGTAGTATGTTTGATGCAAGCATATACATAAGATATGGTTATATTCATTTTAAGATTTCAGTTTTAATCGTGGATCCCTAGATCTTTGTGTGAGGAAAAAGAAATTTATTGATCAAATACAGTAGTTTCATATTCAATTAACGGTAACAAAGTAGTATCTGATTTTTTTCTATACAAATTGGTGTCTCGTGAGAAAAAGTACAGATATCAGTTTAGACAGCAGAAAGGTAAAATTTATAATGTGAATATTTATTCTGATCCACCAGAGAAGAGATTGTGGAAAACCATAAATCTGTGCTATTCATTTTTGGTTTCTCTACCAAAGGACGATGATTGTGATTTACCGTCTATGTACTGGATTCCTAAACTTCACAAGAATCAATAAAAACAACGTTTCATAGCTGAATCTGCAAAATGTACCACCAAACCTCTTTCAAAACTTTTAACTTCTATACTAACAACTGTCAAAGAGGGTCGGCAGTCCTACCACAACACTTGTTACTCCCGTAGGTGTATTAATTCAATGTGGATCCTGATAAATTCGAAAGATCTATTGGGCACAATCAGTTCAAGACTATTATCTGAGTTTAATACTTCTATTCCCTATCCTCAGTTAAAATCACGACTAAAAAAGATTATACATCGTTGTTTTTTCAAAAAAAAAAAGATGGTACACCTAGACACAAATATATAGTTCTTGGTAGAGATTCCTCATACTTTGTAAGAAATAATTCCACATCATCTTCCAAATATATAGAGGAAGATGTTTACAAAATGCTGGGATTTGTAATCGACAACATATTTGTCCAGTGTGGTGGACGTGTTTTTCAACAAACGGTCGGCATTCCAATGGGAACAAATTGTGCTCCTTTACTTGCTGACCTATTCCTTCACTTGTATGAGGCGAGCTTTATTGCTGATCTGATCAAAAAAGAAAGAATATCGTGTGGCTAGATCCTTCAATCTCAGTTTCCGCTATATAGATTACATATTATCTCTAAACAATCTGAATTTGATACATCGCATCTACCCAAAATAACTTGAGATAAGGGATACTACAGACACTGTGAAGTCAGCCTCATATCTTGACCTACACTTAGAAATCGATGGTAAAGGAAAACTATTGACCAAACTTTACGACAAACGTGATGACTTTTCATTCAGAATTGTCAACTTTCCTTTCATCTGTGGCAACATCCCTTCAGCTCCTGCGTATGGAGTGTTCATATCACAACTCATACGTTATGCCAGAGCTGGCCAAAACTACGTAGACTTTCTGTATCGCGCTAGAACTCTAACAAATAGGCTTCTGGAACAGGGTTATGTTGCTACAAGGTGAAGTCATCACTACAGAAGTTGTATGGTCGTCATCATGAACTCTTGGATCATTATAGTGTATCCATCAGCACCATAAAAAAAACTGATTTATTCAACGGGCCATAGTTTTTCCTTTCCACGTTTGTCTACACCGGATTTTACTTTTTATGAGCAACTCGACGGGTGTTTCTAGAAAAGCAGAGGACGCTTGCCCTGCCGTTGCACCTGGTTCACGCTCCCAGTTTTCAGTGGAGTCCGAGTTACTCATTTACTTTTGTTACTTTGTATGTATGATTTTAGTTACTTTATGTTCTTTGTTGTATGTGTTTGTTTTCAATGTCTGATCTTTGACCCTGGATTATATTCTTTTGATTACCGCTATAACCTTGGTTGAATACTCTTTAAAAGAATAATAAAGGGAACCAAGGTTTTAGCGGTAATCAAAAGAATATTATCTAGGGACAAAAACAGACATGAAAACAGACATCAACAACAAAGAACATATAGTAAATAAAATCATACATACAAGGTAACAAAATCATATCGGCAAGTCGGACTGCACTAGAAACTGGGAGCATGGATCAGGTTCACCGGTATGGTAAGTGTCCTCTGCTTTTCTGGAAATACCCGGCGATTTGCTCATAAAAAGTGAAGTCCGGGGTAGACGAAATAGGAAAGAAAAACTATGACCCGTTGAATAAAACAGTTCTCATGGCGGCAATGGATACATGATTACGACCAACGAGTTCATGGTGACGACCATAAAATTTATAAAGCTGATAAAGCCTATTTGTTATAATTCTAGCTCGATACAAAAAGTCTGGATAGTTTTGGCAAGCTATGGCATAACGTTATACGTTGTGATATGAACACTTCATAGAATGTTGGCACAGATGAAAGGAAAGTTGACAATTAAGTATAAAAAGTCATCACGTTTTTCGTAAAGTTTGGTCAATAGCCTTCCTTTACTATCGATTTCTTAATGTAGGTAAAGATATGAGACTTCGTAGTATCTGTAGTATTCCTTATCTGAAGTTATTTGGGGTAGATGCGATGGGGTAGGATTGTTTAAAGATAATACGTTATCTATAAAGCGGAAACTGAGATACAATGATCAAGCTAAATTATATTCTTTCGTCCGGATCAGATCAGCTAGAAAGTCAGCCTCATAACGGTCAAAAGAATAGGTCAGCATGTAGAGGAGCACAGTTTGTAACCATTGGAATGCCGACAGTTTGTTGAAAAACGTGTCCACCACACTAGACAATACTGTTGTCGATTAAAAATTCCTTCATCTTCTAAACATCTTCCTCTGTATATTGGTTGTTAAGGGCGTTTAATTGTCTTTGAACAAATGTTCCTGAAGTTTATAAGTATCAGTGTTTCAAAAGATCAACAGGCAGTGCTGCATTATGTCAACAACATACATATTATTGTTGTAATAATTTAATATTATCGAACTTTTATTTTTCCCCTATTCAAATGTTGCATTTTAACGATTTTGAGGATACAATATTGCAATTATTCACGTTGCAATTTTTCTATAGGGGGTCCTTACTTCTAAACTCTAAAAAAAAGATCCGGGTGAAAATGCTTTAATCTAACACAATGATGTTACAATACACCATAAAGTAAAAACACCATGTCATGC
Organism: Perna viridis; assembly: GCA_037379345.1. Taxonomy (NCBI): domain Eukaryota; kingdom Metazoa; phylum Mollusca; class Bivalvia; order Mytilida; family Mytilidae; genus Perna; species Perna viridis. The sequence continues at coordinate 27,861,245 of CM074520.1, forward strand.
CGTGTTTATGGCAATAAATTAAAACTGCAAAAGTGGGAATCTTTTACAAACATAATTTTTTCAGTAGCCACCTTAAGCCTAAAGTGCCACATAAAATACACATATATTGGATGCTAGCTACAATTTTCTATAATTTGGTTTCTTACTTTCCTAAACAATTTTTCTGTTCATAAAAATGTTTTTTTTTTATATCCACCAAACGTCAACATTTCTGTAGTTTCTCTTGGGCTTCATGATTGGGTTAAAGTCTTTTTTTTTGCACTTTTGAAAATATCAATTCAAATCTAAATTCCAAAGATTCTGTCTTAATTTATTGAATTTGCTTGAACATGAGGCTGTTATTGTTATTGTAGAACCACATTTTGCAAACAGATAAATGTTTGATCATTCACACCCAATTGCTCGCACCTTAAGTGTCTATCTCTGTGAGAATCAGACAGTGGGTGAAACATTGTATGAAAAAACGATCATTTTGATAATGTAATTTGACTATTTCCACTATCAGACTAATGAAAAACTGACACATTTTCCCTATCAAGCTGCACCGTTAAGTTACAAATTCGTTGAAATGCACTGAAAATGTACATTTCACGGGGAGATAACTCTGTCAAAAACCTCATTTTCTGTGCCGGTGAGGCATAGATGAAATAATGGTCTTTTCAAATAGAGGAAGTAGCCTTGAGTGACGTTACATTGTCAGGGGTTTTGACATTTTCCCATTTTGCAAACGTTTACCCTTAAATGTTGACTTAAAAAATTTTCATAAGAAAAATAAAACATCACGGTCACTTTATCGAAAGGGTGAATAAATACAATATAATAAATTTACATTCCTTAAAAAAAATATCGGTTGTTATTAACGTCTAGTTGTCTTTGAACAAAAAAAACTATTTCAATTAGTAAATAGCATTGAAAGGAACCTTTCTCTTGGCATGCGTCAGTCTTGTGTACTAGAACGGTAGATGCAAATGCAATTCCTTGGTTGCCTAACCTGTTTATTTTAATCAATTCGATGAATAACAGAACACGATCAGGACTTCCGAAATTCACAAATCTTCCCCAGGAAAGACTCCTTAGAACACCGACATAAGGAAACCGAATGATAAACACATGGATTCTTCAGGTTGAACTTAGAACACCTGCATTGTAACGGTTACACAATGTGCAATCGTGAATGTACTGCAAAGTTTAATTCTAGACGTTTTATTGTGCGTTAACTATTAACCAGATTCATAACACTTAATGTTGACTGGTGTCGACGTTGTTGGACGTCATTGTTACAATGTCCGTCAATGGAGAAAGGTTTGTTGTCCATGGGTAACGATTGCACCCGTGGGCAAAAGGCGTCATCGAAAACAAAGGTCTTCCTCGTAAAGTAAGAGACTTCGATGGCGTTGGGGTGAAAATTATGTCAACAGAAGAACTAATCTTTATATTAGCAAATGGTAATCTAGGTTGACAGTGCTACATTACGGAGATTCTTATTAAACAAACTAATATGAATGTAATTACTTGCTAATTCATCCAATGTAAACCCTATCAAACCTTCTAAGGATTATTCCATGAGCATTTCAAATACCATATTGTCTATGCATTTACATTTTTGTATATCAATATTTTAAATGTATATACCAGCAATTTGTTGGGAGAATAATATATCACGTCCATGATATCAGCATTGTAATGTTTGAAATAAAAAATAATTCACATCTTAGTTTCAATTCTAAAAGGAAGCTTACTTGAAAAGATACAAATTACATCGCAGATAAACTTCCAGATTGTAACAGAAATGATATATCCATCTACAATTTGTGGGATCTCTGTTATTTGGATACGCCTTTGTGCAGTGTTGTAACTTTGATAAGATGTGTACCGATATAATTTAAGATAACACACATTCACGATTTTGTTAGACGATGAAAGACTATAAAGGGTGTTAGCTGGTCATGTGCAGCCATTTTTGGCAGATTTTCTTATTTCGTTCTATAATGAAAGATTTTAAAAGCCCTCACAACCCTTTACAATCCCTGATATTCTTAAATAGATCTGTGAACATTTATAACAGTTCGAAATATGCTCGTATCATGTTGTAAGAAAGACTCTGACTGTTTATATTTACTTTATAAATGTTGAGGCACTGCCTGTTTTCCACATGGCTTGTGTCATGATAAATATTGCAGAAATGCTATGAAATGTGCTCCAGTATTATCCATTAGGCACATCAAGCATGTCCTATATCTTTATTCATATCATACTCACACTTTAAAAAAACGATATCTTATAACAGGAAATAAAACTTCAATAAATTATGATATAAGCTAACATTAAAAAAAATGAATGCCTACTGATAGATATATTAATTGCAAAACCTCAAGCATATAAAATGATAAACTAATATAAGTTTATTATCCCCAGCTGGGATATCCAACTCAGGAAAATTTATTTATTTACTTATAATTTACTACATTACATTAATGAAATAACACATAGCATGCAATTTTAAGTTTTGAAGCATTTTTTTTCGAACGCCACTAAGTTATCAGTATTTGGCAAATCGGGAAATAGAATTGTAGTCTGGTGATTTTTCCAAGGAAAAGCGTCTTTAAGGTCAAAGGGTAGAAAGCGAAACTATACCGACTGCGTCGGGGAAAAAAACAAAATCAAAGCCAACTGGTTTATATTTTAATTGCCAAACGTCAAACATATACAATGATTAGCTAATGCAAGTAAAATACACAAATAATCTATTTCATTGACTGTTTTTACAAATTGCTAACTTAAGTTGGCGTATGTCTCGAACCGTTTCAAGTATTCAATGACAGCTTCATAAAGAAAACGGAACTGCTCCTACAAAGTAAAAAATATAATTCAGGCATGTTTGTCTTCTAATGATCTTAACATGCAATTTCACGTAACTTCATACCTTTTTTCTGTCTTCATCCAAATACTCTATAGTGTGTTTATTTTTGGAACAATACACATTTTGTTTTTGGATACAAGTGATTGTTTATTAAGCCATGGACGGATTTAGGCGGGGCGTACCTAAGAGGTTTTCGGTTGAAATTTTAATTTCTCACTAATTTTACCACACAAAATATTTACACTGCACCCCCTCTAGAAGAATATTTTAAGAATTTCAGTTCCTATTTTTTATGAAGCAATGATATACGGTTATGTATTCTTCGAATATGCTATAGTTATACATGAAACAGTATACATGTATGTGTTCTTTACATGCTTACATTTAAATGGTGTTATCTAGATTCCTCTATTTTCACCTTTTAATGACTAGTATGAAATGTTTTTTCATAGGCGTGTGTTTGCTCTCGCAGCACTGAAATTGTTTTGCATACTCAAAAATGTGTTGTTCCCAATCGCTAAACTGAAGATTGTTATACGTGTAAGTTTATATTCACGTACATAGTTAGATATAATGTGAGGTCTTCTATTCCTCATCTGTTTGATGGTATGTTGTATGTCAACATCATGGTCTATCCTCATTTTTGAGTTGACATTACACAATAAAGACCACTCTTGTCACACCCATTTCTGAAATATTAAGAACTCTTTTTTATGTATATATGACAAAAGTATAGCATGCATATCATTTTCAATGATTCATGACATATCGTAACGAATTGACAATCGCAGCTGTACGTTGTATACAGGTTCTTGCTCAATGAAACATGAGTGTTTTGAACTTAAAATCACTTGATCGTGCGATTCTGCTGCATATGGATAATGGATCCGTGCGGGTAGTCGTTGGCTCAAAACCAAAACAGAAATTACTTTTCGATAAGTAGAGTCGTACACAATTCAAACACCCTAAAATGCGAAAGCGCCATTCTTTGCTTGCATAGGGTAGAACATATCGGTTTCATATCTTGTGTTATTTTACATATACTGAAACGTATAACTTTTATTTTCATATTTTCATGTACATTCCCCCTTTAAAAGATATGTGGTTTAAATTTGAAATCAAACGAAAACTTCATTTAAAGAATTATAAAGGTCATAGCGGTAGGCAAAAGAATGTAATCCAGGGACAAAAGCTAGACATGAAAAACAGACATACATAATAAAGAACATAAAGTAACTAAAATCATACATACAAATTAACAAATGCCAACTCGGACTCCACTAAAAACTGGTTTGTTTTTGTTTGTTTGTTGGGGTTTAACGTCCAAGCAGCAATAGTTCAGCTATATTCAGACGATGAACATGAAATTGATGATAAAATGAACATGAAATGATGATGAAATGAAAAAGGGATGGAACACAAGGACAAAGGGGTCGACAAATTTTGATTGCCACTGGAAATAGGGAGAGGTGGGTATGGTCGGGCAATATAGCCGCCTGTTGCGGAGCCCTATGGTTCCTACTCCGGGAGAATACCACAGTAGGGTTCTTTAACGTGCGAGGAACGTGACATCTTTCCCAACACGGTGTACCACTATGGTTTGCGGCCAGGTTTTCCGTATTAAAGCCTGACAACCAAAGCATGTAACACGCCAGGGGTACCCCATTCCACCACCTGGGGCACACATCCCAGTTGCCCTGTGGGCAGAGCGCCCTAGCCCTCGGCTACGGTTCTGAGCACTATTTAATCGCCTTTTACGACAAGCTTAGCGCTGCTGCAAGGCCTATTCTGTTAACACCCGGGCCTGCACTAAAAACTGGGAGCATGGACCAGATGCACCGGTAAGGTAAGCGTCCTAATGTACGTTAGATTCTTGTTTACTTACAGGCAATGGACGAGGAGAGTACCTTCTCCGCTTCCCCTTCCTCGTGCATCTTCTATGTCAATGGTAAAAGAGAAAACATCTTCGATGTTATCTGGTACGGTTTTGTCCTCATTCCAACTTAAATTCCCATTCCATTCATGTTGTGCATTTTTCGCCATGTATCTTCTTGAAAGTGGATTAATAATAAAAATAATGCCTGTAACAGCATTACCATAGCTGAAGTCATGTCAAAATGTACAAATAGCTTTACAAAACTAACATGATTGGAAGTTAAGGAAAATTTCATAACTACATAATGTTTCTTCCGGACTAGATTCTTTTGTTTAATTTTAAACGATAAAATCAATTGATTCAATTGAATTGATTTTTAAATTCTAAAAATTTCATCTTTTTGCTTAAGCTAGTACACATACTGTAATAGATACTCTCATATTCGATAGCATTACACCTTTTTTTAAATGCAAGACAAACCGGTTTGACATTAATTTGCATGTACAAAGACATTTTTCAGCATACACAAATACACTTTTCATGAAAACACATTGCTCCATAAAAAAAAAAATAATAATGAATAAATTCCTTATCGGAGGTTTTGTCCTAATATGTATAGTTTTACTCTTTGTAATATTAACTGGAAGCTAAACAGATAGCAGTAACCTCACGGAATACGTCCTCTCTCTATACATATATTGGTAAAGTGATAAGGAATACCGACGTGTAAGCAATGGGATATTTCAAATATGTCATTTGGCTGAATTAGAAAACAGGAAACAAAGATTGTCTACGTACACAATGCAGCCAAAACAAAGACAACAAAACAAAAAACAACAACAACAAAAATATATAAAAAATATACAGCACGAACTATATAAACTCCTACACAAAAAAAGTAGTAAATGCTTTAAAAATATCTATTTTATTCAATAAGGCTTCATCGGTATTTACTTTTTGTTCATATTCGGTATTCAGCATGAAGATAACTGAAATTTCATAGTCATAAACTAGCCTCCAGAAATCTATCATTGTGTTTTCCATCGGCATCTGTGTCACAACAAACGCTCGGCCGCTTTTGTAGCACTGAAACATTTTTTGAAAAATAATTACTTTAGAGTTATAAATTTTGAAAGTCTCAACTATTCGACAATCAGTATCTATGTGTAACACATCGTATCCATCGATTTGCAACTGCTTCAGTTAAGAGTTGAAATATCGTATTAATTTGATTATTGTCGTCTTTGATGTGTTTTCGCATTAGCATTTGCGACATTGATGGACAGAAGTGATGACCTTTATAATGTGGGGTGACGTATTTTAATGCCATCATATTCAATAGACCTGATGAATCCCAGGCAGCACTGGCTTAATATTTCTCTTTTCCTGTTTTTCTTCCATGTGTATTTTTTGTGTTATCATAAGAACTTTGGTGTTAGATAATGGCTTGTTTCACTTACTTTAGTTGTATTGTTCATGTGAAGCTGAATGTTGTTAAGTAAATACGTAGAGATTCGTTACACTTAATTTGCTAGAATACGATTAGAAATAATATGTAATATGGATATATGGTATGTGATAGAGATCCAGGGGTTTGTTCCTAGTAGGTATGTAATATGGATATATGGTATGTGATATAGATCTAGGGGTTTGTTCCTAGTAGGTATGCAATATGGATATATGGTATGTGATATAGATCCAGGTGTTTGATTTTTTGTAATTGTTATGCTATATAGAAGAAACAATATAGGGCTTACAACACTTGTAATGTATGTACAAAAAACAAAAAATTAATGTTAAAATTTTAAAATATATTAAAGTACACCATACCGGAAGGAAAACAGCGTTGATGTACTCATTGTGGCCTTCAACAGTTGATGTTAAACGTGGCATTTCTTATTCCACTACAAAAAAATATATATCAAAGTAGCTCAAATTAAACTTTGTTTTCATTTACTGAAATAATTTGTATCTCAAAGATGCAAATTTTTATTTAGCACAGGTTTAAAACCGATCCCATGCTATTGGAAGGCAAGGTTAACAGGATTGACTTTGATACACCTTGCAAGAAAAGAATAAATGACAATAATTGACAAATAAAACAAAGCATTCCATCAGAGTCAACGATATTTATTTCCTACCTGGGATTATATTACTGTATCCTTTTTCCCTGTTTTCGGGGTTCTTTCCTTTCTCAAAATCATCTTCGTCATGTTTCTTCGACAGTGATGTAATAAGCTGAAGAACTATAACAAAGAAAAAGGTTATCAGAAATAAAATGCACATCATATATTGTACGCCAGTATTTTTTATTTATTTCTTTTTTTGCATTGAGACCACATTCATAATGCTTTTAGCTACATCATTCATCGGTTCAATAAGGTATAAGAAACACGGGTAAAAGAGTAAATAACAATACATGCATATAAAGTTATATAATCGCTGTCTATACGGTTATAGATAATGGCACAATACCTTTTTTATTGGAATATACTGTAAATAACTAATCGTAATAACATGTAGGCTGGAGGTTAGGCACGCTATAAAACTTAGCTTTAACCCATCATTCTCACCAGGAATTCTCCTGCAAAGGCAATGTCATTTCTGTTGTTTCTGATTTTCTGGACTTAACCTTGATTTTTGCATTTGTTGTGTTCACTTTTCCATGACTATTACATTGAGTTTATCAGACCGATTTTTTTAAAATTACTCTTCATTTCCATCATAGCAACATCAAAATTTCCAAAAAAATAAGTGTCACCTTGTACATGATGTGTGTATATTTCGATTTCAAATGAACAATTCAATATCAAGGAGTAATCAAGTGAGCAAAGATTATAGCGAAAATCAAAAGAATGTTATCCAGGAACGAAGACCAGACATGGAAAACAGACACACAGCAAAAATGATAAAATAACCAAAATAATACACGTTACAAAAGTAAATCAGCAACTCGGACTCCACTGATAAATGGAAGCATGGATCAGGTGCACCGGTAGGGTAAGCGTCCTCTGCTTGTCTATAAACACCCACCAAGTTGATAACACTAAAGTAATTACATCATATTCAACGTGTAACTTATGTTTTTTCTTAGTAGAATCAAACTTCATCTGATCCTTGTAAACGTCTGGGAAATCGTTGGTAGGGGTCCCAGTGTAAGGACACACCAGAGCTTCTAAGACAGCATCGTGAAGGAATATGTACTGGCGCTAATATTACAAAATTGAATTCGTAAGACAAAAAAAAAAAATCCCGTTGCCAATTACTGCGGTACGGTCATTTTTATTTTCATTGAAATTTAGTTAATACACCTATTATCATTTACAAAAATATACTTATGTCACACAGAGGGTGCAAATTGATAGATCCACTAAATTTGTTAATTCCCTGATCATTACGATTTCTTGAAATAGAAATTTTAACTCATAAACATACTAGTTTCCGAAAGTTATTTTAATTAATTCAACGATCCAATCTTGTGTGAAATTTTTTGTTGCTTATTTATACATTAGTAAACCTCTTCAATAAAGTTTGATTTATTACCCCGGATTCACATAAGGACACCAAGCTAGTTTCTGTCAAACAACAATGAAGCTTGATCATGTAAATTCAACTTACAGCGGTCTGCACCATGTTTACTCTCTGTCTCCTTAAAGTCTCAACACAGCGAAATACATCAACATAGCCCACTTCTGTTGCCTCGGTTGCAGCGTAATCAAGAGTTATATATGTTCCCGTTCTTCCAATTCCAGCACTTAAAAATAAAGTAAAACATGTGACTCACTATTTAAAATCATCAATACACTTCTGATAGATCTTTACATAAACGATAAAGGTTGGAAACCACTTCATTTAAAGTAAAAGAAAACAGTTGACTTCGTCATACTCAACTTTACTACTTTGAACATGAAAAAGACTGTTTTACCTGCAATGGACAATAACTGGGCCCTTTGATGAATTTTCCGTCGAATTAACCTTGTGTCGAAAATATTCAAGAGAAGATGAATATTTCGGTACATCTTTGTCTGGCCAAGCTGTGAAATGGAATTGTATGATGGCCTTCTTTTCTCTTTCCTTATAACATGAGAAGAGAAGTACTGATTTTAGCAGTGTAGCAAACATTATCGCTTAAAAAGGCTCACTTATATAAGTGTTTTTTTTTTTCTCTTTAGATTTTGATTAACATTATTATTCATACTATTATACATTGCAGCAATAAACTATGTACCATGTTAAATCAAAGCAACAAGGTTCAAAAGATACTTAATCATTGACGAAAAAATGTGTTTAAATGTTTTCCAAACAATTCCAGTACTAATACACTACTGACGCCTATAGAGCATGGACTTTTATAAATAGGTTTACAGAACTCGCACATACAAGCGTATGAAAATAGAACAAAATGATATTGATCAATTGTTTAACAATCAAGATTTATTTTGACTACCTTTAAAATCTTGATATGCCTAATTGTGAAATCTGAATATATATATCTTCTTTCGTCGATGTTATCACAATTCCGTCAAAGTCATTTGATTTTCCAACAGTCTCCGGCCAGTAGTGGTGTCATTTTTGCTAAACGAATCACAATTATAATCGAAATGAAAATATACCATTTATTAAGAATATATCTCAGTGTGTTTTCATGCGTGAACCATGGATTTCGATTATTACCAAATCTCATATAAATGTTCTAAAAATCTTTTAAACGTTAAGGCTTCCATGCAAATTGATCCCATAACGGATGAATTGTCTGATAATAATCAAAAACTCTTATTTAATTAGCAATGTATCTTAAAACTACACTCATTAGCGATTGTATAAAACAAAAGTCAAAAGAAATGGATGATAAAATGAAACAAGAAATGATGATGAAATGAAGAATGGGATGGGAGACAAGGACAATAGGGGTCGACAAATGTTTATTGCCACTGGAAAAAGAGAGAGTAGGATCGGGAAATTTAGATTATTGCGGCGGAGCGCAAAGATTCCTAGTCCTGTCGAATACCACAGCAGATAGGAGTTCTTTAACGTACGAGGAACATGGCATCTTCCCTAACCCGTTGCACCACTATGATTTGCGGTCGGGTTTTCTGTATTATTGCCTGACGACCATGGCACGTAGCTTGACAGTGGTATCCCATTTCACCAACTGGGGCACGCAGTTGCTCCGAGGGAGAGCGCCCTAGCCCTGGCCATTGTTTTTACGACAAGCTAAGTGGTCCTTTTCTTATGACACCCAAACCTGCACGGCGCGTATTTGTATCGTGGTTTATATGTTATTTTTGGTCATGTTACGGTTGTTATATGTATTGGTGCTCCGGGGAATGAAATATTCGCATATGTTCCCTCCAGGTTAAAACTGTCGAGATGTTGTCTTGAAAAATTTGGTATCCACTGTAAAATAGAGGATTGCTTGAATCATTTCAAATTAAAAGAATTAAATCTTTAACTCCTAGAGTCGGAAAGCGAATTTTGTCATCTACAAAAACATAAGGATACACTTTTTTATAGTTGTAATTTGATTTGTTTCAGGTGTTATTGAATCCACAAACAGTGATCTTTTTTTGACAAAATAAATCACTAACTAATCATAATTTTAATCTAAACATGACACGTATAAATCGACTTATTAAACATTATTAGGTAGAAATCGCCGACTATTATAATTTATGGTAGGTTTGTTGATAGCAGTTTTCCAGTAGAAAAGGCTGACTATAGTAATGTTCTGCCCTTGAATTGTCAGAGGGACTAATTGTAAGGCATAGCAATAGTGTATAATTGTCTGACTGTATTAGCCTGAAATATTTTTGAACGTTCTAGACATAACTTGATAAGTATCAGTTGTGTGCATTTTCAAATTAACTTACATAATAATTTCTTTTTTTTTCTTTTTGATTTGTTTTGCTCAATGAAGTCTGCTGTATTTTTGCTACAGCAAATTTTCCTGATGGCTAACCATCCTGTTGATAAAAACGTTTAGCCTCCGATAAAAATTTAAAACATAAACTGGTGTGCATTTTTTGCCTTTATACATGCAGCCTGGGTATTCGTCGACAAAAATATTATGATTGCAAATGGTAACCCACTTAACGAATGGGTGAATGACAAGGTTCATCAAAGGTCATCAACCGCCATTGTGTTTTTGTTTTACCTAGGTCCGATGCAAATGTGACATTCGTTGTCATGCATGGATTTAATTATCATCTGATTTTATTGAGAAATTTCTCCTACATAGCAGACCATTTTTCAGTTATATCTATAGATTGAAAATCAATGTTAAAATACAAATCTAGGTCATCAACCGCCATTGTGTTTTTGTTTTACCTAGGTCCGATGCAAATGTGACATTCGTTGTCATGCATGGATTTAATTATCATCTGATTTTATTGAGGAATTTCTCCTACATAGCAGACCATTTATCAGTTATATCTATAGATTGAAAATCAATGTTAAAATATAAATCTAATTTTAAATGCATACACATATTTTTGGGGTGTACAGTAAATCATGATAACGAACTAACAGAAAGAAACATCAAGCATGTATGTATTTTTCAGCTAATTAGAATTTGTTGATAAATACCTCTGGACCTGACCTTGATGACGATTGATCCACACTCACATGTACCTGTTCTTTATCACAAAAGAATCAAAATATCTGATTGCAAAAGTATTAGTTGCTCCGGATACAAGTTATATCACTACAAACCTAATTGGAAGGATAAATATTAACAATTACTATCGTAATAATGGAAATTCATGTCGATAAAATATCGAATGCAGAAGACAGAAACACACTTATCGTGACATTTAAAATTGAAATGGCACTTGGAAAAGTTTTCCTAGTCCTAAACTTTTCTATTTTTTACACTGTTCACTTTATGGTCTTATGTTACAAATCGTCTAATTTATGTAATTGAGGGCTGTGTAATATCGAAATAGTAATGCAATTGATTTTGTAGCACAAGTAAGTGCTCATGTTATTTTCAGTGTGTGTAAAAATTACAAGTACTGATACTATCAACAAAGAAAGCAATACAACTAAGAAGCAAGCATAAATAAATGCAATTGTGTAAAAGCTGGCTAGATACGTATAATGTAGATACACTGAACTATTTTCTGGTACATTATGTCAATACTAAACACTAGCAATAATATCATCAATCATCATTTACCTCTAACAACACATTTTGATATATATTTCTTTCATATCAGAATGGTGATTCCGTGAATAATTATCTGATAACAAAATAATATTTAAGAATTTTTTATACTTGTACTTGTACATATTAATTTACAATGTAATTTTACAAATATTTACAATATGGTTTAGTGTGCTCATTTTTTAAATATAAGGATTTGAATTTTTGACAGGAAAAGGATTTCTCTAAGTTTTACATTTGTTTTGTATTAGTATGTTTTTTTCTTTTTTATAGGAAACCCCAAGGGAATAACAAGGATCCCATACAAAATAACATTTCAAGGTTTCTTAAATTAAATTATGAAAATAAAAGTTCGGTCACCGGGCAAAAACAATAATTATGCTATGAAAAGATAAAACGAGACGAGTCCCAAAATCTGACAAAAATTGCTAAACATGAGCAGCGAGGATCCATCGGGAAATTTAACAGTTTAACACATTTCAAAACTAAATTTTTTGCATTCAAAATAAACTAAACCAAATTGCTTCGGGTTGCATATTAACTTAAGTTTGTAACTAGAATAAAATACAATTACATTCAATTAGATATTTTTGTACACAGGAATGGTATAGCCTTGCATTAAAACTGTATTGTAAAAATTTGGCAAAATTTTGTAATCTAGAAGTCAAATAAACTTCCACGTTGTGTTCATTAATGTACGGATTTTTTAACGTTGGTATTGCACACTATTTAATTAGCAGTCTTTCTGAAAATCAAACAGAGGGTTATTTCTGCATGTCTTAACCCCAACGAATTTAGTTTTACTTCTTGTTCAGAAATATATACAGGTCACATGACCAGTTGTAGTCTCTCAGTTGGTTGTTGCGTTTTTGAAATAAAAAATTATTTTTCATGAAATTGGCACTTTGCAAGAGTTATTGTTTTGATTTGGTTTTATTTGGTCGATTTTAGTGGGAGATAAATGTATGGTTTTCTAAAAGTGCAGAATTGAATGCAGAAATGGTTGTCGTGTTAAAGTGTAGCATGTGTAGGCTGAAAAACGTATCATTTGTTTAGTGGGTCTTTTACACCATAATTCACTTATCCATTGGCGGTGTCTGAATTTAAAGTGCACTGGTACTTAAGTGTCATTTCGCCCAATATGTTAACAATATTGCTCTAATCAAATGTCTTGAATAAGAAAGAAAGACAGCGACGTACAGAATGGTACCGTCACTCATATTTTCATTTTTTTAATTATGTCAAAATAAAATCTCCAGAATAAATTTATGTAAGACTAGATTCAATATTTTAAATATAAAAAAAAATATAATTTTTACTACATTGAAGAAAATAATAAAAAAGACAAAGATTTATTTTATATAAATGTGTGAAATATGTTTAGTTGAAGAACTTACCAACACACTTTGGTTGTGTTACGTTCCAATGACCAATTATCGATTCTTCGGAGTGCACCGTACACTTAATGACTGGAGGGCCCTGAATCTTGTATCCAGTCTTACATTTAAATGTTAACACTGAGCTATAATTATATCCTGTCAGGGTTGATGGTTCAATAAACAGATCAGAGGCGTTGACGTCTGGACACGGGACAGCTTAAAAATTAGACTTATAAAAGTTACAAGATTTCGTTGAAATTTAATAAGGCATGTTATTGTTTTAGTTACTGTATCACTAAAGCTGCTTAATTAACACTTCGTCTGTAAATTGCATTTAAAAATTCAGAAAAAAATACGAGTTAAAATAAAATGGTCCGTTATATATTGAATGAATGCTTCATTGAATTTTAACGACTTACTCAAACTAAACTAGTTTTTGTGTTTTTATTTTTGCTTATAAGTAGAAAAGTATTTTGCAGGAAACTTGAAGTTATTTTCAGAGGTTGGTGACTATTACACATAAACCAGTCTATATATTTAAAAAAAACAAAAACAAAACAAAACAAAACGAAAAAAAAAAAAACAAAAACAAAAAGAAAAAAAAACAGAACGAAACAAAAAAAAAAAAACAAAAACAAAAACAAAAAACAAAAACAAAAAAACAAAAAACATTTCGCTGTTATTGAATGTCTTTAATTAAAATAAAAAGAAAGTGGTGACAAAATATACTCAGGATTGAAGTCGACTCATGGATTCGTAATATACAGTCTGGTCACTCGTACATTTATTTCAAATGTTAAAAATTAAAATCGATTGAATAAATTTCAATCACTACATTGAGTATTAAAAAAAAATACTTAAATATGTAAACTAAAGAAATTTGAAAAATAAATAAATAAATAAATGATCGTCGTCCCAAAAATTCCGCAAAAAGTGTCAGTGTTTCCATGTGTGGCCCATGACCCTGAATTTTGAAATTGTAGATACTGTATTTTAATTTAAAAAAGAGGTTTGTATAAATTGTATTGGTTGATTTATTTCGAATCTAGGACTTGTACTGCAAAGCCCCTATTTTTCAAATCATGATGGTTACTCTTCATTAAAATCAGTTAAACATCTAGTAATTATCTGTTTTTTTTTAAACGAATTTAAAGATAAATCGAAGACAAAATTGATAAATTCATTAGTTTCATATATATATATATATGTGTGAAATAGGTCGGACTGAAGAACATACCTAAACACTTTGGTTGTGTTGCATTCCAATGACCAATCACCGACTTTCCCGAGTGCACCGTACAATTTATGGCTGGATGCCCCTCAATCGTGTATCCAGGCTTACATTTAAATGCTACCACTGAGCCATACCTATATCCTGTTAAGATTGATGGTTCCACCAACAGAGCAGATGCGTTTATGTCTGGACATGGGACAGCTTGAAAATGAACATTTTTACAGATGCAATTATTGTCTCTTGTTGAAATGAAATGTGCAAAATACTGATTTAAATAACAGTATACCATAAACAGCTTATTTAACGCTACTACTATAAATTGTATGTACGAATGAAGAGAGGTAAAAAAAGAAGAAAGTCCATTTGTAAAAAAAAAAAACAATAACCCTGCTACACTACTTCTCTGACATTATCGATAAAGTTTTGTTTTAGAAAGATAGTTGACCCTTAAACTGGTTAGTTTACTTAATGATTATTTGATGTATTTGTAACCTTTGAGTCGATTCCATTTCAATAAACTCAGTCGTCTTGGATTCTATACAACAGCCGAGTCGACAATCTTGTCGAAGTGAATTTTATTATTGATTTACAGAATAAGCGATTCAAACACAACAAATTTATTGCATTGTACAAATCTAGCATTTTACGTTTAATCTCACTTTTGTAATATCATTTGAAACCCTATGACATTCAACTCTATATTTCATCATGCACATGAATTTATTCATAATACGTAGCAACATTAATAAGTAGTCTCATTAAAAGTGATCTACACACTGTTCATGGATTTAAAGTAGCCACGCTTTAATGTATAAAATTAATTCAGACATGAAACTTACTTTGAAGACATGGCAATCCCACATATCTTTAGCACCTTTTTAAAAATGCTACGTGTTAAAAATGCAATTTTTAACAAGTGTGTCTCCAACATTAGTAATCATGCACAAAATTGAAATGTCACCAATTTGTTTCATACTTGAACCCATAGAGATATACCAATTTCACAATGTTCTGCATTATTTCAAATTTAAATATCTTAGTTGAACAAGAAATTTTGTCAAATAAGAATTGAAGACAGTGATCAGATCATACTTTGGTACTATGTTGGGCTGCAGAGGACTTTAATTCTTCGATATCAAGTTTCCATCTCACATATATGACACGGTATACACAGCTTGGCTATGATTCGAAAGATTATAAAAAAACATCCAGTTTGACGGATGTCGTTTTAACTTCTTGCCTGCATGTGGTGTAACAACTTTTTCGTTAGAATTGATGTTGATTTGAATCAACATTGCGGATTACGGATCAGATTATTGTTCGGTAGTTTTTTTCGTTACCCTTATTCCATAAGCAGACTGTCCAGTTCTCACGTTTTGTCATGCGAAGCATAACTTATACCTTATTTATATCCATAGATTTTAACCTCACCAAAACAAATGTTTTTTTTTTATTTAATGATACAACATTATTTAAATCATCTCATTTAAAAGGTAAACAATCGACTTATTTATAGGCAGAAAAAAATATTGCTGTTACCCCTGTCATATAAAGAGATCAGTTTCTGCTTAGAGTAAGTATGTTTTAATGTTCTAATGAAACGGATAAATAGTCAAAAAAATTGAGTGAACAAAAATTGGAAACTTTTGAAACCCAGGGTACATATATATAGAAATATATATATATATATATATATATATATATATATATATATATATATATATATGTATATATATATATATATATGCAATCAAACTTAAATGAAAATGCCCTAAATTATTGAGAGAAATCTAAAAAAAAAAATACTGTCGTGTGTTTTTGTAGTAATCTAGCAAAATTTACAAATTGGATTTGGATATTTTCTACACTCAAACGTTGTATTAGCCAGACCAGTCCAGAGATGTGTATATATACATATGTGTTTATCTATCTACCATGAGTATTAATATTTTGAAAACTATACAAAGATTAATCTTTGACTGACACATGTATATATGGCTATTATCAGGTAATAGAATAATAATTCCTACTAAGAATTTGGTCATTCAAAAATTTAGGATTATAGCATATTGTCAGCTGATCGGTAGTTGTTGTTGTTAGTTTTTGATGGAATAAATGTTCAAAGTGTAAAATTATGACTTTAAACATTATAATGTTCATTAAATTCCTCAAATCATTGTGTTGAAACAATACAAAAGTAACGAGTTTAAAAAAATAAGTTGTTTTATTTAATATATTTGAAATACTTACCCTCACATTGTGGTTGTGATGCATTCCAATGACCTTTAATCGATGTGTGTGTACCCACCGTACAATTTATAGCTGAGGAACCATTAATCATGTATCCATTCTTACACTTAAAGGTTACTACTGAATTATAACTATAACCAGTCAGAATCAATGGTTCAATCAACAAATTAGAACCATTCACGTCCGGACATAGGGTAGCTTGAAAAATAAGATGTATCTATACAACAGTCTCGAAACCAGGCACAACTGCCATGCTTCATTAAAAAAAAAAAAACGAAAAATGTATGTCTTTCCAACGACATACATAGTAGACATTAAGCACAATTGATTATTTAATTTGATATATCCTTTCGTTGTACACCTCTTGAATATTATAATATTCCCACTTTCACTATATACCATTCCCGTTCCCCATTGTTCCCATTCTCGATTCCCATTAATAATTTTCCATTCCAAAATGAAAATTCCCCATTCTAATAAACGAAGAGATTTGAGAAGTTCTGCACTTTAATAATACATTTACATCGCCATAAAAACATATTTAATGTGCTTTTGATATGCATATCTTAAGAGTTTTTTTACCAAGAGGGTCACTTTTAAAAAAGGAGCATTTTAAAGTTTTCGAAGTCAAACAGTTTGTAGCAATGAAAATCCAAACATTTATATAACGATTCTATTTTTAACAAAACATTAAATAAACTTCAATGATAGAGTACAGAAATCTTAACTATTTAAAATGGAAATGGAATTAAAGTGTTCACGTTTACTTTAACTTACATTGTATATCACCTACAAAGAAAACAATTTGACATTTTTACTAAAACATTCATACAGAAAACAAACATATAAATATATTGAGATATAAGAGGCTTGTGACTCGAAAAACACGATATCATTTTAAAGCAAATTATTCATCAATAACTCTCATGTAGAACGACTCTTTCTTGTCTTGTTATGCAACATTTTCTTGATAATTTGCTGCACTCTTAATTACATCTCCTGTGATGTTATTGACTAAAGTTAACGAGCTTAAATATAGTTTTAACATTTCATTCAAATTCAAAACATTTCAACTCAGCGTGTATTTATAGAAAAGCAGAGGACGCTTACCCGACGGTACACCTGGTCCATGTTTCCAGTTTTTAGTGGAGTCCGAGATGCTCATTTGCTTCTGTTACTTTGCATGTATGTTTTCAGTTACTTTATGTTCTGTGTTGTTTTTGTCTGTTTTTCATGTCAGGTCTTTGTTCCTGGATTATGTTCTTTTGATTACCGCTATAACCTTGGTTCCCTTGATTAATCTTTGATATATAAACGTATTTCACACAATCTAATCCACAGTTGGCAAAGAGGTCATGCTACTTCAAAAACAGCACCTTAACTATCTTGTTTTGTCATAGATTAATTGGCTAGATTATTGTAAGATTTATTCTTGTGAAGCTTCGGATCTGTTTCGTGTGAGATCAGTTTCTGCTTAGTATTAGTTTAGCTTTTTCCGTAGCTGTTATTGATTTCTACTATTTGATATGTCCACTTCATGATTTTGGAAATTGTAGTTTGTTCTTCTTTTTCTTGTACCGTTAATTTTAATTGTACATTACAAAATAGTTCACAAACACTCACCACATAAAGGAATATTACAATGTTCCCATCGTTTTTCTTTACTTGTTGTGTAGCACCATGGTGTAGTTTCGCTATCACCATCTGGTGCCCTGCAATAGTTTAAAGTCTCAGTTGAGAATCCTGTAACAGCTCCGCCTGATGGAGGTATGGATTCCGAACTCCATTCCCGACAATGGTATCCAGAACTTGTAATGTTCAACGTTCCCTCGTATTTTTTGTCCGTTGTGCTTTTTCTGCAATCTTTATCTATTGATGTTACAATGGAAGACATCTTCATTAAAACATTTTTAAAGGTTAAGTTATTGATTAAATCGATACTTTTGGATAAATTTACCGAAGCACCTTATATAGAATATTCTTGGAAAGATAATTCAACATTGCAATTTGAAAAAAAACCTAAAAAGTCAGTTAAATTACGTACATACTTTTGTCTTGTTAAATATCAATTACCGTTTTCCTCTTTCTTTTGGAAGGGACAATTTTTTTGTTCTACTATCAATTTGAATGTTTTTCATTAGATTTGTGTCGCTGTTTTAGCAAATATAACAATAACAATGATTAATTAAAGAAAACAAAAAACAAAAAACAAACAAAAAACAAAAAACGAAAAACAAAAAAAAAAAAGAAAAAAACAACAAGCGAACGATTTTGATATTGTCAAAGAGTAATCGTGGGAATCAAGGTTGTAAGGGTAATCAAAAGAATGTAATCCAGGGACAAAGACCAGACATGGAAAACAGACATACACAACAAAAAACATAAAGTAACCAAAGAGTAATCAAGAGAACCAAAGTTATAGCAGTAATAAAAAGAATGTAATTTAGGGACAAGGACCAGACATGGAAAACAGACATACACAACGAAGAACATAAAGTAACTAAAATCATACATAGGGTAAGCGTCCGGGGTATACAAACGAGGAAATGAAAACTATGACCAGTTGAATAAATCAGTGTTCATGGTGCTGATGGATATACCATAACGATCCACAAGTTCATGACGACGACCATAAAACCTCTATAGTGATGATCTATATCTTGTAGCAACATAACCCTGTTCCAGAAGCCTGTTTGTTAGAGTTCTAGCGCGACACAAAAAGTCTGCGTAATTTCGGCAAGCTCTGCCATAACGTATGAGTTGTGATATGAACACTCCATACGCAGGAGCTGAAGGGATGTTGCCACAGATGAAAGAAAAGTTTTGTCAATTCTGAATGAAAAGTCATCATGTTTGTCGTAAAGTTAGGTCAAAAGTTTTCCTCTACCATCGATTTCTAAGTGTAGATTAAAATAAGAGGCTGACTACACAGTGTCTGCAGTATCCTTTATCTCAAGTTCTTTTGTGTAGATGCGATGTATTCAATCCCCGAAATTATGATTGTTTAAAGATAATACGTCATATATACAGAGAAAACTGAGATTGAAGGATCTTGCCAAACGATATTTTTTTCTTTCTGATCAGATCAGCTATAAAGTCAGCCCGCTCCATAGGAGTGAAGGAATAGGTCAGCAAGTAAAGAGCACAATTTGTTCCCATTGGAATGCCGTCCGTTTGTTGTAAAATACGTCCACCACAATGGACAAATATGTTGTCGATTAAAAATTCCAGCATTTTGTAAACATCCTCGTCTGTATATTTTGAGGGTGATTTGGAACTATTTCCTACAAAGTATGAGGAATCTCTACCAATAACTATATATTTGTATCTAAGTGTACCATCTTTTTTGAAAAAAAAAAAAAAACAACGATGTATAATGTTTTAAGTCGGGATTTTAACTGAGTATGAGAAGTAGAAGTATACAGTGTTGAAAAATCATAGGTTTTAATGCTATTGTATTCAGATAATATTCTTGAACTGATTGTCTTCAAAAGATCTTTCGAATTTTTCAGGATCCACATTGAATTAATACCACTACGGGAGTAACAAGTGTTGTGGTAGGACTGCAGACCCTCTTTGACAGTTGTGAGTGTAGAAGTGAAAAGTTTTGAAAGAGGTTTGGAGGTACATTTTGCAGATCCAGCTATGAAACGCTGTTTGTATGGATTCTTGTGAAGTTTAGGAATCCAGTACATAGACGGTAAATCACAATCATCGTCCTTGGTAGAGAGACCAAAAGAGGATGGCACAGATTTAATGGTTTTCCACAATCTCTTCTTTGGAGAGAGTGGTAGCAGTATAGGTCTTATCACTGCTATTATTTTCTACGTCTACCTCTGATAATAAACATTGGATATAACACGTTTTGCATACAAAAACAATGTTGTTTTGGATTTTGTCTGCTGGTACGACAACATATTTGTCATGTATAGTAGACAATGTTTTTGCTACATCGGGGTCTTTGAAAACTGATGTAGCCTTGGCACACATTGACCTACTTAAAACTTTCATTCGTTTCAAAATTTCAGACCTCACGGCTTTTAACCACTCTGACAGAGAATCAATGTCTTCTTCTTCTCGTTTTATCAATTTTTTTGCATAGTTCTCGACGGCATCCATAAAAACTTTAAAGTTATAATTCCAATTCATGGAGCGTGGTTCACGGTACTTGGGACCTTACGCACGCAGAGATTCGTTTTCGATAATGGTTAAATCTCCCGTAACGACGTGACCAGAAATATCATATTTGAATGGAGAGGTTTTGGAAGAACAGTCAGGCGGTTTAGCCTTGAAGTCCTCAATCTCGAGATTCTGCTATAGCCTTTTATAATTGAAAATTTTGGATTCAATGGGTGAAGTATAGGAACATGAAATCATTGGTATGGATTTGTCTTTGAACTATGGGGGAATTTTGTTGGTTACGTTTTTACGATGGAGGACGTTAGCCAAATTAATTGCATCTATACCTTTGTTGACAAACGGTAGTGAAAGAAATGATCGGTTTTCTTCATCTTGACTTTTCACACAAACTGGTTTAAAGAGTCTGTGGAAACCAATTTCCAAAATGATGGCAACAAGTCTGTATAATGATGAGGTGTGGTCGGAAACAGGAGTGTCAAGACTTGTTTTGTAAAGGAAGTGAAGTATAGAATAAAGTTTGGTTCTAATGTGATGAAGTCCAAGAATTTTTTGTATGAAAGGAAGGAGACCATATATGGAGACATCATGTAACTTAGGTGACATATAGTGGCGATTGCCATGACTCATCTCCCATCTTGTATTTTTGTCAAATAAATTCATCACATTTATGCTATCGTTATTTTTGCTTGAAAGGTTTCCTATACTTTTGATGTTGTCATTGCATCCGTAAGGTATTACAGTACCTAGTCTGCGTATCCAGTACTCGTCTCTTTCCCTACGATAGTTTTTACTTAGAACGGGACTGTATGTAGGATGATAATTTTTTTCTAACATACGAATTTTCATGGAGAGGATTGAATGATCTTATTGATTAAAGTGTTGATAAACTGTCGGGGATTTGGGGGTGTTAATTCCCGAACGATGACCGCACATTCTTTTATTTAATCGTTCTTGCGTTTCTCCGACATAAATTAAACCACATAAGTTTCATTCTAGTCCATATATTAAGTTTGTTGATTTGCAACTGAAGTTATCGTCACTTCTTGTATGGAATGTTTTGTTTGTAAAGGGACTAGAGAAGTAATGGTCGGCTATAAGAATGTTGCATGTTTTGAATTTTTCAATACCACATTTTGATATGGTACAATGTGGTTCGTCATCGTTATAGTCAAATCATACATACAAAGTAACAAAAGCAAATGAGCAACTCGGACTCCACTAAAAGCTGGGAGTATGGATCAGGTGTACCGGTAGGGTAAGCGTCCTTTGCTTTTCTAGAAACACCCGCCGAGTTGCTAATGAAAGGTCAAATCCGCGGAAGACCCTATTCTTCATATACATACATACATACATTAACTAAATATAAAGGAAGCCAAATACGCACAAATGCAAATTCCTAACATAAAGTCGAAATTAAACATTGAATTTACTTACAGCAAAGTGGTACAAAACAAAATTCCCACCAAGGGATTTCATTCACATAGCACCAAGGTCCTCTTGAGGATTCTTGATCTGCAGCCGGTGCTCTACAATAGTTCATTTTTCCATAGGTAGGTTGACTAGTATTACTCCACATTTTACATGTTTTACCAGTGACAGTTGTAGTCCTCAAACCATGATATTGTCCTTTCCAGTCGGTTGGATATGATTCAATACAATCGTGTTGTACTGGAACAAATGAAGCCGTTAACAGTAAAAACCGGTTTAAAAGTTATAGCTTTCCGATTCATATGAAATTCCGTTTTTATACAGATTCAACTTTCATTGAAGTCAGTAAAATGCCCTTGACTCTTTGTCTTACATTCTGATGGATTTTTGCCCCTAAAATGTATCCTTTACATCCACGTCACTATTTTCCATATGTTTTTAAAAATAATTGTTCATTTTCTATTCACAACGTATTTAATGTATACATAAGTGCATATAACCTGATCATTGCCAAAGCTTCTGTGTGCTATGCATTCAATTCATAATTCCTATTTGATGCATGACAAAAAATTATAAAAGTTTGATAATAGAGCAAATGATACATCTTAACATAAAAAGGTTGTTTAAAACCAGATAGATTAGGCATGAATAAAATACTTTTTTTTCTGCATGTAGTTGGTACTTATAATATCATAGTTGTATGGTTAAACTTTTAGTTTTTTAATTTCGTAAACTTTGTTACTTCTACTCTATTTTATTTACCTTCGTTAACTCGCCTGAATATAGCTGTAATGTTGCTGCTCGGGCGTTCAACCCCAACAAACAAACAAATAAACCTTCTTTATCTTTCCTTTCTTTTTTTTTTAAAGTTTGGGTTTGTGTCTGTACTTATTCTATGTTGGCTGATTTGTTAGAAGTATGATAATGTCCTTGATTTTTTTACGACAATGTTAATTCTTCATATTCCTCTTTTTATGTTTAAGGACATACAAATCAGTAGTTTAAAAAAATGTGTTTATTTTGTCGAAAAAAGGTTTACTTGCAACATTTGTAAAACGATGATATTAGATTTAATGTTACTTTCTACATAAACACGATTTTTAAAATTAAATGCACTGTTTTCCAGTAAATATAATATTTCTATATTGTCTTTCATAACGAATGACAACTTGCAGTACATAGTACATTTGAGAAGATTTGTAGAATGGCGTATGGTAAGGAATCGTTATACAGCGGTCTCAAATTTAATGATAGCGTAAAGAAACCAGTGACATTGTGACCTCAACCTTAATGTACGAGCTCTTAGTACTGTGCATATCTGCAAAGCCTTTTTTATGTGCAAACATCATTATGTCGTGAAGCTAAATAGAACAGTTAATCTAACAAAGTATTGTTGATTAGTTTATTTTGTTTGCGTAAGACAACCACACCAGACTTCCAAAATTGGATATTGCATATTTACCATATTTATTTAACAAAATAGTCACAGGGAGTTTTAGCCAGTCAAATATTCACTCTCGCACTCTCGTGCGACTGTCCCTGTTGTTATTGTTACGATGGCAACAATTTAAATTCTATAGTGTTGAAGATTTTGTCTTATTAATAGATCATGTGCCTGAACTACACTTCCAAAAAGGTGTAACAGTCCAAATCCTATGTACATGATTCCCAGGAAACACGCACAAGAAGCATACAAAGCAAATGGTACACGAAACACGTTGCACGAAGCACAATGCACGAATGATCGAGTCCTTCGGAAATATTCTCGTCAAAATTGGTATATTTCGGATCCTAACATGCGAAACAAATTACGTACAGTGCACGTCTGCTCGTCGTATTTTGTTGATTGCTTACACCTTTCATGTAAATTTACATTACTTGTTATTATGCAAAAACAAACATATTGAGTATAGATAACTTCTAAATGTCCATATACATGTTTGGATATAAATTGACGTTCATTTTCATTATAAATGGTACGTTGCGAAACCTCTTTTTTTGTCTGGGAGAATGAAAATATTGAAATTTCATAAAATTGATATAAAATTCCTAACTTTTAGATTATAAAGTTTTTTTTTATCAGACCATTATATACCTTTAAATATGAAAAAAAAATAGTATTTTCCTTTGAAAAATGTCCACATACCAAAATTCATCACGTATTGATATAAATAATATATTTTAGGGCAATTAAGCTATTTTAACTAATGCAGCACAATTTTATTTTGTCAAAAAAAAACAGAAAAAAAATACATGATTGATATGAACAATGTCGTTTTTATTAGACATGGTACGTTGCCAAACCAATTTGTATTGGTCTTGGAGTTAGGAAATATTGAAATTTCATATCATGTTCTCAAATTTAAGATAACAAAGTATTTTTGGCTTGTTCGAGACCATCTTATAGCTCTGAATATGATATGAAAGTAGTTTTTATCTGAACAAAGTCCAAATTTGTTGATTATAGATGTTTTGGGACACATTTTCTTCATTCCAAGAGAAAAAAAAAAAAACATCAAAATTTCAAAAAAAAGTATTGGAAAAACATATTGTATTTTAAAGTAATTTACCCAATTTCTTTTATGTGATACCATTTTATTTGTCTAAAAAAGTAAATGTTGCATTGTATTATACACCTCCTGAAACGTTTAATATTCCAATTTTAGCGTGCTTCGTGTGCGTGTATCGTGTGCGTGTTTCCATGGGATCGTATATCGTGCAGGGGAGGATTCATGTGCCTACTTCCTACCTCGTTCGTCGTGTATTGTGCTACGTTCTTCGTTCAACGGTTCTGTATTCTGATTGGATGATAAAAATAGCTCATATGGTGATAATTCTAACGGAATACCGTTGTAATTTCGTTATGCCAAAATAAATATTTTTTTTACACTGAAAAGACAATACTTTTGTTAGGAATTAATACTTGTAGGAATTAATTGGTTTCAAACATTCGAGCATTATTCGCATATATAATAAAATACTGCAAAAAAAAAAATGAATGCTTGGGGAAACGTTTCCCAAAATATAGCTGTTCATGATGTCATATCGATCATTCTCCTAGTGGATAGTTTGTCTTTTGAGAATGAAAAAATGAGTATACTTTATCCCAGTTTTATGAAATTTCAATATTTTCATACTCAAAGACCAATAAAAATGGTTTGCAATGTACAATGTATGATGAAATGGAC
The DNA here is from genome assembly GCA_037379345.1 of Perna viridis. Classification (NCBI taxonomy): domain Eukaryota; kingdom Metazoa; phylum Mollusca; class Bivalvia; order Mytilida; family Mytilidae; genus Perna; species Perna viridis. The sequence goes on from CM074520.1 coordinate 27,886,765, forward strand.
ATTTTTTATGACATTCTTCATACCGACGATGCAGTATTACACAAATAAGATGGCATTCCATTAGTTAAAGCAGCTAAATTATTTCAAAAGAGAGTGCTTTTTACCAATAATGTCATGAAATTTGGTATATTTAAGTAAAAATGTGTTTTCAGTGATTCATATACAACAAATACAGGCATTTTTCACATAAAAAAATACTTTCTTTTCATATTCAGAGCAATTTAGTAGTATAACATAATCCAAAAATACTCTGTGTACAATTCTCTCGTACATAGTACATTGTGAAAACATTTTCACTGGTCCTAGAGTTTAGAAATATTAAAATTTGGTAAAACCGGGGTAAATATGCTCAAATTAAAGTACTTTTGACAAGTGTGATGCAATCTAATTACCCTGAAAAAAAAATTGTTTTTATGTGAAATATCGATATTTGCTATATGGCTCCTTGGAAAACATTTTCCTTGTTCCACGAGAACTTTCATTGGTCTTGAAATCTTTAAAGTCTTTAAATTGGGGTAATATATACATGATACACTCATATTTTAGATAACAAGGTACTTTTGTCTGGTGCGAGACCATCTAATTGCTCTGAACATGAAACAAAAGTATTTTTTTCGAGCTCATAATAGTCATTTTAAAATCAACTTCAGCTACAGTGAGAGAAGGTTTGTCTGTTCAAAAACCATTAGAATATTCTCCTCCAGAACAATAATTTGAATGTTGCTGCAATACCAAGCCTATTGATAAAAAAAAATAAACTTGATTGTCGAAGGAGGACCATGGATTCTGAAAGATTGTTCTTACCCAAATAGAAATATTAAAAGTAAAGCTCATGACAGAGAAAAAAAAATAGTTGTTTTCTTTTAAATCATACCCAAAGAAATAAAGTTCATGCATAAGTACATTAATTTCAAATGACCCATAAACCTGCACGTCTTATGCTTGCAAAAGTTTAAATAAGATTGCTCTTTAATGTTAAACATGCCAAGAAAGAAAGGATTGATGATTTACAAATTCCAAAAAACTTGATTTTGAATGTGATAAAGTTTAAACAATATCAAAGGTTGTAACTCCAAAAGGTATAAGTAGTGAAACAAGTGTAGCTTTAGTGTTCACATTAGAAAAAGAAAAAATAATTTAAAAAAGTAAGAATAATCAAACTGGAAAGCACATCAGATATATAACCCCTCTAGTTTCAAAATCAATTTTCGCTTAAAAAAAAAAAAAAAAAAAAAAATCTTGGATTCCTGTTCAGTATAAGTCTATATTTGTATACCACAGGGTCAAAAGCCAAAATTTGTGTGACTCATTTATTCGAGCGTCTTAGTCTTACTGGAAAAGCATTTGTAAAGAAACAAAATACATAAAGGTATCCTCGTGTAGCCCAATATCTCAGCTGTATAGCGGTTTCAAGAAATTTGCACTGGCACTTGGGATTCTGGAGTATAATAAATAAAATATATCCCATACCACTCTCTAATAATTTGACATATCTTCCGATGTCATCCCCCTAGAATATGCATGCTTCAGTACAAAATAAAGTATTTGTTTTTTTTTCTATTTAGTATCATCCCAATAAATACGTAGAATTCTTCTAATGATTTGTAACGATTTTCGTAGCCAGTAGTCAGAATATATAAAAAGAAAAATGAATATTGGATTTTCGATTTTCCCTTAAAAATTCTACTCTACAAGTTGTTATTCAAATAAAACGTTTCAAATGTGGTATCATTCGATGGATAATTGAATTTGTTACATAAATAAATCTAAGAATGGGAATCGAAAAAAAATTTAAAAAGTTACCCTTACTTATGGAAATCGGGTCTCAGAATAAAAAAAAATATCATTCACAGCACACCAACACTGTATTATTATTATTTGAGGCGTTATTAATTTTGACAGTGTTGTGCCTAATATATCTGATAAATTCAGGCGATTAGATTTTCTTTTTAGTGTTACAATTACTATAAATCGCAAAAGAACAATTTTCAGAATTTTGAAATTTCTTCTATATCACACTTTATTGTAATTTTGTACAGAATACCGTAGTTCAAACCAGAATTTCAAAGTGTAGTAACTTTCTAAATATTTGAACTTTTCCAAATTTAATTAGGGAAAAATTGCCAACTCTTCCCATGACAAAAATACCTCAAATAAATCCAAATGTTACCTTTTAGCATACAATTGATGTAAACAATGATATGTTGGGTTTAATTATTTTGTTTAAAATATCGGCGCGTATTTGTTGCAGAAACGTAAATAAATCGCAATTTCATTTGTTCAATATAAATAATTTGACAAAAAATAAAAAAAAAAAAAAAAAGGTAATGCGATTTAGTATATGTTAGTGAAACACAAGAACAATTAAACAAACGAATGTGCGGTAATCGAAATAATACCATCAAATTAATATGAAATGATTAACCTGGCGTAAAAAATAGAGATTTGATTTGTGGTAGTTTATAAACCAAAACAAATATTTATGTAGTTGTCTTTTAAAGAATCATGCAAAATCTAATAAAAATGTGATACACCCCAAAAAAAAAGTTACATATTTTTATTTTTGTAATTAGGTTGTTTTATGGGTCTATGCTATGGAATGTGCAATTATTCATTCAAATCTGCCTGCTCTTAAGAGATAATTCACATTGAAAATCCAGTAGATTCTATTGTATTTGAGTACCATTTACAGAGTTATCTCCCGTAATGTTGAAATCTACAGTGCATTCTATATAATTTTTATCTCCTATGAGCACGGGTTATATGAAAAACCACATGTCAAGTTCTGTTTACCATGACATTTTAAAACAAAATATCAAAAATAAAAATATGTAGGCTTTTTACCCATGAATCACATTTTGCATGATTCTTAGCTGGAGTGCTACTTAATTTTGTAGGAAATTCTTACGATGACATATTTGTTAATCATAGAGAAAAAAAAACACTTTGGTTTTTACTGATTACATATGAAGATAAATAACTTTAATTTAAACAGGAGTTGTTACATCCAATTTCGCAGTTTTGAGTTACCTAGGAAGAAATCAATTGTATTTGATGAAACGGTAATAAATTAATGTGTCATTTTCTTTTTAAATCGATAGATTAGCTATTTTTTAATTGAAGGGTTGTAAAATTAACGATACATTTAGTATGAGATAACTTAAAATTTCCCTTTTTAAACGAGAATTGTGCATGTTTGCCACAATAATAGTACATTTTATGCTAAACAATTAAAGGTCATGTATAACCTTAACTTATACAATAAGAACATAATTTTACCATTTTTTTAAATTTGAATTTAAACACATGAAATGACATTAATTATATATCATCAAATGGCTTTACCGATTCAAATATTTGTGGTTAAATTATCTTTGCTAAACAAACTCGAAGTATAATATGTTCATACATGTTGACGAAGGCAAATAAATCATATAACAAACGAAGACGCAGTCCAAATTTAAATTTTAAATTGATGCAATTGTCGACACGTTGTATAATTCTTATCAACAAGAAATCACATATTTCGTAATTTACAGTAAGAACGTAACCTCTCTTAATTCTAGTCAAAATGCGTTACTATTATGGTTTAAACAATATAACAGCGACGATTTAAGTACTTCTCTGTCTAAATATCGGCGGAAATGTATACGAGGTGTGGCACATAAGAAAAAAAAATCAGAGATATGATTGCATTAAGCAAGTATTTATGTCTAACATTAAGTTGCCCTCTTAAGATACTGATAGGTCAAATTTAGTTGAAACTTTTAGTAGAGGAACTTTGTCCGCACTTTATCCATATGTAAGCAGAAAAGTAATTCGTACATCTCAGATGTTTCAGGATCAATTTAGATTGTTTTTCAGTTGTTTCTTTTTAGATGTATTTTAAGCCAAAACTGACCATAATGAGAATTATGATGTGCAAACTAAATGGATATTTTCTCAAAAAATTTTCATTATGCAATGTTTTAATAAAAACCTATAGTATACAGACATGGGTCTTAAGCCAGGTGCCCCTGGTAAAATTTACCGGTGCAAATTGTATCATTATTGTGGATTAAGTAATCTTTTACTTACTTTGTTAATTAATATATCAGTTCATCTATCTCCATTTGATCATTTGTTTTATTTATCGTTTGCAGAAAAAAAAAAATAAAAAGAAGTGGGCAATTTTTTCAATTTTCTAGAATAATGCTTCGTGTACCTTCCTTGTCAAGGAAATGCTTATCTATCAAAACAGGCTTCATGTAATATGAAGAAAAAAAAACCGCTGCGGGAAGCTACAATTTTTTGTATCTATCAGTAAAAAAAATGTCGTTGAAATAAAGGGAAACGTATATCATTTAAGCAAGTTTTGTGCCATCAACTATATATTTATCTTCAATTAAGATTTTTCAGCTTCAAAAAAAAAAAAAAATAATAAAAAATGTACACATATTCAATGGCCCACCATTTAAATTTTAAGTTACAATTTGTCATCTTCCTCCTCCACTTTTGACATTTATTTTGTTTTACCAGGTCTTGAACGAACGATCAAGTGATACATTCTTATTGCACATTTTGACATTGTGCCCCTTTACTAGCTGACCTGTTCTTTCTCTCTTATGAGGCTGACTTTAAAGCTGATCTGATCAGAAAGAAAGAATATTGTTTAGCTAGATCCTTCAATGTTAGTTTCCGCTATATAGATGACTTGTTATCTTTACACAATCCTAATTTCGGGGATTTGATACATCGCATCTACCCAAAAGAACTTGAGATAAAGGATATTACAGACACTGTGAAGTCAGCCTCATATCTTGACCTACATTTAGAAATCGATGGAAAAGGAAAACTATTGACCAAACTTTTCGACAAACGTGATGACTTTTCATTCAGAATTGTCAACTTTCCTTTCATCTGTGGCAACATCACTTCGGCTCCTGCGTATGGACTGTTCATATCACAACTCATACGTTATGCCAGAGCTTGCCGAAACTATGCAGACTTTTTGTATCGCGCTAGAACTCTAACAAATAGGCTTCTGGAACAGGGTTATGTTGCTACAAGATTGAAGTCATCACTACAGAAGTTTTATGGTCGTCATCATGAACTCGTGAATCATTATGGTGTATCAATCAGCACCATAAAAACTGATTTATTCAACGGGTCATAGTTTGCCTTTCATCGTTTGTCTACCCCGGACGTGACTTTCATGAGCAACTCGGTGGGTGTTTCTAGAAAAGCAGAGGACACTTACCCTACCGGTGCACCTGGTCCATGCTCCCAGTTTTTAGTGGAATCCGAGTTGCTCATTTACTTTTGTTACTTTGTATGTATGATTTTAGTTACTTTATGTTCTTTGTTGTGTATGTCTGTTTTCCATGTCTGGTCTTTGTCCCTGGATTACATTCTTTTGATTACCGCTATAACCTTGGTTCCCTTGATTACTCTTTGACATATTTTAATTTTAATTGTTCATGTTTGAAAATCGCTACTTCATGAGCTTGTAGATTTGAAATACAAATCTGGAAAAAAAATTCTGGAATTGAAAACGGAGCTTGAAAGAATCTCGTTTTCATGGACTACAATATGACATTTCATGACATTTCACTACAACACACCTGTGTTGTAAACCTGAATATAAATTCAGCATTATATATACTTTGAGTGCTGCACAACTATCCTTGCAATTTTAAACGAGAACTTTTCACTTTTGCTACACTTACATGTACTGATTATTCCATGCTAAATAAATCCATTATTGGCTATGCACAAATAAAGACCTTTTCATATAAAACTAGAAATTGTATAAGAACACAACTATTTTTGTCTCAATTGTCGATTTTAAACTTATACACATTTTACTTTTTCTTCCATATGTTGTGAAAGCTTTAATGACTCACTGAAAAGAGTGTAAACAGGCATATAATATATAGTATTGATTATGTATCATCGCAATGCTATACTAATTCAACGGTTAACGGATTAACGTTATCTTTGTTAAACAGAGTTGGCTTGTTCTGATACATCAATATAATAGTGAATTGACGAAGGCAAATATAACATATAACAAACAAACAAAACAAAACAAAACAAAACAAAACAAAGCAAAATAATTACAAAAACAACAAATAAAACAAATGTACAAAAAAAAAATTGATGTTTGTATGATGTTGTATAACATGTATAAATCCCAATAATAAGGAAACAAAAATTTCTTAATTTATGATAAGTAGTCGACCTCGTTTAACCCTATTCAAAAAAAATATTAACTTGGCTTAAACATGATGGCAGTAACGTTTTAAGTACAAGTCGTTATTTTTCCCCGCGATAAAAAAGTAAGGAACAAAACACACTAGTCTAAACAAATTCACCCCGTTCAAAAAGTGTTTAGTATAAACACGTTTTAATTCAGGGTTCAGTTTAGACATGTTTCACTATACATTAACTTATCACCGGTCATCGATTTTCAGATCAATATACACTATCTACAGAGTTGAAAAAATATATTATTTATGTAGTGTTTTGTAGTGATTGGTTGTAGAGAAAGTAAAATTAAATAATAGATCATGCGTTTGATACATTCACCAACAAATGATGTATAAATTAAATCGCTCCCGGAGAAGCAGATAAACGTTATCTTTGTTAAACAGACATGAAGTATTCTTGTCTATTTATACAAAAGTACGTTGACGATAGCAATAAATCATATAACAAACAAAGAAATAGTCCAAATTTAAATTTCAAATTTATAGTTGCATTATTCTTATCAATAAAAGCACGTAATTTTTCGTTATTTACAGTAAGAACATGACCTTGATAACCCTTTATCAAAATGAGTTACAAACTTGGTTCAAACATTAAGACAGTGACCTTTTGAATACATCTCTTTCTAAGAATCGGACAAATTGTGTAAATGGTGTGGCATATGGAAAAAAAAGCGTAGAGATTTTATTGCATTAATCAAGTATTTATAACTGATAACTTCCAGATGTCATTTTAAGATATTGATTGGTCAAATATAATTGAAATATACTATTAGAAAACGACAGGAAACGTTTTCCTTGTATAAGCAGTAAAATAAATCATACGTCAAAGATGTTTCAAGATAATATTTTATTGCTTTTCATTGGTGTTTTTTTTTTTGTTATATGTATTGAAAATTTTTAGGCAAAACATACCACATTGAGAATTAAGATGTACCAACCATAGCCTGATTTGTACTTAAGTACTATCTGAACATTTACGTTTTGTTTGTTCGTGATTCGTAAATAATGATATGTCATTATTCTTATATATCAAAGGAATTGGTTTGTTTATAATGTACCATATATTTCTTCAATCCAATTTCTAATAATTTCTTAAAAAGGTTGTCCTTTTAAAAATCAGACACTACTGGTTGGAAGTCTACATTTTTGTCAAACTATTTTCCTCTATTTCATATCACAGGTGCATCTTTTCTCATAAACACTTTTTTAATAATATCGTGTAATAATAAATTTTCACAGTACAAAGAAATGGATTTTAATCCGTCTTATAAAAATTAAATATTGTGGAAAAAAATATGATGAGTAGTATTGACTAATGAAACGTTTCGAAGTATCAAGCCAGGTGCCCTGATAACATTTTCCTGTACAAATTGTAACATTATTGTGGATTAAGTAAGGGTTTACTTATTTTGTTGGTCAGTATATTAATTCATTTTCTATCATCATTTTTCTAACCATTTTTGACTTTGAACTAATACAGTTCTTCATTTTCTTCAAATATTGTAATAGCTTCAATGACAGGTTGACAGAAAGTAAATAAGAATATAAAGATGATAATATTGTATTGATTACATATCTTCAATTTTTCAATTTAAATAATGGGATAAAAGTTACCTTTGTTAAACAGACACGATGAGTTCTAATCTTTTTAGACAAAGAACGTTGACGTAGACAAATAAATCATATAAAAAACGAAGAACAAGTCTAAATTAAAATGTTTACTATTGCGATTCCCGATCCGTTGCATAATTCATGTCAATCAGAGAACACACATTTCGTGATTTACATTGAGAACGTGACCTTGCTTAACCGTAGTCAAAACAAATTAACAACATTGCATTAAATTATGACAGCAACGTTTTTAAGTAATATCTTGAAAATGTAAGTATTCATTTCATAGGTTTTGTTTGCTCGTGACAATGATGTAACGTAATTCTGGTTTATCAAAAAAAAAAAAAAAAATGTCCATTTATATCATTATTTTTCTCAATCCATTTTCAATATTGTGTTTAATTTACAAGGAAAAAAATAATATTCATTTATGGCATGTCCTTATTAAGTGTCAGAAAAAATAAATCGTCATATTCCCTCATGTTGTGAACGAAAACATCATGTGTTATACAGTGTTTAAACTAAAACTTGAATATTTGAAATAATTTCCAGACTTTTTCATTATATCGATTACAATGTATCGTGAAGTGAATCGAACTGAACCCAGTTGAAAATACAACCATGAACACTTCTTTCGGGAGCGTATAATTTGACGTAATACCTCCGAGTAAAATTTCGTTTCAAAACAAAATAAGTACAAACAATTTACTCTTATCTAAATTTAATTATTTACATTGATGACTGACTTTTTAAAATTAAGGTATTTCTTTTAGTAACATTTGTAAGTGGTTGAAGATATTGGTTATTGGAGTTCAGAACAAGCATATTTTGTATTTTTGTGAGACGCTTTAATCTTTTTCACCCTACAGTGATGATATATATGGCTAACAAAACACTTGGAAACAGATATCTGTAAGTGTATTATCCGTTAATTAGTTCACTCCTAATAAGTTCAACAGTTGCATACTGTATCCTAAGCTGACCTTGAGCTGCTGTGAGTATTCCTGTATTCAATATAAAAATTACAAAAGTTGCTAGCATTGTTACTTCATCAAGTCAGTTCAAATATGACCCCTTAAATATTTTGTAAGCTAAACAAGGAGGTACAGGCACTCCTGATATTTGTTTTTGTAGATAACACTCAATTCTTCAGTAAATATCGCACTCTAGATAACACTGTTTAAATACGGTATCTGATACATATGGGCTTTCGTTCGGATTGATTTGATACAAAATAGAAATAGTATAAAAATCATTTAAAAATATATAATTAAATAAGGAAATAAATATTCACCAATTAGACCGTACTCTATGCGAAACAATTAAAACGAAATATTCGTGAATACACGGTTATATTCACTTGTGAGTGCGGTTGTGTGTTACAATAGTTACACAATTACATTCACTGGTTAAAGGAAATTATCACTGGTATAATATACTCAACGAAAAGCGTAGATGACGCATGTACACAATAGGGATAGGCAGATTGTATGTTCAATAATATTTTTTTTAAAATGAAATAAGAAAGAACGCGTGTACCATTCTGAATATTTACAAAACGAAACTACATTTTTGGGGGTTTTAAATGTAGTATGTATTTGAAAATAACATAATATCTTACATCTATGCAAATTTTGCTACACGTACTATACATGAATCAAGTGTCGTAGCAAGCCTAGCGTTTCATTTACAACCGTATAACAGGTAAAGATATGTGACGTCGCCGAAATAAATTTTGACGTTACCGAAAAAAAAGGTAAATATTCCCACTTTAAGAGAGTATGATGGGTTAACGAGTCCCGTTGTCAAGTGATTTTTATACATATTTTGATAGCTATTAAAGATGATAATTATATACTATTTTTTAAAGAAAATTCTAGGCACCGTTATTTCACAATACTAAGAAATAATTTAATACCTGCCGTTTTTTAACAATATCCCTATGTATCCTATGTTTTCTTTCATCATTGTTCTAGTATATTTCAAATCTATATACTATCTATATCCGATGCAATGTCATTTTTTTTCTGTCATATGATTGCATTCGAATCGATCTTTCCATGTGCAAAATTGCATAAAAAATTCTAGGACACGATATCTACATATCTCCCTCCTTAAGTTGCGATAGCAGACTACACTTTGAGTTTCTTACTCAAAAATAAAAAAAAATTCCATTGAGTATTGTAGTTGTTTATTATATAATTTGCAGTAAAGTCAAAAACCCGTGTTCAAGATGTCTCTTTTTTTCTGCTGAACAAAACATGGTTACCCCCCTTCCCCCTTGTGTATGGTGTCGTAGGAACTATTCCATATCTTTCTTGGCAATATAAATGAATACAGAACGTTTTAAGATAACACAATTATGAAGCGGCTTAGCATTTGTTGTCAATGTGATATGTTTAAGACACTGCATGCGTGTACATATAAGGTTTGAACTCAAGTGAATGTGTAATAAGGAACAAGCGGTATCATCAAAGAGATTTGAAGTTGATGATAATTTGTCAATTAAGAAGAGACAACATTGTTGTGCTTTTGCTGCATACAAAAATAAAATAATTAAGTCAAAATGCAATTTGATAGTGATTTTGACATATCCCCCAACCCCCACACTGACACACATAGATACAATTCAGCATAGTACCAAATGAAATAATATCATTATACATGTATATAAAAGTTACTTAAAGGGGGTACATAATTAGCTTTATTTAGTTTTATATATGTTTGTACATCACTTCATCAATATTTGTTTTAAAAAAGCTGCTGGGGCTAAGTGTTTATACATGTACATGTATGTGAAAGCAATAATTAAATGTTTTTCTCTTATATAATATGGATATGAACATACTTAAAGGTCTGTTTTAAAGTTCATAATTAACACATGTATGTCTAACAGGAAGGATCATGCTTCTTCAAATTTTCCGCGTTGTCAACTTTTGTTCAGATTCAGATTGCAGAAGGAAACTTAAGGTATGATCGTATGAACTGAACACATTTTAAACATGTACTGTAAACAGATTTCCCTGCAAAATATATATGACATTTTCACATTTTATTTTCGAATTATTTATGTATATATAACAATATATAGTGTAAGCACAATAATGAAAAATTATGTTAATCACATTGATCACTGTACCCGTCCTACATCCAGTAATTGGAATGTAGTTTAAACGCAATTGAAACAAAATCTCTTTCCAATGCACTTTCCATTGAACACATATAACTACCTGTATTTCACTAATACATCCAAATTCAATGTATATGTATAACGTACACGTGAATAAGGGCAAGTAAATGCTTCCTTCTGTTAACTTTACGAACAGTTCTTGAAATCCTGCATTTAAGTTCCATGGAATATTTATTCACTAATACAAAGTCAAATTTCTTGTCATTCTCAGTTGAAAACTGTTGAAGTTCGGTAATATTCAAAATCAAGATTCCATACTGTCACCAAAGTAAAATAAATATCAACCATTAGTAAGGTTGTCCTGCTGTCTATGAGTTTGAACCTTGGAGTTGGGAAATATCTCTGTAAAGACAGTAAATTTTAAATTTGTATATCTGTCATGCACATAAATTACTGGTCAGTCATTTAAAAAGCCACACGTACGGTCATACGGGTTAAAATGAATTAAATAATCAATTTTATATATTACAATGTACAACAATTTCACATGTCATCGAATATTATTGAAAGGAAAATAATAAACGCATTCCTGGTCAGAGAGTTTTTGTTTAAAAGAAGTATTTTACAAGTTGATTAAAACTATTTAAAGAAGATTATATAAACATACATTTACTAGTGTCAATCTACAAATTTGCGATTTATCATTTGAATACACATTTCGCAGATGGAGATTTGTGAAACTCTGATCATGACAATTGCTCGATGTATGTTAGTAGGCCAATGACGTATGAGCCACGGCCCAGTCAGTCCGGCACATAATTACAACCGTCTTTTACCAAAACAAAGAAAATTTAAGATACAACTTACCCAAACTTGGAGAATTGTTTTACTTGGAACATGTTAATTCAAACTGCTAAATGCACAATAGCTGTAAATTTTATAGACGAAAAAAGTCAGACAAAACAGATAAGATCTAAATACATTTGTATTCCCGAAAGTAATATGTTTAATAACCACCTGTGAATCAATTTAAAGTTCTCTTTAATGTCTTTATGCACATTTCTTTAAGTGCATTTTAATGTTATATTTTCACATCTTGTATTATAATCAGAAACTTGAGAAGTTTTAAGCACTTATTATTACTTTCTATATCAGAAGTTTGCTAATGCTCTTAAACATAATAAAACAAACAGTGAATACTTACTCCCCTCTTTTTTTAAAATTTTCCAGTTTAAGGAAATCACAACAACAAAAGGTAACAAAACTATATGCATTCAGTTTTACCTACTCGTTATCTTTACACTTAGATGTTTGAACATTAACGTGTTTGCAATCATAAAATACAGGTTACAGCAAAATTGCCAAACACTAATCCGATCCATAATAATGTCAAGTCAAAAACAAATCTAGCAACATAGATATTACAACACCGAAACAGATTGTACCGCAATAGTACTGACTTGGTACAGGCATTCAAACAAAATGTTGGGTTAAATGTAGGTTTTACATTGCGCCAAACTTCCGTCTTCCATTTCAGCTGTGCTGATTAAAACTGAACTACAAACATACTACGAATTGTTATATTTCTTTTTTATTATAATATGTATTTTATTTAACATTTACGGGAAATATTACATATTTAAATCTTCTACCGGGTTGGAATGGTCGGGGCAATATCCATATACCAGATGTGAGCGTGCTACGATTCCCATCTGGGGACGCCACAGTCTTATAAGACAACAGTGTGACCGATTTGTTGTCAGGTTTGGACAAAGAATCTTATTTAAGCAAGGAATAGAGGAATAGATATCATACCGAATTGGGCAGAATGTAAATGTATATGTATCACTTACACTGATATTATTTTAGGCTCACCCGTTAGAAATGAAGAAATAGGTGTACATAAAATACCTCGAACGATGTTGTTCTTAAATTGTACTGATAAGTAAAAGTTATTGATCGTTTATAATTCAAATCACACGGCTTAAGTTTCATGAAGGTGGGTTCAACATCTTGTGTTTTTATTCAACAGTAAGAAAAAAAATCCATTAGTTTTTGTCAATGCAGATGTGTTAAATACCTATGCACGAAAAACTCACCAATACACTTTGGTTGTGATGCATTCCAATGACCATACATCAATTATCTCGAGTGTATAATACACTCTATTGCTGGAGGTTCTTGAATCTGGTGTCCTTTCTTACATTTAAAAGTTACCACTGAACCATACCTGTGTCCTGTCAGGTTCGATGTTCCATTAACAGATTAGAGCCGTTGATATCGGGACATGGAACAGCTTAAAATAATAAATTAACTACAGGTACAAAGTTTTCGTTGAAATTGAATATTGCTTGCACAAGATCTGATAACATAAGTATAAAGTAAGATTGTTTAATAAACACAGCAACTTTAAATTAAATATAAGAATAGGTGAAGGCAAAGCAAGATATTAGATTTGGTCATACTGCTCACAAACCTGCGAAGAACAGTTCTAGGATTTATAGAAATATGTTAGTTCTAAAACCATTTCTTATGACATTTCTGACTAAGCCCGATTTGTAATCTTGTAAAGCCCTTGCCGTTCTCGTTGAACAGTGCACGTATATCTAGTTCTCTTAACAGTTGACATAGAGCTGGCCCAAGCAAAGCACCCACAGAATGATTAAATATACTAAATTTGTAGTTGAGTTTAAGTATGAATAACAATAATTTTTAGCGTTGTTGCATTATATTTTCAATCTGATCGTGCTTTAATGATTCGTACTTTAATCCATTTTTTATCAAGATCAATATGAACAAGTTTCTTTGACTCTCTTAAACAAGAATTGTAATAACAATAAGTACTGTCTTAAAAAAGATACCCGACGCAGTGAAGTTGTTTTTTTTCTTAGTTTCTACATTTCGTCTCAAGAATATAACACATGGCATGCAATTTCATTTTTCGATACAGTTTTTGTGGAATGCCACTAAATTTTCAGTATTTGGTCAACCGGGAAACAGAATTGCGATCAGGGAACTTGCGTTTCCATAGAGGAGCATCCTTAAGGTCAAAGGGTAAAAAGGGAAACTAAACCGACTGCGTCGTAAATAGAAATACAAATACCCCAACAATTCCTATGGTAACCAGCAATGCATCAATTTTATGTTCTCTGTTAAATGATTGTTTTGAAATTTCATCTGCGTGAATTTAATACTTAGTGATTGTAAATGTCTAAAGTCTTGTATCATAAGAAGTTATTGTGTTTTACAGTTTAAGCACGTATTACTTCTCATGTAAAAAGTACAGTAACCAGTGGGGAAGTCGAGCGCGCCGTTCTCGCATTTCTCGGTATATTTTATTTTCCACAGTTTCAGGGGACGCAACTTCGCTTTACCACGATGTCGCCACTACCGCATGTCAGTTAGAAGTTTGTTTACGTAAGGCACGTATGAATATTCCTTGATTTTGTCTGTTTTCAATTGTTGTTTTTAAATTGTTGATATCACTGTGTCTTTGATAGATTATTTATGCAAGTTTCTGTGTTATTTTATCGTTTGCAAACCATCCGCATAAGTTGAAAATGGTAATTTAAATTTGCTTTACGTTTAACCTCCGAGGGAAAGGACAATATGGCGGGTGGACCCCACTAAAATATTGACTCATTTGCATCCTTGTGGTTATACGGACTTATTAATAGAAAAAAATACTTAAAACAACAACCTTTCAAATGGTTACCAAAACTATCCATAGGTGTACTGCAAACACGTATAAATGACCAGCCACTTCGGCCCCTTTTTGAAGAGATTGACGTCATTTTTCTCTTTTTGCCCAGCAGATTTCTGACTCAATTTTGCTACTTTTTTTTCTGAATAGTTTTTTTTTATGTTTGATTTGTGCATGATATATACCCATTCTTAATTAGTATGAACCACAGAAATAACTTGCTTTTAATTAGTTGACCTTTGCCTATGGTTACATGTACACATGTACATTTGTAGTGGAAAAAAAGATGGATGGAATCAAACTTGAACATGTAGAAATAAAAGAATGTTACCTTCTTAAAGTAAATATGTTACAATACATTTTGAATTCCAAAATAAAAACCAGAAAAGCAAACAAACAAAACAAAACAAAAACAAAAACAACAAAACAAAACCCAAACAAAAAAAAATGGAAAATTGATGTGTTACATGTTGAATGTACAATAAAATGTACATTTATACTTCATGTTTAAAATGCATGTATACATACACATGTATGTTGTTTTGCCTTTTGATTTCTTTTTTTTTTTTAAATTTCAATGAAATGTTCATTTTTCTTAGAAAATTATATATACTCAAAAAATGAAAAGGGGTCTTATCGGTTGTCGTTCATTTTCAGTCTAAGTGGGGGAGTGGGTGCATGTTGACCATTTTTGATCATTGGCCGCGATTCTAATTTTTACACAATAGCATTTCTGAGCATGCGGTTACGTTATGAAATATGGCTTTAAGTTCCATCGCGGGAAAGTTCACTTGCAAAATCTGCCTAGACCAATGATGTTGTCGAGGAGTAAAAGCGCAGTAAGTACAATATTCAGGTTTTGTTCGGCAACAAATTAGGTGTTATTGTGACACGAAGAGTGCGTTATTCAATGTTTTGGGTACTGAGTAACCTCGTTGAGATTTGGCTCTCTGGGTTATTTTTTTTAATTTTTTTATCCTCCACCAGCCAAATCTCAACAGCATAAGGTACAGAGATGCCAGCGGCATCTTACTTCCACTCCCAATCCTATATTTGTGTAGTAGGGCACATTCTATACATTCCTTTAGTTTATTTTCGTAATATATTCATGATGTATCATGTGCACAGTGTAGGAACGGATATTTAATATAGGATTTAGCAGCTATTTTCGGTCCTTCATGCATGGTGACTATTTGAGTCCCAAATGCAGGCGCTGGATTCGAGCGTGGGTCGTACTAGTGACATGGATGCCCTTTCTTTTACTGTTTCAACCTGTTCATACATGCATTAACGACCGAAAATAGCTGTTTAATCCTCATAATTCTATCCCAACATTTTAGATTTATTTTTTAAAATGTGATGAACCGGTAAATGTATTTATAGAACGTAGTTTTTTTATTGTTTGGCAATTGCTTTGCTTGTGCTTATTACCAATATCTTATTGAAAATAGATGTTTGTATTCACAATCATCGAATTCGGTTCGAAATGTTGGGTATAGTATCTTATAGTTAGTACAAAACTTTAGTTCATGTAACCTCAATTGAATTTCCAAACTTACAGTATTCAACTTATATTAAAATGCAACGTATGGAAACTTTATCTTCGCACACAAAAACCTTCGTGTCATTGTTCACACACATAAAATTCAAGAGGCGTAGATACTGTAATATTTTGTCAATTGTCTTAGTATTTCAACATTACATGTAGACCATTGAAAGGATGGAGTATCATCAGTGATCAAATTGTGATTATAGAATACTTCACATGCCTTTCATGGTATAGACAGCTGATAACAATAAAGCACAAAGCTAAAATACACACGTTTAATTAATTTCGCAAACATCATATTCGCATTGAAATGTCATTAACTTTTTTTTTCATAATGTCCTGACTTGAAGAAAAAGACCAAAGCAGTTATACCCAGATTCTTTTTCAGGAGCATATGTTTGCATTGTTTAAAATAATAAATATGTGTGTTTGGAAACTCACATATGTATATTTGACATAGTCTTCAAGGTTCCCGTCATGACTGGTTATTTTTATGTCCAGACAACTTTGTTGCTGTTCGTATATACAGTACCTTTATGGCATATGGGGTATGGGGCAATGGGGAATGGGGAATGGGGCATTTGGGATAGGATATATGAATAGGGCAATTGGGAATGGGGCGAGAGAATAATTCTGATTGGTAAATCAAAAATAATTGCTCTGCCTTTTTCCGCAAGCATCGTACCTATTTCAGTTCTATGACAGCAATTTAAAAAGTTTGCGAAAATATTCGCGCTCAAACGATTTTTAAACATGTCAATTGGATTAAAAAAATATTGTGTCGGAGACACGCGCATGATTTTAATATTAACAAATTAAACACATTTAGCAATAACAAGAAAACTATTAAAAAATAAAATGTTGATTCCATTTCAATTGGCGGAAATATATCATTTGTCACAATCTCGAAATGGATAATAATATTGACATTTTTATATTTAAAAAAAATAACTTTTGGAACATAATTGAAATCAAAATTGTTCGCACCCTTACAATCTGCAGAAATATGTAATTTTTGAGAAATTGGAATGAAATTAATGTATCACAGCCACTCAAATGATGCTTATTCCGACAATTTTGACATTATAAACAATATTATACGACAATAAAGGTAATTGCAAGTGAGCACACTCATTGTCTTTGCGAAAATTTCTCGTATTTAAGAATTTGGTTTGACACGTATGTATTACAACCGTCAACATAATACTGATATAGACAATATTAACATTTTTTACAATAATGTTAGACTAATAGGTATATTAAAAGTGTTCGCTCACATACACTTTGCAAAAATATGTCATTTGAAGATTTTTGACTGAGATGTGAGTGTAGCAACCACCAACCAAATAGTAATAGTTCCGTATTAAATATTTTAAACAATAATTTTGGACCATTATTGAAATTAAAATTGTTCACACCCTTGCAATCTGCAGAAATATGTCATTTTTGAGAAATTGGACTGAAATAATGTGTCGCAGCAACAAATATGATGCTTATTTTGACAAATTTTACATTTGAAATAATAATATCAGTCCATCATTTATACTGAATTTGCTTGCACCCAAATAATATACATATATATGATATTTAGTGGATGTGGGACAAAATATGTATTCATTTGAAAAAGTGTTTCCCACTTAATAATAATATCATATCCATTTCTAAGAATCATTTTAGAAATTAAATTCATGCACAATTTTAAAACATTTATTGATTTGCTTTTCGAAATAAGTCGATACAATTGGGGATGGAGCAATAGGGGATGGGTGAATGGGAAATGGGGCATTGGGGCATTGGGTAATGGGGAATGGGGTATGGGGCAATGGGAAATGAGGGATGGGGCAATAGGGTATTGGGGAAGTGTGAAATTTATTACATACAGGGACTGTATTTGTTCCGTCCGTTCGTTTGTTCTTCAATTGAAACAACTCAGGTTTACTATTTCACATTGGATTTAAACCTATCACGACTTTGATAACTCAAAGAAATTTGAAGCAAAATAGTGATAATAGACACCCACGACTACCGCATAATATTTGTTTTATTTCAGTCTACCCTTGCAACGCTGTAACGCTGCAATCAGGTAAATTGACCAACCTAATGATCTTATATATCTTTGACTCCAGCAGATAAGACCAACAAAAAATGCTGGAAAACTCCATACTGCTCACAAAGATTGCTTCATTGGTAAATTATTTAATATAAACTGGATAGGATATTACACAAATAAAAGTGTTAGTCATGAATAGAAATATGTAAAAAATAACAATAACCCTATCATTTAGTCAAAACACTTGAAGTCCACCCCTGGGGTCTTGATGAATGGTTCCGGATAACCACACCCAGTTGAAGGCTGCAGTTTGCCCCTAAATTAAATGATACAAGTTAAGCGAAATAAACACCTTTCTGGTTTCCTGAACAAATAAGTAAAATACAATTTGAAAAACTGGCAAGACACCGGTTTAATCGATTAGATATTGGAAAAAAAAGAAAAACACACATGTTCATGGATTCTAGAATTTTTCATGTTTTCAGTATACAATCAGTTGAAATTATTCTTTTTCTTGCTATCACATTGTGTGGTTTTCCATTCACACGAAAGCCTTAAAATCAGTAACTCATGAATAATAATATTTCCAGAATAAACGGCTATAACTCTTATTAAAATTATCGAGCCTGGCTGAAATTTTACTTGTTCTAAAAGTAAAGTTTATTTAGCGTGCCTTAAAATAACAAACAAGAAGAACATTCAACAACATGTAAAGTGCAAAAAATACTAAATTCACATATATTGAAAATAACATAACTCTTATACATCTATGTTATGACCATAATAGCTTAAATTTGAAATTACCTAAATATATATATATTATTTGTCTTGAAATATGAACAAATCTGCTGACAGACAATATCCTATATGACTGTTGAGCAACTACAACATGTGCCCAGACAGTTGATTAACTTTCTAGAGGTTATTTATCAAGTAAGCGCTACCACATATTATGAAAAAGGATGAAAACGGTTGAAATGTACAAAATGCAATAACTCAACCATGGAGGATAAAGTTATTTTACAAGGCCACATATATGTCCACAATGAATGCCAAGACCAAGGGACAGGAAACATTTACCAGTTATCGATTGAAGTATTTTATAGTGCTGACTTAAAAATACCCGTTTCTGCTTTGCGATCCTGTATTCCGATACGTGTTAAGGTTGTAAGCCCAAAATGACACAAAGCCATCCTTGTATTGTAAGATATACTTTTTTATCTTTATAATGGTCAATCAATTGACACTGAACTATCATGTATATTAAGTTATTCATGTTACAATGAAGAATCTAAGGTTAAAGTGACAACCACTTACCAAAGTACGTCTGCCGCGTTTTTTTTTTTTTTTTTTTTTTTTTTTTTTTTTTTTTTTGGGGGGGGGGGGTTTTGGTGGGTAGATATTGCATGTACAATTTAAAGAAGATAACACAATTTACACATAGATGTTGTAGTGATAGTTTTTGTGGTATTCCGAAGGACATTTAGTGTAAAAGATTAAATTATTTCTCATATATAACCATTTTTTTATGTAGAAGGATATGTAACTCTGATTTGGCTGGAAATAATTTTCGTTTCTTTGGTTGGTTACACTGTTTGGTATTCCGTAGATTTTGATAGATTTTGAAACTGAAAGTGAAACGGGAAGTATTATTTAAAACTGAATATAGTCTAAATCAATTATGCTGAAAATGGCTTTTTATTCTTGTCAAACCTACTGTCTAAAATGTTATTTGAATGTATTATTAAATTTTCATTTTTCTATTTGTTAAGGTGTGTGTATTCTGCATTTATCTCAAAAGTTAAATAAAAAATCGACTTATTTTTATAGTTAGATTTTTATTGTTGTATTCTTTTCCATTTCTGTACCGGCTTAGGGGATTGTACGCTCACAAACCTGTTTAACCCCGCAACAAACTTAATGTGTATTACAAGTATTTTACACTTGACAAGCAAGTATTTCTAGGAAAGGAGGCCTTTTTGATTTAAGTTTGAACTCTAAAAAAAACCAAATATTTTGGCCTCATTAGAAATAAAAACTTTCAAAGCAGTTTTGACAACACCGTGTTAAATACATACACGCTTACATACATGTACACCTATACATACATACACACATACATACATACACACATACTTCAAAAAAATAAAGGGATTATATACCTAAATACGTTTACACATATATAGTTATATCAAATATTGTTACTTTATTATCATTTTTCATTATAAAGTTGAGGGGAAAAATATTTAACAAATAATAAAAAAATTAGTATGTAATATACTCACTGCAAAGAGGTATAAAACAAAATTTCCATCGTGGGGTAGCATTAACATAGCACCAAGGTCCTTTTGACGATTCTTCATTTTGCCATGGAGCACGGCAATAGTTCATTGTTCCATAGCTAGAACGATCTCTGACATCACGCCACAGCATGCATGTTTTACCAGTTACTGTTGTACGCTTTGTCCCATTGTACTTCCCTGTCCAGTTAGTTGGATAAGAATCAATGCAGTCTTGGTTTTTTAACACATATAAAGCAGTGAACAGTGAACAAATGCAGAATATGAATTGCTTTTCGGACTTTTTTTTTTATATCGTTTTCGTTTTTTTGTCTCAAATTTGGCATGAACGATATATTTAGAAACCGTTGTGTGCCAAAGTAAGTAAACAAACCAATAAAACGTCCTGGCATATTCATTCTATGATTAAACCACATGGATAACGGCGATCTTAACAGCGTACAACAGGACTTCTTTACTTTAAAGCTTGATTATTGAAATGGTACTGATTTGGATCAGAGGTTTTGGTTAGTTTTGGTATAAAGTGTTGTATGATCTGAATACATTAAAGGTGTTAAAACAACACAGTTTATATCGTAAATATATTTGTCGATTTTCCTCTATGTTCGTCTTCCTTTTATTGCTTTTCGAGTTTAAAATGCAAATGTAAATGTATTCATATGTTATGCCAGAGCTTGCCGAAACTACGCAGACTGTTTGTATCGCGCTAGAACTCTAACAAATAGGCTTTTGGAACAGTGTTATGTTGCTAATTGCGATGATACAAACAGCCTAAGAATTTACAACAAGCAATGGCATAACGTATGAGTTGTGTTATAAAAAAAACTCCATACGCGGGTACTGAAGGGATTTTACCACAAATGAAAGGAAAGTTGACGATACGGAATGAAAATTCATCGCGTTTGTCGTAAACTTTAGTCATTATTTTTCTTTTTCCATCGATCACTAGATGTAGGTCATTATATGAGGCTGACCTCAAAGTGTCTGTAGCATACTTTATCCGAAAATCATTGGGGTAGATACGATGTATCAAATCACTGAAACTTGGATAACTTAATGATAGTACGTCTTCTGTATAGAGGGCAATGAAAATATAGCTTAACTATGATCTTTCTTTCGGATAAGATTGCTATAAAGTCAGCCTAAAAAAAAGTGAAGAAATAGGTCAGCAAGTAGAGGAGCATATTTTTTCCCATTGAAATGCCGACTGTTTTTTGAAAAAACGCGTCCAACAAACTGAACAAATATGTTGTCAATACAAAATTCAAGCATTTCTAAAATATCTTCAATATATCATTAAGCTAATTAATCAAAAAGATTGTTCTAATATAAATATTGGCTTCTTTATCATTTCAAATTTCATTTTATTTATGAATTTTTTTTTAGAAAAAATAAAATCCATTTTCACTAATGTTTAAATATTGGAATAAAAGAAATATTTCGTCGTGCCGGTAGGTATGGAACAAAACAGTTAACAGTTAAACCTCTCTAAACCAAACCTTGAATAATTCGAATTAAAACCGTTTAGTTGTATGTTCCTTCTCATCAAAATTAAATACATTTTGGAACCTTGATAAAGAGAAAACTTGTAGAAATCGATTGTATTTTAAAGGCCGAAAGCAGTTCGGTCCAAACAAGTTTCACTAAACATTTTTTTTAATCAATTATCAGGTTGAGATTTTTGTAAATCTTTGCAAAATTGGTTCAAAAGTTAAATGTCGACTGTCTACGTAGTTAAAATATATTATATTGTAGTAATTGGTAGCAGATAATGTAAATTGCAAATTTCTGCGTTCAATATGAATGTTGAAAGAAGGCTTGATACAATAGTGCATTTAACAACATATTGTGTATAACTTACTAATGATGGTATATTCTATATAGCCGTCGTTTCTAACTAAAGCATGCGAGAAAACTATCCTTGCAAAACAAAAATTAAAATCTACTAATGTTTAAGAATACATTTTGACAACAATATTCCCACACTATTCACACTTTATCCTGATTAGTTATTACACACATGAAAAACAATGAATGAATGACCCCACTTTTTATAATCAATTTATTTACGGTAGCATTGAAAATGCATGAACATGTTCATGGTTTATATGAGTATAAAGTTGCAATATTTTGTATTGTTTGAGACACTTTTATGTTTTATCACTTCACAACGACATCAACAGAAACGTCAGCAATCACACTTTTGTAATAATCATATATGTGGGAATTTTATGTGTTGAATAGTTCTGTCGTAGTAGTAACAGAAGTTTTATATAGAAAAAATAGTTAAATCCTACCTTGAGCTACTATGAGTACTTCAGCATGCAATACAAAAAAGTACAAAGAAATACGTTTGCATTTTTCTTTGGGCAATCGGTTCGAACAAGACTCTATATACACATTACACTTAAACACGGAAGTAAAGGCTTTTCAGATATTTTTCTTTGTAGATAACACCGAAATTCTTCCAAAAATATATGGTGTGAGATAAAAATGTTACAATAATGTTACTTTTCTTTGTATACAGTAAAACCTCGTTCAATCGAAATTAGAGAGACCAGGTAAAAAGAGTTCGAGTCATCCGAAGTAGAGTTTAACCCAGAAATATATTGGTATGTGATTGGTTTTCCATTGTAAATGATTTGCTTTGCTGTACTCCACTTGAACTTCACTTTATCAGGGTACTCCGTGTTGGTTTACATATTGTATCGGAATACGATGCTTGTGGGCATGTTTTTTTTTTACAAACGGTCGCAATTCAATCAGAACGAATTGTGCACTTGCTGACATATTCCTTCACTCATATCAAATTGATTTTATAGCTGATTTGCTCCAAGAGACGGAATTATGTAATCTCAGTTTCCGCCTTAGACATGGTGTATTATCATTTGATAAATCCTAGTAACGGGGATTTTTGACATCGCATATACCCCAAATACCTGCGTATTAAGTTGTCTTATTACAACTCAAACGGTATGACAGAGCTTTGTTACTATGCACACTGTTTGTATCACGCAAAACTACTTACAATTAGGCTTCTGGAACAGGGTTACGTTACTACCAGATTAAGGTAATCACTACAGAAGTTTTATAATCGTCATCAAATATACTTATAGATCGTAACGCAGTACCCATTTGACCTATAAAAACTTATTTGTTCAACGTGTCATAATGTTTCTTTCCTCTTTCGTCTACCTTGGACTTGACTTTTTACGAGCAACCGGGCGGGTGTTTCTAAAAAAGCAGAGGACACATATCCTATCGGCGGACCTGGTCCATGCTCCAGGATTTTAGAAACCGATGTGCTCATTTACTTTTGTTACTGTGTATGTATAATTTTATTTTTTTTTTATTTTCTTTGTTGCGTGTGTCTATTTGCGATGATTGTTTTTTGTCCATGAATTAAATTCTTTTTTATTTCCGCCAGTATATTGGTTCACTTGATTACTTATTTACAAAGAATAATCTCAAACAAGAAATAAATGAAAAAAAAAACACATTTTTATATATACGGCTGCATATGCTGCAAAACGTTTCATCATTTTACGGACAATATTATACCTGAATATTTCACTAAGATCATATAACATTTTTATTTAATGGTCAAATACTTAGATATTTTCATTATAATACTATTGAACACCTTTCAAATCATCTTTGAAATAAGTTTAACATAGTCAATTTTACAATATCTATTTTCTAAAATTAAAGGGGGGTATTACATGTAGAATGCATACCGTATCTACGACATTTTTGACATTCATTTAAGTCAACATGTAAGCAACACTATGATTTTTTTTATAAATACCTTTTGGTATTTTATAGGAAACTATCAATACACAGATTAGTGAGCAGAGATAATCGGCGCTTGGGTAAGGTCTACGCTTATAAGTACTCTCATATGTATTTATTCTTAGATAATATTGAAAGATCAAGTTATAGGGTTGAGTGCAAACAATCATTCTCAGATAATCATTTAACATTTAAACATCGCCAATGAAATATAAACTGTCAGACTTACTTTTAAGAAAGGCAGATAAATTTGGCACGTGATTGATGTGATTTCATTAGCGCTCCTTAATTTTAGTTTAGAAAATTTAAATTACAAATAAAAGTTCTCACCAATCGTTATACAAAATTCTGAGAACGTTAATTTCGCTAATGATAGCTTTAAAGTAAAAGCAATCAGATGTCAGGATTCCGGTCAGATGATACGAACTCCAATGACATTAAGGTATCGTTTATGCGAGTTAAATTTGACTAATCACAAATTAAATTTTACGCATAGATAAACGTAAACAAAGATCAGGTGTCCAGTCTAGAGGAGAATTAGGAACCGAGAAAATATAGTAAACGTTTCTAATCAGAACACAGTCCGAGAAAAATGTACATTGCGATCAATGGTATAAGGCAGTCCTCAGCTTACGGGGATTTAGACCAAGAAAACGCAGAATCCAATATCTGTGTCTTAATCGATAACATTCGTCATCGTCTCCGAAATCAACTTCCACATTGCCATCCAATGATTTACTACACCAAGAGACGTAAATCATCTACCTAGACTAACGCTAGCAAAAAAAGCCACGATTAGATAATTATTTATATCATAAATTTCTAACCAATTAATGGTCTTCAATCCTTGTATTTCGACATACATTTTGTTGATTTAGTGAAAGTTAAAGGAAAGTGATTGAACTCTGTTCAACAACCATCTCTCTCGTAAAAATCAAAAGGTAGTGAACAAATCTGCGTCTTCTTCCTTTTCTGCTGTAGGTGGAGTTCTACAGGGATTTGTATTGTGACCTCAACTATGTTAGAACTGTCAAATTTCTATCATATTTTTTTGGTCGTTCCCTCTATGGGACTCGAAGAACTCGTACCTATGTGACATCTATGACAACACCGTCTGCGCCCTAAACCACTCGGTGATCTAGGCTAAATAAAAAATATATCGGATTATATATATACTATCTTCTTTACGTAAACTGTTGGCAGATGACACGTGTTTGGGCTACTCGAATTTCAGTCTTCAAGCATAAAAAATGTAATTAATTATGATTTTAGGGACTTGATTGATCGGTCCTCCAAATGACTGTGTCATTCAACCCAGAGAAAAAGGATATCATGCTCTTTTCAAAAAATGAACTACAGGTGTCATTTACTGTCTCTTTTAATGGGGTGCAAATACAACATACAGATTCTGATAAGCATCTTGGAGTAAAATTCAAGATAATGGTAAAATGATCATCCATATTGTAAACTTGCTCTAAGTGCATCAAAACACTTGTGTGTACTACACAATTTCAAATTGAATTTTGGTTAAGTAAAAAACTCGACAAATTATATCTTGTATTTTAAGCCCAATCTTAAAATATGCCGATGAGGTCTGGAATAATTGCGGTGTCATCTACACTTACACATTTGGGGAAAGTAACAGATCTTCCAATATTTACGAAATGTAGTTATTTATACGAAAAAAAAAAAAAAACAGGTTGGGAAAAACATGTCTGAAAAGCGAAATAAGAGACAATTACACATATTTTTATGGAATACAAAATGGCAGTGCTCCAAGCTATCTCTGCGAACTTGCCCCGTCTTGTTTCGAGTACAGCTGTATATCCGCTACGTAAGGATCTGACCTTATATTACCCTTGTGTAGATTATCAACAATTATTAATTAACGAAATTACTACAATATGTATAAAAATGTCCATCCTATATGAACCGAAAATGTCGTTAACTGGTCAATACAAACCGGAAATTCCTACAGCCGATCATTATAAAATCAAAGCCATGCATTACGAATTTCAAAACAGGGCATCAATACTGGACCATTATGATCTAAATCAAAATGGCGAATTTTGTTTTTAAATAAGTGACAACTTATATGAAGAGTGACTTTATATTTCAATTAATTAGATTAGTATATTTAAAGTTGATGAAGATGGTATTGGGACTTAGTATATTAAACTATTTTGTATATTTAATCTTGAGCTTCAAATTTAAGATTGGGATGGGGGATTATTGGAAAAGGCAACACAAATGAAATCTTGAAGCGGGAGCACATACATTTCTTTACAGAAATACTAAAGGCAAAAGGTGACTTTCGTGTTTTACTGACTTTCAAAGACGTAATGTGCACTTAAATCACATTGTTTTGCACAAATCAAGCTGTTAAAATTAAACTTTAAAGTACATTTCTTTCCTCTTTGTACTCACCAACCTTGTGCGCTCTGTCAAAAGAGTTCCCACGACATCTGAAAATAGCTTGATTGCAGATCAAAATGCATATAAAAAACAAGGTTTTTATGTAAAAAAAATGGCCAATTTTGTTTTATTTGTTTTTTGTTTAAATTTCACGAGTCACATACTAGGACAGTATAAATAAACCTAAGAAAGATGACGGAAACAACCCAAACGTTCCGTAAATTATGGATATCTGAAAGGTTGTGGTTCTTCAGATGTCGGGTATCGGACGACTGGTCACGTGATGAATTATCTCATGAATTATCATATTGGTGGTCGCAATTTCCCCATATCAATTATTGGGTATGTTGATCATAGTGACCTGATGATTTTTAAAATTGAAAATTGGGTCATTAAAATGTTTTTTTTCTATCAATTGCGCGTGCCTTCAATGATCGCGCTGTAAAAAAAACGTAGACCCTTCATTATTAAAAGACCATGACAAGGCTGAGGTTTTTTATAGCAACGTGTTAGCTTTTAGAATACGTAACACATTATTTTGTTTCTGTTGTAGTTTACAGGAATGCAAATCAATAATTACAACAATGTACAAAGTATCAAATAATGTATTTGTTAACCGTCACTTATCACTAATATCATCAAGTGAGAGATGATAAGAACACTTTAATTTACGATTTAAGGTCTAATCTACGTTTAATATCAGACAATGGTTTTTTAATGCCAGGGATTAAAAATATGTTATTTATACAATGTTTTACAGTTGTGTTGGTTAGTTGTCATATTAAAAAATGTTTTGATTCTGACAGATTATAAATGAATGACGTTCCTAATGTCTTCACATTATATTTTGTAGTTTTTAACCTGTTTATCATTATTTCATCTTGAACTTGACGCACCTTCCCGACAAATTAGTTCATTATTTGTTTTTCACTTGTTATCATTCATATTGTATGTACTGTTTTGACCGCTGATATTTAATTGCTGCCCATTGGTGTTGACATATTTTAGTAATTATTGAACTGCAAAGAGAGCAAGCGGTGTAGCCGGCTATAAAACCGGCTTAAACCACCCTAATTTGGAATGTCTGTACTAATTACGGACCAATGCAGTTACTATCCGGTTTTTACCCTTATATTGTAATTTGTGGTTACATTTCGCTTTTGTCTGATCCTTTTCAGAACTGCCAAAAATTTATCAATAGGGTAATTGTGTTATTACCCTTTATTAGAAGATGTAACATCTTAATCACGAAATTTGTGCTTAAACTGTTGTTACTGATAAAGTTTTTTGAAAAGGTAATATATTACATATTTAAAAAAAGCACAATAAATATAACTTTATTGCGTGCTTTGACAGTGGTTAAGTACACAGTCGTTGAAAAACCTTTAATAAACATATTACAAACGTCATTGACATATGACAGACTTATTTTCGAAGTCAGCAATAAGTTACCGATGTCACACTACACCGGATCTTGCTCAATATAAGTGCCATTTCATGTCAAATATGGACTGTGTTTTAAACAATATAAAGAAATAGTCCTATCAGTCGTTACTTTTCATGTGATAAATAATCCGACAAAGATAACCAGCCCGTGGTAAAAAGATAAAATTAGGTTTTCGTGTATAATTTCGGACATGAAACCATTTTTTTAATTGTAAAAGATCTGGTATAAGCTGTGTTTTTTTAAACGATATAAATAAATACGAAAGTAATCATATTAGTCATTACTTCATCACGTATAAAAGACTGACATGTTCTTGGTTAAATGATAAAATGGAGTTTCTTTCTTATATACCAATTTAATTTGGTTCAATTGCGCACCTATATAATATATAAAAAAATAAACATTAAAAAAGCATTATTCACCGATTCTCCGTGCTATTTACCTAAGAGGTTTGACTAGTATGATGAAGACTAGTGCGACTTTTGAACATTACAATATATAATATTATACATGAATACATTTTAAAAATAAATCTTGGAACGTAAATTCAATATAACATGGCTTTTGGACAACTAATTTTTTCTAATTCAGTATGAGTCTTCCGCTGTTACCAAAATGATTTCGGCAAAGAATAAAAATAGGTAAGCAGAGCCAGTCAACTCTTAGTTTAATTTTTAAATAGTGGTAATTGAATAGACACAAACTGTATTTCAGATTCGTACAAAATGGAATGTGTTATTTTTTTCATTCGTGGAACCTGTGATATTTGGTTGTGCCCTTGGGCAATGTCGTAACTGTGGAGAATAGTGTTCTAACATAATTAAAAAAAATAATTATATGACTTTGCTAGACGGTTGGAAAAAATGCTTATTAATATTGTTGAAAAAACTGCATTTGTTGTTTATTACTATGCGTGCTTTTTAAACATAGCTTGGGTCATGATAAATTTATAGAAATGCAAACAAATTTTTGTATAGTTATAACAATAAAGCACAACAAGCATATACTTTTGTTTATACCCTACTCTTACTTTCAAAATAATATCTTAAAATTCAAATCGGTAATACATACCGACGGTCAATAACTGGACAATGAATATACATAATCTTTCAGGTGCACTTCCTGAACGTGATAGCAGAGGAAAATAAATCAATAGTGATATAAGCTAATAATAAACAATGATAAAAGCAAGTTGAATTGGTTGATATGTGAATATGTCATACACATAAAATTATATAATTCCCGTTAAATGTACACGTTTGATATTTCATTATTTGTTATTGGGAACTGCTAGCTAAAGTTGGCATAGGTCTCGAACTGTTTCAGGTATTCAATGACAGCTTCATACAGGAAACGGTATTGCTCCTACAAAAAAAATATAATTAAGATATGTTTGTCTCCTTGATGCATAAGCATGCGGTTAATATTATGTATTATTGTCTGTCTTCATCGGTATACTCATTTTTTTTTGGGGAACACGAATAAGTGTAAAATAGACCTAAAGTTATGAACTCTATAGTTAATTTATTGGCAACAAAATGAGTCGTATAAAAACTAAAATACCTTAAAATTGTCATGAAGTTGACTTGGGGTTATGTTGTGGGAATGACTGTGAACAGGAAATTACTTTAGCCTATATTCTATAATGTTTTTGAAGTAATGATATACGGTGTTCTGTACTTCTGTACTGGTTGAGTCCGGATTGCTCATTTACTTTGGTTACTTTGTATGTATGGTTTTAGTTACTTCATGTTCCTTGTTATGTTTGTCAGTTTTCCATGTCTGGTCTTTGTCCCTGAATAACATTATTTTGGTTACCGCTATAGCCTTGGTTCCCTTGCCTATTCTTTCAAATATTCAATAGTGATTCCAGTATGTCCATATATGTGTTTTACTTGATTGCATTATAATGGTGTTATCTAGTCTCCTTTTTTTTTTTACTTTTTAATGTTTAATATGATTTGTTGGTTTGTATTTGTTTTAATAGATGTGTTTGTTCTCATTGCCCTTACTTTCCTTTGCATGATCTGAAGTTTTCTGTTCCCAATCGATCAGTTGAAGATTGTCACATGTATATGTTTATATAAATTGTCTATGCACTTACATAGTTAGATATAATTTGAGGTCTTCTATTTCTCATCTGTTTGATGGTGTGTTGTATGTCAACATCCTGTTCTATCCTCATTTTCTCTATAACAGCTGACATTACACAATACAGACCACTCTTGTCACATCCATTTCTGAAATATTTAGAAAGACTGTTATTACAAACTACTAAGAGCTCTACTGACAAAAGACTAGTTCGATAAAAGCGATATAAAATGTGAATAATCATTATTGCTTTTAATTGTTTGAAAAAAAAGTTATTTCAATCAGATCAATATACGAATTTCGCTGCCAATGACATCCCGTAAAGAATTTACAAACGAAGCTGTACGTTGTATACCTGTTCTTGCTCAATTGAAATGAGTGTTTCGAACCTATAACTACTTAATGATACTTAATGGAGAAGACAGCCGCGCGGGTATCCCAAAGATTTCCAACAATTTGCATCACAAATATGACAGTTCTAACATCGTTGGGAATTTTGCAGACCCTTCTATAAGTTTACGTTACCTTCCCTGTATCAATTTGATCCGATGGAGCAGTGTAGCGAATAGAGTCGTCACATTCTTAGACGTTTGTACAATATTGATTTGTTGTGACATGCATCATTAATTTGATCCTCTATCCTACATAGTAACACATAGATGAACTGTCACGTACTATCATACATCGTGTACTAAGTTAGAGCCCTAGATTAATTCTACGAGAAGGAATGACGCGGCCAGCGAAAGCTATCTTTTTTATAGCCTAGCTGGCCGAGTGGTCTAGGGCGCTAGACTTTGTGCAGGCGGTGTTGCCATAGATGTCACAGCGGTACGAGTTCCAGTCCCGCAGAGGGAACGACCAAAAATTTGACAGTTCTAACATCGTTGGGAATTGGGCAGACATTGTTATACGTTTACATATCTTCCCTGTATCAATTTGATCCGATATAGCAGTGTAGCGAATATAGTTGTCACATTCTAAGATGTTTGTATATGTATATACGTGTGTGTGTGTGTGTGTGAATTAAAATTAACACCTTTTATTTTAAAATGTTCATGTACTTACCTTTTAAAGAAAATTAAACATGTTTAATATAAAATCTTAATAGTTGTGTTCTACGATAAATGTTCAGTTTTAAATATGCACTGGATTCTTGTTTACTTACAGACAATGGACAAGAAGAGGGCCTACTCCACTTTGCCTTCGATGTGCCTCGTCTATGTCACTGATGAAGGAAAACAAATCTTCGATGTTATCTGGTATGGTTTTCTCGTCATTCCAGAACATTTGCTGGAAAATAGTCACTGTTTTCTGTTCCTAGAAAACGTGTCAACTTTTTAAGGATGAATTTTTATTGTTCAGTTATACTTGAAAGAAAGCAAATTATTTAACTATGTACATATGTGTCAATTGTTGGAGTATCTTATTCTGGCATGCACATATTGATTTATTTATATATATATTTAATTACACTGGAAAATATTCTGTAGATCCAATTAAAAACAATTAGCAATATTAAAGGTGCTTTCAAGGCAACATACAATTTCGTGTGTTTGTTAACACATATTTAAAAAAAAATATATCGTTCATTTAAATGTTAATTTATTTGGTGCATCAAAATGGCTTACTCGAGTGATAGAAAAAATGAGACGTATTAAAGCGTAAGCTTCAACCATAAGTGAATTGTAAGAAGACATCATATCAAAAACAAGAGAAAGATGTTGTTACGAAGCGCCAAAATTTCAGTCACGTAATCAACGAATTTGTCCATGCCTTTGAACGTTTGTTCACGATACAGACGAAATTGTTCTCTTCAGTTTATATATAAGGCAGGTTATTTTTAAAAGTATGAAAATACGACAAATTATTTAGTTAATGATTTTAATAGATGCTTAGTAGTGCAATGAAATATATACGACAAATTATTTAGTTAATGATTTTAATAGATGCTTAGTAGTGCACTACTTACTTTTGCCAAAAATGAATATTCAACGACCATTGAAAATTACAAAAATGTACGATTGGATTTTCAGAACTTACATGATTAGAAGTTAATGAAAGTTCCATCATTACATAATGTTTCTTTCTGACTAACTTCTCATGCTTGATTTCAAACGGTCCTAAATTTAAATTTCCATCGTCTTGCTTAGGCCAGTACACATCCTGTAAATTTAAACACAATAATGTAATCTTCGATAGAATTACATCATTATTACCTATTTTATGAAAGACTGACGGTTTCGTATTCATGCTATTTTTTAACTTCTATTCGTGAAACATTCAATAGTTAAACCTGTTTAAACCGAACACTGAACAGTTCAAAAACCTATGCAAAGCATACACTTTTCAGAAATCTTATTAATTTCAGCTTTTGAAAATGCATTTTGCATCTCAATAAATCAAACACTTGTCTCATTCGAAGTAAAATATATAATGGGTTTTGTTTACACAGTTTGTAATGTATGTGATGCTTAATGTTTTACATTTTTGTGCACGATATATTTACAAGAAGATAGTATTTTACTGCATGCACTAATGCTCTTTCTTTTAAACACGAAGCGTTAAGATTAAACTATTTATTATCCGAGCTTAAGTGATAATATGCATAGATTTGTCTTTATAATTATAACTGGAACTACATAGTAGATACTTAAGCAGATAGCCGTTACCACTTATAAGACGTTGTTTCTTTACATAAATATTGGCAAAACCTGTCGAAACCTCAGCAATGGTATTGTTCGCATATGTACAAAGAAACGGGATTAAATGCTAAGAAAATTTAATAACGATTCATTGGTATTTACCTTTTGTTCATATTCAGTGTTAAGCATGACGACAACTGATATTCCATAGTCATAAACCAGCCTCCAGAAATCTACCACTGTGTTTTCCATCGGCATTTGGGTCACAACAAACGCGCGGCTGCATTTATATCCCTGTAATGTTTTATGAAAACAATTGCTTAAGAATTATATTATCGTGAAAAACTCAACAATTCAACTATCAAAATCCATATGGAATATGTTCATACTCGCCGATTAGCATTTTGTTTTCCAGTTAAGAGTTGAAATTTCGCATTAATCTTAGTATTGTCGTCTGTGATGTGTTATTGCAATGCCTATGCAACATTGAAGAATAGACGTAATTATCTACATAATACGTATTTTAATTACATCATATTTATTATACCTTATGAAACCCTGGATCTGGCTTAATATTTGTCCATGTGCATATCTAGTTATCATGAGGCAATCGTGTGAGTGTTGGTGACAAATACTTTTATATTTCAGTTAAGTTTGTATCACGTGTTATGATTGATTAAATGTATTAAAATGTATTAGACTTATTCTTAAATCGAAGCGGAAGTTAAATATGTATATGCAGAGATATTCATTACTCTTTATTTTCTGGAATACCATTAGAAATAAAAATCTACCATTCGTAACTAAAGAAATTCTTCAAGATAAATCCGATCTATACAGGTTGATTGTTATAAGATTTAAACAAAATTTTAATTGACTGAAATTTGTCAACATATTTATTCAGATTGAATTATTGCCTGTTCTGTTAAGTCTGTTTAAAAACAATAGATTAGAAACCCACCATAATGCTGAGCAATTTTCAATGTTATCAAACATTTTGTAAATTCATTTAATGAGAAACTACGTAAAATAATATATATATCGTGTACTAAGTTACAGCCCTAGATTAATCGTACGAGGAGGAATGACCCGGCCAGCGAAAGCTATATTTTATAAAGCCTAGCTGGCCGAGTGGTCTAGGGCGCTAGACTTAGTGCAGGCGGTGTTGCCATAGATGTCACAGCGGTACGAGTTCGAGTCCCGCGACGGGTACGACCAAAAAATTTGCTTCGCAAATTTGACAGTTCTAACATCGTTGGGAATTGTTCAGACCCTTCTATAATTCAACGTTATCTTCCCTGTATTAATTTGATCCGATGGAGCAGTGTAGCGAATAGAGTCGTCACATTCTGAGACGTTACATATATTTTAACTATAGTTTAAGTGTGGAATATGAACCTATGTAATGTAATATAGATACTGTGGTGTGATAAAAGTCATGATATATAGGATACACAATATAGGGTTTACATCACTTGTAATGTATATACTAAATACGTAAATTTTATTATCAGTATGCCATATGAGAGTACCCCTTACCGGCAAGAAAACAGCGTTGATGTACTCATTATGGCCTTCAAAAGTTGATATCAAACGTGGCATTTCTGATTCCACTACAAAGGAAATCTTATCATAGTAGTTCAAAATAAACTTTATTTTTCATTTACTGAAAAAAAAAAAAAAAAATTGTTTCTTATTGGTATTAACTTTCAAATTAGTACATTGTACAAATAAATAACAAGACATTTAAAAAAACAAGACTATGAAAGTGAAAACCAATGTTGACATAATTGATATAAGCTGCATCCCCCCCCCCCCACACACACACACAAATTAATGACACAAACTGATGTTCAAGCACAGTACGTTATTAAAATTAAACTGATTAATTTTATACCTGGGATTATATTACTGTATCTGTTCTTTTTCTTGTTTTCAGGATTCTTTCCTTTCTCAAAATCATCTTTGTCATGTTTCGTCGACAGTGATGTAAGGAGCTGAAGAATTGGAATAACGACAATGGATAAAGGCATAAAATGCACATTTTTCATTGTGGGTTATAATGCTTTTATCTTGTTCATCTACATCGGTAAAATATAGTATAAAAACTTGGTTAAAATACAATACATTCATCTAAAGTAATAGAATCACTCCCTAAAAAAATATAGGCGATGAATTGTCATATATTATATCATAGATATATATATATCCTGTACTGTTTTGACAATTGTATTAACCAACACTACATTTTGTACTCATTTAATTATAATATACCAAATAGTAACTAACCCTAATCAATCGGGATGTTTATTGATCTATAAAACTTAATGTAAACCCACCATTTCCATCAGAAATGCCTGTACACAGTCGAGGTCATTATTGTTATTTCTTATTTCCGGAGTTTGCCTTGATATAGCAATTTGATAGACTTTCTCTTTGAATATGACATTGATTTAATCAATCCGGTAATATTGTAATAACTCTACTTTTATATCATAGCATCATCATCATTATCAAACCATTTCAAAAGGTTAAATGTGTCATTAATAATAGTGCGAATTCAAATGGACAATTTCATTCCGAACACCACAGTACTTACATCATATTCCACTTGCAACTTATGTTTTTTTATAGTATAATCAAACTTCATTAGATCCTTGTAAATATCAGGAAAATCTTTAGTAGGTGTCGCAGTGTAAGGACAAACCAATGCTTCTAAGACAGCATCGTGAAGGAATACGTACTGGCGCTAGTATGACAACATTGATTATGTAAGAAAAAAACACGTTGAAAATTACTGCTGAGCGAACATTTTGTTAATTGGTGTTGAGGGTACACATCCATTATTATTAAAATGATTTACTAGTGTCAGACAGAAGATGCAATTTGCTACATCCAACCAAACGTGTTGTCTTACTCATTTCGTTAAGATTATTTACAAAAGGAATTTTAATATCGTAAACATACCAATTTCCGACATTGAGTATTATTGATAATTTAAATGAAACAATAATATGTGAAACATATCTTTGCTTATTTATACATTAATTTATAAACGTAGTCGATAAATTTATAACCCTGTATTCATATACAGACACTAAGCTTGCCTTCTGTCAAACAACAATGAGTGTAAGTGTAGATTCAACTTACAGCGGTCTGTACCATGTTTACCCTCTGTCTTCTTAATGTCTCAACACAACGAAACACGTCAACATAGCCCACTTTTGTTGCCTCGGTTACAGCGTAATCAAGGGATATGTATGTACCTGTTCTTCCAATCCCAGCACTTTAAAATAAATTGATGAAGTGATAAATTTGGAAGTTCTGTTTCCAGCAATACAATGCACGACAGTAGATCCTTATATTTGTAAATTAACCAAACAAAAATGAATGACTGTTATTTTACCACTCCATTAAAATTTCAATACACTTCAAAAATATATTTTTAAGGTTAACGAAAAAGGGCGAGAAACTTTTGGTTTAAAGTAAGAGTTTTTTTCGTCATACTGCTACTTCATTACTCTGAACATGCAAATGAATGTTTCTACCTGCAATGGACGATAACTGGGTCTCTTGATGTACTTTCCGTCGAGTTAACCTTGTGTCGAAAATGTACAAGAGAGGATGGATATTTCGGTACGTCCTTGTCTGGCCAAGCTGTGAAATGGTACTGTACGACGAACTTCTTTGTTCTTTCCTTGTAACATGAGAGGAGAAATACTAAATTTGAAATACTTGATGTTTCATACAAAAGACCTGAAGTGCCGTGGATCTTTAATATTTCCCCATTTATGCGAGATATTTTGCAGTTGTACATGCACCTTGATATTTCTCAGTTCCAATTTTGCATTTTACATGTCTTGGATGACATTTTGCAGTTCCAAGTTGTTCGCATTTCTCAGTTCCAGCCTGGGAGTGAGAAATGACAACTTGACACTAACAAAATGTCAAATTTGAACTGAGAAATGCGAAAGTCATGGAACAGCCGGCCTCTCGTAGTTTCATCTAATATTTAGTTAGATTTAGCAGTGTAGAAATCAATATCGCTCTATAGGTTCACACATATAACTTTATTTCTCTTAAAAAAATTTAATAACATAATTGTTAACACTACATCCTATTACATAAGAAAATAATTTTTTTTAGAGGACCAAACGGTCCATATATAGTCGTATGACCCTCCGTATCTTGCACTATTTTCTAATTACCGTTACAGTACTGTTTAAATGTGCTTATGACTGTCACATTAATGTTAAAGTAATGATAGTTACACTAAAGTCACCGTTCAACAATTTACGAATCTATTTCATTACTGTATGTCACAGGGCCCTTCGAATACTTCTTTGATAAAAAGTGCTGCCCTATTCATAAATTTTGTCTCTGAGAAAATGTAGAACTTTCACATACTTTGTCAGAAAAAAAATATATACCTTATCTCATAAATATATTAATAATGATATACTACGACATGTAATAGCAATATTAATCATCACCACGTATATAAAAATACGAAAACAGTTGCAACATATGATAGAACAATAATG
This sequence comes from Perna viridis, assembly GCA_037379345.1. NCBI lineage: Eukaryota > Metazoa > Mollusca > Bivalvia > Mytilida > Mytilidae > Perna > Perna viridis. The sequence goes on from CM074520.1 coordinate 27,924,290, forward strand.
TGTTGACTATCCTTATAATTCGCAATGCAAACATTCAGTAGAACTCCAGCTATGAATCATGCAAAATGTGATTCATGGGTTAAAAGCCTACATATTTTTGTTTATGATATCTTGTTTGAATTGCCATAGTAAACAGAAATAAACATTCAATTTTTCATATTACCCGTGTTCATAGGAGATAAGAATTGTATAGAATGTACTGTAGACTTCAAAATTAATGGATATAAGACACTCAAATATAACATAATCTTTTGGATTTTCAATATTGATTATCTTTTTAGAGCAGGCAGATTAATTACATATTTCATAATTACTTTGCATGTATGATTTTAGTTACTTTATGTTCTTTGTTGTGTATGTCTGTTTTCCATGTCTGGTCTTTGTCCCTGGATTACATTCTTTTGATTACCGCATAACCTTGGTTCCCTTGATTACTCTTTGATTACCGCTATAACCTTGGTTTCCTTGATTACTCATAGACCCAAAAAACAACTTACTTACAAAAATAAAAATATGTAGTCTTTTTTGGGGTGTATCACATTTTTCTGATTTTGCATGATTCTTACAAAGACACCTACTTAAAAAGTTTTTCCCACCTATTCACATATATGCAAGTCAGAAGAGTGTACCTATTCCAGCAGCGAGTCCAAACACCTTAAATATAAATAATGGATTCGAACCTGCAGTCACTAGACTCAAAACGTTCTTACTCAATGACAAAAAGAAGTTTAATTGATTTCCTAAATATTTAGCGCTCATATACTACTGACGCCTGTAAGACATGGTCTTGTACACATAGGTTTACAGAACTGACGCATACGCGTATGAAAATTAAAAAAAAGTTCATTTTGATCAATTCCTCAACAAATTTATAATACAAATCATGATTATTTATTATGGCTACCTTTTGAAGTTTTATATGCCTGATGGTGAAATCTGAGTATACATCTTCCTTCTTCAATGTTATCACAATTCCGTCAAAGTCATTTGATTTTCCAACCGTCTCCGGCCAGTAGTGGTTGCATTTTTGCTAAACGAATCATAATTATAGTCAACATGAAAAAAAAATGAAATTAGATCATTTATTCAGTATATATATCTGCAAGTTTCCATGCGTGATACATTAAGTGCGATTATTCCCAAATCTCAAAGAAATCTTGAAGAAATCTTTTAGACGTCAATGCTTTAACAAATTTTGTTCCTTTACCATATAAGTGACTACTGATAATAAAGCGTCGACGAAACAAAACACTCATTTAATAAGCAGTGTATCTTATAACTACAATTATATGCAATTGTATATATACAGAAATCCAAAGATTGTTAAACTGGCATAAACATGTTTTGAATTAATGTATTGCTTAAATACAATTATTTATAATGAGAATTATTTGCTTTGCATAATTTAAATTGTACCTTGGCTTCCTCAAAAACATTGGTCAGCATTACTATTTTACAACAATCAACCTGCCAAACCATTTGCCAAAATTCATTGACAGTGTTGTCCTGTGGGCCTACAATGTATTTTTTTTAAAGTATTATTAATACCTAAACATGTATAAATTTTAGTAATACTACTACCATTTATGATGAATCAAAATTCATTACATAAATTAAGTTACTAGGTGTTTGCTTAATTCATTTTTAACTGGCATTTTCTTTTGCATGATTTTTTTATGTAGAGCTATACGTACAATATTTACATATTTTAGCTTACCTTGTGCTGCAATATACTGCTTTAATTGTCCATAACCCTGAAGTAAAGACGAAATTGCGTACGTTCTCTCTATTAAATAAAAATCGGTTTAAGCAAATATATATTAGGTAATACTTTATTTGTTCACGAAAACCAATGAACGATGAAAGTATTTCTTTTTCTGACAGACATGTTGATGAGGGAAATGGTTTGTTTTTTTGCTTTTTTCCAATTCCAAATGAGTAATGAACGAAGTAACAAATCACTCCACCTAAAGAGGCAATGGGTTTCCTTAGAATCAAACATGTTGTAGCTATCTTCGGAAGGCTTTATCTTGTAATTTTAATTGTAGTTACAGATATATGTTCACTTGTATATATACAAATAATACTGGAATATGTTTTTATTGAATTTAGACATTTTCTGTTATGGACGGGTTTTAAGCCAATACCCAATACATGTAATATCATTTCTTAATCTAAAACGTGTCGTCAAACAGTTTGTGTTTGTACATTGTAAACCAATAAGCGGATATATAACAGCAACAAATTTAATTTTTGTTTGTTTTTGTTTATTTAGAATATTTTATGAGAGAGAAACAAATTGTTTTACTAACATTTATATAAGAAGCGTTGATATAGTCGGACATTAAATGTGGTGTTGTCTTCAGAACAACTCGAGTTTCGTCGTCTGTGAAAAAAAAATTGTGAAGTTATCAATTATATTAAACGAAAATATGTCAGATTGTATCATTAAAGGGAAAAAGTTAAATTTATTAGAATTTATTTACAGAAAAAAGATAATAAGTTAAAACAGGGATTTGTATCAATCTAATTCAGTACCAGTCCATATCAAATCAAGAAAGTTTCAATATCAAAGTGATTTATAGTGAAGAGAAACCCACCGAACAAATGATCTTTTCTTTTCAAATAACATATGCTTTATTTTACGTAACAAATGTCCTTTCCATATTCTGATCTGTACTTTTGAGAAAACCATTGATTTATATAACATCAATCAAATCAAACGAAATCATAGACCATAACTATTTGAAAGTGTTAATTTCAAGTACAATCGATATATTTTTTTTCATATCAAAAGCGCAAAATCCAAATGACAAAGGAGGACTGGTTATGTAATTTGTAACTGGTTCTGAACAAGACGTACAAGTGAGTTCAATGTTTTTTTTTGACATGCATTAATCACCTCGTTATAAAGACTGCTACTTAAGATATTAGATATTCATATCTTGGTAAAGGTTATATAGGTTTTATCGAGTTTATGTTATGCCCTTATCATATCGTATACCATACACGTGTTGAACTTATGAACGTATTATAAAATTAAACAATACTCACACGCGAATAAATTTTTGTACTTATTTTTCATTTTGTTTTCAGGTTCCAGTGCTGCAGTTGTTGGGTATTGGAGACCAGTCTTAAATTTCTGAAATACATAAGATACAAGAAAATCCCCCTTTTTAAACGGAGAAAAGTTTCCTTATCTCACGCACATTCTGAGGCAGAATGTGCGTTTTTCGGAAAAAAATATGCCACAATTAAATAAAGAATTAGTGTACGAACATATCCTACCATACAAGATAAACACGAAATAAAACGAACAAATAAATCACACACACACACACACACACACACACACGACATAATCATGATAGTGACACACGACAAGCTATGGAAAAACATCAAGACTGCATTAAGGGAAATATTAGCAAATTTGGTTTAACGGATTAGGATATAAGACTTTTCCGGAAGTGGATATATTTCTTACAAACATTATTGACCTATACATATAATGTCAACATAAGACATTTTACCAACATTCAAAATGTGTCTTATTGATAGTTTTGTACTATTTTAAACAAGTTTCAGGTACTTAAATGATATTCTGGTGATAAATAGCACTTTACATTCCTGACTCAAAAAACATTGAAAAATTAAAACATCTGTATAAAGTGATTGCTTCGTTACATGCTTTTTAGAAACATCAACTTTTCTTACTATAAATTTGTGTCGACTTTCACAGTTAGATTAGACGTTCTATTTTGATAGATTAAAATGTATAAAAAAAATTCATAAATATCTATCTGACATTATAAAACCTGTTTTTATCACAAATCTCAAAGATACATACAATCCTTCAAATCCTTGATTGTCATGCTTAAACTTGATGTTGTGATCAAAACCTTAATAATTTATTTTAAAAGTGTTATCATAGCCTTCATAATAAACCTTAATGTTAATAACATGAATAACCTAATATGCGTTCAAAAATGTTCATAGTAAAACTATGGAAACAAAAAAGGTAACAAAACATACCAAAAACTCAGCTTCAAGTTTCCCGCCTTTTACCCGACCAACATCTACATAGTTATAGAAATCCTTAACTAGAATAGCTGATTTTGACATCTGTGGACCTTCAGTGAAATCATAATATCCACCATCTTCATTTGGTTCGTTATTGTAAGTCCTATCTTTATTTGCAATGCTTACGGTAGGTATAGAACTTTGATTTTCTTCAGCTAATTCAAGACCTGAATTTAATATTATATTAAGTGATGTTATTAAGTTGTACACGAAAAATCCTATATAAAGCTATGGTTTACGATATAATTTAACGTAAAATATCTAGCTTCGTCGACCGACGTACCTACACAAACCTGATATTTGTTTATTCTTTACTACATCTGTAATAAAGTTAACTGTTACCATGTATATGTTACAACATGCTTTGAGTAAGAGAATGATTAATTCATATTATACAAGTCTTACCATACAAGCAATATAAAAAAATAATACCTGATAAACTGATTTCAGAATATTCGTTGTTTTCCTTTTTGCTTACGTTCGTATGTTTATAGTGAGTGGGTTCTTCTTTACCATTACTGTCACGCCGTCTTCTGAAAAAAAAATATGATTATTATTACTTGAATAAAAGAGAAAGGGACCCATTTTTACAAATATATAGTTCTGGGAAGAGATTCCTTATTCTTTGTTAGAAATAATTCTAAATCATCTTCCAAATATACAGAAGACGTTTACAAAATGCTGGAATTTTTAATCGGCAACATCATTGTCATGTGTTGAGGACGCGTTTTTCAACAAACGATCGGCATTCCAATGGGAACAAATTGTGCTCCTCTACTTGTCGACCTATTCCTTCATTCTTATGAGGCTGACTTTATAGCTGATCTGATCCGAAAAAAAATGTCGTTTAATCTCTGTTTCAGCAATATAGATGTAATCTCTTTAAACAATTGATTGGATACATCGCATCTATACCAAAACATTTGAGGGAAAGGATACTAAAACCACTGTGAAGTCAGCCTCCTATCTTGACCTACACTTAGAAATCGATGGTAAGGGAAAACTATAAGCTAAATTTTACGACAAACGTGATGATTTTGCGTTAAAAATTGTTAACTTTTCTTTCATCTGTGGCAACATCCCTTCAGCACCTGCGTATGGAGTGTTCATATCACAACATATACGTTATGCCAGGCTTGCCGAAATTACGTGGATTGTTTTGTATCGCGCTAGAATTCTAACAAATAGGCTCCTGGAGCAGGGTTATGTCGCTACAAGATTGAAGTCATCACTACAAAAGTTTTATGGCTGTCAAGATGAACTCGTGTATCTGATTTGTTCAAAGTGTCATAGTTTTCCTTACTTCTTTCGTCAACCACGGACTTGACTTTTTATGAGCAACTCAGCGGGTGTTTCTAGAAAAGCCGTACCGGTGCACCTGTTCCATGCTCATAGTTATTAGTGGAGTCCGAGTTGCTCCTTTGCTTTTGTTACATTGTATGTATGATTTTAGTGTTCGTTGTTATGTATGTATGTTTTTGCTATGTCTGGTCTTTGTACCTGGATTACATTCTTTTTAATACCGCTATAACCTTGGTTCCCTTGGTAACCTTTTTAAATACACACGAATATCATTCACAAACAAAGCTGAAGTAAAGAAATCAAAAATCAAAACCAAATAGTAGAAAAAAAAATGACACGAAATATACAAAATAAAACGTTAAAAAAACTTCTTGAGAGCTGTTGAGGCAGGCCGAGTCAGGGATTGTTATTTTAGTAAGCAGGAGGTCAACATATCGATTTGGAATGGACGCATAAAACTTATTCACATGCATCGAATAGACCAAGCACGCATATTTGCAACTCGAATGACTTTGAATGTTCAAATTTATGCAAGGGTACACATTGTTATACAACAATCCAAAGTGGATTATTTTTCTATTGACATATTTAACGGCAGAAATTAGTAACATGGAGACAGTTTACCTCTGAATGAAAATAACAACAATTATCACAATGACAACAACAAGAATGACTGCAGTAATGCCTCCTCCTATAGCTGCTCCAGTGCCTGAACTTTGTGTAGAAGAACCAACAATTGCTGAAACATTATTTTGGCTGTTAACAAGAATCATTTCATAATGACGCTATACAAAATATTATCTAAGTAATGATTGTGTATTATTTGATTGTCTTGATAAGACGCGATTGATTTTTTAATTCAGTTTTCTACCACGGATTTCAATGCATTGAAAACATGAATCTACCGCATATAGATAATGCAATTAATAAACGAAAAACAAACCAAACAGACAACGGTGTGTCATATGAGTAAAAATGTTTTGAATCAAAGTTAAAGCAAACTTGTTCAAATCCGAACTATTTCTCATTCCAAATAAGTTCTGTCTGGACAGGCTTCATTGTATTGATCAGAAGTAAAATGCGTCGAATTTATAGGGGGATTCAAAAATGGCTGATATTGCTACAATGTTTACAACACAATATTGAAACAATGCGTGGTGCTATCATCAAAATCAAGAACTAATAGTAACACATATCAACTTCAAATACACATTAACATTTGAATGCATAGTTGAGCATCTAAAAACATAGAGGAGGATAAGAGACTTGCAAGAAAGAAATTGTATCGAACAGATGATTTTAGCATTACGTACAATTTCTTAGTTATGTTTTTGTGTTCTTTATCATAATAATAAAACAGCATACCTTCCTTTTGTTACTCTTTTTAGCGTATAAAAGAAAAATGAAAATAGAAAAAAAAATAATAAAATAATGAAAAAGTCATTCTCTTTAATCAAAGGTCTTTAAGCAAATACAGCGTTCTACAAACAAGTCAAAACTATTCAATATTGGAATGTTGGATCCGTTATTTTATAAAATATATGACCAAATCGTAAAAGCTATATACAACAATCTTATTAAAATTGCATACATCAATTATTCCGTTCAGGCACTGCATATATGATCTTACGTCGCCCCATTATACTTCCTGTTTATATGAATATTTCAGAATCCTCAGGGTTTTCTCCTTGAATAATACTTACAAAAACACAAAATAGAAAATCTGATGTTGTTAGATCATACATGCAATGGCTTTGGTAGTCAAATATAGTGTTTGTTCAAAATATGTATATTTGAATATCTCACCAATACATTTTGGCTGTGTTGAATTCCAACGACCTAAACTCATTTTCTGTGAATCCATTTCACATATAATAGCTTTGGGACCTTTGAGATTGTATTCGTTTTCACAATTGAATGTTACCACTGAGCCATACTGTAATCCTGTGAGGTTCGAAGGTTCAATCAACAGATGGTCTGATTTGATCAAATCTGGGCAAAGGATGGCTAAAAAGGTAAGGATGAGCATTTTAAACGGGGCTGATCACAATATTTGCAAGAGTTTACCCGCAGTTGCTTTGTCTTCAAATTATTGTATTTATTCCATAGGATAAACTGATTCTCCTTCAGACTATTTTACTTCTTCTCAGTTCTTAGCCAAATTAAGTTTTAGTAAAAAAATCTCATGTAGGTAATGTTAATGTTTACACCTCAAGTAAAAAAAAAACAATTACAGAAGAAAAGATATCAACGTTATTTTCAAATTCAAAACTTTGTTAAATTTATGTAAAAATACGACGAGGACTCTTATTATTCGATCATCCAATAAACGCAGAGTAAAACGGAGATGATAAATCGATCATTTTTACGGATTCTAGAGTGTTCCGAAACTGATAAATAAGTATTGATAAGATTTACACTTATAATTCAGATATTGTAACTGTGTGTTCATTATGCATGTAAAAAAAGTGTTTAGTTTGTTACTCACCATCACACGTAGGAATTTTACTCCAATTACCAGATTCTGTACATTGTATACTCCGTGTTCCATTTAAAAAGTAACCGGTATCACATTTTATGTGTATGTTATCAGGAAATCTTTTGTTGCCCACACTCGTAATATTTGAATTGTTTAAAGAAATGGGTGGACATCGAATACCTAGTTCAACAGAAAATAGTATCGAATATTGACGACTGATAAAAAATCTTTTAATTTGTATACTGTTTATTCACTCTCAGCAAATGTGGCGAAAATAATTAGATATAAATGAGATTTTACCCTACGAATTTGAAACAAACAAAATGCAAACAATTAACTTTAACATGTATAGCATTGTCTTCGTGTACATTTCTAAATTGCCAAAATTTAATGTATATTTAAAAGGAAGTTTTTGAGATGTAGACGACATTGCTTGTTTATAAGATATTGACTATTGACTTGATACATGGGGGTTATGTACGTAATCAGACAGCGTGTAATCGATACAATATTAACCGTCATAGTGTCGACTGAATGTAAGATGTTTACTTACTTTGTAAGTTTTACGAAGGTTACGTTTTTTTTTTCAGATAGTTCACCATGGAAATAAAGCATCAATTGAGGAACGAAATAATTCATCAGTCATTGTATGAGGTTGTGTACATTTTGTAAACACCTCCATACTCGATCCGGAAATTCGGTCAACCATGTAGGATACCGGCAGCAATTTCATAAGAAGAGTACGAGAAACAGAAAAACAATGTGTTATTTAAAATAAATAACATGTTCAAAATGAAAATAATCCTCCAAAATGCGGATACAATATACAAATTCTTCAAAATGTTGTCAAATGACTTGAAATAAAAAAAGAGTGTCGGCAACACACTAAAGTTTGAAGATGTCCTTCACAAACGATTTACCTTTCTTATCAATAAAGTGGTTTAATATTTATGTAAGAGATGGAGTAAACATTGTGATTTTAGATGTAAATAATGCTAACAACATTGCCGAATCTAATTCATAATTAATTCAATCCAAAATAAAAATTGCACCGCCGAATCAGCTAGTTCCACAATGGTTCTGACTTTGTTCAAGCATTGCAAGCAAAATAAAGGGTTTAAATCAGGGTTTTACAGCGCGCTACACTTCTTTCTTCCAATGTGGCGTGAATAAACCAGTGATGATGAAATAAATAGTATTTGCATGCTATTGCGACATAATCGGCAAATCAACGATCACATCATCAGCATAATATACACAAAACAATCATTACTCATTATTTTAAGAAGGACTTTTTTCAACCAAGGACTGATATCTATGAAATAATATTTATGGCTTTCAAGGCAATAAGGGAATTTTAAACTTGCCCCAGAAAATCGAATTAATCGTGAAATATATACACCATATCCAGGAGATGGAGGGGTATTGGTGCACAGGAAATGACAATTTTTAATATAAAATCAGCGTTAAAAGAGAAACCAATCTTAACTTGTGTAGGCGATAAGTTTTGAAAACGTTCCAAATCACCACCCGTAAAGAAATTAAAATCATATAAAAATGTCCATTTGACATACATATCCGAATATCTACATAATCTAGTACCACGATAAACCAATGTATTGCAAAGAACGGCAAAGTGGGTGTAGCCGACATACAAAATTCGGTGTATTGCCGACACTTTTTTTATATTTACTGAAATATAAGTTATTAACAAACACAATTGGGTTTGTATCTTTAGAGTAATGGGTAAAATCAATGCGAACATGTATTTGAAAACCTCCATTATTTATATTATTTGTACTCTTGTTATGATAATGCTGCCGATATCCTACATGTTTGATCGAATTCCCAATACTTCTCTCGAGATATTTACACAAATTATTTAATCAATTACAATAATTGATGGATTATTTTTTGTCTGAAATACACGCTGTATCTGATGTCTCAAATAACTATAACCTTCGTTAAACTTACAAATTGAGTAAACTTCGTATCTTCAGGCGACAAGGATACGATCAACTTGTTATCGCTTACACCTTGCGCAATAACATATAGTCTCCCCGTTGTAATGTATAAATAACTTTGAAAATTCATCTGTTTAAAATAAAACAAAATACAATTGAATTCACCGAAAAAACAAAATTAAAAGAAATGTGTGTTATTATAAGTTCAAGATTTATTTATTTTTTCAGAATCCTTGTTATTATTCTTTTTTACTTTTGTTACAAACTAAATTACCTTTGAAGTGTTTACGAACAAGGTCAAATATCATTTGTTTTCATACTGCTGAGCAAAGAAATATGAGTTGTTAGGATTATTTTTTTGATAAAAATGTTTGTGTAAAATACATAATACATTTACCTATACAAATTGGCTGTGTTTCATTCCAATGACCTTTAAACGTTTTTTGTGGATCAACCGTACACCTTATAGCTGGATGTCCTTCCAACTTGTATCCGTTCTTACATTTGAATGAAACCTCTGAGTCATACCTATATCCTGTCAAAATTGCTGGCTCCATCAACAGATCAGAACCTTTCAAGTCAGGGCAAATGGTAGCTTCAAATATATGATGTGTGAATACAACATTGACTATAGCGACAATGGCTTAATTTAAAAAAAAAGGCATACCCCAAGCTGCTTCGTTATTATACATTCCGAAAGAGGATTTCATTTAAAATTGCAAAACAAACTTTATAAATTATGTAATCGGAATAGGCATATCAGTTTTCCGAAAAAAACAAAGAATTATTGTAAACGTATTAATTTTCGTGGATCATATGTTTATTGCACATATACAAAAACATCAATTTTGGCAGTTTCACAAAATAACTTACATTGTACAGTGTTAAAACTCGATTGCACGGATACTATATTTCGCGTTGTACTGTTTACCGCGACAATAGGGAAAATAAGTATCTTGCGAAATTAAGTTTATTGTAAAGAAAGTGGTATTTCACTCAAGTTTTAAAATAATGATTTTAAGCATAACTGCATTCAGAGATAATTATTTGGTTAGGATTAATAATATCATTCGGTAAAACATTAGCAATATTATAAAATACCCATCATATTGGTTCAACATATTATCATAGTAATAATAGGCAAGAGACCAACACTAAAATACATTAAAAAATGAAACAAAATATGGTGCATTACTTTGATTTTGCACTTTTGTGTTTATCAGGAAAATAATGGAAGTTAGTATACGGCGATATTTTCACAGTATTTGATAAATGAAAGGTAAGTTAGAATATTGCTTAGCGGTATGAATGGTCTGCCGTTGTAGGCCTAATGATGCAATAGACGTCAGAGCAGAGAAAGTAGTCGGTACTCCAGAAGAACCGTGTTTGTGACTTCGCTTTGTATGTCGCTATTATTATTGCAGCATACACTTTAAACTCAATTTTTGCCACAAATTACGATACAAAATTAAGACAAGCTGTAACCAGATGTCTAAAGTCAAATGGAACTTACTAAGTTATAAAAAAATCTTTAATTATCTGAATTAAAACTATCATATCATTATAACCTTTGATTTTTCAACAATGTATACTTCTATTTCCTATACTCAGTTAAAATCCCGACTTAAAAACATTATACATTGTTGTTTTTCCAACAAAGATGGTACACCTAGATACGAATATATAGTTCTTGGTAGAGATTCCTCATACTATGTAAGAAATAATTCCAAATCATCTTCCAAATATTCAGAGGAAGATGTATAAATAATGCTGGAAATTTTAATCGACAACATATTTGTCTAGTGTGGTGGACGTGTTTTTCAACGAACGGTCGGCATTCCAATGGGAACAAATTGTGCTCCTTTACTTGCTGACCTTTCCCTTCACTCTTATGAGGCTAACTTTATAGATGATCTGATCCGAAAGAAAGAATATCGTTTAGCTAGATCCTTTACTCTCAGTTTCCGCTATATAGATGGCGTATTATCTTTAAACAATCGTAATTTCGGGAATTTGATAAAATGAATCCACCGAAAAGAACTTGATATAAAGAATACAACAGACACTGTGAAGTCAGCCTCAATATCTTGACCTATACTAAATCGACGGTTAAGGAAAACTATTGACCAAAATGTACGACAAACGTGATGACTTTTCATTCAAAATTGTCAACTTTCCTTTCATCTGTGGCAACATCCCTTCAGCACCTGCGTATGGAGTGTTCATATCACAACTCATACGTCATTGGCGAAACTCTAACAAATAGGCTTCTGAAACAGAGTTATGTTGCTACAAGGTTATAGTCATCAATACAAAAGTTTTATGGTCGTCATCATGATCTCGTGGATCGTTATGGTATATCTGCACCATAAAACTGATTTATTCGACGAGTCATAGTTTTCCTTTCCTCGCTTGTCAACCCCGGACTTGATTTTTTTTATGAGCAACTCGGCGGGTGTTTCTAGAAAAGCAGAGGACGCTTACCCTACCGGTACACCTGGGCCATGCTCCCAGTTTTTAGTGGAGTCCGAGTTTTATTACTTGCAATGTATGTTTTTACTACTTTATGTTCTTTGTTGTGTATATCTGTTTTCCATGTCTAGTCTATGTCCCTGGATTACATTTTTTTTTATTACCGCTATAACATTGGTTCCCTTGATTACTCTGTTACCGAAAGCGACAGTTGATTTTATAACATCACAGATACAACTTTAAGTAAGAAGAAAAAAGAAAGAATTATATTGAAAACATATTCGACAAAAACTTACATCTGATATCACCTACAAAGGAAATGATGAAAATATAAGAATAATGTTATTCTTTAAAAGAATTGACTTAAATCATTTAACATAAAAAAATCAAATCTAATCAGTGTATATCAATATGACTCAAGGATTAAAATATGTTTCCATGAGATATTTGATGCATGTTGTCACAGTCAAAATATTGATTTGTTGTAAAAATTCGTGAAAATTACAAGAAACATCTCCCATCCGTTTCTTTTTTACACTATTGGCATTGATTTTGAACTGCATCAGGGTATCAAGTTAAAAAATATATATATATAAAATAATGAAATGAACATTAACTTACAACGGTTTGATGTTTTTCACGCTATTATTGATCAACAACATTAAGTTCTTATTTTGAGTGTTACAAGACAAATTATGTAGCTTTGTTAAAGTCATGTTGATGATTTGTTGTACTCCTTAGATAACTGAAAAAAGACATTTTTCACATTAAATATTGTATTGTATAGTATAATATAGAGTGCATTTACAAGGTTTTCCTAAGTGAGGTCTAGAATAATTCCTTTGTGCAACTACTGCTACAACATAAGAGGGCGAAGCGATAAGATTTATTTGTTAATGTGAAAAATGCAAACGATTCTGTAAAAAAAAAAAAAAAAAAAAAAAAAACAAGCGAAGTTAAAACTGAAAAAAACGAAGTGCACAAAGTAAGGGAGGAAAAATAATTTTCCGCGTTTATCAATGTAGATTATATCATGATATATATCTCCCCGTAAAACTTTGTGTATAGCTGTGTGCGTTTGTGTTTGTGTCAGATTTTGACAAACAAACACGCGGAGAAACACGCTAGTAGCGTTTTTATCATTTTAATTTAGCCGTTAAAAGCCGGGTGTGGATGCGGGTATAAAAAGAATAGACTGACAGTAGCGCTTAACCTGTCAAAAAAGGCAACTAAATAGTTCTCAGAACAATCGCTGGAGATAGGGTGCTCTGCCCACGGAGTAAATTGGTTATGTGCCCCAGGTGATGGAATGGTGTACCTCTGGCATGCTTGGTTTCTCAGGCCATAATACAGAAAACCTGACCGAAAACCATGGTGTCGCAACGCATTGTGAAAAATGAAACGTTAAATAATTTTAATGTGGCATTAGATAGGAATAGGAACCTTTGTGCTCCGCCAAAATTGCTTAAATTTCCCGACCCTGACCGTCTCCCATACTTAGTGGCAATCGAAACTCTTTGACCCTATTATCATTGTGTCATATGCTATTTTATAATTCATCATAAATTCATCTTCATTTTTACATCCATGTCATGTTCATCGCCCGTATAATACAGAAATATTGCTGGTTGGGTGCAAAACTCAATCAATCAATCAATCAATCATTTAGTCTTTAACATGAACTGTAGTAGGAGTATCAAACATGTTGATAGTCAAGCATAACAGTTAGTTAAAGCTTTGTCTTCGCTAAAAGAAGCATATAAACTGAAACTTATAAGATGCATATGAATAAAAACATTCATATATGTTCCATTTACATCCAATTACAAACATCATAATTGTACGTAAAAGTAATATCCAAACCAGTGCCTCCGTTCATTTCCCGAATTGTAATTGTAAGCAAATTCTATATAAATAATCAAAGAATATGAAGCTTGATTTTGTGCATATAAAAGGACGAACTGTTTTGGACTACATTAAGCAGTTTTATAAATATTTTAAGTTGCAAAACTTTAGAAGCATTTTAAATTTTGTTATCTCTTCAGCCCTTGAACACTGCATGAGTCATGGATAAAACTCTACGTAAAGAACAGATCAAAATGATTTATGCATGATGTTTGTGTCTGTTCTCAATCTAAGCACGCAGTGGGTTAACATTGACATCAAATATTAGTTAGCTCGTCTAAAATAGGGACAATGCGATATTAGCTCAGAGCTGGCAATGAACACGTCTTTATGTTGTGTAACCGTATTTTATAACACATTAAAATGAATGTTATTATCTAAATGGAGTGTCCGTGACGTCATACATATGAAGAATGGAAGACACAGAAATAGATAATTGTACAAGTGAAGGCCTAGGGGGTGGATGGAGTGCTGTCTTGTATGTTACGTCGATGGATACGATTATATATGTATTTATTTAATTAATACGCCCAGCTCCGTATGGTTGTATTATTAACTGGATTCTGCATACTCATGGCAAGAACAAAGCATCAATATCCAGTTGTTATGACTGATTCATTTTTGTGTACTTTGCAAGTGTAATTGAATACTAAACCAGTCACGAAAAAAATATTCGCTAGCTTCGATGATTAAATACAAATCGAATAAAAGCTTATATCAAGAAAGCGATGACTAAAGCACTCGACAACACGGCGCCCAGATGTTTCGAAATTTGTTAAGCTCTCTCAGACGAAAGTGGATAGTTTCATGGTTTGAGGGCACACATTGGGCTCCGTTCATCATATACATAGGCCAAACTCATATTACAATGACTTTCGTACAACCATGACAGTCATGTTACCAATCTGGTTAACAAATCAATGGGTTGACAAAGCTATTGGGACATTTAAACTGACAAGTTGCTATCGAAAGAGTTTATGAATACTTACTTATGAATCTTTTCATAGCTAGCTCCTACTTATTAAAATCTGAAGCAGCTACCTGGGGTATTCTACTTATCATTGGTAAGGGGAGTTCAAATTAAATAAATTATATTTTGTTTTGTATTTTGTTGCCAAAGTTGAAAACCATGACTTAGAAAGGAATATTAAAGTACTTATTTTATCTTAAATACATTGCACGGAAATCTTAAATATTATTGTAAAAATGAGATCACGATCAGTATTTATTCCCTCCTTCATAAAACTGGAATAGGTTTAACAATTTGCCATTTTAATGGAAAATATATGATTCATACTATAGTTAAGGAACAAGTGTTATACAAAATGCAAACAGTTTGAGGTTCACGTGAATAACAATTTTTGAAATAGTGCTATGAGTTTATGTTATTTAATTTTGAGTATGAGTAAGCTTAAAAGTGAATTAAGTGCTTTATCAATTGTGAAGGATTTCCATTCGAATTATGATGTTCCGGATTAACTACACTGGTTTTCATAGTTTGGGATTAACTTTCATGTTAATAATAATTTTCATTTATGTTATAGTTTGGGATTTAGTGCATTGAGTTTGATTGAAATTATAATTTGGGATGATAAGTGCAATGAAATTCAAGATTTGGAATAAGTGTTATTTACATTGGAACTTCTTTCGATTAACTGCTGTTTATTGAATGTATAGCTTTGGATTTAAATGCTGTTTTCCTTGAAATTGTTGTAGATTATTAAAGTGCAATGATTTTCATTCAAATATAATAGTTTGGGATTTAGTGCATTTTTTAAAGTGCAATGATTTCTATTACCGTAAAATGTAGTTTGGGATCCAGTTCAATGGTTTTCATTACCGTAAAATGTAGTTTGGGATCTAGTGCAATGGTTTTCATAACCGTAAAATGTAGTTTGGGATCTTGTGCAATGGTTATTTGTAAATTAAAGATTTGGATTAATTTTTTTTTCATTGGAAGTACAGCTTGGGATCTAGTGCAATGATATACATGTAACTGGATATGGAGAATATTTTTTAATTTCATTTTCATTCCGGATTAAGTGCTATGATTTACAGCTCTTATTTGAGTGTTTTGTGTGAAAATGATTTTATTGGAATTATACTTATGGCTGAAGTCCATTAAATGTCATCAGAACTATATATACAATTTGTACATGTTTATATATTTTAAATAATATAAAAAAAAATGTGTGCAAGAAATTTATAAGAATCCAAACTATTGTTAAAGAAGATACTTTGAAGGAGTATATTTCAACGCATATATTTAAAAACCAGTATTCAACGGATTCAGCTTTGAGATGGGACAAATAAATAAATAGTAGCATAACATTGTAACTCCAAGTTATTGTTAATTCCATGAAAGTGTTTCAATTTTACTTTAATTTGCCATTTCATATTTGCTATCCACTTGGGGACCTGTGGGTTTAAATATTTTTTCCTTGGAAAAATATATACAATATTCACAAGCAATAGTTTTCCACATTAGTACTTTTCCTGCGTTAGCAAGTTAAAAAAATACAAATTATGTGAAAAACACATTAAATTTCCTCAAAGCACATTGTGAGTTATATTCCATATGATGTGAAACTTAGCCAGTATTGGCTGCCTTACACCTGACCATGTAAATTGTCATGGTTGAGTGACTACCTATTCATCAACTCTTACAATAGCAACTGATAAGTTTAAATGTCCCCATAACTTTGTCAATCCGTTGAACTGTTAACCAGATTGGTAAGAAAAGACTATCATGGTTGTAGGAAAGACACTGTAACATCTTATAAAAGTTATCATTAGTTTTAGATATGCATTATATAAGGCTTCAGCAACAAATAAACTTACTGCATAAGGATACGTTACACATTTCCCATTGTTTTTCGGTATTGTCAATATAGCACCATGGTGCCGTCCTTGAATCATCGTGTGGTGTCCTGCAGTAGTTTAAAGTCTCCCCTTGATAGCTTGGTTGAGTGCCACCAATTAGAACATCAGACGCCAACTTCCAAGATCGACAATTGTATCCAGAAACCGTCACATTCAGAGTTCCGTTATAATTTCTGTCAGTTACGTTTTTTCTACAATCTTTATCTTAAAATGATATAATAAAAATCATGATTAGAGAAATAAGAAAAACTATATCCACCTTCAAGGTATATTTATATCTGTGTTATATTGTAAGATCATGTATAGTGTTATCATAAGGTATCATACTTTTACCTTTAACGACACATATTGTAATAATTTATCAGGGAAACAATCTTGGTTTCTTAAAACGATTGCACATTGTTTTGAAATATTACCTGATTGAAAGCAGAAACCAATTTCTCCCTGGATTGAAATAGTATAGGTTGAAGGAGTTATTTTCAAACCTTTTTTTTCATAAATAAAACAGCTGTGTCTCCAGTTGATAAATAAAAAAAAAACATGTGTCAAAGCATATCGAATGCTATTATTTAACGGGTATAAAACCCACAAATAAGCAGACTGTAAAAAAGTTCGAGAACAAATAATTTGAAATTATTCATAAAGACGAAAACAGGTTCCTGGCTAAGATGCACATAAAGTATGAAGCCGATTCAAACATGTTTGTGAGCACTCAACCCCCTCACCATGGACAGTGGTGGTAAAATACAAAAAAAAAAGAATATAAAAATCATTCAAATCCAGATTTTACTCTTGAGATCGATATAGAATACAAGCACATTACAAAACGTAACATGTAGAACAAAAGACGACAAACTATATCTTCCTCGAATGAGTACATGTGGTTTCTGTAAGCTAGTTTTATATCCAAAAGCAACTGATAAGCACACGTTGTATACTCAAACAAAAGCAATTTACATAAAAAGTATTGCCAGGAAATAGGACAAATTGTGATTACGTTCATTAAAATTTAGATTATTAACAAAATAGTCATTATTGGAAACAATAAAACATTATTCAAAAATTGAACAAGGATACGGTAAAAATAAGCCCTATACACTAGTTTGTTCAAATATTATTCCAGAGTAAAAGCATTTCGTTAACACATTAGATGTGAAATCCAATTTTGGTTAAGTTACGACAAGTACGATCAAATCTTTATTTTATAAAAGAGTTAAGTAAACTTCTTAACTAAAGTATTCTAACGAAAACCTTGAATTAGGAGTTAACTTGTTACACAGCGAATTCTTTTTTAAACTGAAAAAAAATGCTACAAACACATGTATATGGAAATAGTTGAAAATATATATACACGTACCGTATGAAAATGCAGTCAAGAAAATGAAAACTATCAACTGGAAATGAGAAGTCGTCGTAGTAATTTTCGGCTTACCTTGTGAAATGGAAACATTTAAATCCAAAACAAGTACAAATAAAACTGTCCTTATTAGTATTTTAAAATATACTCACCACAAAGTGGCACAAAACAGTATTCCCAATGACTATTACTCCCTTTAATAACGCAAAAAGGTCCTTTAGAAGCATCTTTATCATTTTTTGGTGAACGACAATAGTTCAGCGGTCCATATCCAGGATATATAGTTGTGCTCCACATCGCACATGTTTTACCAGTGACAGTTGTATGAACAGTACCATTGTAAGTTCCTTCCCAGTTACTCGGATATGATTGCATACACTCTTGACTTCCTACAGCAAGTTATTTTTTTCAGAGTTTATTTTGATCTTTAGAAATGTGTTTGCTTATCTGGAAAATTTAACGTTTTGTTTCAATTTAAAGTTCCAGATTTTAAAATTGAAATAAAAATTCTTCTTACATTTGATATGCTTAAATGAGCGTGCAATGATTTTTTTTAATACGTAGACATTTACATGTACATATAAATAGATGAATCTGGAAGTTTGAACATCAACTTGTTAGCAAAATACTACCAATAAATAGCTGATTTAAAGTATGTTAAATATTGAATTATATGAAAAATAATGCATTCTACAGATTCTCATTCGCTTAGGATTAGCACGTTGCAAGAATTATACTTCTATTATGCTTATCAATTTTCAATAGAAAATTGTGTATTGAATTGAACAACAGTTTACCGTTGACTGTAGCCTATACTAAACATTTTAAAAACAAAACTATTATACGTGAAACGCAACTTTCATGATTAACAGCGACACATAGCATTAACATGTGTTGGCACGTGATATTTGAATCTGTTTTTCATGTGAGACGTATAAAGCCATGATTATGCGGTTATGACGTAAAATTGTGTTTTTTGTCTTTGTTTTGTTTTTGTTTTTGTTTGTTTGTTTGTTTGTTTTTTTCCGTTGGCATGTATAATTAATTATTGACGAAACGTTTTGCACCTTTGATATATATTGTAAATTCGTGAAAATGAAAGGTTCATGTTATGATATTCAGCAATCTATTTTTAAAAATGTCAAATGTTACCTTTTTGGTAATACCTTTTAGGTATTATTTATTTTGATATAATCATTTAATTTGCTCGATTTGTTATTGCATGATTCTTATTTAATATATGTTTTTTTTTATGAACATATTAAGTGTTAAATTTTGTTGCTAACACTAGTACTTTGGTTACAGTCTTAAACGGCCATTTCGGTCTGAACAAGTCTGACCTGTCTGTAAAAAAATTTGTTAAGACTAGTTGAGTCGTTCAATAGATGTTAAGACTGTTATCAGCCGTAACCATTTAAGTCTTGTCCAGTTTTTTTTAATCAGTTCAGTCTTTCTTATCCAGTACCTGTTCAGTCACGCTCAGACTTTTTCAGACTTGCGCCGAAAATGTTATTAAGACGGTGTCAGGCTGTAGTACGATGGTTTTAGTCTCTACTCTGATCAAACTACTATGTTATTTTCAAAAAAGTCGTTTGACATTTTTGTTTCTAAAAAAGTGCTCTCTCAAGTTAGCAGGTAAATGTACACCGCTAAAACCTTTCTTTTTTTAAATAAGTAAAACAATTATAGTAAAATATATTACATAATGTTTGCATGTGAATATTACGTTACTAAACAGCAGTAGTCGGAATGTCATGTAAAGCTGCATTAAATGCTGTGTATTCACATTTTGGGGGATTTTGATATTACTTTAACCAAAATCAAATCGTGAAATAGAGAAAAACAACATTTCACAACATAAGTTTAAAATAAGCCTCACAAATACGTCGGGAAACTATCAAATTTACAGACAGATATAGGTTGTGGAGTAGAATAAACATTTTTTTTTTAAATTTCATTTATTCATATTTATCAAATTTATGAAATTTTCTCAAATTGATAGGGCGCTGTGTTCCATGTATCGAATGAACGTTTGTATATCAAGGCATCTAGAATACTTCAGAACACACCATGAAAGTCATTTTTACACTGTGTAAAGTTTATTTGTAAAAAAAAGGTTAGTTATTAAGTCTTTTGTGCAATGACTTCCGGGCACTTGTCGACAATCACGTTAGTAACTGACCGTGACCATGACTCGTTGGCATCTACAGTCGATGATGCGTTCAGGTTTTAATCTAATAAGCATTGGTCTGACTTTTAAGTTCTGGTCTGCGTTTGATGTTTCTTTGTTATCATTGTATGAAATTGAAATGTAAAAAAAGAAACAAAACCCTTGAAAATTTACTCAATATTGCACAATATGCCCTAGGGGCAGCTGATACTTAGTTTTTCATTTAGCTTTGAAACCTTTTGAAACTATATAGAAGATCAGTGTATTTTAGTTCATAAAATAAATGACCAATTGATTATCCTTTCTCTTATACAGATTTTCTACACATTTTATACATTGTAGCAATTTTCAGATAAATTTTAAATTTTACAGTGTTTTGGCAGATGAAAGTCCGATAGTTTTTTTCACAGTCATGTGAAATATCAAATTTTGTTACAGAGGAACATTCTATCATGCACTGTCACTATATCATAAATACAATGACATCGCTTTGTATCGTATATAACCACAACGATCACAATATACACGCGTTATATGATGTTACATGTCAACTTCCAATATAGTGATTATACTCATCTTACACATTGAAAACATTTAGAGTAAATTAGTAAGTTGTGTAACATGAAGACCGTGTACAACCTTCGAACTAGAAAGTGGCGAATTCATTAGTCTGCCTGTCTCAACTTTATACAAGTATAGGTTAAGTAGTTATTCGTCATTTATGGTTTAATTCGCCAGTATTGTAATCCGATACATGTTGATATTTGTGTAAAATAGCGTCAGGACTCACGCATTGAAATGTACAACTGCAATGAACAATAAAAAGTATGCATTGGAATATATTTGACCGTCATTTAATGAATACAGTGGCGGATCCAGCTGATTCTGGGTTATGGAACCCACGTCGACCCTTTTTTTTTTAAATTTCTGCATTACTGTGTGTTATCGAGTAATTATGCGCCTTACGATTTGTTAAATTACGATTAAATGGGTATACGAATCCGTTCACTCAATTATTAATGCATAAATTGATCGTGGTTGCTATTTATTTTTATCTGGATTGTTTATATTCTATAATACTTCTAATAACTTTACCTTTTCTCAAGAAAAGGCTCCCCTCAAACCGCATTAGTCTTTTAATTCAATATTAAACAAACTTTGCCACACTCCTTCTTTCTCACCCACCCAAATTTTCAAATACATATTATTTGATCCCCATCTTCGCTGCAGTAAGCCATTCGAGGAGTGAAAGAAATCTGGATTGGACTCCTCTTAAATGCTACAGTTGCGAACACTTCTAACCTCTCTCAAATTCTGCCAGAATCTGTCAGGATTTCTGTTTTACGACAGCAGATAGAACAGAAATCCTGACAGATCCTGACAGGGTCTGAGAGAGGCTGTCCTGGGTCAGGACACATTTTGTCCTATTCCCTGACAGATCCTCACAGAAACTGTCCTTGGTCGTGACAAAGAAAATACGAATAGCTGTTCTATACTGCCATACCCCTGGACAGTTCCAGACAATGAATCTTTCTATTATATGTGACGTAATTTAGAATAGATCATCGTCCTACAATCACCCGATCGTTGTTCATGTACCAAATTGCGTCGATCACGGTCAAGTCTCTGTAAATTGAGGGCCAACTACTGTCTTTTGCGAAATTTTTGTCTCGTTACACTTTCCATTGTCCTTCTGTTTTCCATATCTACCAATTAAGGTATCTTTACTTATTGTAGTATCTAATTTTGATACGGTTCTTTAAGTTTTAATATGCTTTGTATACAGTCTACTAAACAGTTCAATTTCATTTGTCTAGAAGCACATAAATGGAATTTGATTTGTTTATATATTCACTATTCAGATATACAGATTAAATATTTGAAGACCACTTTACTCCTGATGTAAACATAAAGACCGTATTTCCCTAAGTTGAATGAACTCGGCATGGAAGTTGTTTTTTATTCTTAATAATAATGCTGCAAACAATATTGTTATTATTTGAGGAATATTGTATATTTCAATTCTACTCAATTAAGTTACGAATTCACCAACATTCAAGCTGACTAAATTTTCAAAGGCTGATATGGGGAACTAATATAAACGGCTTCACAAATCGAGCCTAGATTAATTAAAGTTCCTCATACAAAAAATACATATACTGTATTCCCAGACATCAAATCACCCTATAAATATTGATTTATGTCCTTTTCAAATCATTGTTCACCACACTTTCTATTATTACTCACTAGTGCGTTCAGTATTATAACATTCTACCTACAAATGTTTGTAACAAAGTTTATGAAATTTTTTTGATAAACTGTTTTTATAGTTTTATAAGTTAGCCTGAAGTGCTTGATAAATATATGCCAATGTGGGATCTTCCGGATCTATTCAAAAGTTCAATTTTTTGATTTTTCTACACTATACACAGCACTTTCACATAATCTCATATGCACGAATTATTTTTTCATATGTGTCATGCTACATTCTGATCTGTTCTCTGTGATCATTACTTGTTTACAATTCAGCACTAGTCTACTTGTCTATAATAGAAATCTTTGATTTTGATGTTTGATCTGCTTGAAATTTCTGTACCAATGGTTTTGAAACTTTGGGAAAATTCTTGCAATATTTTGCATTTATAATGCATATAATTTCGTTCTGCACCGAACAACAGTTTAGATCAAATGGGAAATTTAGCAGTATGTGTATGAATTCAGAAATAAATGCACTTTGAGATTTCATAACAATTTTTCAGGAGTGTATGTTCTTTTCAACTGATTTCTTATAGTTACAAAGTCATTAAAATTTTGAAAGAGTAATATGTTTGCTTGATTTTCATCAAAATGTAACTGTTGTGAACACACGATATAATTATGACAACCAATTTCATACATGTTTGCTATTTATCATCAAAATTGTATAATCAGTTCACAAGTATATATTTAAAAAACACAATTTGCATTAATGATTTTAGGACCCTCACTTACTACCTCAACAGTTTGAACAAGGATTATATTTTTTAACAAATAATATTCTTTATTATCAATAAAGCTTGTTACAGTTTACGTCAGAAGTCCAAGCACCTTCTGACGCTCCCTGTTCATGATCACTAGTTACCCAGGGTAGTAAAGAGTGTCAAAATAAAATATTTCAAACATAAATTTACTAATACATAAATACATTCAACTTAACATACAATATCACTTCTAATAGTTGTTTTTAACATGATTTTTGATGAATATTAATTTTGAATTACTATTAACTGAGTTAATTGTAGTCTTCGATTCTTTAACAAAGATATCAAAAGTATTAACATGTTTGGTTCTATGTTCAGATACATAGTATGCTTTATAAATAGAAAAACCTATTATAGTTAATAAGAGATTTAACCAAAAATATGTTACATCAAATATTTTATATCCCAAAACAAGATGTTTCAAAGTAATCTCAAAATTCATGTTACATATACGAAGAATTTCTTTTTTGTCCAAAAATTATCTAAGCACGAACAGGATATAAAGTAGTGAAGATAATCTTCGTCTTCATTACAGAAATTGCACTGAATATTTTGAGTTATTTTCCACTTACATAATAGTTTTCTGTTAGGAATTATGAATTGTAGAAGTTTCCATCGAAACATCTTCAATTTGTTTTCTTGTAAATAACCAAAAATAAAATTATAAATGTTTGGCATAAAAAACACGTCTTTTATATCAAAAATTCTGAACCATTTGCTTACTCCAATAGAGGATTCAAATTTTTTAACTATAAATGATTCATACAATACCTTGTTCGAAATATTTTTTACATTTATATCTATATTTTTCCAACAAATTTGAAATCTTTTAAAATGAACCACACTCTTTACAGAATTTTCTGATGATAAAGATTGCTTCCATTCGAAAGGTATGGCTTTTTTCAAAGTTTGAATTTCTGCTATCCAGTTAGATTTGTTTTTCAATTTACTTAAAATGATTTCTTGAGATATGCATCCATTTGCATCTATTATGTCATTTATATAAATTATATTACTTTAAATCCAATTATCAAAAATTACAGGTTTATTTTTAAATTTAATATATTTATTATTCCATAATATTTGTTTTCTTATTTCTGTGAATGTAGTAGGTTTTTCTTGATTGCCCCCACCTGATAAATTCCAACATTTTAATACTTCTTTGTAAAAACCAGGAATATCTTTAAAATATTTATGTTTTATACTATTATCATTATTCGTCATAAAAATTAACCAATTTGTACCAATACCATTAAAATATTTATGAGGAATAACCTTCCAATTTACAATTTCTCCGATAGCTAATTTTTGCACCCACGCGGCTTTCAATGAACAAAAATAACTCCTTATGTCTACCATTCGCAATCCCCCTACTTCATATCTACCAATAATTGTGTTTCGTTTTACTTTATCGGGTTTATTATCCCATATAAATTTAAAACATCTACTTTCTATTTCTTTAATGTACATTTCTGGTACGATACAAGTGGACCCTATGTATGTAAAAATTGGCAAGACAAGTGTTTTTGTTATTAAAATTTTTCCTAAAATTGTTAGGTTTCTCTTTCCCCATGTATCAAAAAGTCTATTCATCTTATTTATTCTATTTTCCCAATTTAATTTTTCACATTGTTCCCTACAATAGCCAAAATATACCCCCGGAGTTTTTACTGGATTTATAGTCCAACTAATTCCTGCAACTTTATCTTTACAAGATTTTAACTTCCCTACCCATATTCCTTCCGTCTTGTTTCGATTTAATTTTAACCCAGAAAAAGACCCAAAAATTTCAATTTCGTTCATAGCAAATTCTACTTCTTGCTTTGAGCTACATAACAGAGTAGTATCGTCTGCTAACTGAGAAATTTTTATACTATGATTTCTTTGGTCTAATTTGATATTGATACCTTTGATGTCATTATTACTTCGTATTCGTGATGCCATTATTTCTACAGATAATACAAATAAAAGAGCAGATAAAGGACATCCTTGGCGTATTCCCCTTGTGTTTTTAAATATTTCAGAAATCCATCCATTATTAGTGACACAAGTTTGAATACCATTATACAACGTTTTAACCCACGATATAAATGAATCATTAAAACCAAAATGTTTAAGAACAGTTAACATAAAGTTCCATTCTAGGGAATCAAACGCTTTTGAAAAATCAACAAATACAATTGCCCCTTCTATTTTATATAACTCTGTGTAGTCGATAATATCTTGTATTTGCCGCAGGTTGAAACCAATACAACGATTTTTAACATAACCAGTCTGATCTTCATTAATGATATCAGGTAAAATTTGTTTCAACCTTTGAGCCAGAATATATGACAGAAGTTTCAAATCCACGTTTAAGAGCGAAATTGGGCGATAATTATCCAAAGACAAAGGATCTCCCTTTTTAAATAAAAGTGTTAATACACTTGTACGTTGTGAATATGTGAGGTTTTGGTTTCTATAGCCAGTATTTAAAACCGAAACTATAATATTTTTCAATTTCCCCCAAAATTTTCTGTAAAATTCGACAGTTAGTCCGTCTAAACCAGGTGACCTATTAAGCTTCATTTTAAAGATAGCGTTAGTACATTCGTCCAATGTTATTTCTCCGTCACAATTAGATTTGTCGATTTCGCCTATTTTAGGATCAAGATTAGTATTAAATATGTATTGGTCACTAAGTCACTGGTCTTGTCTGGGTAAGAAGATGAATATAACTTTTTATAATAATTTTTAATATTTGTTAGCAACTCCCCCTGATCTGTTAGAATGTTTCTATCCCCGGACGTTAATTTGTTAATTGATTTCTTAATTTGTCTCTGTTTTTCTAAACCAAGAAAATACGAATTATTTTTTTCACCAAGTTCAATCCGTTTTTCCCTAGATCTGATTTGTGCCCCTTTTGCCTTTTCATCGTAAATTTTACCAATTTCAATTTCAAGATTATTAATTTCCTTATCTGTAATATCTGAATCTACGTCTTGTTCATCCCTTACCTTCAACTTATGTTCCAATTTTTTCTCAAGAAGTTTCAAATTTTCCCTAGTTGTTTTTGCTTTATTTCTGCAATATTCAACAGTTATCTCCCTTACCTCAATTTTGAAAACATCCCATGCCAATTGTATATCATTAGTATTTTGTTTATCTTTAAAACACTTATCGATTAATAGATTAATCGTATTTACATAAACATCATCATTTAAAACCGATTTATTTATCTTCCAATAACCCCTCCCTTTTTCTGACGCAAAGGTCTTAAACTTTAAAAATATGCTCTGATGATCTGTATAATTAATGACAGCTGGCTTAATTTTACAACATTCTACATACGGGATAAAATCTTTTCCGATCAATATCATATCTATGCGACTCGCTTGAGACTTATCCTTTCTCCGCCAAGTAAATTGTTGTTTATTTTCATTTAAAAGTCTCCAGATATCAGTTAACTTATTTTCTTTTATTAAAACTTTAAGACTATTAACTGGTTGGTTATTTTGTGTCCCTACTCTAGTACTTTTCCTATCAATACTTTTGAAATTATCGTTAAAACCACCCCACCCCCCAATATAGGAATTCCAATCCCATGTTCTTTAAGCATACTATTTACTTTTTTAAAAAAATTCATTTCTACTAGTTTTACAATTAGGTGCATATAAACATAATAAAGAGAATATACAATTATCTATTTCAATATTAATCAAAATGATCCTACCTTCCACATCTGAAAATGTATCAATAATGTTATGTTTTAATGATTTTTTAATTACTATTGCAACACCACATCTGTTTGTTGTTGCATTATTGCAATAAACTTTAAATTCGTCGTATTTCAACATTTCTTTTTCAATATTAATATCAAAATGTGTTTCCTGTAAAAAGCAAATCGAACACTTTTGTGATTTAATCCATTCAAAAACTCTATTCCGTTTATTTCTACATTTCAAACCGTTTACATTTAAAGTATTTAGATTTAATACATTTTCAGATCCCATTGTAAATAGTGATAATAATATTTATATTAAATACGTATATATCAATATAACATTTATTAACATTTACACAAACAAAAAACTTTACACAAACGATGACACAGATATAGTTACACAACACACTTAAAACGGGTACAAACATTGGGTAAAGTGTACGTGACCTGATAGCACCTATTGACCTTGTCTGGGTCAAAGCTTTATAATGATAGACAAAAAACATGTGGTCGAGAGCGTGTGCTATTTTACCTGGATATTCACTTTTTTCATCTAAAATAACATTAACATCCGTAAAAAGTGGAAAAATTATTGTTCTGAAGTGACAATGGGTATTAGCCTGAGAAATATAAAAAATGTAAGTTGTGACAATTGCGTATTTTGTGAAAGATAGCTGTAAGATGAAAACTTTGGAACAAAATGTGATGAAATCGGATTGAACAAGTGTTTCCTTACTCAAAACGAGATAAAAATTATTAATGTGTTCTTTGAAACGCACCGAGACAGCAAACCCTACAAAGACGTGGAGCTCGAGACACAAACGGATAAAATACTGTGAGTATTTCTCGATTTTATAAGTTTCTTCAGTATAAGCTAGCAAATATTTTTTGCAGACATCGTGTAACATATGCAAGTACACGTATAAGATGTTATGAAAACACCGATTGAGACAAATATTGTAACCACTTCTAGATCGGATGAAATATGAAGTGATAAGTAAATTTCCAAAATTTGGTCTTAAATCAGAATTTAAATGGACAGTGTCGTACATACATACTATAAAACGGTATAGACAAAAACCCAAATATAGTTTGTCTAGTGCTAAAAATAGAATAGGTAAAATCCAAAATAAAACGTAAACAAACTTCAGCTGTTTTAATAAACGTTTGTAAACATAACTAGGATATGTGATCTTGACATATTTTATTCTTTCGTTTTTGTTTGTAAACGAATTATTTAATAAGCTATTGTTGGTAAAACTCATTTCACAGTTTTTGTAAATTAAATCAGCTACATAGTTTGACATAATTAACTCTATTTTGGCAACTCTCTTATTACCACTTTCTATTAAATATTTTGATTTTACATCAGAACCTTGTATTGTTTTACATTTTTTCATAGTTTGTAACAACTTAATAAAGTAAGTGCCTGTACGGTACAACTTAATTATAATGTTACACAACATTAAAGATGTATTGCATACAAAAGAAAAACTAAAACAAGTTTTGATTTTCTTTATATTAGAATCCTTCACACAAATATTAATATCATCTCTATGTGAAATATACATCACAATTAAATTCAATACAACAAACTTTAAGAAAAGAATCAATATCTTTTCAAAAAAAAAACACAATTCAATGTTTACTCTTTTGAAGAGCTTGTTTTTACATACCATTTTTATCTTTTTTTTTAAAGTTTTTTTTTGGGGGTTTAATTAAAATTACACTTTTACATAGTAATTAACCTTTATTTGCTTTTTTTACCTTTGTCCCTCTCCTCAGGTGTTGGAGGAGTGTGTTGATTTTTGTTTCTACCCTTACCATGTTGATTTCTACTTTCTGGTGTGTTTACAGAAGCGTCGATTGTACCTTGAGATTTAACAAAAGAAACAGACTTTTCATTTTTTTTTGGAAGTGTTTTGATTTCTCCAAGTTCTTGGTTTTTCTTGTTGATGGGGTGTCTTGTCAGATTGCCCAAAGGCCTGTCCATTTGACTGTTGACCCCTTTTTTCTTTCTGCTGTTGTTTCATTGTCTGTTGTTGTTTTATTGTCTGTTGTTGTTTTATTGTCTGTTTTTGTTGTTCACATTGTTCTTGTTGTACCTCAGGCTCATCAGTTTTTGTACTATCATTATCATCATTTTCATTTTCACTTAATTCAACATCATCATCATCATCTTTACCTTCATTGTCACTAAACATTTCTGGTGTTAATGCTTCTGGACAATCCATTTGTCTGTGCCCTGATTCATTACACCTTTTACATTTCCAATCATTTGGACATTCTAGAATCATATGCCCAGTTTCAAAGCATTTATTGCATGTTTTAACATTTGACTCATTTGAATAACTGTCTGTAGGCTGGCCACTGTGTAAGACTATAGCACTGTATCTCCCCATTTTCATGAATTTAGGTAGAGGTTCTATAAAGGTTTTACACAATAGGATCCTGTCTCCATTTTCACAGTTAGTGAGTCTCCCATCAACTCTGATATGTGCTCTTGTTATGGAATCCACTTTTACCCCTTTAAGTTCTATTGTTCTTTTAATAATGCCATCATCAGCACTAAGAGGGATCCCTTTCACTACAACTTTCATTATGGCCAGGTTTGAAGTCAAAGGGTTGTTTGGATTGTGTGTGTGAATGTTTATTTGCTTACCCCTCAGCGCAATGCCCTTTGTTAACAACGACAAACGACCTTCCTGGTTGTCCATATATATACGCCACATACGACGAATACGTTGGATACCTTTGATTGTACATGGGTCTACTACTTCGCCGATAGCCTTGTATATTTCAACATGTGTGACAAATGATTCTTTTTTGGGAATTACAGAACCAAATATATCACTGTCTTTTACGAAAATTGGTTTCACAGAATTAGGGTCGTCATCAACTTTTTTATCACCACTAGCGTTAGTGTCTGTTCTCGCAACATCAGAATAGGACGCCGCCATGTTTGTTATTGTTGTTTTGTTCAACGAAAAAAGTTATTTTACAATCAGAATACTGCCTTCTAATGTATCAAAATGCATTTACATGTAAACGTTAATGTCTTAGGAACTTCCAGAGAAAATCTGGATAAACAACACTCAATTTGAATTTGTAATTAATCAATTTTTGTCGGAGCTATCCTCAAGCAGATCAAGGACTGTAACTCAACTCTGTAACAAGGATTATATACATACACATAAATGTATGTATGTATGCATTATCCAAATGATGTAGAAGATGACCAAATATGAACGACATTTGCCAGTACAACCAGATGGTTTGATATATTTCATAATGCAAAGTGCATTTTACATGTTCACTGACACACACAAGTGTATATGGGTGATGATGAATTGTAGCACTGTCTATTAATATTTCTATGATAACATCTTCTTAATACATGTATCTAGGTACCAGTAGTAAATAAGACTACAACTAACATGTACAATGTACATACATGTATTACCTGGTGAAGAAATATACAATGGGATTTTTGTTTTAAATAGTTAGCTGTGTCTTCAATTGTTTCATTTTTTTGATTTTAGCAAATTTGTAAATAGTGGGATGTACTGGTTACCCAATTTATAAGGCATGTACCCTTCTTACAAATATACAAGCGCAATTACAATCATCTTGTCTTTCTGGTAATAGTGTTGCATGCATTTTTGTTAGCTTAATTGTTAAATATTTGGTCCATAATTATACCATGATGTGTGGACATGGTTTTATGAATTGAAAATAGTTAATAGCTTAATATAAAGATTGTAATGACCTTTAGAGAACCCTGATATATGCTGTATATAAGATGACATGCCAATCATAGCATGTAATCCATTACAGTGAAAGTCTAAGTATAGATGAATAACTATATTATGTATATTTATATATTTCAGGATGCGCCAAAGTAAATTGTTGAGTTCAAGCTGATAACTCCAACCATTCATTATGTGATGCCATGATGTTGGATAGGTCAATAGAATAATAGCTTGCTTCTACTGACTCTTGAGAGTTGTCTTGGCCACATGGCATAACATGGGATTAAGAATATATATGTAAATATGTACATATATAAAAATCCATGTAACAAATGATGCTAGATATTTTTTCACAGTGTTGTTTGTTGATGCACATGAAGTGAAATTTTCATGTTTTGAAACTAGAACAAAGTATGAGGAGGAATGAGGCTTAAAGAGGCAATGTTAAAGAAGACACTTGCACTTATTTATAGACAACAACACATGTACATCTTATTTACTGCATGTACTTACAAAAGCCAGAATGGGTGTCTTCCAATATGGCAAAAGGAAGATTTACTAGAGGTATGATTCCTTTAAATACATGTATATCAAACATGTAATAATGAACTAATTGATTTTAATTTTCTAAGTATGATCTTTTTTTATTTGTATACTAGTTCAATCACTATTATCATTACACATTAACAAATCAGTTTTCTTCAAAAGTTACATAGTTTTCACTCCAAATAATTGTAAACTCCTCAGTGAAACCATGTATTGGAAACTGGTTTGTCTGATTGTTACATACATGTATGTAAATGTAAAGGGAATAGTAGTTACTGTAACTATACAAACTATAAATATTACTAGTTAAGCATGCTATCAGTGCCTTGCGACGAAGCTTATCTATAACCATACAGGGTGTCTAAGTTTATTGAAAGAGAACAAAATAATCAATACACCAGTTTAATGATTATCATTTATTCACAGTTAGATTTTCCTACATGTGTCATAAAATTCGAGGCATGTTTAGGTCGCACAAGCTCTATCATTTTATCAATTTAGATTGAAAATCAGAAATGATAAAGCAATCACCAGAACCTGAAGATATGTAAAGCTTGTTAGCACATGAAATTATCTCTTACACCGCTGCAAGAAAATAGATCCCTATATTAAAAAAAAAATCAAACAAGATTCCGCATTTTTTACCGGAATAAAAAAAAAATAACATAACAGAAAACCTGTTAATCTGAATAGCAGAGTAGTGGATTCAGGCGGGGCGTGCCGGGCATGCGCCTCTCCCATATAATTTGCCAAGCATGGGTTGTCAAGGGTAGATTTTGGCTGTTTTAGATTAAAACTTAATATCTCGATAATTTTATCACAACAGATATCCACATTGGACCATCTCTATCCGCCCATGGAATAGCATATTATTTGGTTTGAATTAATAAGATTTTAATAAAAAGCACTTGATGTATAACCTCTTATCAGTACCAGTTGCTCATTTCTAATTACATGTATTTGCATGACTACACTACTTTCGATATTCAAGTTGTCTATAAATGTTGGACACATACAAAGCCATCTGATGTTTAACTAGACAAAGAAATCCTATTAGATTGCACCATTTCACTAGTCCTAAAGGAACAATGATGACTTAAGAGTGATACTGTACGACAATCGAATGAACTTTCTTCTCATTTCATGCAGAAGTTTATCCTCATGTTGACAAAAAGGAGGCTGTGATCCATTTCCTCCTTTTGACAACATTCTACTAATGCGTACTAATAAAAGGGTGACCCAACATCCGAAGCCATCACAGTTTCTCACATTTTAGAACAGTGCTCAGCATTTATGAAAATGGGGAGTATTTCGTTGTATTCGACCGTTATGCTGGAATGTTTTTTTTTCCCCTATTATTTAGCAATGGAAGACACAGAAAACATTCTTATATCATACAGGGACGGGTCCTGACTCTTTAAAAGGAGGGTTGCCAGCAGGGGTTCCTTAGAAAAGGGGGATGCTAGGTCTGTACTTACATTTTTTCGCGATTAAATTCATTAAAAATAATAATAAAACCAGGAGGGGTCCGCACGCCCTGCCCCGATCTGCCATTGCCATATCCCTGTATCCCTCAGAAGGAAAATAAAACAAACAAAAAAAAAGTAACGACAAATAAAAACACGCCAGTTTAAACAAACTAAAAGCAGACAGTTAAGTTGAAACTGATCTCAATTTTAAGCAATTGGAGGACAGTTATCGATCCATGACATCGGGAGTCGGAGACTAATAACAAATAAACGAGTGGTTTGGTTACTTTAATAATGCAATTTTTCAACGAATTGTGTAAGTCTGCGGTTTTGTGTTATTATAACTTGTAATTATTATTATATTTCTTTATTTGGCCTCATTTTTTTAAACGTTAAGTTATTTTAAAACTAGATGTAACTTGGATTATAAGTGAATAGAGCTGTACACGAGTGTAAAGGGATTTTAAAATGCTGAGCATCATGGTGATATTTAATCAGTGGGTTTTATTAATTTAATACAACAAATTTGTGTTCTGATGCGTTAATTCCGGTTTCTTCTGTATATCTTATCTCTTTTTTATTCTGCAGTAAAATTTCGAACAAGCAACATAAATTGATTCAGTAAATGAGCGCTTTGATTTCATTTAGAACTTAATTATTATCCTATTTCTGCCTTCGTGTTTTAATGAGTTTGTATTAAAAATTTAGTTATTTAAAAAGTGAACATTTATTTCAACAAATTGAAGAGATACGCCGGATATGGTACTATGTCATATATCGTAGTTATTTCATATCGAGATCCGATATTAGAAAATGATCACCTGTGCGCTTGGCAAAATATGGAAGGACGATTTTTTGCCACCTTAATGAATGAAAGTAAAAATTCCTGGGTAATAAGCCCTAAAGATTAACTCTTTCATCATGTTCCAATAATCCCCGATAATATGGCAATTAAAAAACTGCTATGCCTATGGATATTAACCAAGTATAAAGTCTGCAGAGCGAATTGAACAGCGGGAAAGTCAAAATTTTCGATTTTTTCTATGAATTTTATCAAAAAATAAAATATTAAAACTTGTTAACAATCGCAGGCATAGCACTTTTCTAAAACTACATTTAACACCGCATTTTATAATGTATTGGTTATATGGATCTATTGGGATTATCACGCAGGACTTTTCGGTTTTATGTGAACTTCGTCCTTATGTCTTTAAGTGTCATTTGACATGCTTACTTTCGATTCTTAATATAGAAACAATGCATAAAGTAATTTTGGTCGTTTGTTTTCTTATATCACAACTTTTACTGAAACATATTTATCTTGTGGTAGAAATAAGAGAGGTTTAAAGTGACCCGTAAATTCCATCATATTTTTCCCGGAAGTACTTCGAATAACCTGCGTAGTTGTTGTATATTTGACTGGACTTTTTACTACCAAGTAAAACACCTTTCATTAGAAGACATTAAACATACAATTTAATTTAAAACGTATTACATTACACTATTTCCATTAATGAATGACCTGACTTTTTTATATTAAAATGTTTTTATTTAGTAACGTTCGAAAATGCAAGAAGATTATAAGACTTACCATTATTTATATTTTTATTTATATTGATATGTCTGTACATGTGTATTTCATCGACCTGCTAGTGATGCAGTACAGTTAATGACAGTGTTGTATAAGCGCTAAATGAAAGTACATCAGCTGTTTCAAATTGTTCACTCATAATAAGTGCAATCGTTTCATACTATATTCAGATCTTACCTTCAGCTGCTGTGAGTAGTCCAGCATTCAATATAAATATCACAAAATGTGTTAGCATTGTTATTCCATCGAATCAGTTCATGTAAGACCCCACATTTATCTAAAAGATTATACAAGGAAATGGAGGCCTTTCGGATATTTGTTTTTGTAGATAACACCCAATCCGTCAGTAAATATTGAATTTAAGATAACACTGTTTAAATAAGGTATCTGATACATATACATACGACCAAAGGGATTTCGGACGGTTTGCTGTAATACAAAATAGAAATGAAATGAAATTCGTTTAAAGAAAGTAATACCTGAATAAAGAAAATAAAGTAAAAAAAAACAACAACAAAAAAAAAACAAAAAACAAAAAAACAAAAAAAAAACAGTAAGACATTATAACTCAAATACAATATATTTCACAATGTCAGCCTGACCTATCATTTTGGCTTAAGTATTTTTCCTGTTTGGTCTACTTGATAATAAGTAACCGATTTACCTTTTTTTATTTAAGAGAATTTGTGCGATATTATAAAAGTCGTAATTGTCAAATTTAATGTATACAAAAATCAGTTATGATCTATGGTGATTGCGGTTACGTGTACAACCATAACACGAGAATTGTGTTACATAAACCGCATAAAGGAAGTGTCATCAACATGCTATACTCAACGGGAAGGATGTACGATACATGCACACAATAAAACGATTGATGTTAAATCCTCAGTTTAAAAAATCAGAAGGAATTATATAGTCATGATAACTTTAAGATAAGTACATGATTGAAATGTTACCAAGACAGATCTAAACAAAAAATTCTTCTCTCTCGTCGGAAGGTGTAGACATGAGAGAGTTATATTCAATTAAGATAATCAAATAAACATACCTTCATATCTTAAGTATATTTGAGCGCCCTTTTAGTGCCTAAGAGACGTAACACGACAGTTAAATTTCAATGATACAAAATATAAACAGATAGATTACAGTATTTGTGTTCGGTTAATTTTTCATTTACATGTGTATATATAGAATTAAGAATGGGAATTGCATATCAATTGTGAAAGTAGACAATTTTTCTCATGTGAAATGATGGGCATGTAAACGTTAAATTTAGTAATTATAGTAAGTCACTTTACAATCTAAGATGCACCATCTGATGTAGGTATTCAGGAAAAAGACACGTTTCAGTGTTCAGGGAATTTACCTTCAGTGCTGAAAATATGTTGATGGGAGGGTAAACAACAACTTGAATTTGGAAGGCAAGACCGTTTAAAACAAAATTTGTTCCGTGACTAAACAGACTAAAAAACTTGTAATATATGGCTCGTATCGTTTCTTCCTTGTCTTAAACAAATAAATTCATAAGTATTAGAAAAAAGCAAACGAGTGTATATAAAGACTGTTGGTTGAATAACTTTTTACTGATAAAAAACTACATTTTTTTTTGATATAGTTGAGAATGAGGAATTGGAATTGCATATGAATTTCATACTTATTTGAAAAAAAGGCCAACGAGTGTTTATAAAAACTGCCGGTGGAACAACTTTTATTGTGGCATGTGTCTATATACCAGTCTTAACCAGAAACACTGTAAATAGTCCTTTACATCATTTAAAATGTATTCCTTTTTTTTTGGTAATCGATTTACACAAAATAAACAAGTCACTAGCTTTTCTCCGAGAAAATTGTTCCCAGAATTTTGGAAATGATGAAAAATATTTTTTATTTATATTCATATTGCTAAATAAAAAATGCACCAAATAACTAGTTGAAAAAAAAAAAAAACAATTTGATGCTACGACTTTGTATTCCATATGTTTTCGTACGCATTATTTCTGTTATGGTTTGCATTTTGTTGCTTGGTATTAGTCCCTAGATTGTGTGCCCTCGATTTAAGCTCGAATTTTGGACCCTTGCTTACTCTTTTTGCACGCTTTAACAGTAATGCTGATCGGTGTAGTCAATGTGTAAATGTGATGAATACGTATTGTGTGGTTTCACTCACCCGAAATTACATGTATATTAAGTGCTGAATTATATGATTGACCACACAACAGCACTTATGTAGTAGACATTACATATGTGTAACAGGACACAAAGACACAAAGATCACTCTGTTTTTGATATGTCTCAGGAAGTCAATACTTCTGACATATAACCCATTAAAGGAGCCATAAACCGTATCAGGAAATCGTCCCATTATATGGTACATTGGGAATGGAAAATGGGGGAATAGTGTAATTAGCAATGGGATTTTGAAAGGGGATGATGGAAAAATATATTTTGAAGTATTTATGGATATGAAAAATGTATTTTATTTAATCAAAAATAATAGTTAAAATGTTGAATATTCTTTTTTACTCCACAATACATGTGCATGCTCTAAAAAGAAAAACAAAAAAAAAAAAAGCAACATGCCGACATGAACTGAAACATATAAACACACAATTGATTATACAAATCATAGCCCCTTTCAATTGTATGCTTGGATAGTGAATGATAGAAGAGTGGTATGACATTTCGTTACGACCAACTTGTTGAATATAAACTGTATGTATATTGCACTAATAAATACATCCTTGTCCTTGTTACGGAGGATGCATACAATTTAAGAAAATGTTTGGAAAACAAGAAAGTACACATAATTTTCTTTGGCAACATTAAGTGTTGAATTTGCTTAAGTAACAAATATCATCATATAACATATTTTTGTTCATAACCAGTACAACTTTGCTTCAGAGAAATATCATTCTACTCTTCATATCAATATCCATTTCATTCATTAAATGAGGGGATAATGCATGTAACAAAAGCAATATGAAAAGGGCCATCTATCAATCTGTTTATTCTATAAATATTCTAGGTTTACACCAATTTAAATATTTGTCCAATTTTTTTTTTTTTTTTTTTTTTTTTTTTTTTTTTTTTTTTTTTTAACAATCGTACATAGATCGTTGTTGCATTGCGTGCTTGTCAGTGCTGATTCTTTATCCTTCTGCTACATTTGACTTTTCTCGGTGATCTTTTACGAAAAACCTATTGTTTTTTCCCATAATTTGCTCCCGGATACGTGCTTTCCTGCTCTTTTTATTTCATACCAAACGTTCATAGTTCATTTGTCAAACGCTACGCCAATTAGACTTCGACGTTACCCGATTAGCAGTAAAAGGAGAAGAAGGTTTGAACGTCTGGACGCATTTGATGTAAGTGAAGCTCATAAGAGGCCTTGTAATCTGTCCTCCAACCCTGGAGGCAGAAAATAAACAGACATGTAACGAAAATAATGCCTGTATTACATACTTGATTTGTGATATTTTAATAAAATATGTTATAGACATATAAAACATTACTATTTTTTATAATAAACAATCGTGTATACATATTCAGGACGAAAAATTGATAAATGATATGACGTAAAATTAACAACTGTCAGTCTGGGAAACATGAGGTAATAACAAATATTTGATTTAGTTATGTTGCTTTTAAAAATTCGTCACGAAAGCGTCGTAAGTTTGTTTTCTATGTTTTTTTCCTGAATGATCTATTTAAAAGTGTGTGCATGCTAAATCCATGACAATTTTTTTTTTCAAAAATGTTCGTCATATTCATATAAAAATTGTTTAAAAATTCTTAATGTTGAATGTTGGTCTTTTTTTTTACATGCAACGGTTATAGAGAAAAATACTTATAAAGCATTGAAGTTCTTTGAAAAAGGGAGATAACTTTGTATGCACAATATTTTTTTTTTAAGAGAACATTCAAATCGTTTTCTGAGCCATCCACTGACGCTTTTACTATTTCCCATACATATAACAGAAACATTACTTTGAACAAATAAATCAATTTTGTTATTGTTTGTAAATGTGTAAAATGTAGTACAGTTATTGGTCTTTGTGTTGCTTGGGAAGTTGTGTGTGTATGTGGATACTTTATTGTTGAGTATGTGCTTAATGCAGGTTTTATAGCTGTAAGTGTGTCTTAAGGTTTTGCTGAAGTATGTGTTACTGGTGGTTTTAATTGTTTGGATTTTAGAGCTTTCATTGTAATGTTTGCTTTTTGTGTTGGCTTTGGTTGGTTTTCTAGTGTGTGAACTCCAGTATTTGTAGTTTACTCTGTTGGAATTGGCATTATTATATATGTTAGCAGTTCTGAAAATATAATAGTATTCCACATATGTACATGTAACTCCGATAAAACAACTTGAAATAATCTTGCTTATGGAAAAGAAAGGAAGCGATATTAGAGGAACCCAATGATCTGACATCTGAAATCCTTAATGTGCTCAAAATCTAGTTTCTTGTTTTCATGTTTTTATTCTTCAAATATTTATTTTTTTTTAAATGCTATACATTTTTCATTCCATTTGATCCGAAAATGAAATGGTTTTCATTTTCAAGCAATCATTACATACAATTTTGTCTGTTGTATTTGTATAATTCATAATTTTTATTATAATTGTTGACAAGATATGATTTATACATGATGTGTAGGTTTCATTAAAATAATAGTGAATGTAAAATGGTTAAACAAAAACTAAAAATTACCAAAATCATTTGGTAATTCTACCATTACAAAATCATCTTGTTTCTGTAAGGACCTGAAATGATAAACACTTAGATTATAGTTGTTATAATATTTATACAAATCTATAGATTTATATGTTTTAGCACACATGGACATATTTCTGCTGTCATAACAAAATCATCTTACAATTTTGAAAATTACCGGTATGTACTTGACAAAAGCAATAGACTTTGACAACTCATTTTACTTACATGTATTCTTCTTGGGTAAGTGTTATGATGTCAGATCTGAAATTGGAAAGCTTATTTCAAGCATTAAATATACTGGTACAAAGCATATGATTTAACACACTTCAAACTAAAAACTTAATGACCATTTTCTATTTAAAAAACAATTGCCATAGAAATTGAAAGAGCAGTTTTTAATATAAATATTGTATACTGGAGGAAAACAATAACTTAATGACAAATAGTTCAGGCTGCTGAAGGTCATATGGCAATATATATTGGCTGGTTAGTCGCCCCGAAAAAAAAACATGTGTTTATTATGTTGTTCATTTGCCAGTCAATTTGACATCTAATGGGATGCAATCAGAAATAAAGTGAATATGACATCACTAATGAGGTTGGTGAACTCTCCAATATTGTAATTTGACCCAAAGTAACTTGTCATAGCTAATTGCTATATTACACCTTTCAGATATGATTTTTGTAGAAGGAAAGAGAAAAACAACTTCATAAATAATGATGTAAT
This sequence comes from Perna viridis, assembly GCA_037379345.1. Taxonomy (NCBI): domain Eukaryota; kingdom Metazoa; phylum Mollusca; class Bivalvia; order Mytilida; family Mytilidae; genus Perna; species Perna viridis. Next base: position 27,964,425 of record CM074520.1, read on the forward strand.
ACTCTTTATTTGATAGTTAGGTGGTCCATATTATGGTCCGTATAACTTATATGGACCAGTTGATAAACATACATCTGACTGAGTAAAAAAAATGAAAATCCAAAAGTATAATGAGAACATATTAAATTATAATGCAATACTTTTAAGAAATTATTTGTCTATTTCCGTATTTAAACTGTGTAAGTCCATACAATGCTATATATGCCGGATGGAAATTATATTGGACCGGTAGGCGTGGCTTATTTTCATTGACAGTCTTGTTCCAGATTCGATTCCATTATTGGATTTTCAATCGAAACAAAAATGTTGTGTGGCGGATTTGCTTTGTTAGATGAAGATGCATTGAAGGCTATACAGGAGTCAAAAGATTCCAAACAAATTTAGCATGCATGTTGTAGACAAACGATATATTCAGCATCACAAAGTGCTGTTGAGTACCTTTTGGATGAAGCTTGTTAACTGGAAAAGTATGACATAGCTAATAGTTAATTGTACGGAAGGTCAGATGGCACTATCTGGACAGCTATGTCGTCCTTAAAAATTATATTGTCCTCAGCTCCGCTTTGGTCCATTTATTTATTTCGGGCCGACATACCAGTCAATATAATGCCATATGACCCTCGTACAATTAACTATTTGCTAAATGGGAGTCTCATTCTATAGGCTCTCTAGCTTAAATCATTGATTGCATAAGCAGTAGATTAAATACAGATTAATTAACATATTCATTCTTTATATATTTTCTGATATTTTAATTGTTCTCTTTTTATTTTTCAGTCGTAACCAAATAATATGGAGTACAACAACTGTGATAATGTCAATTAATATATATTCCTCCAAGCCCGAATGCTTTATATTTCGATGAATGTATTACCTTCGAGAGCTAACTAACGAAATTAGTCTGTTTTCTTTTTTTTTTTGGGGGGGGGGGGATGGAGAAAGGGTTTGTCTGGAAGTAGAGGTACATGTATTTAACAAATCTTCAATCATTAAAAGAAATATTAGTAAATTTATTGTGAGGACAATCGTTAAAGTGCATTAAGTATGTAAAAATTGACTTATTTCAGACAATGATGATTTAAGAAATTGATGTTTTACTATACAGTAGTACATGTTATTAACTGCTTGGTGTCAGGTACATATACATTTATATACAATAAACCAACTCTTAGGACATTCCAAAGATTACTAAGTGAAAGTCTTGACAGTAACCAAAATACACAAACATGTAGAAATGTAGGGGAGATTCTTTTTACACATGTAGAGTGGCAAATTCAAAAGTCATGCATGATTACTGAATACATATGTCAGTTGTACAAAAGTATAAAATGTGTTTGTATTATTAAGGCCTCACATGTCTACTGTAATATAATTAACAGACATCAACTTGAGAAACTTATCTCTACCATATCCTGACATGGCCCTGATTGGAAGCAACTTAGTTGGAACACCTGTGATTTTAACCTCGCCATCTGCCACTTTCTTATAAGGGAAGTGACATTCTTTCCTTACAGCTTCAGCTTAAAAAAGGTAAATACAGTTATACGTTTATGATCCTGTAGTTATCACACATATGATGAATTTAAAAAAAAGTAGTGTTGGGTCCTACATCGTGTACTTGTAGTAAAAGTCAATAATTGTTTCATTTTTTCTGTCTTGTACTTAATTTATATAGCAGTCTTTTTCCAAGGTTATTTCATTTTTGTACTTACCATGACTATAACTATTATTTACAAAGAGAGATGAATTTCCGTGCTTTTAAAAATATAATTGCTAAAACATGTTGACAAAAAAATTGTAGGAGCCATTGCATTGTGCACAGGTAACTAATGTACTAATTGATTGTTTATAAAGACAAAGTTTTAGTATATGTTTTTCTTATCAAACCCAGTAACAAAAGCCATTGTGTGTTTTTCTGTTATACAAATATATAAGCATATAATGTACATGAAAATTCCCATTTGGAATAGAATTCCAAACACTTTAAAGAATTTAGAATGTAGCTTGTTTCAATGAGGAATATTATAATCCTACTTAACCAGTGTGTGGTCAACTCAAAACATTATGTCCGTCTAAAATAAAAACATTGGCTTGAACTGGAGTTTTATGGATTGGGCATTCCATGAAAACAGTTTCAATTGTTGTTTTATGTTTATTCCCTGTTTAATGGGGATTTTCCTGTTTGGCTGAATTTCAAATAGTGAAAATTGGGATGTGTCATAGTGAATGTTGGTTGGGCTATTGACTATAGAGTAATTTTTGTATAACTTCCTTCAGCAACTTACTAATCCCAACCTCTTGATATTTGGTATCCAGCATCAGGTATAGGTCCGATATCGTTTAAAATCTATCAGACATCTACTTCCTATTATACAAAATGCAACCATTTCTGTCTTTTACCCATTTTTTCATGTTTATGGAATGACATTTTTAATCACAAAACCTCAACTCCCACTAGATGGATAGATTTCAAATTTGGTTAGTAGTTTGTATAGATATTTCAGACATGGACGATTGTTAATGTTGCTGATAAAAGTCCAGTAAGTTTCTAGTAAGGGAATTGGTATATCAAGCACAATACTGCATGCAAGTAAAATATAGCAAATTTTGGTCAGAAAATGCTTATTATTTTGGTTGTCCACCCAATAGAACTGTTATGAACATTATATTAAGACTTATTAAAAGAGTAATCAAGGGAACCAAGGTTATAACGGTAATCAAAAGAATGTATTCCAGGGACAAAGAGCAGACATGGAAAAGAGATATATACAACAAAGAACATAAAGTTACTAAATTCATACATACAAAGTAACAAAAGCAAATGACCAACTCGGACTCCACTAAAAACTGGGAGCATGGACCAGGTGCACCGGTAGGGTAAGCGTCCTCTGCGTTTCTAGAAACACCCGCCGAGTTGCTAATAAAAAGTCAAGTCCGGAGTAGAAAACGAGAAAATGTAAACTATGACCCGTTGAATAAATCAGTTTTCATGGTGCTGATGGATACATAAAAACAATCCACGAGTTCATGATGACTACCATAAAATTTCTATAGTGATGTCTTCAATCTTGTAGCAACATAACCCTGTTCCAGAAGCCTATTTGTTAGAGCTCTAGCGCGATACAAAAAAGTCTACGTAGTTTTGGCAAGCTCTGGCATAACGTATGAGTTGTGATATGAACACTGCATACGCAGGAGCCGAAGGGATGTTGCCACAGATGAAAGGAAAATTGACAATTCTGAATGAAAAGTCATCACGTTTGTCGTAAAGTTTGGTCAATAGTTTTCCTTTACCATCGATTTCTAAGTGTAGGTCAAAATAACTTACAATACAACGTATTCATATGGTTCTGGGATTTTTTTCTTCAAGTCTTCTATATCAGAGATTCCATCTTTCTTTTGACTTCCTTAAAAATATGTGATTTTTTTTTAAAACAAGTGACACACAAAAAAAGATATCTTCCTAATGACTATGTAGACTCCATTAATATCCGTTGAATAAATCATTTTTCATGGTGTAGAACTTAAGGTAGTAAATTTTCCCATAATCCAATTTTCTTTAAATTTGTACACAATATAACACTAAATGTAGAACATATGAAAGAAACATTACCATGCAGATTTTAAATAGTAAGGACTGAAAAAAATAATGGATTGCTATTTTAAATATGTAAATCACTAGCCAAACTGAACCATATCTGGTATTTTAGGGTATTTTTTACAGAATATTTCAACAAACAACCAAATATTAGGATTAATTCACTGAAAAGGGATCTATATTTAAAATTGAATAAGGTTTTTTTTTTTAATTTTAATTATCTTGTATAACAGTGACCGGCTTCTATGTTACCAAACCTCTATTTTGCAAAAACCTATTGTTTGATTGTCATAAAAAAAAAAAATGATTTATATGTATGTACGAAACCGAAAATACAATTTTAATTGTTTAAATTATCATGGGGTACAGCATTGGAAAAATGTCTTTATCAGTCAAATAAAAGAATGCTACGCGTAGTCATATAGCAGATTCAAAACTTATGTACTTTCATAAGTCCATGTGGCGATTCAAGGTTAATGTATATTATTGAATCAAATTAAGTTAGGGTACGAATTGAAGGACTCCCATAAATCCCATAAAAATGCCTAATTAAAATGGCAGTTGAGTATATTCAACTACGTATGGTGACAAACCATCCTACAAAATTCAGTCAAATTCCGTTCAGTGGTTCCAGAGGAGTTGCATCCACAAGGTGTTCATACTGTGAATTATGTGAAAAATGAACAAAGTCCCATAACTCACATAAAATTGTCGAATAAAAATAGTAGTTAAGTATGGTAAACTACATATGGTGACAAACAATCTTACAAAATTTGGTCAAATTCCGTTCAGCCGTTTCGGAGGAGTTGCGTCCACAAGCTTGGGATGGACGGACGGACACCAGCATTTCTATGTCCCCGCTCCTCGTTGCGGCGGGGGACAATAAAGCTTAAACCATGTATCAAGTTGTAATGTTTTATATTAAATAAAGAGCATTGTCAAGTGCACAAAATGATAAAAATAATGTCCCAAAAAAAGCTTTCACGGCACAATGGGACAAACTTGTGCGTTGGACACATTTGTATGCTAGAAAATAGTACGCAGATACATAATGAAAGCGGAAAGCTTGCAATCCCATAAGTTATATAATAGTAACTCTAAAAAAGTTATGAAGTCATAAAATTGGCAATTTTATTTGTTAGCCGTACTATCTAATTCATTATACCTAGTTAATATTTTATACTTTAATTTGAAAATGTTATCTATAGGAATCTTGTAATAGATGGTGTTATTCCAAACATTTTCCCACCTTATGAAATATATATTCCTCAATGTATGTATTTGAAACATTTAATCCAATACATCAATTTCCTACTTAGCAGAGTACAAAGTTGCTGAAGGCTAAAACACTTGTCCTAGAAGTTGGAGTTATTGTCTTTTATATCAGTTTCACTTTGAAAGTTGAATATCGGGAGTCATTCAAACGATCTAGTGACTACACATTTTTTTTAATATTTGGATAACCACCTTTATCTCAGGTCATCTACCTTAAATACAATATCCCAAGAACAAAATAAACGAGAATTTTGTGTTTTTTTTAATTCTAAACCATATTCTAGGAAATTATACCCAGTATAGCCATTTTGATATATAACCATATATAACAATTTCATAGATTGTAAAAACACTTACAATCTATAAAATTAAATTGATGGAATGCAACCATTTGCGACTGTAGCCACTACAGCACAACTCTGCTCTAATCTTCTTTTTAGCATTGAATGTTGTAATGTTTTTGACTAAAAAAACTAATTTTCAAACTTTCGCAAGATAACCAAGTACACAATAATATATAGACGAAAACACGACAAACATCGCCAAACCATTAGACGCTATTATTCAATTCATGGAAAATTAATTTGCTCTAACGAAATACTTCAATTGATTATATAATTTCTTTGTATTATACTTGTATTTTGTGTGCTTTACATACAGTCAATTTTAACATTTGTTTTCGATATACATGTACTCACAGTTCTTCCTTTATTTAGATTAACGGTGATGTAACTAAGTTAACACAATTCAAAGACAACAAATACACACGGAAAACAGTTACGCAGAAAAAAAACATTAAATAACCAAAATGTCATGTACAAAGAAACAGGAGTAAATGAGCAACCCGGACACAAAACTGTGAGCATGATATAATTATTGAACATTTCATAACAAAAAACTAGTCACCATTACAATTTGCTTATTTTCAACTTTCTTCAAATATGGGTTTGTCGTAGTAATTTTGGTTGCAGAACTTAACTGACTTTGTTTATATATGATTGATAACTTATTATTTCGCCGTACATATATTATGCTTACTGCTAATACACATCCGATTAGAATAACAGCTACAAATGTGATTACAATAAAGACACCAGAGTTAGCTTCAGCTCCTAAATTGAAATCAGATGATAAATGCGCGAAAATCAAATCGACAATGAAAAAACAAAACCAAAGCAAAACAAAACAAAACAAAGAACCAAACAAATACTTGATAGAATACAAAATGGTAATTTGAATAATATACACCCATTTAAAGACATTTGAACATGTTATGAGATATGGATTTACTGGGAAAATATCCATTGATAAAAAGCTCATTTCCATTTCTGATAGTTAAGATCAGTGTAATTGTACACAATACTGAATAGAGTTTACCAGGTAAAGTTTTGACTTAATTCGATTCGTCTTCCCTTTACTCACACCTGTCACCACTGAATCCATTCATACATAAATATCTAATAGTGTCACTGTTATTCGATACATATGTGCCATTGTTGAAACACGGTGAGTCTAGTTGGCATACATCTTAATAAATAATAATTAAACGAAGACTATTAATGGCGTTGATGTACATGTATATTCGGTTAAATGTATAATCATGTGTGAAACGCGCATAAAAATGCGTATGGCTCTGATTAAGATCTAGTATTTATCCACTGTACTTATTATCGAGAAAGCATTATTTATAATATAATGTGCTTGACAGGTATTGTTTACCGCCATGTTAAAAAAAGTGATTAACACATGATCAACATTTCTTGCAATACACAGGCTGCATCTATCAAAACAATATAAAGAAACAAGCCATATTAAAACAGAAATAAATGGCGGGAACTCCATATTATCATTTTTACCATGAGCTAGCCATTTATGTCGTTATTTATCGCGGTAAAACAATGCAACATTGCCAGTCCATGGTAAAGCAAAGAAAAAGTGAGTTTCCGTGATTTATTTCTTAAATGGAAGTTTTTTTTAAGGAAATTTCTACAATAGCCTATATATTCCCTAATTAAGTAGCTTGTATAACGGAAGATGATGTTTAAGACGTTCTTTTTCGTCCATTTTTTTTTTTATTTTCTTTAGTAGAATTGTTGTCCGGGGACATTGAGGAGGTGCTGCCATGGATATATGAGAAATCTCGGTGAAATATGCATTTGTACCTCTACATTTTGTAAATGTTTGGGAAATGCATTTTCTATTTTATATTGATGGGTATATTTTGTCTATAAGTTATGAGCAGAAGTTCATGAATTATTATGAGGAAACAAAAGATAAGAAAAAGAAACAGACACAGAGATGGCGAGAGTGGTTGGAGACAACCCTACTTTACATACCATCGACGGTTCAAGCTAAGCTGTTAAGGAGCATTTGTAGATAGGCACTTTATAAAATGGTGATCGAGTTTTAAAAACAAATTAACACAAATTTGAATATTTTTTGGCATAATATCAGGATCACAAATAGAAGTTCAACTACAAATTGAAACATATTATGCGTGTATATGTACATGGGATTTTTTAATATCAAGTGACAGCCCATTGGAAGGCAAACTATAGGCAACCAAGTACGATTCCAAACTAAACGTACTGCATCCAGGTTATCTACTTTTTTTGAAAAAATGGAATGAATCAAGTACATATTAGGCAAATTTTGTCATCACTAAATCGTTTCATAAGAATATGTTTTTGAATGAGTTGAATTGTTAACGAACCTGTACAACTTCTAGATAACACAAAAGTCTTAGATGTTTTAGAAAACATTCCGAAGATACAAACAATGGACACATTAACTTCCCCACACCCATTCCAGCTATATTGGTACTCCAATGTCCTCGTTGAAGCAAAGAAATAACCATCTACCACAGGGCCTTAGATTGATATATAGTGGTGTTTTTTTCTCGTTTTTCTTAAAATAAAACAGTTGAGCACATATGTACGTACAATTACACTATATCATGGTCCAAACAGTTAAAGACATTATTCTGGTTGATTTAACTTTTATCAAAAAAGTAATTAATACGACCACAGAGTGTGAACCCTAAACAGTTAGGGCAAGTACGGAAACACCTTTCAAGCTTGATGTAGCGTTGAATTTTGGTCTTGATTAGATTTTTGACTCAGGTTCAGAATTGACCAGATTTTTTAAAACCATATTCCTAAATAGTTGAAATCGAAACCTCCCAAATCAATCCAAATCATCCTTTAAAGTATAGCATTTGAGGTTCAAATACAAAGCTATTAATTCACTAGTAGTCAAGTTATTATCTGGATATCAGGAAACAATGCATGTATCTGCCACCCTCCTTGGCCCTGAAGTTATAAAATCCCAACAATAAATACCAGTTTGACCTATGTGGTATAGATACATGTAATTTTATAAATTATCTATACTTTTACTATATATATGTACATCTAGTTGTGTTCTATTTCCAGGGACGACGACACGGAAGACAACGACAGCGCTATACTAATATACTACCACGATTTATTTTAATATAAAATAGCATTTTTTAGCATGTCTGATGAGATGATGCTGTACAAGTTTATTCGATATGTCCTATAACACAATTTTTTTTTTTGTAGAGAATATATCGTCAATATGCCTTTATTGCGATCAGCATTTGCAGTAAAAGTTATAAACCGTCAATTTCAGATTCAAAGTACACTGTACACCAACATATAAAAAAAGTTTTTTACCAAATTGAAGTGTTGACGACTTTTACAAGATTGGTAGGTCAATAAGCTACGTTTAATTAAAACAAAGTTAGTATTGTATATGAAAACAATACAAGATTTTGGTTCTTTTTTTTTCTTATCTTAATAAGTTCCCAATGTATAACACCCCCTCCCAAAAAAAAACAAAAAAACAAAAAACAAGAAAAAAAAACAAAAACAAAAAAAAAAACATACAAACAAACAAACAAATAAACAAAAAAAATATAAAAAAAACAAATAAAAAACAAGAAAAAAAACAATGTCAAAACAACAATAATCAGTCATATTTGTTGTAAGGTGGAACTGAATGCGAACTTTTAAAGATATTTGATTATCAGATTCCCCGATTATTTACATCTCTGTTAATGTAAGTACCTATACTTCGGAAGATGACAGATAACTTTTACTCATACTCATAATCATCATAATTGTTAACACACTTCCACTAGATGCATTTCATATCAGTTTAGCAAAACATACAAAATACAAAAAACCTCAGTTCTTTTAATATATGACATTATCGATTGAATAATCCTACATTTTGATAAAGAAGCACAACAGAACACAACTGGCAACATTTTTTTTTGGTATCGATTTTGACGTCACAGAGAAGCTTGAAACATCAGAGGATCTGTAGTAAACAAATGAGACGTCATGCTTGCATTTACTGAGACATTACACTTCAATCATCGATGGATTCTGAAATCATACATGTTACTTGTAAACCAATTCTCCAAATTTGGGTGCGTTTTACTTTAAGTTATCTTTGTTTTGATAAAAGACGGTTGTAACTATGTGCGGGACTGGCTTGGCCGGGGTTCATTCATCACTGACCTTCTAACATATATTGAAAATGTTTAAATGTACAAAATGTGTTTAGTCATAAAATCAGATTATACCTTTCCTTTTGCAATCTTAAGTTGAAAACTGAAAATTAGAAGAAGCATAATTATGAAATCAATTTATTATTTTACGACAAACGTGGAGATTTTTTCATTCAGAATTGTCAGCTTTCTTTTCATCTGTGGAAACATCCCTTTAGCACATGCGCATTGAGTGTTCATTACACAACTCATACGTTATGTCAGAGCTTGCCGAAACTACGCTGACCATTTGTATCGCGCTAGAATTCTATCGAATAGGCTTCTGGAACGGTTATGTTGCTACAAGATTGAAGTCATTACAACAGAAGTCTTATGTTCGTCATCATGAACTCGTGGATCGTTACGGTGTATCCAGCCACGCTAGAAAAACTGATTTTTTCAACCTGTCATAGTTTTCGTTTTCTCCGTCGACTACCCCAACTTGACTTCTTATGAGAAATTTGGCGGGTGTTTCTAGAACAACAAAGGATGCTTATCCTGCCGGTGCACCTGGTCATTGCTCACAGGTTTTTGTGGAGTCCGAGTTTCTCATTTGTTTTTGTTACTTTATATATGATTTGTTATATATGATTTTAGTCACTTTGTGTTCTTTGTTATGTATGTTTTTTTATGTCTGGTCTTTTTACCTGGATTACATCCTTTTTTATTACCGCTAAAACCTTGGTTTTCATGATTATTATTTCCGATAATTGAGAGGAATTACGGACTATATGGAGAACAAGTAACGAAATACTGCTGACTTGAAACAACTATTTTAGATGCTACGTTGCTTTACTATGTGATGGTACACGTAAAAAAAACATGCCCTCTATTTTAATCATATCCTACATACATTTTTAAAATCCCTTTTTGCATGCATATCCGCTACAATACTATAGCGGCAAAAATGATGGGATATACATTTCAAAAACATAAATCTAAGTAGGTGCCACAAACGTGAACACAAGTTATTATGACATGTTGCCATAAATAAGTGAGTCTTCTGGTTAATATATATTTTAATTGCTAAAAGTTAATAATGAGTCGATAATGATAAGCTTTTATTCTTTATGTTAACTGCAGTGTCTTTTTTTTTCATTATTTGTTATTAGAAAATTGCTAACTGAACCTGACGAAGGTATTGAGCTGTTTTAGTTAATCAATGACAGCTTCAGACAGGAAAAAATACTGTTACTACAAAGGAATGAATATATTAGCAGAACAATTTTCGATATAAAGAAATAATTTTAAATATAATTGTGTCTAAATTAGCATGATATTTCGTGTTAATTTGCGAAGAACAAGAAAGTCATAAGAACTAAAACACAGCACAATTTTATGTGAATGCAATTAGGTTTAAGAAGAGCCAAATAAGATATGAACAGTTCATTTATTCTTTGGCAACCACATGGGTCATGTCAGGTATTGGGTTCCTTCAAATAATGAAGAAGTTGATAAAAGAAACCAATGATATATATTGCAAATTATTTCGATATACTGTCTGTGCCTTAAAAGGAGACTACTCTCATCAGCAGAATTCAAATCAAATATATAGAAAGATCTTAATCAAACACTTGATTGTAAACTAGAAGTACCCAAACTACCGAAATAGGAAGCTAAATCAATCACCGAGATGTTCTACATTTTTCAAAACAAGGAATGAAGCCATGGTGTTTTAGGTATTTTTAAATTTGTTATACTACAAACTTGTCTATCAAGAAATAAGGATAGTAACTTGGAATTAGTGAATAATCAAAATATAATCACTGGCGCAAAGAATGCATTTAAGAGATAACTTGTCGCTCGTTGAATCTAAGCCTTCCTTTGCAGTCCTGATAATATTGTGGTTATTCACTGTTTCCAGTTTACTATCCTTATTTCTGATGTTGCTGATTTAATATGTTTTGTTTTTTTTTATATATAATTTCATCTAAAGTATTAAAAACAGAAAATAAAATAAACTTTTGTCTTTTTAAATTTGTAAGTGTGCTTTAAATTTGAAGTTCAGTTCCAGACACACATTGAATTCTTGTTAATTTACATGCAATGCACAAGTAGGGGCCCTTCTTTACTTTACCTTCCATGTACCTCTTCTATGACAGTTATAAAGGAGAACAGATCTCTGATGTCGTCCGGTACGGTTCTTTTGTCATTCCAAAACATTTGCTGGAAAAGGGTCACACTTTTCTGTTCCTTAAAAAGTATCCAGGTCTGGATTTAAATTTATATTTTTATTGTTCAGTCTTTAAAATAGAGCAAATATGTACACGTGCCTTTATTTCTGGTGCAAATAATATGTGTAGAGGCTAACAAAATTGTACGTTGCTCCTTGGCATACTAGGAAAACAAACATTGCTGATACTGTTCACCTTCATTTTGTTTATTCTAAAAGAAAGTATGAATTCTTTTTCGTTTTGATATGACATTCTTAGGTGAAATGGTACATATAATTGGCTAATCAAAGTGTTAAAAGGGAGAGATGTATTGCAGAGTTAGATTAGTTTAAACCATAAATCAATTATGAAATACGCCACCTTAAATCCGAGGGAATTATTCAGTTACTAGAATCTAGAATTATACTTCCCTTGAGAATTCTTACTCGTGTTTTGCGCTAAAACTGATAAGTGCGTTTCTTTTCTTGGTCACGTAATCAAAGAAACATTCCATGATTTTGAAGGTTTGTTCACGTTGTAGACATAATTAAAACCAGAAGTATTAGCAACTGCATGGTGAGTTATTTTAGACAGTAAATTATGCTGATTTTGAGGCTAAATAACATCTGAAAAAAAAATGTTCTTTTTTATTCTGGTAAATACACTAATTACTTGTACCCTGAGTAAATATGCAGAGGACTTTATAAGTCATAGTTTTCCTTTCCTCTTTCAATGACTTGACTTTTTTTGAGCAGCTCGGTGGGTGTTTCTAGAAAAGCAGAGGACGCTTACTCTACCGGTGCACCTCGTCCATGGTCCCAGTTTTTAGTGAAGTCTTTGCACCCAATCAGCAACAGAAACATACGTGGAATATGTTCATATTCATATTGGCATTGGTTTCAATTAAGAGTTAATAATCTCGTCTTAATTAATTTTTGTGTTGTCGGTTTTGATGTGTTTTATTATTGTCATGTCAGACAGGAAAAAACATAAGTGATAAGATAATATACTTATTTTAATCATTGTATACTTAAAAGATCTACCGAAATCAAAAGAACTGGCTTTTGTCCTATCTGCATATTTTATAATTATGAGATGATCTGAAAAGTTTTGGTATTTGATGCATTAATATATCAATTTAGTTCCATGGCGTGTTATGTTTGGTTTTAATTTTAGTGTTATTTTATTTCCTTGATTATTCTTTCATAAAATACATTAATTCCAATGAAGCTAAACTTCATATGTGAATACGAGGACTCCTATATCTTTATTTGCTAAAACAAACAATATCATTATAAATAATTAATCAAACACTATTATACTTTTTCGTGTATTCTTATTTCTACAAATATTTACGTAATTACTAGATTTATTTTTGTATATTTTAACATAAATCCTATCTACAAAGGTCCTTTAAGAAAACAAAATAAATTTAGCATTATCATTACTGTCAATGCAATTTAAAAAAACCCCATATTTTATTGATTCTGCTGCGATGAAAGATTGGAAGAACTAAATGACATTATCATGTCATTAAATATTTGTAAAAAAAATATAGATTGACCGATTTATAAGCGCTTTATATACTGAATATAACATGCCAAAATATGGATCATATTCTCTATCATTTTGCTCCTTTATTACCACAGTGTAGGTGGATGGTAAATACGGCAAGTGATACAGATAATCCCATATCCATATCATAATATCGTATATTTGAATGTTACTTGAAATGTGTTATATGTTTATGGTGTGATTTAGGGTCAGTAATAATAATAAAACGAATAAGGGTTTAAACAGTGACTCAAAATGCATATCTAAGAAGGTGTGTTTTAATCTAAATGCATATGTAGGTACACAGGAAAGAAAACACCGTTAACTTACTCATTGTGCCATTCAACAGATGAAATCGAATGTGGCATTTCTGATATCATTAATATCATTATAGCTCAAATTAATATTTAATTTTCATTTTATGGAAAAATGTTTTGTATTTAAAAGGTGCAAAGTTTAGCTTATATTTAGTATAGGTGAATAGCAGCTTTTAAAATGCAAGTTACAAACAAGGTTGACATAATTAATTTTATACTCCTCCCGAAAAAAAATGGATAAAACAATATAATACTGGCTGTTGAGCAAACTGCAAATAATCATCTCAGTTAAAAAATAGTCTTGTCTAAAATTATATCATTGTATCTATTCTTTTTCTTGTTTTCAGCATTTTTTCCTTTCTAAAAATCATCGTCGTCAAATCTCTGGAGGAGTGATGTCAGCAGCTATAATTTGAAATAAAGCAGCACATAATGGGTTAAAAAAAGGTTTAAGTTTGTGCGCTATTTAGTTTGTATATATTATCTAGATCTCGTCCTACACTCTCGTTATTGGTTTAATCAAACATGGAAATAACATGTTTTTTATACGACATATTTAACTTACGTCGGTTTTTATATCATTTTATATAATGGGATAAACTAATTTACTTTATACACGACGTTTTAAAATAGACTTTTTTATGTCAAATTTTACAGTATTTACAGCATATTTGACGTGTAACTTATGCTACTTCTTTTCAGAATCAAACCTCATCAGACCCTTGATAACATCAGGAAAAAATATTAGGACAGTTATATACATTACAGTTCATGGTGCACATACACACACACGCATACAAAACAAACTTAAAAAAAAACAAAAACTAAAAAAGAACAAAACAAAAAACAAAAACAAACCACAGAATAAATATCCCCCTTAAAAAAGTATAAAAAAAAAAAACAACCAACCAAATAGAAAACAAGACACGGTAAAACATGAAAAACCTAACAAACAAAGCAAAAGAAAATATATATTAAAACAAAAGAATTTTAAAAGGTTTTCGCTGAAGGGATCGACCCGCATAACAACATATTTAGATTTTGTAGACCTTCGTTTTATGCAATTTCAATCATCGTTTGGACAGCACTTTTGTTTTGGAACAATTTGAAATATAAATAAATAAAATAAATAAGGGTTAAAAAGAGTAAATATATAAAACTCATCCTCGCACACTGGTTGCGTTCCATTCAAATTACCTACACACGTATATTGAAAATATACCATAAACCTTAAGGCTTGAGGGTCATGGGCATAAGATTGCTTAAAACAAACGAAATTTAAATTTTGCTAACATTTTTCATTCCAGCTTAAATTATATTTTTTTAATCGACATCATATTTGTCCAGTGTGGTGGACGTGTTTTCCAACAAACAGTAGGCATTTCAATGGGAACACATTGTGCTCCTCTTCTTGCTGACCTATTCCTTCACTCTTATGAGGTTGACCGTATAGCTGATCTGATCCGAAAGAAAAAAAAATCGTTTATCTAGATCCTTTAATCTCAGTTTTCGCTATATAGATGACGTATTATCTGTAAACAATTCTAATTTTGGGGATTTTATACATCGTATCTACCCCAAAGAACTTGAGATAAAGGATACTACAGACACTGAAAAGCCAGCAAACAAACAAACAAACAAACAAACAAACTTGTATGTATACATTTATTTCCATTTGAATTTTAGTTTTACATAATAGATAACTTGAACTCAGAAACATGATTCGATTCATAAAATTGATAAAGCATTTAGGTAGAAATAGGTAAATATAAAAATTTAAGCTGGTATTGCAAAACTATTATTTGGTTATTGTCTATTTAAATCAGCAAAGCAAACTATGAACTCACCATCTCATATTAGTTGTTTACTCCATTTGCCAGATTCTGCACATTAAATACTAATTTCTGTAACTCCATTTAAATAGTGACTAACATCACATGATATATTTATTTGCTCTGGGAACCGTCGTTTGGTCAGGATTTGTACATTTGAATGTTGAAACGAAATTAATGACACTCAACACCTAATGAAACACCAATGTATGTGGTATGATAAAAAAACACTGTACATAAAATGAAGTATAATATAAAGACAAAAAAAATAAAGTTAAAAAAAATAAAATAAAATAAAATGAAATAAAATAACAAAAAAAAAAAAAAGCAAAACAAATCACCGTTTTAACAATATCCCCGAGCACCTTGTCAAGTAATACATGGTAACATTTTAGTTTGAACATTTCACTCTTAAAATAGGGTATTGAAGTATCTTAATGTGACTCTGTTGTTTCGGACAAAGGGGTCATATAGTTTCATTACAATGCATGAATATTTGTCATATTCAGAACATTGAATTCAGTATTAAAAGACAACAACTTTTGATGTTAAAACCAAAACCATTTATTACCTTCTGATACAAGTGTTTTGCAAAACTCGAAAGCATAAACGAGAAAACTTTGCATTATAAAACAACGTTTGGAGATCCACGAAGATAAACACTAAAATGCTGTCATGGATTTTAATACGTTCTACATCGGAAATAGCCGTAAGAAAAACGATTACTAGAACTAGACTCATATACCGATTCATTAAAAGACGAGCAGATTCATACTGTTTGAAATTTATTCTATATATTAGCCAACGTTTACATATACAGCACTTGTAGCTTAAATTAAAAACCTCACCTGTAGAAAGAAACAATAACAAATTTAAATTTTATGATTCACTGCATTTCTAAATATATTCGTTATTGAAAAAAAAAGAACGATTTTGTTTTAATTATAAATCAAATACTTTAAAATCTTCACAAAATTAAAAAGGTGTTATTATTATTGAAATTATAGATTATATTAAGTTTATAGTTTACTTCTTATAAAAAAAGTCTTCAAGACTTGTCGCAAAATACAAAACATAACACATCTTGAAAACTATAAATGAGTTGTTGCAGGGGATATATTGACAAACAATAAATTGTTCACACAATTGTGTTATAAACCACATAGAATCGACTATGTAATATATTATCTACCCCGGACTTGACATTTTATGAGCAACTCGGCGAGTTTTCTAGAAAAGGAGATGACGCTTACCCTTAACGGTGCACCTGGTCGATGCTCCCAGTTTTGTTAAAAACGTCCTTGTTAAACGGTTAAAGTTCCTGGCTATTACTAATACATGTGCAAACCAGATCACCCTCATTTTGATATCGGTTTTCCGAAGCATGTCATTTAAACCAATGGTAGTATGTTTGATGCAAGCATATACATAAGATATGGTTATATTCATTTTAAGATTTCGGTTTTAAACGTTGATCCCTGGATCTTTGTGTGAGGAAAAAGACATTTATTGATCAAATACAGTAGTTTAATATTCAAATAACGGTAACAAAGTAGTATCTGATTTTTTTCTATACAAATTGGTGTCTCGTGAGAAAAAGTACAGATATCAGTTTAGACAGCAGAAAGGTAAAATTTATAATGTGAATATTTATTCTGATCCACCAGAGAAGAGATTGTGGAAAACCATAAATCTGTGCTATTCTTTTTTGGTTTCTCTACCAAGGACGATGATTGTGATTTACCGTCTATGTACTGGATTCCTAAACTTCACAAGAATCAATAAAAACAACGTTTCATAGCTGAATCTGCAAAATGTACCACCAAACCTCTTTCAAAACTTTTAACTTCTATACTCACAACTGTCAAAGAGGGTCGGCAGTCCTACCACAACACTTGTTACTCCCGTAGTTGTATTAATTCAATGTGGATCCTGATAAATTCGAAAGATCTATTGGGGACAATCAGTTCAAGACTATTATCTGAGTTTAATACTTCTATTCCCTATCCTCAGTTAAAATCACGACTAAAAAAGATTATACATCGTTGTTTTTTCAAAAAAAAAAGATGGTACACCTAGACACAAATATATAGTTCTTGGTAGAGATTCCTCATACTTTGTAAGAAATAATTCCACATCATCTTCCAAATATATAGAGGAAGATGTTTACAAAATGCTGGGATTTGTAATCGACAACATATTTGTCCAGTGTGGTGGACGTGTTTTTCAACAAACGGTCGGCATTCCAATGGGAACAAATTGTGCTCCTTTACTTGCTGACCTATTCCTTCACTTGTATGAGGCGAGCTTTATTGCTGATCTGATCAAAAAAGAAAGAATATCGTGTGGCTAGATCCTTCAATCTCAGTTTCCGCTATATAGATTACGTATTATCTCTAAACAATCTGAATTTGATACATCGCATCTACCCAAAATAACTTGAGATAAGGGATACTACAGACACTGTGAAGTCAGCCTCATATCTTGACCTACACTTAGAAATCGATGGTAAAGGAAAACTATTGACCAAACTTTACGACAAACGTGATGACTTTTCATTCAGAATTGTCAACTTTCCTTTCATCTGTGGCAACATCCCTTCGGCTCCTGCGTATGGAGTGTTCATATCACAACTCATACGTTATGCCAGAGCTGGCCAAAACTACGTAGACTTTCTGTATCGCGCTAGAACTCTAACAAATAGGCTTCTGGAACAGGGTTATGTTGCTACAAGGTGAAGTCATCACTACAGAAGTTGTATGGTCGTCATCATGAACTCTTGGATCATTATAGTGTATCCATCAGCACCATAAAAAAAAACTGATTTATTCAACGGGCCATAGTTTTTCCTTTCCACGTTTGTCTACACCGGATTTTACTTTTATGAGCAACTCGACGGGTGTTTCTAGAAAAGCAGAGGACGCTTGCCCTGCCGTTGCACCTGGTTCACGCTCCCAGTTTTCAGTGGAGTCCGAGTTACTCATTTACTTTTGTTACTTTGTATGTATGATTTTAGTTACTTTATGTTCTTTGTTGTATGTGTTTGTTTTCAATGTCTGATCTTTGACCCTGGATTATATTCTTTTGATTACCGCTATAACCTTGGTTGAATACTCTTTAAAAGAATAATAAAGGGAACCAATGTTAAAGCGGTAATCAACAGAATATTATCCAGGGACAAAAACAGACATGAAAAACAGACATCTACAACAAAGAACATATAGTAACTAAAATCATACATACAATGTAACAAAAGCAAATCGGGAAGTCATACTGCACTAGAAACTGGGAGTATGGATCAGGTTCACATGTAGGGTAAGTGTCCACTGCTTTTCTAGAAATACCCGCCGATTTGCTCATAAAAAGTGAAGTCCGGGGTAGACGAAATAGGAAAGGAAAACTATGACCCGTTGAATAAAACTGTTCTGATGGCGGCGATGGATACATGATTACGACCAACGAGTTCATGGTGACGACCATAAAATTTATAAAGCTTATAAAGCCTTTTTGTTATAATTCTAGCTCGATACAAAAAGTCTGCATAGTTTTGGCAAGCTCTTTCATAACGCTATAAGTTGTGATATGAACACTCCATAGAATGTTGGCATAGATGAAAGGAAAGTTGACAATTAAGAATGAAAAGTCATCACGTTTGTCGTAAAGTTTGGTCTATAGCCTTCCTTTACCATCGATTTCTTAATGTAGGTAAAGATATGAGACTTCGTAGTATCTGTAGTATTCCTTATCTGAAGTTATTTGGGGTAGATGCGATGAGGTAGGATTGTTTAAAGATAATACGTTTTTTATAAAGCGGAAACTGAGATACAATGATCTAGCTAAATTATATTCTTTCGTCCGGATCAGATCAGCTATAAAGTCAGCCTCATAACGGTCGAAAGAATAGGTCAGCATTTAGAGGAGCACAATTTGTAACCATTGGAATGCCGACAGTTTTTTGAAAAACGCGTCCACCACACTAGACAATAATGTTGTCGATTAAAAATGTCTTCATCTTCTTAACATCTTCCTCTGTATATTGGTTGTTAAGGGCTTTTAATTATCTTCGAACAAATGTTACTAAAGTTTATAAGTATCAGTGTTTCAAAAGATCAACAGGCAGTGCTGCATTATGTCAACAACATACATATTATTGTTGTAATAAGTTAATATTATCGAATTTTTATTTTTCCCCTATTCAATTGTTGCATTTTAACGATTTTGAGGATAGAAAATTGCAATTATTCACGTTGCAATTTCGGTATAGGAGGTCCTCACTTCTAAACTCTAAAAATAGATCCGTGTGAAAATTCTTTAATCTAACACAATGATGCTGCAATACACCATAAAGTAAAAACACCATGTCATGCGGTGTTTATGTCCATAAATTAAAACTGCAAAAGAGGGAATTTTTTACAAATATATTTTTTTCAGTAGCCACCTTAAGCCTAAAGTGCCACATAAAATACACATATATTGGATGCTAGCTACAATTTTCTATAATTTGGTTTCTTACTTTCCTAAACAAAAAATGTTTTTTTTTAACTATCTACCTAAGTTCAACGTTTCTGTAGTTTCTCTTGGGCTTCATGATGAGGTTAAAGTCTTTTTCTTTTTGCACTTTTGAAAATATTTATTCAAATCTAAATTGATTCCAAAGATTCTGTCTTAATGTATTGAACTTGCTTGAACATGAGGCTATTATTGTTATTGTAGAACTACATTTTGTAAACAAATAAATGTTTGATCATTCTCACCCAAATGCTCGCACCCTAAGTGTCTATCCCTGTGAGAATCAGACAGTGGGTGACACATTGTATGAAAAAACGATCATTTTTATAATGTAATTTGACTATTTCCACTATCAGACTAAAGAAAAACAGACACATTTTTCCTATCATGCTGAACCGTTAAGTTACAAATTCGTTAAAATGCACTGAAAATGTACATTTCACGGGGACTTAACTCTGTGAAAAACCTCATTTTCTGAGATTCTATTGACATAGTTTTGCTCATATCCGGTGAGGCATAGATCAAATAATGGTCTTTTCAAATAGATAAAGTATCCTTGAGTGATATTACATTGTCAGGGGTTTTGACATTCGTGTTTCTAATTTTTCCCATTTTGCAAACGTTTACACTTAAATATTGACGTAAAACAATTCTCATACGAAAAATAATAAAGACATCACGGTCACTTTATCGAAAGGGTGAATAAATACAATGTAATGAATTTACATTCCTTAAAAAAGCATATTGGTTGTTATTAACGGCTAGTTGTCTTTGAACAAAAAAAAAATATTTCAATTAGTAAATAGCATTGAAAGGAACCTTTCTCTTGGCATGCTTCAGTCTTGTGTATTAGAACGGTAGATGCAAATACAATTTCTTGGTTGCCTAACCTGTTTATTTTAACGAATTCTATGAATATTGGAGAAGATCAGGACTTCCGAAATTTACAAATCTTCCCCAGGAAAGACTCCTTAGAACACCAACATTAGGAAACCGAATGATAAACGCATGGATTCGTCAGGTTGAACTTAGAACAGCTGCATTGTAACGGTTACACAATGTGCAATCATGTATGTACCGCAAAGTTTAATTCTAAACGTTTCATTGTGCGTTAACTATTAACCAGATTCATAACACTTAATGTTGACTGATGTCGACGTTTTTGGACGTCATTGTTACAATGTCCGTCAATGGAGTAAGGTTTGTTGTCCATGGGTAACGATTGCACCCGCGGGCAAAAGGCGTCATCGAAAAAAAAGTTCTTCCTCGTAAAGTAAGAGAGTTCGATTGCTTTGGGGTGAAAATTATGTAAACAGAAGAACTAAGCTTTATTTCAGCAAATGGTAATCTATATTGACAGTGCTACATTACGGAGATTCTTATTAAACAAAATAATATGAATGTAATTATTTGCTAATTCATCCAATCTAAACCCTATCAAACCTTCTAAGGACTATTCCATGAGCATCATAGATCATTATGGCATTGAAAAGGCTTTTCAAATAGCATATTGTCTATGCATTTACATTTTTTTGTACAATATGTTAAATGTATATACCAGCAATTTTTTTGGAGAATAATATATCACGTCCATGATATCAGCATTGTAATGTTTGAAATAATGAATAATTAACATCTTACTTTCAATTCTAAAAAGAAGCTTAGTCGAAAATATACAAACTACATCGCAGATAAACTTCCAGTTTCTAACAGAAATGATGTATTCATCTCCAATTTGTGGGATCTGTTATTTGGATACGCCTTTGTGCAGTGTTGTTACTTTGATAAGATGTGTACCGATATAATTTAAGGTAACACACATTCACGAATTTGTTACACGACGAAAGACTATAAAGGATGTTTGCTGGTCATGTGCAGCCATTTTTGGCAGATTTTCTTATTTCGTTCTATAATGAAAGATTTTAAAAGACCTCACAACCCTTTGTAATCCCTGATATTCTTAAATAGATCTGTGAACATTTATAACAGTTGGAAATATGCTCGTATCATATTGTAAGAAAGACTCTGACTGTTGATATTTAATTTATAAATGTTGAGGCACTTCCTGTTTTTCGCATGGCTTGTGTCATGATAAATATTGAAGAAATGCTATCAAATGTGCTCTAGTATTATCCATACAGCACATCAAGCATGTCCTATACCTTTATTCATATCATACTCACACTTTAAAAAACAATATCTTATAACAGGAAATAAAATTTCAATAAATTATGATATAAGCTAACATTAAAAAAGATGAAAGCCTGTTGGTTGATATGTTAATTGCAAAACCTCAAGCATATAACTGATAAGCCAATATAAGTTTATTATCCCCAGCTGGGATATCCAACTCTTACTTATAATTTTCTACATTACATTAATGAAATAACACATAGCATGCAATTTTAAGTTTTGAAGCATTTTTTTTCGAACGCCACTAAATTATCAGTATTTGGCAAATCGGGAAATAGAATTGTAGTCTGGTGATTTTTCCAAGGAAAAGCGTCTTTAAGGTCAAAGGGTAGAAAGCGAAACTATACCGACTGTGTCGGGAAAAACACAAAATGAAAGCCAACTGGTTTATATTTTAATTGCCAAACGTCAAACATATACAATGATTAGCTAATGCAAGTAAAATACACAAATAATCTATTTCATTGACTGTTTTTACAAATTGCTAACTTAAGTTGGCGTATGTCTCGAACCGTTTCAAGTATTCAATGACAGCTTCATAAAGAAAACGGAACTGCTCCTACAAAGTAAAAAATATAATTCAGGCATGTTTGTCTTCTAATGATCTTAACATGCAATTTCACGTAACTTCATACCTTTTTTCTGTCTTCATCCAAATACTCTATAGTGTGTTTATTTTTGGAACAATACACATTTTGTTTTTGGATACAAGTGATTGTTTATTAAGCCATGGACGGATTTAGGCGGGGCGTACCTAAGAGGTTTTCGGTTGAAATTTTAATTTCTCACTAATTTTACCACACAAAATATTTACACTGCACCCCCTCTAGAAGAATATTTTAAGAATTTAACCTAAAAAAATTAGATGTGTTCCCCCATCTAAAATCCTGGATCCGCCCATCTATTAGCAGAAATGTTTTGAGTTCTTCATTTAACACTTTGGGCCTCAAAATGAATCGTATAGAAACTACGATACCTTAAATTGCAATGAAGTTGACAGGGGGTTGGGTTTGGGAATGTTTGTGAACTAGAAATTACTTTATTTCAGTTCCTATTTTTTATGAAGCAATGATATACGGTTATGTATTCTTCGAATATGCTATAGTTATACATGAAACAGTATACATGTATGTGTTCTTTACATGCTTACATTTAAATGGTGTTATCTAGATTCCTCTATTTTCACCTTTTAATGACTAGTATGAAATGTTTTTTCATAGGCGTGTGTTTGCTCTCGCAGCACTGAAATTGTTTTGCATACTCAAAAATGTGTTGTTCCCAATCGCTAAACTGAAGATTGTTATACGTGTAAGTTTATATTCACGTACATAGTTAGATATAATGTGAGGTCTTCTATTCCTCATCTGTTTGATGGTATGTTGTATGTCAACATCATGGTCTATCCTCATTTTTGAGTTGACATTACACAATAAAGACCACTCTTGTCACACCCATTTCTGAAATATTAAGAACTCTTTTTTATGTATATATGACAAAAGCATAGCATGCATATCATTTTCAATGATTCATGACATATCGTAACGAATTGACAATCGCAGCTGTACGTTGTATACAGGTTCTTGCTCAATGAAACATGAGTGTTTTGAACTTAAAATCACTTGATCGTGCGATTCTGCTGCATATGGATAATAGATCCGTGCGGGTAGTCGTTGGCTCAAAACCAAAACAGAAATTACTTTTCGATAAGTAGAGTCGTACACAATTCAAACACCCTAAAATGCGAAAGCGCCATTCTTTGCTTGCATAGGGTAGAACATATCGGTTTCATATCTTGTGTTATTTTACATATACTGAAACGTATAACTTTTATTTTCATATTTTCATGTACATTCCCCCTTTAAAAGATATGTGGTTTAAATTTGAAATCAAACGAAAACTTCATTTAAAGAATTATAAAGGTCATAGCGGTAGGCAAAAGAATGTAATCCAGGGACAAAAGCTAGACATGAAAAACAGACATACATAATAAAGAACATAAAGTAACTAAAATCATACATACAAATTAACAAATGCCAACTCGGACTCCACTAAAAACTGGTTTGTTTTTGTTTGTTTGTTGGGGTTTAACGTCCAAGCAGCAATAGTTCAGCTATATTCAGACGATGAACATGAAATTGATGATAAAATGAACATGAAATGATGATGAAATGAAAAAGGGATGGAACACAAGGACAAAGGGGTCGACAAATTTTGATTGCCACTGGAAATAGGGAGAGGTGGGTATGGTCGGGCAATATAGCCGCCTGTTGCGGAGCCCTATGGTTCCTACTCCGGGAGAATACCACAGTAGGGTTCTTTAACGTGCGAGGAACGTGACATCTTTCCCAACACGGTGTACCACTATGGTTTGCGGCCAGGTTTTCCGTATTAAAGCCTGACAACCCAAGCATGTAACACGCCAGGGGTACCCCATTCCACCACCTGGGGCACACATCCCAGTTGCCCTGTGGGCAGAGCGCCCTAGCCCTCGGCTACGGTTCTGAGCACTATTTAATCGCCTTTTACGACAAGCTTAGCGCTGCTGCAAGGCCTATTCTGTTAACACCCGGACCTGCACTAAAAACTGGGAGCATGGACCAGATGCACCGGTAAGGTAAGCGTCCTAATGTACGTTAGATTCTTGTTTACTTACAGGCAATGGACGAGGAGAGTACCTTCTCCGCTTCCCCTTCCTCGTGCATCTTCTATGTCAATGGTAAAAGAGAAAACATCTTCGATGTTATCTGGTACGGTTTTGTCCTCATTCCAACTTAAATTCCCATTCCATTCATGTTGTGCATTTTTCGCCATGTATCTTCTTGAAAGTGGATTAATAATAAAAATAATGCCTGTAACAGCATTACCATAGCTGAAGTCACGTCAAAATGTACAAATAGCTTTACAAAACTTACATGATTGGAAGTTAAGGAAAATTTCATAACTACATAATGTTTCTTCCGGACTAGATTCTTTTGTTTAATTTTAAACGATAAAATCAATTGATTCAATTGAATTGATTTTTAAATTCTAAAAATTTCATCTTTTTGCTTAAGCTAGTACACATACTGTAATAGATACTCTCATATTCGATAGCATTACACCTTTTTTTAAATGCAAGACAAACCGGTTTGACATTAATTTGCATGTACAAAGACATTTTTCAGCATACACAAATACACTTTTCATGAAAACACATTGCTCCATAAAAAAAAAATAATAATGAATAAATTCCTTATCGGAGGTTTTGTCCTAATATGTATAGTTTTACTCTTTGTAATATTAACTGGAAGCTAAACAGATAGCAGTAACCTCACGGAATACGTCCTCTCTCTATACATATATTGGTAAAGTGATAAGGAATACCGACGTGTAAGCAATGGGATATTTCAAATATGTCATTTGGCTGAATTAGAAAACAGGAAACAAAGATTGTCTACGTACACAATGCAGCCAAAACAAAGACAACAAAACAAAAAACAACAACAACAAAAATATATAAAAAATATACAGCACGAACTATATAAACTCCTACACAAAAAAAGTAGTAAATGCTTTAAAAATATCTATTTTATTCAATAAGGCTTCATCGGTATTTACTTTTTGTTCATATTCGGTATTCAGCATGAAGATAACTGAAATTTCATAGTCATAAACTAGCCTCCAGAAATCTATCATTGTGTTTTCCATCGGCATCTGTGTCACAACAAACGCTCGGCCGCTTTTGTAGCACTGAAACATTTTTTGAAAAATAATTACTTTAGAGTTATAAATTTTGAAAGTCTCAACTATTCGACAATCAGTATCTATGTGTAACACATCGTATCCATCGATTTGCAACTGCTTCAGTTAAGAGTTGAAATATCGTATTAATTTGATTATTGTCGTCTTTGATGTGTTTTCGCATTAGCATTTGCGACATTGATGGACAGAAGTGATGACCTTTATAATGTGGGGTGACGTATTTTAATGCCATCATATTCAATAGACCTGATGAATCCCAGGCAGCACTGGCTTAATATTTCTCTTTTCCTGTTTTTCTTCCATGTGTATTTTTTGTGTTATCATAAGAACTTTGGTGTTAGATAATGGCTTGTTTCACTTACTTTAGTTGTATTGTTCATGTGAAGCTGAATGTTGTTAAGTAAATACGTAGAGATTCGTTACACTTAATTTGCTAGAATACGATTAGAAATAATATGTAATATGGATATATGGTATGTGATAGAGATCCAGGGGTTTGTTCCTAGTAGGTATGTAATATGGATATATGGTATGTGATATAGATCTAGGGGTTTGTTCCTAGTAGGTATGCAATATGGATATATGGTATGTGATATAGATCCAGGTGTTTGATTTTTTGTAATTGTTATGCTATATAGAAGAAACAATATAGGGCTTACAACACTTGTAATGTAGGTACAAAAAACAAAAAATTAATGTTAAAATTTTAAAATATATTAAAGTACACCATACCGGAAGGAAAACAGCGTTGATGTACTCATTGTGGCCTTCAACAGTTGATGTTAAACGTGGCATTTCTTATTCCACTACAAAAAAATATATATCAAAGTAGCTCAAATTAAACTTTGTTTTCATTTACTGAAATAATTTGTATCTCAAAGATGCAAATTTTTATTTAGCACAGGTTTAAAACCGATCCCATGCTATTGGAAGGCAAGGTTAACAGGATTGACTTTGATACACCTTGCAAGAAAAGAATAAATGACAATAATTGACAAATAAAACAAAGCATTCCATCAGAGTCAACGATATTTATTTCCTACCTGGGATTATATTACTGTATCCTTTTTCCCTGTTTTCGGGGTTCTTTCCTTTCTCAAAATCATCTTCGTCATGTTTCTTCGACAGTGATGTAATAAGCTGAAGAACTATAACAAAGAAAAAGGTTATCAGAAATAAAATGCACATCATATATTGTACGCCAGTATTTTTTATTTATTTCTTTTTTTGCATTGAGACCACATTCATAATGCTTTTAGCTACATCATTCATCGGTTCAATAAGGTATAAGAAACACGGGTAAAAGAGTAAATAACAATACATGCATATAAAGTTATATAATCGCTGTCTATACGGTTATAGATAATGGCACAATACCTTTTTTATTGGAATATACTGTAAATAACTAATCGTAATAACATGTAGGCTGGAGGTTAGGCACGCTATAAAACTTAGCTTTAACCCATCATTCTCACCAGGAATTCTCCTGCAAAGGCAATGTCATTTCTGTTGTTTCTGATTTTCTGGACTTAACCTTGATTTTTGCATTTGTTGTGTTCACTTTTCCATGACTATTACATTGAGTTTATCAGACCGATTTTTTTAAAATTACTCTTCATTTCCATCATAGCAACATCAAAATTTCCAAAAAAATAAGTGTCACCTTGTACATGATGTGTGTATATTTCGATTTCAAATGAACAATTCAATATCAAGGAGTAATCAAGTGAGCAAAGATTATAGCGAAAATCAAAAGAATGTTATCCAGGAACGAAGACCAGACATGGAAAACAGACACACAGCAAAAATGATAAAATAACCAAAATAATACACGTTACAAAAGTAAATCAGCAACTCGGACTCCACTGATAAATGGAAGCATGGATCAGGTGCACCGGTAGGGTAAGCGTCCTCTGCTTGTCTATAAACACCCACCAAGTTGATAACACTAAAGTAATTACATCATATTCAACGTGTAACTTATGTTTTTTCTTAGTAGAATCAAACTTCATCTGATCCTTGTAAACGTCTGGGAAATCGTTGGTAGGGGTCCCAGTGTAAGGACACACCAGTGCTTCTAAGACAGCATCGTGAAGGAATATGTACTGGCGCTAATATTACAAAATTGAATTCGTAAGACGAAAAAAAAAAATCCCGTTGCCAATTACTGCGGTACGGTCATTTTTATTTTCATTGAAATTTAGTTAATACACCTATTATCATTTACAAAAATATACTTATGTCACACAGAGGGTGCAGATTGATAGATCCACTAAATTTGTTAATTCCCTGATCATTACGATTTCTTGAAATAGAAATTTTAACTCATAAACATACTAGTTTCCGAAAGTTATTTTAATTAATTCAACGATCCAATCTTGTGTGAAATTTTTTGTTGCTTATTTATACATTAGTAAACCTCTTCAATAAAGTTTGATTTATTACCCCGGATTCACATAAGGACACCAAGCTAGTTTCTGTCAAACAACAATGAAGCTTGATCATGTAAATTCAACTTACAGCGGTCTGCACCATGTTTACTCTCTGTCTCCTTAAAGTCTCAACACAGCGAAATACATCAACATAGCCCACTTCTGTTGCCTCGGTTGCAGCGTAATCAAGAGTTATATATGTTCCCGTTCTTCCAATTCCAGCACTTAAAAATAAAGTAAAACATGTGACTCACTATTTAAAATCATCAATACACTTCTGATAGATCTTTACATAAACGATAAAGGTTGGAAACCACTTCATTTAAAGTAAAAGAAAACAGTTGACTTCGTCATACTCAACTTTACTACTTTGAACATGAAAAAGACTGTTTTACCTGCAATGGACAATAACTGGGCCCTTTGATGAACTTTCCGTCGAATTAACCTTGTGTCGAAAATATTCAAGAGAAGATGAATATTTCGGTACATCTTTGTCTGGCCAAGCTGTGAAATGGAATTGTTTGATGGCCTTCTTTTCTCTTTCCTTATAACATGAGAAGAGAAGTACTGATTTTAGCAGTGTAGCAAACATTATCGCTTAAAAAGGCTCACTTATATAAGTGTTTTTTTTTTCTCTTTAGATTTTGATTAACATTATTATTCATACTATTATACATTGCAGCAATAAACTATGTACCATGTTAAATCAAAGCAACAAGGTTCAAAAGATACTTAATCATTGACGAAAAAATGTGTTTAAATGTTTTCCAAACAATTCCAGTACTAATACACTACTGACGCCCATAGAGCATGGACTTTTATAAATAGGTTTACAGAATTCGCACATACAAGCGTATGAAAATAGAAAAAAAATGATATTGATAAATTGTTTAACAATCAAGATTTATTTTGACTACCTTTAAAATCTTGATATGCCTAATTGTGAAATCTGAATATATATATCTTCTTTCGTCGATGTTATCACAATTCCGTCAAAGTCATTTGATTTTCCAACAGTCTCCGGCCAGTAGTGGTTGCATTTTTGCTAAACGAATCACAATTATAATCGAAATGAAAATATAGCATTTATTCAGAATATATCTCTGTTTGTTTTCATGCGTGAAACATGAATTTCGATTATTACCAAATATCATATAAATGTTCTAAAAATCTTTTAAACGTTGAGGCTTTCATGCAAATTGATCCCATAACAGATGAATTGTTTCTGATAATAATCAAAAACTCTTATTTAATTAGCAATGCATCTACACTCATTAGCGATTGTATAAAAAACAGAAGTCAAAAGAAATGGATGATAACATGAAACAAGAAATGATGATGAAATGAAGAATGGGATGGGAGACAAGGAAAATATGGTCGACAAATTTTTATTGCCACAGGAAAAAGAGAGCGGTAGGATCGGGAAATTTAGATTCTTGTGGCGGAGCGCAAAGGTTCCTAGTCCTGTCGAATACCACAGCAGATAGAGTTCTTTAACGTACGAGGAACATGGCATCTTTCCTAACCCGTTGCACCACTATGATTTGCGGTCGGGTTTTCTGTATTATTGCCTGACGACCATGGCACGTAGCTTGACAGTGGTATCCCATTTCACCACCTGGGGGACGCAGTCAAGTTGCTCCGAGGGAGAGCGCCCTAGCCCTGGCCATGGTTTTTACGACAAGCTAAGTGGCCCCTTTCTTGTGACACCCAAACCTGCACGGCGCGTATTTGTATCGAGGTTTATATGTTATTTTTGGTCATGTTACGGTTGTCCTATGTATTGGTGATCCGAGGAACGTATTCTTCACATATGTTGTCTCCAGGTTAAAACTGTCGAGATGTTGTCTTGAAAAATTTGGTATCCACTGTAAAATAGAGGATTGCTTCAATCATTTCAAATTAAAAGAATTAAATCTTTTTCAAATTCCTTGAGTCGGAAAGCGATTTTTTTCATCTTCAAAAACATAAGGATACACTTTTTTTATAGTTGTAATTAGATTTGTTTCAGGTATTATTGAATCCACAAACAGTGACCATTTTTTTGACAAAAAAAATCATTAACTAATCATAATTTTAATCTAAACATGACACGTATGAATCGCCATGCATACAAGTACACAATAAATATAGTTTTTACTTTAACAACATTATCAAGTAGAAATCGCCGGCTATCATAATTTATGGTAGGTTTGTTGATAACAGTTTTCCCGTAGAAAAGTCAGACTATAGTAATGTTCTACCCTTGAATTCTCAGAGGGGCTAATTGTAAGGCATAGCAATATTGTATAATTGTCTGACTGTATTAACCTGAAATATTTTGGAACGTTCTGGACATAACTTGATAAGTATCAGTTGTGTGCATTTTCAAATTAACTTACATAATAATTTCTTTTTTTTTATTTGTTTTGCTCAATGAAATCTGCTGTACTTTTGCTACAGCAAATTTTCCTGATGGCTAACCATCCTGTTGATAAAAACGTTTAGCCTCCGATAAAAATTTAAAACATAAACTGGTGTGCATTTTTTGCCTTTATACATGCAGCCTGGGTATTCGTCGACAAAAATATTATAATTGCAAATGCTAACCCACTTAACGAATGGGTGAATGACAAGGTTCATCAAAGGTCATCAACCGCCATTGTGTTTTTGTTTTACCTAGGTCCGATGCAAATGTGACATTCGTTGTCATGCATGGATTTAATTATCATCTGATTTTATTGAGAAATTTCTCCTACATAGCAGACCATTTTTCAGTTATATCTATAGATTGAAAATCAATGTTAAAATACAAATCTAGGTCATCAACCGCCATTGTGTTTTTGTTTTACCTAGGTCCGATGCAAATGTGACATTCGTTGTCATGCATGGATTTAATTATCATCTGATTTTATTGAGGAATTTCTCCTACATAGCAGACCATTTATCAGTTCTATTTATAGATTGAAAATCAATGCTAAAATATAAATCTAATTTTAAATGCATACTCATATTTTCGGAGTGTACAGTAAATCATGATGACGAACTAACAGAAAGAAACATAAAGCATGTATGTATATTTCAGCTAATTAGAATTTGTTGATAAATACGTCTTGACCTGACCTTGATGACGAATGATCCACACTCAAAGGTACCTGTTCTTTATTACAACACAAATCCAAATATCTGATTGCAAAAGTATTAGTTGCTCCGGATACAAGTTATATCACTACAAACCTAATTGGAAGGATAATTATTAACAATTACTATCTTAATAATGGAAATTCATGTCGATAAAATATCGAATGCAGAAGACACAAACACACTTATTGTGACATTTAAAATTAAAATGGCATTTGGAAAAGTTTTCCTAGTCCTAAACGTTTCTATTTTTTAAACTGTTCACTTTATGGTCTTATGTTACAAATCGTCTAATTTATGTAATTGAGGGCTGTGTAATATCGAAATAGTAATGCAATTGATTTTGTAGCACAAGTAAGTGCTCACGTTATTTTCAGTGTGTGTAAAAATTACAAGTACTGATAATATCAACAAAGAAAGCAATACGACTAAGAAGCAAGCACTAAATAAATGCAATTTTGTAAAAGCTGGCTAGATACATATAATGTAGATACACTGTACTATTTTCTGGTACATTATGTTAATACTAAACACTAGCAATAATATCATCAATCATCATTTACCTCTAACAACACATTTTGATATATATTTCTTTCATATCAGAATGGTGATTCCGTGAATAATTAACTGATAGCAAAATAATATTTAAGAACTTTTTTATACTTGTACTTGCACATAGTAATTTACAATGTAATTTTACAAATCTGTACAATATGGTTTAGTGTGTGCTCATTTTTTAAATATAAGCATTTGAAATTTTGACAGGAAAAGGATTTCTCTAAGTTTTACATTTGTTTTGTATTAGTATGGTTTTTCTTTTTTATAGGAAACCCCAAGGGAATAACAAAGATCCCATACAAAATAACATTTCAAGGTTTGTTAAATTAAATTATGAAAAGAAAAGTTCGGTCACTGGGCAAAAAAAATAATTATGCTATGAAAAAGATAAAACGAGACGAGTCTCGAAATCTGACAAAAATTGCTAAACATGAGCATCCATCGGGAAATTTAACAGTTTAATAAATTTCAAAACAAAATTTGTTGCATTCAAAATAAACTAAACCAAATTGCTTCGTGTTACATCTCAACTTAAGTTTGTAACTAGAATAAAATAAAATTACATTCAATTAGATATTTTTGTACACAAGAATGGTGTAGCCTTACATTAAAACTGTATTGCAAAAATTTGGCAAAATTTTGTAATCTAGAAGTCAAAGAAACTTCCACGTTGTGTTCATTAATGTACGGATTTTTTAATGTTGGTATTGCACACTATTTAAGTAGCAGTCTTTCTGAAAATCAAACAGAGGGTTATTCATGCACGTCTTAAACCACCAAATTTAGTTTTACTTCTTGTTCAGAAATATATACCGGTCACATGACCAGTTGTAGTCTATAAGTTGGTTGTTGCGTTTTTGAAATAAATATATATATTTTTCATGAAATTTGCACTTTGCAGGAGTTATTGTTTTTGATTTGGTTTCATTTGGTCGATTTTAGTGGGAGACGAATGTATGGTTTTCTAAAAGCGCAGAATTGAATGCATAAATGGTTGTCGTTACATTAAAGTGTAGCATGTGTAGGCTGAAAAAGTATCATTTGTTTAGTGGGTCTTTTACACCATAATTCACTTATCCATTGGAGGTATCTGAATTTAAAGTGCACTGGTACTTTAATGTCATATCGCCCAATATGTTAACAATATTGCTCTAATTAAATGTCTTGAATAAGAAAGAAAGACAGAATGGTACCGTCACTCATATTTTCATTTTTTTTTTAATTATGTCAAAATAAAATCTCCAGAATAAATTTATGTAAGACTAGATTCAATATTTTAAATATATAAAAAAAAGAAAAGATTTATTTTTACTAAATTGAAGAAAATAATAAAAAAGACAAATATTTATTTTATATAAATGTGTGAAATATGTTTAGTTGAAGAACTTACCAACACACTTTGGTTGTGTTGCATTCCAATGACCAATTATCGATTCTTCGGAGTGCACCGTACACTTAATGACTGGAGGGCCCTGAATCTTGTATCCAGTCTTACATTTAAATGTTAACACTGAGCTATAGGTATATCCTATCAGGGTTGATGGTTCAATAAACAGATCAGAGGCGTTGACGTCTGGACACGGGACAGCTTAAAAATAAATTAGACTTATAAAAGTTACAAGATTTCGTTGACATTTAATAAGGCCTGTTATTGTTTTAGTTACTGTATCACTAAAGCTGCTTAATTTAACATTTCGCTCTTATTAAATGTCTTTAATTAAAATAAAATGAAAGTGGTGACAGAATATACTCAGGATTAAAGTCGACTAATGGATTTGTAATGGTCTGTAATGAGCACCAATTACGAGGGTATTAGTAAGTAGATGTTGGCGAAGCAAGCTTTCATGTTGTCTGACCAAAGAAGTGTCCATATGTCAAAATATGATTCGTCTTACTAAATGTAGCAGCCTCATACACATGTACCCGATGTGAGTCTGTAAACATTTCCAAACGCTGCAGTAAGTCAATCGAGGAGTGAAACAAATCTGGATTGGACTCTTCTTTAGTGTTACAGTGCGATCACTTCTAACCTCTCAAATATTATCAGAATCTGTCAGATTTCTGTTCTGCGACAGCAGATAGAACAGAAATCCTGACAGATCTTGACATGGTCTGATAGAGGCTGTCCTGGGTCAGAACACACTTTTCCCTATTACCTGACAGATCCTCACAGAAACTGTCCCGGGTAGTGACAAATAATATACGAATATCTCTTCTATACTGTCATACCCCTGGACAGTTCCAGGCACTAAATCTTTCTATTCTACGTGACGTAATTTAGAACAGGAAGTCGGCGATAAATAAATGAAATAGTGTTACTAATGTAAAATTAGCTAACCCAATTATGAAAAAAATCTTGATTTCAAAATTTACGTTGAATTTCCAATGATATATAGAGAGCTCGTCGTGATCATCATCCTACAATCAACCGATCGTTGTTCATGTACCAAATTTCTTAGATCACGGTCCAGTCACATATCGTTAAAAATTATCATGGTTTACATTTAATTTTTATTTTTTACATTCTGTCCTGCGATATTAACTTAATCAAATTATTTAATTATGAAATTAAAGGTCTATGTTTCTGTTCTAAGTGTAAAAGTCGTAACAGATACCTATCAGGTGTTAAAGTTAAAGTTCGTTTTGAGTGAAAGCTACTTTTAATTACATAAGGGTCACAAATCATTGTAAAAATTCTAAAATTGACAATTTTAGCAATAAATGGGTGATTGATACCTAAATATTTCGGTCAAAGTTCTACAAAATGCTACTTTTGGCAACGAATATGAGTGTGAACACTTCAAATTTTCCTAAATGGTAGATCTAGATCTTATATGTAGAAAATGTAGAAATAATAGTGACTGTGACACCTTTATTTCAGTAAAAATTCTGCAAAATGTATGAGTGCAAGCAGTTTTCTTTTTCATAAAGATCTAAAATTATTGACTAAAATGCTTATTTGTTCAATATAATTATCATGTGGGTGACTGTGACACATAACTTTTTGTTACTTTTTTTTATAAATGTCATATTCTTGCAAAATGAGTGTGCATACTTTCAATTTGCTTGAGTATCTAAAGTTAATGACTAAAATGCCTAATTTTTCAATACAACGATCATGTGGGTGACTGTGACACATACATTTCTGTCAAAATTCTTCAACAAGGTCATAGTCAAGCATATGTATGAGTGTCCACACTTTTAACTTGCTTGAGGCTCTAAAATTATTGACTTAAATGCTATCATGTGGTGGCTGCGACACACTATCTTGAGCGTTAAACCCCAACAATGAATCAATCAATCACTAGTTTGAATCAATATTCTTTAAAAATATCATGTTCTTGCAACATGAAAGAGTTAGCATACCTTTAATTTCCATGAGGCTCTAAAATTAATGACTTAAATGCTTAATATTTCAATATTACTATCATATAGTGGCTATGAAAAATTATTTTAAGTCAAAGTTTTCCACAAATGTAATATTCTTGCAAAATGTATGAGTGCGAACACTTTTTATTTCTATGAGGGGCTAAAAGTAATAATTAAAATGCTATTTTTTTTCAATATAACTATCATGTGATGGCTGCGACACACTAACGTGAGTCAAACTTATTTAAAATATCATATTCTTGCAAAAAGTATGAGTGTGCACCCTTTTAGTTTGCTTGAGTGTCTAAAGTCAATGACTAAAATGCTTATTTTTTTTAATACAACTATCATGTGATGGCTGCGACATATTAATTTTGTCAATGTTTTAAAAATGTAATATCCTTGCAAAATGTATGAATGTGTACACTTTTAAATTCCACGAAGCTCTAAAATCAATGACTAAAATGCTTATTTTTTTTTATATAACTATCATATAGTGGCTATGACAAATTAATTTGAGTCAAAAGTCTTAAAAATTCCATATTCTTGCAAAATGTATGAGTGCGAGCACTTTTTATTTCCATGAGGGTTTACATTTAATGACAAAAATGTATAAAAAAAATAGTAATATCATGTGGGTGGCTGTGAGATATTTATTAGAGTCAAAATTCTTAAAAAAAAAAAATCTTATTCTTGCAAATTGTACAAGTGCGAGCACTTTAAATTTCCATATAGGTCTGTATAAACTGTTTGAAATTGTCAGGGGTGTAGCACGTACGGCAGGCAATACTATTTGTTGGTACTGCAAGTTATACAAACAAGTCGGATAAAAACTTTTAAATATAGCAAGGCTTCGTGACCGGGATACGGGTGCTACGCCTTTTTTCGTAATCAGGTACACGTACTACATGTAATTCAGTCAGAGAAGCTAATGACTGTAATAATATGTCAGGAACTCTTCTAATCCATGTATCTGTTCTACCAAGAGCAGTTTCTGACAGGAGGGTGTCAGGAACCATGACAGATTATGACAGAGCTTGTCCAAAGTCCTGACAGACCCAGACAAGGTGTGACGCCGGTCAGAACAGTTTCTCACAGTTTAGAACTGTTCTATGACAGCGAATCCTGACAGGATCGAAGAGAGGTTAGAAGTGATTACAACTGTACATGGCCATTCCCATGATTTTGAAATACAATGCTATTAATAAATAATGTCATTTATATAAGACGGTTCATTAGGTATACATTTACAACACTTAGTGAAAGGTCGATTAATATTTAACACAAAATATCCTTTATAATAATGATGAAATAGTTTTATTCTTTTAGTGGTTTACATGTTCTTCTAGCACTTTTGAATTCAGATTATAGTACATGAAAGATATAAGTGTATAGAATGAACAAAACCGACGTAATTCAACGCAATGAATAAATTTATTTGGAAATTGAGAGTTTAATAAACATCTCGTCGCGATAAGGCTTGATTGCTGAGGTTGTAAGCGCGGCTGAATTATTTTTGTCGTTGCAGGGTGTCGGCTAGCGACTTCCATAATCTGCAAACGTGTTTCGCAGATTGCAATTTGTTGATGTC
Source organism: Perna viridis (assembly GCA_037379345.1). Classification (NCBI taxonomy): domain Eukaryota; kingdom Metazoa; phylum Mollusca; class Bivalvia; order Mytilida; family Mytilidae; genus Perna; species Perna viridis. The sequence continues at coordinate 28,001,246 of CM074520.1, forward strand.
TTAAACAAAACTGCAAAACATTATACAATACGGATATGATTAATTGGTGTTTACGAGGGATTTTAATGCTGCGATTTTTCTTTTCTTTCCTTTTTTTTTTTTTTTTTTTGAATTAGGTAAAAAAAAGTTTTATGGATATACTTTAGTCAGATATTTAGTATGCAAGTTAACTATAAATATAATTTTGATGTATTTCAGCACATAGTGGCGCCTGCAAGTTTTTTATACAATTACCCGATACTTTGACCATATGTATTCAAAATCATCAATATAAGATTTTTTTTAAGTCGGAGGGATATTGAATACACTAAATATGGATAGAAATCTAGCAACATTTATTTTTATAAGTAAATGTAAATAATAATTAGAATCAAAACGACATAAATTATTTTGATATATCTTCTTTAAATACATATAATATTCAGAATCAAAATGAAATATTACATTTATAAAAAAAAATCTAAAAAAGGCATATAATTAAAGAATATTGTCAAAGAAGGACAATTCATGTTCATAATTTTATGACTTTACAAGTCTAGACGCGATCTTATAACATCTTAACACAGAATTTTCATACAATCTCAAATGATCCAACAAAGTCTGAACTAGTCTGAACAGACAACAAAACAGCTGGTCTTACATGTGTCGAACTGAAGACAATCTTGTAGTCTTAAACAGTCTTAACATTTCGAACTGAAATCGATCTTACTTTTTTACATAGTCTTGAAATTTTTTGTGTTTGTTAAGATTGTTCAGTATAATTTAAGACGATCTAAGATTGTGTTAAGATCGAAATTTTTGTTTTAGACCTAAACTCAGTACTAGTGTAATTCATTACAGTTAGAATAAATATTTAAATATAAATATTTTTTTTAATATTTTAGACAGTAGTAAAGATATCCTTTATTAAAATTATTTTTTTAAATAGTTTTTTACTTTGGATAAATTTTCTATGAATTTTAAATTGAATTTCAGTTGTTTGTTTATATTATTTACATACTATTGTTTATATTGTGTGATATTTTTTATGTATGCAAAACGCTTAGAGTAGTTATATTAATATATAATACGCTATACAAATATTATAAAAAATAGTAGTAATAATATTAATAATAATGTCCTCAAAACAATCTTTGTTAGGGTAGCTGGCATATCTAATTGTGTTATGTTGCTGCATGATAGTAACGTCTGATACATCTTTTACAGTTAAAAAAGATATATGTAGCAACATATATGTATGCACAAACAATCGATCCGACCTACAGAGAACAGTATATTGTGTCAGAGACGACGGAAGACAAGTCAAGCAAATTATAACAATGGTATAATACAGTGTTTAACAAATAACTGTTTATACAATAAAAGAGGATTTTTTTATGATACTATGGTTAAGCAATGATGATGAACTAAAAATGCAAAAATATAACTCACCGACACACTTTGGTTGCGTCGCATTCCAATGACCTGTGATAGTTTCCTCTGAATCCCGCATACAACTAATAACCGTTGGACCTTGAATCTTGTATTCAATCTTACATTTGAAAACCACCACTGAGCCATTTAGATATCCTGACAGTTGCGTTGGTGTGATCAACCGATCAGAAGAAACCAAATCTGGACAGAGGATGGCTAGAAAAAAATGAGGTGTGTAACAATTAAACACTTCAAACTTATTGATTGTTATTTTTTTCAATGCAGTATTCTGTCATCACTACAATGGACATAATGACTAGAAAATACATAAATGTCAAAATAATATGGATCTTCGGATGATCATATGATAACGACAACTGCTGTACATATTTAATGCTACTTCTATCCTACCAGGAAATCTCGTGCTGCTCATGTTCGATATATTTGAATGTCTTATTGTAATGGATGGACACTTATTACCTAGGTAAACAAACCAAACTAAGAACAAAGAAACGGAAAAAAAAGCATAAAAAATAAAACAAAACAAACAAACAAACAAACAAACAAAAAACAAACAAACAAAAAGGACTATAATTAAAAATAAATATTACAAGCTTTGTCTAAAGTAGTTGTATCTGCATGACAGGTGTTTTTTTCTGCTTTTCTAAAAAGAATGGCAGCCAAGAAAACTGAAATATGTTTGTAGAAGAGATTTACACAACTATCCGCAGACTTCATAATTGTTTTTAAGGTATTTCAATTTCATATGTAAGGATATAAGGTAAATAAAGCATTTGCTTAATGATGCTTTTGTGTAAGATGTTTGTCAGGAAGATTTTTAATTTCAGGAAGCCAAATTATTTTTGTTTTCATCTATAGAATTTAAGGAAGTTAATATTCTGTGATTTATATAGCACTGATCGAATTTCATTTGTAATTAAGTGCAAAAAGATGAATTTTATAACGCTTACCCACACATTCTGGTTGTGTTGCGTTCCAATGACCTATGATTGTACTTTGCGAATTCACAATACACTTTATAGCTGAAGGGCCATGAATCATGTATCCATTCTTACATCTAAAGTGTACCACTGAGTTATACTGATGTCCTGTAAGGATTGACGGTTCAATCAACATATTAGACCCAATTAAGTCTGGGCATATGGTAGCTTGGAAAAAAAATAAATGCGTCAATTAAGGTTTGAGGTTTGAATATGTCCTTTATGAAAGAAAAATGTCGGCTAAAAATGAATAGAATGTAAAGGACAAACAGTCCCACAATCGCTGGTTATGTTTTTAATACACAATGCATTGAACAAAGTATTTTTTACATTTTTTTTTTCTTTTAATTAATGGGTTTTCATTTTTTTCTTATATAATTTTGTGTTGTTGTATAATAGTTTCAGGAAGGCATAAAAACGGATAACATTATTCAACGATCATATTTTGATTATTAATATTATACGGTCTGAAATATAAGGATTAACATTGTGATAGACGTACGGACATGTTGAAGTTATTCACTCACTTCCTTCATGAATAATGATAAAAACATACCTGGATGTGTAAATTGATTTACAAACTAAAAAGAACCTTCTTAACTTCAAATAATATTTATGACCGACAAAAAGGTGAAATAATGTGAAAAGGTAACAAAGTGTATGTATTTATAAAAAAAAAACTTACATCTGATATCACCTACAAAAGATACAAATACCTTCATAAAATACAGATTGATTTGACGCAAAAACTAATTAATGAATTATGGTGGCGACTTGAGTACTTACAAAAATTTTTTTAACATCATTAAACTGCTCTATAATTTTATATTTCGTGGAACTTTAGCATGATAAATATGGTTATACGAATATATGTTATCCTTACAGCTCTGGTGCAATGTATGAGATATCAATGACACTCTAAATACAAGAACAAGTCAAGAGGTGATGTGTGCATGACTACATATTAAAGATAATTGACCGTGTTGCAAACCCTAGCACGCGTTTCGTATTCAGGAAATGTTATGGGTGTAGTGGCCTTTCGAAATCGTTACAATGAGATTATCATCAATAAAAGATAGTTGTCAAGAAATAGAAAAAAAAAATACAGTGGGAAAATCGGACTGCATGCCTGAGAAGTTAATTAACATTGTACGTGCGAGCAAATTAAATGAATTCCTTAGTCACGTCTTCGTACAAATTGTCATTTATGTTCTTGATTGTCATTAGTTTTACATTAACATTAATATTCAAGAACTGATATGCAATAATAAAAACCTTACCGCATAAAGAAACATTACATATCTCCAGTCGTTTTTCTGCACTAATTGTGTAGCACCATGGTGTAGTTTGTGTGTATCCATGTGGTGTTCTGCAGTAGTTTAATGTCTCCCCATGAAAACGCGGTGGAGTTCCATCAATTGGAGGATCATATTTCCACGGCCGACAATGGTAACCAGATATTGTGACGTTCAATGTTCCGTTGTAGTTTTTGTCATTTCTGTTCCTTATACAATCTTTGTCTATCATTATGAGAGGAAAAGAGCTTAGATTAATTAATACCATATATCTATATTTTACGCCAAAGTACATTTTTAAAGAGGCAATCTGTTATTTTTTTCCACGGCAGGTGTACCTAGTTTGCAAACGTTTTATTAGTACTAACGAATGCAGCTTAACACAGGGTTGAAATCATTGAACAAATATAGTTGTATTGCATGTTCAAAAAGCTTTATCTACTTGAGTTGATAAAACTACTAAGATATGCACCTTTATTGAAGTGCTTAAACAAACAAATTGATATTGTATAGTTTAAAAACAGTTTCGTTGAATTTTTTACGCAAAAAATTTCCCCGTGTTGCTCTCTGTTTACATTTTTATTTATACAACATTTTTCTTATCACTTGAAATAAGTTTTTTTTTCATGTAATTAAAACGGATTTGAATTGTATTTGTCTATTACATTAGAGATTGTTGAAATGTCTTTAAATAATCTAAACTATATAATACGGTTTCGATGTTTCGATAACTCATGTCTTAAGCTTCTTGCAGTTGACCGTAAATGTAGCTTTCGATCCACTGTCTGTCTATTCTTGTTATAAATACAGGAGGAATTCACTCTGTTTTTTTCTGTGGTATTTTTGTTACTTCTGCTAATCTTTGCTGAATTTATTTGAATTATGCAAACAATTATATCAATCACATGCCATCAAATATTAGGAATTTGAGGATTTAAAAACCATTACATCATTTAAGTTTAGATAATTTGGTTTTATCTTTTTATTGAAAGGAAATTTAGTTTAATAAAATATAATAAGGATATCTAATAAAATCTAGTCAATGAGTGCAATTAACACTGTTGCTCTTTCTACCTTGTCATTATCAATTATATTTTCTTTAATTTGAACTTTAATTTTGAAATGTCAATGCTTTCTAACGATCTTAAACACACGGATTTTTTTTAATACCTGTTCTCTGTTTGTATATTATTTTCATACGCAGAGAAAATGACACAATCAATAACCCATCAATGCAAAAATATTTTTTTAGAAAGAAAAAAAAAACTATTTTCACACACACACACACACACACACACACACACACACACACACACACACACACACACACAGTAGGTGGAACACTAACATTATATACACATAATATATGTGGGAGTGAATAATAGCATGTGTGTTCAAAATAAATAATATATACTCACTATAGATTGGAATAAAACAGTGTTCCCAATAAGGATATCCGTCGTCATAACACCAAGGTCCATGATAAGAATCTGCGTCAATCTTTGGTGCACGACAATAGTTGGTTAGCCCATAGTTAGAAAAAATGAGCCATTCCACATTTTACACGTTTTACCAGTGACAGTTGTATGCACTGTTCCATTGTAGTTTCCTCTCCAGTCATTTGGATATGATTCAGCACAGTCTTGGTTTTCTTTAACATATTGAGAAATCAACAGTTAGCAAATGCAGAATATTTTGTTTTGTTTTCCGATTTTTAATACATTCTGTCTCTATTTACATTTTTGTATACATATACTCTGTAAATTGAAGGCCAACTACTGTCTTTTGCGAGATTTTTGTCTCGTTTCACTTTCCATTGTCTTTCTGTTTTCCATAACTTTTTCTTATCACTTGAAATAAGTTTTTTTTCATGTAACTAAAACGGATTTGAAATGTATTTGTCTATTACATTAGAGATTGTTGAAATGTCTTTAAATAATCTAAACTATATAATATGGTTTCGATGTTTCGATAACTCATGTCTTAAGCTTCTTGCAGTTGACCGTAAATGTAGCTTTCGATCCACTGTCTGCCTATTCTTGTTATAAATACAGTTAAAAAAGAAATGTGTTCACCACAAAGTGGAACAAAACAGTGTTCCCATCCCGTCCTTTCCAGTCACCTGGATATGAATCTATGCAAAAGTTGTATCCTACAACAACAAAAAGCAGTTGGCTTCTGTATATCTTTTGAACAAAGGAATTCACTCTGTTTTTTTTTTCTGTGGTATTTTTGTTACGTCTACTAATCTTTGCTGCATTTATTTGAATTATGCAAATAATTATATCAATCACATGCCATCAAATATTAAGAATTTGAGGATTTAAAAACACTTACATCATTTAAGTTTAGATAATTTGGTTTTATTTTTTTTTGAAAGGAAATTTAGTTTAATAAAATATAATAAGGGGATCTAATAAGATCTAGTCAATAAGTGCAATTAACACTGTTGCTCTTTCTATCTTGTCATTATCAATTATGTTTTCTTTAATTTGAACTTTAATTTTGAAATGTCAGTGCTTTATAACGATCTTAAGCACACGGATTTTTTTTAAATTCCTGTTCTCTGTTTGTATTAGTTTTATACGCAGACAAAATGACACAATCAATAACCCATCAATGCAAACATATTTTTTAGAAAGAAAAACAAAACATTTTCACACACACACACACACACACACACACACACACACACACACACACACACACACACACACAAGAGGTGGAACACTTACATTATATACACATAATTTATGTGGGAGTGAATGATAGCATGTGTGTTCAAAATAAATAATATATACTCACTACAGATTGGAATAAAACAGTGTTCCCAATTAGGATTTCCGTCGACATAACACCAAGGTCCATGATAAGAATCTGCTTCAATCTTTGGTGCACGACAATAGTTGATTAGCCCGTAGTTAGAAAACCTTGTGCCATTCCACCTTTTACACGTTTTACCAGTGACAGTTGTATGCACTGTTCCATTGTAGTTTCCTCTCCAGTCTGATTCAACACAGTCTTGGTTTTCTTTAACATATTGAGAAATCAACAGTTAGCAAATGCAGAATATTTTGTTTTTTTTTCCGATTTTTAATACATTCTGTCTCTATTTACATTTTTTATACATATACTCTGTAAATTGAGGGCCAACTACTGTCTTTTCCGAAATTTTTGTCTCGTTACACTTTCCATTGTCTTTCTGTTTTCCTTATCTACCAATTAAGGTATCTTTACTTATTGTAGTATCTAATTTTGATACGGTTCTTTAAGTTTTAATATGTTTTGTATACAGTCTACTAAACAGTTCAATTTCATTTGTCTAGAAGCACATAAATGGAATTTGATTTGTTGAGATATTCACTATTCAGATATACAGATTAAATATTTGAAGACTACTTTACTTCTGATGTAAACATAAAGACCGTATTTCCCTAAGTTGAATGAACTCGGCATGGAAGTTGTTTTTTATTCTTAATAATAATGCTGCACACAATATTGTTATTATTTGAGGAATATTGTATATTGCAATTCTACTCAATTAAGTTACGAATTCACCAACATTCAAGCTGACTAAATTTTCAGAGGCTGATATGAGGAACTTACATAAACGGCTTCACAAATCGAGCCTAGATTAATTAAATTTCCTCATACAAAATACATGTACTGTATTCCCAGACATCAAATCACCCTATAAATATTGATTTATGTCCTTTTCAAATCATTGTTCACCACACTTTCTATTATTACTCACTAGTGCGTTCAGTATTATAACATTCTACCTACAAATGTTTGTAACAAAGTTTATGATTTTTTTTTTTGATAAACCGTTTTTATAGTTTTATAAGTTAGCCTGAAGTGCTTGGTAAATATATGCCAATGTTGGGTCTTCCGGATCTGTTCAAAAGTTCAAAGTTTTGATTTTTCTACACTATACACAGCACTTTCAAATAATCTCATATGCACGAATTATTTTTTTCAAATATGTCCTTTCATAAATCGAGATTTGAATACATTTGTTCAAATTCTTAAAGATCATTTTAAGTAACGAAAAATATAAACACTGCGTTAATTAGACATCGTTACAGCAATCGAATTCTTGTTAAGCAACACTTTCGGTCGCTAATGCAATACCAGTTATCTTCCAGTAATTTGACCATGTATTGCGGACCTATTTCTCTATTGTTGCGGAGATAAATTTACAGCTTAAATAAATGAAGACCATTCCAAACAACATTTTGTAAAACAAATTGACAACGCCTTCAGATATTTAGACGATATTTTGGCTCCTACATGTATCCACGGCGACTTCAATTTTTATATTAAAGATCAGATTAGAGATCCATAGTTAAAGACAACTATTGAACATACTTTATTATAAAGATGATGACCTTTCATTTAGAATTGTTAACATCCCTTTTATCTTTGGTAATATCCCTTCAGCACCTACGTATGGATTTTACATATCACAATTCATATGTTAGACAAGAGCTTGCCGTAACAACACGGGCTTTTTGTATCGCGCTAGACTTCTTACAGTTAGGCTTCCTAAACAAGATTATGTTACTACAAGATTGAAGTCATTACTACAGAAGTTTCATGGTCATCACTATGATAAATCAGATTGTTACGGTGTATCCATCCGCTTCCTGGAATTTGATTTGTTCAACGTGTCGTGGTTTGCTTTCCCTCTTAAGTCAACCCTGGGCCTGAATCTTTATGAGCAACTCAAAAGGTGTTTCTAGGAAAGCAGAGGACGCCTACCCTACCGGTTCACCTGGTTCATACTCCCAGTTGTTAGTGGAGTCCGAGTTGCTCATTCACTTTTGTTACTTGTATTCATTATTTTGTTGTGTTTACCTATTTCTGTGTCTGGTCTTTGTCCTTGGATTATTATTTTTTTTATTTTCGATAGAATCTCGGTTCCCTTGATTACTCGTTTAACATATCTAAGCAGTTTGTTTTCTAATTTATGACACATATAGGTGATTACTGATAAACAACCATTCGATCGTGATCATATCAAAACCATTGAAGTAACTGAATATAGAGATGTAACAATTTAATAATTATCATCCATAAGGAGATGAAACTACTTCTGTTGCAATTGAATTTATTTTCTGAATCAAAGTTAATGAATTATTTGAGTATACAAAAACGACAGTTCACCCCGTTTTACTAATGAAATAAACGGACTTATGTCTTAACCCTTGATGTTTTACGGGGGATAAGAAAAAATCAAAAGCTGGCATGGATAAAAATATGCATAAAGGAATGGTCTATTTGTAACAGGTAATTGTATAATTCATCATCACCTGAAAGATTACGCATAAAATCCCTAAATCAGCTAACACTTTTTCTTTTTACAATGAAGTTTTGAATCTGAATATTTGTCAAAACAAGACACTTCAATTTTTTCTTCATATCAATGTAAGTAAATAAATGAACACTTGTTAACCAAGGCAATACTAAGGCAAAACGAGGTGTGGTATACTTGTAAAAAAAAAAATGGTGTAAACTTTCATGTATTGCATATGATTATAAATAACATGAGTAAATCTATATAAACAAGTGATGGTTTTTTTTAATAACAATACTTATATCGGGTAAACTTCCTAGTCTCTGTTATATAGAAAATAGGAATATGAAGATGGGGAATGTTGATGGGGATATGTCAATTGTGTACGAAATATTGGGACCATGAATTGGGATGATGTTGAAATTAGCTTTAAAGGTATTGAGTTATATGAAATATACATTGTTTCCATGATATCTAATTAAAAATAATGCGGAAGAATTCAAAATTGTAAAACCCAATTAACAACGTAAATATTTCATAAAAATGCTGTCCAATTCTATTGGAGAAGGGAATCTTGTTGGGGTCGGGGTGAAGACTTCCCTTCTGGTTATGACCAGGGGAGAATTGGAATTCTAAAATAGGCAGTGTTAAATTGTTTACATGGGAAATTCATACCAATCAAGAGCTGAAATGAACTGGTGTCTTTGTCATATACCATAAATTTCCCCATTCCTCATTATAAATTCAAAATAATGTTGAAGGGTGTGTCAATGTAAAAACCAGCCTTTCGGTGGCACACTACAAGTTTTGTTTTCAAAACATTTTTACCTATATCATATCCCAGATGCACCCTTTCTCAGAATCACTTTTGAATAACATATTGTAAATCGAAATATTCACGTATAAATGGCTATGTAATTTTGTGAAAAAAAAAAAAAAAAAACAAGTCAAAGGATTATATAATGCAGGAATGATTAATCGAAAGTTTTCATGTAGATCAAACCAGGTTTGCCCGATAAAATTTGCCTGTGCTAATTGTTTGATCATTATGGATTAAGTACTCGTTTAGTTATCGTTTGAATGTGTATATGAGTTCATATTTTTCAATTTCGTCAATAGTCTGTATCACTGAATACCACTTGTTGCATGTTGCTGTTATTAACTGGAACGATTAAATGCGCCTCTCACATAAAGTTGCAAAGCATGGGTTGTCAAGGGTAGATTTTGGCTGTTTTAGATTAAAACTTAATATATCGATAATTTTACCACAACAGATATCCACATTGGACCCACTCTATCCGCCCATGGAATATCATATTATTTGGTTTGAATTAATAAGATTTTAATAAAAAACACTTGATGTATAACCTCTTATCAGTACCAGTTGCTCATTTCTAATTACATGTATTTGCATGACTACACTACTTTCGATATTCAAGTTGTCTATAAATGTTGGACACCTACAAAGCCATTTAATGTTCAACTAGACAAAGAAATCCTTTTAGATTGCACCATTTCACTAGTCCTAAAGGGGCAATGATGACTTAAGAGTGATACTGTACAACAATCGAATGAGCTTTCTTCTCATTTCATGCAGAAGTTTATCCTCATGTTGAAGTGCCTGTGTCTCCATAAATTCAGAGTGCACTTATAAGGATTGTTATGAAATATTCACGGATTCTATATTGCTATCAGTATTGTACATGTATATAGTCTTTGTCACATGTAAACATGTTTTTTTTTTTATATTTGTTTCTATCATGCAAGCTTTTGCGAAAAATGCGATGTGTCATATGCATATTTGTACTCTAAACTGTAATCTCTCGTGCTTAATGATCGAGTAATAACTTAATCAGAATTATTCAAATAGTCCGACAAAAATACGTTGCATGTAAGTTACTGACAGAAAAAAAATGTCTGAACCCTAGAATCCTGGCTGTCTTACTTTAAATCCAGTTTACAATTGCCTTAAATCGTAAATGATACACAAAAATAGTATAAACAGATTGAACAGCATCGTGTAAAAAGCGTCCGGCAAATCAGCTTTCGTTTACATCCAAAATGGGGAAATAATACGATTGTCGCTGGAGTTCGACGGGAACTTAGGAACTTCGTTTGTAAACAAATCGTCCCATAGAAACCAAAACGGTGAATATTAATTTACGATTTTCCCGTAAAGATTTGTTACTCACGATTCCAGCCAATAAACGACTCGTTGGTACTATCACGTCATGCATATATACGAACTATCTTCAAATTAGATAAAAGAGAGACAACTGTAGCGGTAAGTCCCGACAGTTTAACAAAATAGAGCTTCAAATCGAAAATGTGCTGTATTTGACGTCGGGTACATAAGTTTTGTTTTCAAAACATTTTCACCTATTTCATATCACAGATGCAACCTTTCTCAGAATCACTTTTGAATAATATATTATTAATCGCAATACTTACGTAGAAATAGGTATTAAATTTTGTGAAAACAAAAAATTCAAGATGAATGATTATATATAATAGTAATGATTAATCGAAAGTTTTAAGGTAGACCAGGTTTGCCTGATAAAATTGACCTGTGCTAATTGTATCTTTATTGTGGATTAAATACTCGTTTATCTATCGTTTTAATTTGTATTTGAGTTGATCTTACCAATTTCGTCAACAGTTTGTATTATTGATTGCCACTTGTTACATTTTACACTCTTTGAGTGTAAATAAAATCCTGAATCTCAAAGTTGAATGTTGCTTTTATTAACTGGAACGATTTAAGAGACAAAATAAATAAGAAAAGCATCAACATTCATTTAAAAGAGGGAAAAAAACTCTTTTTTTAGTAATAGTTGATTTGTTTTTTTTTTTTTTTTTTTAAAATCGTTTTCTTAGCAATCAATTGTCCACTTAAAACAGACTGTACCCAACATAAGCTATATATGACGTAAACAATTCATTGGAACGAAAAATTAAGTCCAAGAAAGTTTACCCCTTGCTTCCCATATCATATGAACTGCCTGAATTTTACTAAAGAGAGAGACTCCAATTTTCGCAGGAAATATATGATATGCTTTTATCAAATGTCTCCCTTACAAGTGTTAATATAAAATTGAATCTGTATATCCCCTCTCGTCGTGAAAGAAATGGCACATAACATCATATATTATACAGTGAAACCAGTCTAAACTGAAACCTGAATAGTCTGAATACATGTCTATACTAGACAGTTGTTAGTTTCTTTATATCGATTGCAATGTATTTCGGAACCATGCGAACTGAACACGTGTCTCATTCAAATCATTTTTTTAAATGCCAAAAGGGGATCTGTGTAGACAGGCAGGTTTCACTTTTTATTACCTTATCGTGGGTCATCGATTATCTATCGATATTTTCATAAATGTTTGCAATACTCGTTTTTCAAGTAAATATCGACTTTCTACAAAGGACAATTTATGAAAGTTGAAGACTTGTTGAAAACAGTCAAATCGCAATTTTTGACTACAATGTACACAAGTATAAAAAATAAAAAAAAATGTAGATGCATTTGATACATTGATCAAATTTGTGGTGTTAATGTAAGTAGTTCTTGTAAATTTGCGATATTTACAATATAGTCTGTACTAATACAAGATATAACTCGACTTTATACAATCAGGAAAAACACCTTTCATAAAAAGACATAAAACATACAATTTAATCATATAACGTATTACATTACACTATTTCCAAGAATGACTGACCTCACTTTTTTTATATCAGGATGTTTTTTTTAAGAAACGTTCGAAAATGTAAGAAGATGTTTGTTATATGAGTTTAGAATTATTAGCCATATTTTGTGTTTGTCTTGGTACGCGTTTATATACATCTTCTATCGTCCCGCTTGTGATGACATGCATTACAATTAATGACAGTATTGTATAAGCACATGTGGAAGTATATCATCTATAAAATTGTTTACTCATAATAAATGCAATAAGTTTCATACTGTATTCAAATCTTACCTTGACCTGCTATGACTATTCCAGTATTCAATATAAAAATCACAAAATTTGTTAGCATTGTTATTTCATGAAGTCATTTCGTGTAAGACCCTAGGTTTATCTAAAAGGCTAAACAAGGAAGTGGACGCATTTCAGATATTTGTTTTTGTAGATAACACCCAACTCTGCAGTAAAGATTTCAAGTTTTCACTGTTTAAGATATCTGATACATACACATAAGACAAAAGGGATTTCGGAGGGTGTGAATTGAGGCAAAACAAAATGAAACGAAATTCATTAAATGAAAGCAATACACGAATAAACAAAACAAAACATAATAATAATATAAAAAAAAACCAGAAAATATAACTCAGTTACCTCAAACACAATATATTTCACAAAGGCAACGTGGTTGATCATTTTTGCGTTGTTAAGTATTTCTCCTGTTTGGTTTACTTGATACTAAGTGATTTATTTATCTTTGCTATTAAAGAAAATTTGTACGATATTATAAAAGTCTTATTTGTCAAATTTAGTCTATATACACATTGGTTATATTCTATGGTGATGTGTACAACCATGACACGAGAGTGGTGTTACATATAAGAATTAAGAACATCAACATGCTACACTAAACGGGAAGGATGTTTGATGTGATGCATGTACACAATTGAACGATTGATGTTTAATTCTTAGTTTAAAAAATCAGAAGGAAATTAAAGTCATGATCATAATGATTTAATGAGAATTTTTAACTTCACGGTCCTTGCTTATATGTGTTATTTCCACAAAAGACGATATTGCAGAGAAAAAAACCGTAAAAAATATGAAATATTATTGACTTTACTGGTTTATTAAAATTACTTTAAAAAAATAAAATAAAAAAATATCGAAGCGTCGAATTTTGAAGGACAATTCAAATATCCTCTCATGACGTGACCAGAAATACCATATTTGAACGGATTTTTTTCCAAGAAAAGTGAAGTATTTTAACCCTAATATCGTCAATTTTGATAAAATAGGCAGTTGATTCAATGTCAATTTTTAATACAACAGGGATAAAAAAAAAATGCCGGGTTAAAGGTCTAGTGCACCGTCTAAAGCCATTTCATTATTATTTTAAAAGGAAAAAAATATATAACTAGAATTACATTGCAATAGCGAATGTCGCCCCCGACAACCGTTTAAGTTCCCAATTTTATAATTGTGTTGTTATGTCTATTCAATTCATTTGACAGACCTATTTTTAGATTTGTAGCTATTCATGTTGTTGGGATAATGCTCTATCCTAGGTTGTGACTTAAGGCAGCCATTCTGAAAATGGCGACTTTACGTCAGAATTTTTGCGTGGATTCCATGGTCAGTTTCATTAAATTTGTTTAATGAATAAAAAAATACTCATGGCCATGTGAAAAAAAAATAGTTTTTTGTTGCCATGGCAACAAACAACATATCGATTCATTAACTGTATAACCATACCAAAATTCAAGTTTCTAGCCATATAGGTTACCGAGATATTGCAATGTCCTAGATTATGAACTTTGGTAGCCATTTCGAAAATGGCTATACATCGGCAAAAAATTTTATTGGTATTCCGAGATGTTAACGATACGCAACATTCAATAAAGTTTTATTTGCATTGCCTATTAAATAAAAACAAACTTATAGGTGTGACACTAGAGCTCACTAAACTCTACCACCACACCAATGTTCAAGTCCCTGTCCACTTAGGTTTCCAGGCTATCACAATGTCCTAAATTATGACCTATCCCCCTTTCCGCCAAAGCGCCTCTCCTTTCATTTTGTTACAGCGTCCACATCTGTGGGATAAGGCCCAACTTCTGAGCAAGTTTCGTTTCTATTCCTATAAATACGTGTGGACAAGAGTTCACCAGTAAAAAAAACGTACAAAAACAATAAGTCCCCGACATTTTGCGTTCGGGGAATTAATAATAATAATAAGAAGAAACAGTACTGTAAGATACGGATTTGCATACCATTTCGGTCGATAAAAAAGCAAATGTGGTAAAAAAAAAATTACCTAAAGCAGAAAAAAAGCAAACAAAATTTGAGGTAGGTAAAATGCTGATAGAATCTTTAACGTTTATTTACAGGACATTTGCGAAGATTACCAAAATATAATCCTTACAATGTAAACCAATGTTTAATCATGACTGTCCTTTATACCTATAAATAAGAAATTCATAACTTGTTAATCGACACGTATACAATACCGATCTCAACAGAAATCAATTTCCTCTCATTTATTGGAAGGCGTAGACATGAGAGATTTATGTTCAATTAAGATAGACATATTAACATACTTTCATATCTTAAGTATATTTGAGCGCCCCTTAAGTTTTAAGATTCGTAACACGACAGTTTTAATTTCAGTGATAAAATATGCATTTACCGTTTTAACATATAGATAAAAGTACTTGTGTTCGATTAATTTCTCATTTTCTTATGTATATAGAGAATGAGGAATGGGAATTGCATATTAATAGTGAAATCAGCATTTCTTTTCATGTCGAATTGTGTACAGGTAAACGTTTTATTTAGTAGTTACAAGTAGTCATTTTTACAATCTAAGGTGCATCATCAAGTGAAGCAATTCAGAAAAAAGAACGTTCGGTGTTAATGGAAATGATCTTCAGCGTTAAAAATGTATTAATGAGATGGTAAAGAAACACTTAAACTTGGAAAGGAGGCCCGTTTAGAAAAAAAAATGTTCCTGTACAATCAATAACAAAACAAAAAATGTTATAAATCACTTGTAGTGTATCTGCATTGTCTTTTTAAAAATAAAAAAAAAGTAAATTACATAATTATAAAATCGAAACCAAGTACTGTCTGTCCAAATTGCTGGTGGAATAACTTTTATTGTGGCATGTGTCTTTATCAGTTTTAATCAGGAACACTGTAAATAGTCCTTTATAGCAGTTAAAATGTATTTTTTTTTTGTAATGCAAGCTACGTCGAGCGTACAAATTACTAGGTATTTCTGTAATAAGTGTTTCAGGAACTTTTTAAGTGTTAAGAAATATTTTGTTTTTGTATTTATGTTGCTAAATCTAATATGCAACTGTACTAGTATTGTAAGTTTTGCACACCCTGTATTCTGATTTGTTTCTAGAACAAGTCATTGTGTATTGTTCACAGTTTTAAAGTTCTTTAATAGGAATCCGAGTTGCTTATTTTCTTTTGTTTCTTCGTACGTATTATTTCGTTTATTATTTTATTTTATTTTATTTTTTTGTTGTTGTTTGTATCGGGTTTCTTTTCTGTGTGGTATTTGTCTTTGATTAGATCAATAATTTCGGACCCTTGGTTACTCCTTTTGCACGATTTAGCAGTGATGCTGATCACGATGTAGTCAATGCGTTACATGTAAATGTGATGAATGCGTGTTATTTGGGTTCATTCACCTGAAGTAAAAATAAATGCAGAATTTTGTTATTGACCACACAACAGAACTTGTGTAGTAGAAATTGCGTATGTGTAACGAGTGTAAAAAGACAAAAAGATCAATTTTTATAACAACATGGGCAGAAATGTCAAGTAAAAGATCTTGTGTACCGTTAAGCCTGAAGCCATTTCCTTTCCTTTTAAATACAAAAAAATATATAATTGTCAAATACGGATCTGCATTTTTTTCAATCCATAAGATAACAAATGTGGTAAAAAACCAATTAACAGAAACAGAAAAACAAACAGTTATTATTTAAAAAAAAAGAAAGCAGACGCAGTAAAATTTGTTCTTCTCATTTATAAAAACCTCAATTGCCGATACAGTTCTTTTTCGAAACGCCACCAAGTTATCAGTATTTGGCCAATCAGGAAATATAATTGCGATCAGGTGAATTGCGTTCCCACGGTAGATTGTTTTTAACGTCAACGGCTAAAAAGCCAAACTATACCGATTGCATCAGAATAACAAAAGAAAAAGAAAGTTGAACTGGTGTTAAAATCTTCAACGCTTATTTACAGGATATTTAAAAAGATTGACAAAACAATGTTGCTAACAGTATAATTCACTAATTAATTTTGACTGTCCTTAATACATATGAATAAGATTAAAACTATAACTAGCTACTCGACATGTATGTTATACAGATCTTAACACACATTTCTTCTCTCTCATTGGAAGTCATGAGATAATTATGTTCAATTAAGATTTTCTATTTTGAGTATATTTGAGAGTCTATAAAAACTGCTTATGGAATAAATTATATTGCGGCATGTTTCTAATAAGTCTTAACCATAAACACTTTTATATCAGTTACAATTAATTCAATATTTTTGTAATTCGATTTACAACTTATTTTCCGTAAAAAATGCTATCAGATCTTTGTTAATGTTAAGACATCATGGATCATATCCAATCAACAGGTTATCACGCATCCACCGGACACCGTGGGCGTGGACACTATACTGTCAACCTGACACGGTGGACACGTGGACGTCTGTCCACCTTGGGCATTAAGAATGGACAAAGCTTGGACAACTTCATTTGTCCACCGTGGGCGAGTGGTTTTGTCAAAATGGTCGTTAGCTCTAGTGTATTTCAGGTGTCAATACCACTGACATATTACCTATTTAAGGAGTCATATACAGTATTTGTATTGGGAAAATTTCCCATCATATGGTACATTTGGAATGAAGAATCATGGAATCTTGTTTTGGGCGATAGGGATTTGGATAAGACAATTATATTTTGAAGTATTTATTGATATTAAAAGTGAATTTGATTTCATCAAATAATAATAGTTGAAATATTGAATATTTTTTTCTAAATCATATTTCAAAATACATTTACCTGCTCCAAAACTTAAACATATTTAACACATATATAGTTTAGTTTCAAAAATCAAATATTACATGTAATACCCACACTAAATTTACGTATACACAAACTGACTATTGAAGTCCTTCATACTGTTTTAAGTACCATGGTAGGATTTCTCCTAGCATTAAATCACATTAATATATCGGAATTATGGTCATGCATTAATCACGTCCTGTTGATTTTTTTTAAAGACTGTTACTTAAACGTGTAGAATACAAACTGCATATATACTGAACTAACAAATACATCTTTGTCATTGTTACGGAGGATGCATACAATTTAAGAAAATGGTTGGAAAACGAGAATCTTTACACAATTTTCTTTGGTAACTTAAGTGTTGATTCTTTATCCCTCTGCTACATTTGAATTTTCTTGGTGATCTGTTACGGACACCTATCGTTTTTTCCATAATTCTTTCCCTCGGATGTTTGCTTTCTTGTTCCTAAATCAAATTCCAAAGTTTCCTATGACAAACGCTACGCCAATTAGACTTAGACGTTACCCGATTAGCAGAAAAAAAATATTCGA
This sequence comes from Perna viridis, assembly GCA_037379345.1. NCBI lineage: Eukaryota > Metazoa > Mollusca > Bivalvia > Mytilida > Mytilidae > Perna > Perna viridis. Next base: position 28,019,596 of record CM074520.1, read on the forward strand.
GTATCTGGACGAAATTGACGTTAATGAAGTTCACAAGAGGCCTGATAATATGTAATCTGCCCTCTTACCCAGGAGGCAGACAATATACAGCTATATAACGAAAATAAATGCCGTCCGTACATGTAGTACATTGAAACGTTTGTAGTTAATACAAATGTTACATACTGTATTCAAATCTTACCTTGAACTGCATTAGGTATTCCAGCATGCAATAGTAAAATTACAAAACGTGTAAGCATTGTTCAAAACAAAACCAAAATAGGACTTTGTATGCAATTTAAAGCTAAACAAGGAAGTTTAGGCATTTTGAAATGTGTGTAAATACCAAGCAATTCTTTAGTGATATAAAAATCTACGATAACACTGTTCAAAATACGGCATTTGTTACATGGTCTTTGTCCCTAAATTACATTCTTTTGATTACCGCTATGACCTTAGCTCCCTTGATTACTCATGTGTATAAAAATAATAAATATATATCGTGCAGTATATTTAGTATAAATATATAGATATTAAAACTAGATTTAAAAATTAAAATAAAAAAATAAATTAAAAAAAAATAAATAAAATCAAACAAACAACAACAAAACTAATTAAGTCAGGAAAAAGTTAAAACCAAACGTTATACAATACTGTTGAAACAAGGTCTACGTGACTGTGTCGTGAACATTTTCTTGTTTAAATCCATCAACTTTATCAGTTTGCTTTGTTAAGTAATTCTCTTGTTGAATCTACTTGCTATCAAAGAATTTTTATTCACCTTGCCAATAACAATGATGTTATAAAGGCAAAGTCGCCTTATTTAAATTATACACAATTAAGAGAAAAAATGGCAACCCTTGTGATTGTAGTAATGCATTGACAAAAACACGAGAATTTTGTTAGAATTTAAGTACAGTGTATAAGAGACAGTTTAAAGTTATAATAAGTAAGATCGAGTTTAAAATTAACAAAATAAAAAAACCTATAAAATGCATGCTAAAAATAAAGCATGTTTTTGAAATGGAAATGATCTCCGGAGGACACAGAACAATGCCCCATTCCTTCTTACTCATTTACTTGTATTGTTCTTTTTAGTGATATTTCGATCACCCTTTTTTGCGTCTTGCCTTTTTTCTTTGAATACCCTGGCCGTAATGTTAGGTATACAAAACGAACAAATTCAATTTGAAACAAAAATAAGCTAAAAACCATATTGCCATAGATGTCACAGCGGTACGAGTTCGAGTCCCGCGGAGGGAACGACTAAAAATTTGCATCGCAAATTTGACAGTTCTAATATCGTTGGGAATTTTTCAGACCCATCTATAAGTTTACGTTATCTTCCCTGTATCAATTTGATCCGATGGAGCAGTGTAGCGAATGGAGTCGTCACATTCTGAGACGTTGTATATATATATATATATATATATATATATATATATATATATCATATTATATTAGGTAAATTTTCACATGCACGAATAACCTATCGCTAAATATTAATAAAAAAATCCAAATGTCGGCATACAACCGACAATGCGACATTGTTTTCTGTTTAAACAATCGAAGTATTTACGGGCTACTGATAATTATATACTTTCAAAATTACTGTTTTGAAATTACAATGCCGACAATGACTGAAATAAAGCAGATAATACCGTTTAAGCCTCTAAACGGCTCCAGTCTTTGTCGAAGCGATCTTAGGCATGTTGTTTACGATGTGCACATGGAATTTGCACTGTTGTAAAAACTGTCATTGAAAAGGTGAACAAGCATAATGCACGAAATAGGCATATGTTAATTAGATTGGAATTATCAGTAAAAAAAGTACTTATGTGATATATTTTGAGCTATTGAATAATTTGATTATTCTATTTCGGAAGAACATTCAATAAGTTAGAGTGAAAAATAAACGAAAATTGAAGTACAATGGAGAACAAATCACAAGAAAAAGTGTACAATTAAGGACAAACCCATCCTAGTGAAATCCCGAACATGTAGGTATTACCTGATTTAGACACTTGTTTCAAACATTTAAGCATTCTTGGTTTCCATTGTCCATTAACATTACATGTAGATCTTACCGGGGTTCCAAAAACGTCTGTGTCACAAAAAATATGATATTTTCATTATAAAAGTACATCAATCTTTTAGGCATTATAATGACGTTCGATGGTAAATGATTGGTTTTACAGGAACCATCTTCAACCGCGATAATACATCAATTGTAAATAAATGTACTACATATAAGGCATTATATTAGAAATATGCAAAATTCAACGGTATTTTAACTTTACGCATTACGTATTTACATGTAAGCAAATAAATAACTTTTTTTCTTTATTTTTTTTCTTCAAAATCAGTGTCCTTTTTTAATGGTTGACTGAAACATTTCAAATAAAAATTGTGTTTCGTTTGTAGTTACAACATAATCTGTAACAACTGTATTTTTGTATTGCCAAGAAAATCAACCAGTGTTTGAAATGATACAGTATAATTGCAGTATATACATTGACATACAGGAAACGGTGCGTTCCACTGACCGGAGACTAAACATCTAAGGTTGCTGTGCCATTCAATGTATGTCCACTTTCACACTGTGTAATCACAGTATCCTTGTAGTAGTATCTTATTGGATGTGATAGATGTTTAAATGGTATATTGAATGCAATTCTATTTATATAGAACTCATTGCACTATAGCAGTTAAATAAAACCTTGTAAAAAAACGTATAATGTATCAATGAATGTTGGATAATTACCTATGGAGTTTTGTACCTCTGAATACTACTACAAACGAAACTTCAAACACTAGTATTATTTTTTTTATATAAACTATATCAACCTCTGTGATACTATACATGTATCACTCTCAGTGGTAATAAAATATACATGTATCACTCACTGTGAAAATATACTTAAATCGCTCTCTGTGGTATTATACACATACTGCTTGTAGTAGAAGGTGTTGCGTTGTAGTATCACACGAGGTAAATATATCACCCGAGACGAAGTCGAGGGTGACATATTTACAGAGTGTGATACGATGCGTAACACCTTCTACTACATGCAGTATGTGTTACATTATACTGAATTCGAGAATGTGATATATCCTGACGTCGAGGGTGATACATAGTGACGTCCAGGATGATCTATCCTTGAGAGGGGTGATACAGCGTGTGATATATCTCTGCCGAGGGGCGGTTAATCAATCCACCAACCACTGTTCAGAGGGGGCGGGGCAAGTAAGGATGTGCAGGGAATACATTAAAATAACTCATCACCCATTCCCCAATCAGATTTCAAGATTTCTGTATGAAGTATGATATTATACATTTATCACTCTCTGTAGTTCTATATATGTACATTATGCATAACACACTGTGGTGCTATACATATACCAGTCTATGTGGTACTATACATATACCAGTATATGTGGTACTATACATATACCAGTCTATGTGGTACTATACATATATCACTTTCTATGGTATTATATATTTATCACTTTCTATGGTATTATATATTTATCACTTTCTATGGTATTATATATTTATCACTCTCTGTGGTACTTTAATTATACATGTATCACTCTCTGTGAAACTATACCCATGTCGCTTTGTGGTGCTTTATATGTATAACACACTGTAGTACTATACATATACCAACCTGGGGTACTATGCATGTATCCTTAACCGAATATATGGCACATTTGCTACATATTCTCTATATCAAGTCGGGCCTCAATATGTCGAACTCTTGTCAGTTAAATATCGGTAAATTTGAAACTCATGAAAGACCTGGCTAAACTGTCCTTATTCACGAAAAACTTGCATCGAAATCTGACATGAACACGAGGTTTTGATCATCTATGATAAAATATATGTTAATAACAGTAATACTATTCACTTCTAATTTGTATTTCTGAAATATTTCTTCCCGTCAAACGGACACTATATTTAATGATATTTAAAAACGACAATGTCCGTTTCGTCAGTAAATCCAAAGAGAATGCCCATGAAAAAGTCAATCAGACCTATGATATTGGGGGATAAGGTAATGTATATGTTATATGTATGTCAAATAGTATAAAGTTTGTTTTCAATCGATAATGGATGGCTCCGAAAAAAAATGTTGCTCAATCAAAGAGCTATTTTCATTCAATGAACTTCAACGCTTCGATCATATGTGATTTATTTCTATTAATTTTTTGTTAATCATTCGACAACATTCAACTTTGAGAAAAGATGCATTAGGGATATGAAATGGTTGAAAACAACGTTTGTCAGGTGCCACCCACTGCTTGTTTTTTTGCATGGACCCTCTCTAAAATTGTACCGTGCCCTTGATTTTGCATACGTTGTTCTTGTGCCAGTATTAAAATACTCGAGTAGAGTAAATTTCTAACAAAAACGAAATTTGATGCACGATAAACGATATACGTTTTCGCCTATATAATTTATAAGTGCTCTTATCAGCTAAATAGTTCGATCGGCGCCTTTTACGCATAGTGCAAATTAAGAACTTGAATACACATTTCGTTTTCTTGATAAATGTGAAACGAATTAAATGACTTCACAAGCGAATACTTGCCCTTTCCGTATTGAATACTGTTTTGAAAATTAGTATTGTGAAAAAGATCAGAAGAAAAAATTGTTCAATTGCGCTGAAATAATTAATAAATAAACACCTAGGAAAACAATTTAAACAGACTGGCTTTAAGAATATTAAAATTCCTTAATTAAAAACTAAATTACTAACTTTTAATTGTAGACCTAATGTTTCATACACTGCGACCACTAGAAGACGGATGTAGCACAATTTGGTTCATTTACAAACAGACTATATTGAATAATATACAAAATAAGAACAAACCAGATAAAGCCAATAAAAGAGTATAATACGTGAAAAAATATAAAAGTATTGTAAATATTCAAACAAATAGCAGAAATTGCAATGCGTTGCTATTTAAAAATAATAAATACACAAGGACGCAAACTGACTGATCATGAAAGTTCTTAATACTATACACAGGAGCCATAGCAATGATACATTGAATACTTTAATTTTATTTATTCAATTCGTTCCAAATTGTCCAATTGTTTGGTTCTTTTATCGTTTGTGTTACCGGGATTGTTATTACGAGGTCTTTAACATCGATTGACCTGCATTCTAAAGTTCTAAACAAAATAATGTTTTGGTTATGAATGAATAATTAATATACAGACTGTCATCCTGTAGAAATTGTATTATGATAATTGACAGTTGACGCTTTGTATTAATCCTTCTGGGTTTAATGAATTCATTTATATATTTGTGTCCTTTATGAATTAGAAATAGTTTGAACAATATCATAAATACATCAAACAAACTATAACAATACACAAAAACTATTAAATATATATCTAAAGTACATTCGTTTTTGAGAAAGAAGTAACGAGGTTAAATTATTGCATAGTAGTAACACACCGTTTTGTTGACATTCCATCAAATATCTCTGTTGAATTTTGCTTACGCTGGATATGATGATAGTGATATTATAGTGGCAAATTGCTGTCGTTTTAATATGGATTACAGTATTCCAGTGGCCTACATAGCCAAAACGGCTCTAAAACTTCATCCTCTTAACATTGAAACTGATAAAATATATGTGAAGTTACAATAAGAAATATTCAATTGCAGTAATGAACGTGGCGACTGCCATTATGGCATCAGAGTTATCGTGAAGAAGTCATCGTTATCCCTCGAAGTTACTTAGTTCCTTCTATAAGTTCCTTGATTGTAGAAATCCATTGTCAAATATCAATTGCTAAATGTAACGTAAGAAATAATTTTGACGGAATTTGTACTTATGTATGTATGTACACCTTCCTTCTTTCTTCTTTATTCATTGGAAAATTCCATGTTATGTCAGTTTAACTCAGTATAAACATCTTCAGGTTTTCGGTTTGATGTGGATCCTATAACCACAATACAATTATAGACTTTTTTTTCAATAAACAATAACTGACCCGCTCATAAACGTAGTCATGGAAGAACTTACTTTATGTAATGTAATTTGCACTGCAATTCGAGCATCAAAATGTAATAAAGCTTCTTTGTTATGTGCTCATGCATGATTGGTTTGGCATTTTGAATTAATGAGCATCTTATACCATTATCTTGCATGTAAGATATGTATAAAATGTTTTGATAACACATCAAATATTTATGTTCAAAAGTAAATCCTATGCTATAGATTACTATAATTCAAATCAACTTCCCCGTCGTAAAAATGCATCATTATATTAATATCGTAATTACGTTTTAATTTATAGTCTTTATGAAGCTTAAATAAAACTATTTGTAAGAAGTGATTTGTTTGATAGATAAATGAAATAAGTGTATGCAAATGTTTCATCAATGAAAGTAGAATAGATAAAGATTTAGAACTACCTTTGCTCATTTTGATATCTTCATAAGGTGTTGTAGCTTCTTTAAGCTTTCTTCTACAATAGAAAATGTCATACCAGTATAAAAAACCGTCGTTAGTAATGGAAGTATATAATGGACCCCGTTTTCACCGACATAACTTTGAAATAATTAATTGTTATGTAAGAGTGTCCCAAGTGAACGCATAATCAATGTCGGTCTGAAACGGGAATAGCATCAATCTTACATTCCAAAACATTATGTCACTTCATTTTATACTTGCAGCAGAGTTGATACAAAAAAGACAGGCCAGATTTTGAAACACGTACAGGTTTGTCTGTATAAATTTGTAACGACGTTAAATCCATTTTGTCGAACTGTAATGACGTACCTTAACAAACACATTGCAGGACATATGTATATGCATCAACAAAAACATGCGTGCTGTTATATGGCTTTATTTTCATTTTATTCCAATATTTAATTTTTTGTTACATGTATTAAAGGTAGTTCGTTTTAGATAAAGTGACTTGATATCAGATTTTCGGATGCATGTTTTTTGTACAATATACATTTAAGACGGACAAAGAAAAAAACAAGTTTATACATATTATAATAGAAGTTTTTCAGGGAAATTCATTCATACTGCAGATAAAAAAAATCGATTTACATACATAATACATGTATGGTTTACGTAAATATTATGGTGTCGGCAGCTTCTCCCGACTTTCAACCAAATCAAGAATGTTAACTCTGGCAAAGGGCAAATTTCATACACAGCTTATATTATTTTATCTCAAATGACAATGCCAAGCTGAGACAGGTCATGTGGTCACTAACAGTTTTTGAATAAGATGTTTAGGTGAATTTTGACATGCATGGAGCATCTGCGGTTTAATGTTAATTGAAAAATGGTAACTCAATATACATGTACCATGAGAAATGGGTTTTGTTCTCATCAAAACAATTAATAAACATTTTTTTTTAATATTGTTTCTCACAGTTGAATCGAAATTAATTTTCTATTTTATTTCCTGTCACACCGTAAATACTAATGTAAAGTATAACATACCTGACATGTATTACAACTCCTGTTAATGCTGCAATACAAATTAAGGAACAACCGAACAATACTCCAAATACCATGTTGACCACTCTGCTACTTGACTCTGTAGTAAACAGTGATATCATTTCAAAATACTCAAGTACTATATTTTAAGATATTCAAACAATATATTTATTCTGTTGAGGAGGAACAATTGACAAGCAAGGCTGTAAGATCAACGAAAATTATAGTCTACTGGAAAACAAATTACAAAAAACAGTGTAAAACTAAAACCAGACCTACCCGAACTAAGCCCATAACATTTAAGAATTACCGGATTTAAGCCCACGTCTGGAACATTTAGACGGCGCTGGTTTCCATTGTCCATAAACATTACAAGTTGATCTTACAGAGGTTCCAAAGAACTCTGCGTCACAGAAAAATGTAACACTTTCGTTATAAAAGTACTTCATTTTTAGTGGCAATACAATCACGTTCGGTGGTATATTGTTGGTTTTACATGATACATCTACAATTGCACAAGAATTTTTTTTCAATCAAACACATTACCTATACACGGGGGCATTATATTAGAAATGCAAGTCCTATTCCTTTGGTCCTTCTGCATTACGTATTTGCATATAAAGAGACACATAATGCTGCTATATTGAATAAACAAAAATAATGATTGTATAAAACAAAACAAAAAATCTATGACAGACGATTACAGAATAAAAATCAGAAAGAAACAAAATAATCGTATAAAAATAATAGGAATGTAAAATATATGTGTAGATATACAAAAGAACAGGTGTTTATCTTAAGATAAAGCATGCCTTAGTTTTGCTGTAAAAGTATCTTCCGTTTTGAATGAATAACGCAAAAATGTTGAAAATATGTTTTTAGTTTGTAGTTGTACCAGTTGTATGAATTGCAGATTCAAATATTATGTTTCAACTATGGTTTTAATTGATACATTATAAACACAGTACATACATTGACATACAGGAAACTGTGCGTTCCAATGACCGGTGGCTAAACATTTAAGGTCTGCTGGTCCATTCAATATAAATCCACTTTCACACTGTATATGCACAGTATCTTTGAAGTAATATTTTATTGGATGTGATGGATGTTTCATGTTCGGTATGTTCAGAACTGGACAGGATAAAGCTGTATATAATACAAATATATATGTCATATACAGTATAAAGCCAACCAACAATCAAAACCTTACTAACAATATACATAAAATACGTTGTACATATTACACTAGATCTAGTCGAACCTCAATATTTCGAAATCTTATTAGTTAAATTTCGGTTAATTCGAACAATCATGAATTATCTAGCCAAGCTGTCCGTACTCCAGCATTTTACCTCAGATGTTTTGAACACGGATGTATGGAAAACTCACAAGAACACTAGATTTTGATAAATTATGATAAAATAAACGTACATGTAAATACGAGTAAAAATGCTCCTTTATAATTTGTATTTCATAAAAGTTTCCTCCCTTTAAACGGACACTATAGTTACTGATATTTTTAAACGACAATGCATATTTCGTTAGTAAAATCTAAAAAGGCAGTTTATGTTAAAATCAGTCACCTATGAGTGGCGCAGGGTAAATTCACACTGTTTTTTTTTTTTTTTGTTTTTGTTTTGTTTTTGTTTTTTAATGTTATAAAATGAGTATAGGTTAGGTGTATATATCAAAGAGAAAACATCACTACAGGGTAGGCTACAGCCGGGCAAAACACATTATTATTCAGAGTTTCAGTGAAATGGTAGTCCCTATTTACTCAAGTAACATAAAATACACTAAATGATCTGAGTCCCTTGTTACAACGGAAATAAAGAAATTGAATATAAATATCACAAATGTACAAACTAAAGATTTATAGCATTAAACTGACATACCGCTTTCAGACCAGTTTAAACATATAAGAGGTGATGTCCACTTCGTATGAAATATTAATCCCAATTTTTACTAGGGGTTGGCAATCAAGATACATCATAAGCTATTCGAAAAACGAAAAAAAGGACTTAACCCATATCTTGCCGAAAAGTTTTTGTCAATACAGTGTTTCTGTGCAAATGCCATAATAGCCGAATCAATGTTAATACCATAAAATGCTATCCTTAATGATTTGACAAGGGTATCATAACTATGCCTCATACAAATGAGCCTGTTCAACTTTTTATTTCTTACTGGGTGCGTATCAAGCTTACCCTGATTTCTGTAAGTATTAACATAGAACAACGCTGAGAGATACACGCAAGTATTAATCCTTTACATGTACATTGGAGTTGCATGTATATATATAAACCAAAAGGGCAATCACTGTGAAAGTATGTGTATTCGTTGGTATCAATTTTTGTAGTTTAAGGAAAATCATCGGTTTAAATATTATTGAATTCTTGAACTTGAAATCCCAATCATACCAAGGAATAAAAAATTGCTTTGTTCGTTTTGGAAACTAATATTATAGTTTGCCGAACCCACGAAAACAAAAACAAAACAAAGCAAACAAAACAAAACAGGAGCCTAAATCGCTCACCTGTTTGACTTTTGCCTTTCAAATGCAATACATTTAACAAGAAGTCGACATAAGAAGACTTGGTAGGACTTATCATCAATATTGGCTGAAAACTGAACAAAATAAAACCCCGTCATTTTTGCGTTTTCATGGTAATAACTCTTACAAAGAGTCGTCTGACAACTTTTATTACTGACGACTTTTGTATTTCTAATACAAAGAATCATTTCGGCCACTGAAAGTCTTTGGCTAAACCTAATGGTTTTGGAGATTTGGGTGAAAACTACTGACTGACCTCTGTGTTCTATTGTTAGCAATGGTGGACAATTTTTCGACGGATCAAATCTTCACATAAGTCCTATGCAAAATATCCCAAGGAACATTTCTACCAAATTTTGTTCCAATTGCTGAAGTAGTACCAGAGGAGAAATTTTTGTAGAAATAACATTAAAATGACAAAAAAACTTAAAAAAAGGCAATTAGTCCAACATGGTTTAATGGATTAAAACGAACATTCGACCATGGGTATTTCTCAGATGCTTAACAGTTTTATTCTCAGTCTGAATTTGGATAAACCTAACCGTTTTGAAAATACACAGGAAAAAACTACAATTTGAGCCCTCTTACATGTTATATTTTTGAAAACGGCGGCCATGTTTTACGACAGATCAAAAATATTTATATTTTCTCTATGTTGAATACACAAAGGTTTCTTACCAATTGGTCAAATAGAGTCAGATGAGAACATTAAAAATTTAGCAAAAAAAAAAAAAAAAAAAAAAACTTCGAAAAAAGGTCAGAGTAAAATGAAAATTAAACCACAGATAATGCTGAATAAAGTTACTTCTGTCAAAATTGAGTTAAACTTAACGGTTTTTGAAATGTATGCGAAAAACTACTGTTTGACCCCTATATTCTATTTTTATTAAAGGCAGCCATGTTCTTCGACGGTTCAAAACTCCCAACATCAGTCCTAAGCAGATACCTCAAGGAACATTCATATTAAGTTTTGTTCCAATCAGTCAAGTAGTGTCAGAGGAGAAAAGTTTTGAAAAAAAAAAGAAATGTTAACGACGACGACGGACGCCAAGTGATGGCAATATATCTCACATAGCAAAACCGAAAATAAAATTGATACCCTACGAAAAAAATATATGTTCACAATAAAGTGACGCCATAATCTCAAAATTATGATCAGTTAATAAAACAAAACCTGAAAACTGAAAGTTAAACGTTTGTTTTGTCTCGATAAAGAAACCTACGATCACATGTTGGTACGTATCCACTCCACTGTCCTGAAGCTGTACAGGTGATTGTTATGTTTCCTACCACATTATAGCCAGAGTCACAGACAAACGTGATATTATCATGGTAACGATAATCTGATACCTTAATTGGTTGTACAATGTGTGGTCTTAAAATTAAGTCAGGGCAGGACACCGCTTGTAATAAATTAAACAAAAAAGTGTATCAGCAACATGTTCTAAAAACATAATAACATAATAAAAAATTCAACAACACTCAACGAAAAACCGTCACATTTTTTTTGTATGCTGAATGCATTTCTTTTTTTCCATAATGTTACGAAGCGACCTGCTGAATGATTTCCATATTTGAGGTATATTATAGATCAATGGTTAACTTTCATTTACTACCCATGTGCTTGATCTTATTTATCTTATGGTTACGTTGTTATACAACAAAAAAAAAGGGACTTTTGGATGGCAGTGGTAGGTATAAGCTAACACCAAACTGACAAATTTAAAAATGCACACAGACTAGCTGTTTTACTCCTACTACATTTTGACTCCTAAATATAAAAGATACGAGTTACAATAATTTTCCATAATCTCTGTCACTTCATTCATTATTAAGACGCTTTAACTTTCAAAATTTACACACAATCTACTAAATTCTATACATTTCCTACGGACTTAAATAATATTGTTGGGTTATGCCTTACCTTTAGTTTTTTTGTTTATGTATTCTGTTTTATTTGGTCAGTGACTTTGTGTATGTAGATTGTCTTTGTTTCCTGTTTTCAAGTAAAGGGCATTTTGGTTTGTCTTCAGATGTTATGTTTATTTTTTGTTCATTCTGTTTGCTACATTGTGTATTAAGTTCGTCTCTGCATTATTTGTTTATGGTTTTGGATTTTAAAGAATTTAAATCATCCCACTGCTGACTTTTCGGTATTGTTTTGCCAATAATTAGTAGTTTTAATTTGTGATTTGTACCTTTGTTGTGACTTCGGTATTTAGCAGGCATACCACTTTTAAAGAGAGGCTTGTGATTAGTTTTGCATCAGTATAAAAGATTTGTTCTGCAGACAAAATATGAACAGTAAAAAAATATAAACATTTTTTGTTCATAACAGTAAAATATACAAATATTATTTCATTGTAATGAAAGTTTTAAGTAGGCCAATCAGTGCCAAAGCTACATAGTTTTCAAAGACCCCGATGTAGCAAAAACATTGTCTACTATTAATGACACGTATGTTGTCGTACCGGTAGACAAAGATCAATACAACATTGTTTTTGTCTGTAAAACGTTTTACATCAAATGCTTATTATCAGAGGTAGACGTAGAAAATAATAGCAGTGATAAGACCTATACTGCTACCGCACTCTCCAAAGAAGAGATTGTGGAAAACCATAAATCTGTGTAAACCTCTTTTGGTCTCTCTACCAAGGACGATGGTCGTGAATTACCGTCTATGTACTGGATTTCTAAACTCCACAAGAATCCATACAAACAACGTTTCATAGCTGCATCTGCAAACTGTACCACCAAACCTCTTTCAAAACTTTTAACTTCTATCTCACAACTGTCAAAGAGGGTCTGCAGTCCTACCAAATGTCTTGTTCTTCCCGTAGTGGTATTAATTCAATGTGGATGCTGAAATGTTCGAAATAGTTTTGGAGACAATCACTTCAATATCGGAATATAATAGCATTACAACCTATAATTTTTCAACACTGTATACTTCTATTCCCCATACTCAGTTAAAATCCCGACTTAAAAACATTATACATCGTTGTTTTTTTCAAAACAGATGGTACACATAGATGCAAATATATAGTTCTTGGTAGAGATTACTCATACTTTGTAAGAAATAATTCTAAATAATTTTCCAAATATACAGAGGTAGATGTTTACAAAATGCTGGGATTTTGAATCGACAACATATTCGTCAAGTGAGGTGGACGTGTTTTCCAACAAACGGTCGTCATTCCAATGGGAACAAATTGTGCTCGCTCCTTTACCTGCTGACATATTCCTTCGCTCTAATGAGGTTGACTTCATAGCTAATTTGATCTGGAAGAAAAACTATTGTTTGGCTAGATCCTTTTTCAGTTTCCGCTATATAGATGACATATTATCTTTCAACAATCCTAATTTCGGCGATTTGATACATTGTATCTACCCCAAAGAACTTGCGATAAAAGATACTACAGACACTATAAAGTCAGCCTTATATTTTGGCCCACACTTAGAAATCGATGGTAAAGGAAAAGTATTGTCCAAACCTTATGACAAACGTGATGACTTTACATTCAGTATTGTCAACTTTCCTTTCATCTGTCGATACATTCCTTCAGCACCTACGTATGGAGTGTTCATATCAGAACTCATACGTTATGCCAGAGCCTGCCGAAACTACGCAGACGTTTTGTATTGCACTAGAACTCTAACAAATAGGCTTTTGGAACAGGGTTATGTTAGTACAAGATTGAAGTCATCACTACAGAAGTTTTATGGTTGTCATCATGAACTCGCACATCGTTATCTGAACCATGAAAACTGATATATTCAACGGTTCATAGTTTTCCTTTCCTCGTTTGTCTACCCCGTACTTGACTTTTTATGAGCAACTCTGCGGATGTTTCTAGAAAAGCAGAGGACGCTTACCCTTCCGGTGCGCCTGGTCCATGCTCCCAGTTTTTAGTGGAGTACAGCATTATTTTGGTATGCGCAGCATATTAGGAACCAAGGGACTCGAATTCGTTCTGCTGCCATATCTATGGCAACACCGTTTGCACTAGCACCCTTGACCACTTGGCTATGTAGGCTATATAAAAATATAGCTTTCGCTGGCCGGGTCATTCCTCCTCGTAGGATTATTCTAGGGCTGTAAATTAGTACACGATGTATGGGAGTACCTATACCAAAACGGGACAAACCCCCTGTTTTACAATGTCACAATAAATAAACACCAAAAAATGTCACCAAAAAAAAAAAACAAACAAACAAAAATACACAGTGTCAAAGTTTCTTTCGGTAGTTCTGGCAAGTTACGAATAACAGAAAATAGCACTAAGTTTATCAAAGGCAAAGTATATGAGTTGCTATTGACCCCCTCCCAACCACAGCAATCAAATATCAAGATATGAAATAGCACATCTTTAATGTTTTATTCAAATTATCTGTTTCATTAAATCCCACACATTCCCTTTTCCCTGTTGTCCCACTCCAGATTCCCATAGATAATTCACAATTCCTAAAATAAAACCTTACCCCATAAGCCTAATTGCATGTTTCTTTATTAATTATTTTTTTGTAATGATCTTCTACATTAAAAACAGTTGTTTTTATATCAATAAAATATAATTATATATACTCATATTTTTTTTTTTAAATACAACTCTTTCAATTCACTCCATTCAAAATCATAACCTTCCTTTCCCTATTCCCGTTTCCTATAGAATAGGACAATTTCATCATGTGATATTTCTTTCTATTAAAATTAGCCTTCTATCAACAGGAGATAAATCAGTGTATTTTAAATACAAGTCTTAAAACTATGCAAAATATGTCCAGTACGTCAAATAAATTGTCAACAAATGTTGCTGACAGTTTTATGTTATATTTCATTCTTGGGTTAGTTGGGTTAGTGGTTTTTTATAGATTTTTAGGGATGCAATTCGTTTGTCGTTGTTTTTTTTAAGTCGTGATCAGACATTGTAAAATAGAACAAGTCTGTTGTTACACTCTTCTAGTTACCATGTTGTGCCCAACATTGGTAGCTACATGTAGATATTTCCTTTTCTTTCATAACGGAAATATGTGTTACTCGGCGAGAAACGGGGATCGATCGCTCAGCAAAACCTCACGAAACCACGTTTCTTAGCCTCATACCCATATTTCATGCTAGGACACTGAATGTGTATTAATGGTAAATAAGTATGGCAAAAACATCCTTAGTTTATTTCCTATTAACTTAGACAATAACATGCAGGAAATTGTCATAACATCCTAACCTGGCATAACTACACTTGTTTTTGTTAACCTTGTAATGGAACAAGACCTATTTTGAAAAAAAGACTTAGCAAGACATAATGAGGTCCGACAAGCTATAACAAGTAATAAAACCTGATAAACATATATTTCACGGCATGTTGTTACATGTATATTAACCAGGCAAATGTATCCATAATGTAATCTACTGGTTAATAGAAGAATTTGGAATTGAATGTTATTCTACATTATCCAAAAACTCAAGACGGGCAAGGAGTCATGGCCATCGCCACTATACGACACCTAAGATACATTATGTCTCCATAGATGGTATTCTTCCTTTCATACAGAAACCTCTTATACTTCATCACATTCGAGCCAAACTATATTCTATACCGCTCATATTGATATGATTACCACCAAAGCATGCAATCATTTAAATATATTACGAATATTTAAAGTAATTTTGGATAGACAGACTCTTGAAAACCTTTACATAACTTTTATTAGATGAATTCTTGAATATCCCCATGTAATATGTGATAGAAACACTGCTATTCTAAAAACATAATACCTTCCACTATTCGATTGTAGAACACATTACCAAATGATATTAAAATCTCGCAATCGGTAATAAAATTTCCAAACTCATCTCGAAAATGCTGTAGTCATAAAACCATTGTATTACCATTGCAAATCACGCAAAGGTCAAATCCTACATGCCACACTTCGTCCTCAGTGTGTTCATCTAACTAAAGATTTATTCGGCACTGTTCCATCTCTATTGTGCTAATACAGCGAAATTGAATCCTTGAATAATTTCTTACTCTTTTGTCCACTATATCAATAGCTTAAGAGACAATATATCTGGGCACTTCAACTTCCTGATCAACTGATTTCAAATATTCTCCTATTTGGATCGGATGCAATATTTGATGAGGATAACGTTGAAATGTTTACCAAGGTTCAAAACTTCTTGATACAGAGCAAACGCTTCAAATTATCGACCTGAATTACACAGTTACTGCTTGAACAATTTTGAAAAATACCTATGACCTGAGTAAATACGTAGAGCATTAAATATTAACTTCTTTTACTTTGCACCAAACTCACCAAATGCACGTTATGAGCACTAGAACACTACTTCCTTAAGATATGATACAATATGATATAGTTATTATTCATGATTTCAGAAGACGGATTGACATAAGACGTTAAGTCTTGTTTCTAAATCCTGTGATTAATTTGCTAAAGCTTGTTTCATTCTATTGTTTTGGTTTGATGTTAAATATGTAAATTACTTAATAAAATATGTTCAAACTATACCGCTCACTCTACTACACCCCTTTCGAAAACAAGTCTTGACAAACCTATTTCTGAACCTACGTCTTCTCTATACAGATTTGTTCTCATCATTTTGGATATTGGATTCCACAAATTCTTCAACCCGTTTGTGTAAAATGTCAAGATGAAGAAAAAAGATCATTTTTCAACTACCGTTGGTCAAAAAAAGATATAGATAGAATTAATTTAGCTAACATTCTCCATCACCAAAACGTAACCAACAAAATGTTCCCATATTTCAAGGACAAATCATTACCGATTATTCATATTCCTATACTTCACCAATTGCATCAAAAATTTTTAATTATAAAAGGCTATTGCAGAACCTCAAGTTTGAGGACTTTAAGTTGAAACAACCTGACTGTTCTTGCAAAAACCTCCATTCAAATATTGCCTTTCTGGTCATGTCGTTACGGGAGATTTAACCGTCATCGAAAACGACTGTCTGCGTAATATCGTTTCCCAAGTACCGCGAACTACGATCCATAAGCAGAGTGGACAAAGGCCGCGAAGTCATTTTGAAACGAATGAAAGTTTTAATTAGCCAATGAGTGCTAGTGCTACATCAGTTTTCAAAGACCCCGATGTAGCTAAAACATTGTCTACTGTACGTGATAGATCAGTTGTCGTTCCAGCAGACAAAACTCAAAACAACATTTTGTTTTGTCTGCTAAACGTATCATATCCAACGTTTATTATCAGAGGTAGACGTTGAAAATAATAGCAGTGATAAAACCTATACTACCTCTACACTTTCAAAAGAAGAGATAGTGGATATCCATAAATCTGTGCTATCATCTTTTTATCTCTTTTATCAAATATGATGACTGTGATTTACCCTCTATGTACTGGATTCCTAAACTCCACAAGAGTCAACGCATACACCGTTACATAGCTGGATCTGCAAAACGTTACATCAAACCTCTTTCAAAACCTTCAACTGATATGCTCAACGCTGTCAAAGACGGTTTCCAGTCTTACCACAGCACTTGATTCTCCCGTAGTGGTATTTATTCAATGTGAATCCGAAAAATTCGAAAGATCTTTTGGAGACCCTCAATTCAAGATTATTACCAGAATATAATAGCATTAAAACTTACAATTGTTTAACACTATATCCTTCTATTCCTCATACTCAGTTAAAATATCGACTAAAAAAACATAATACATCGTTGTTTCTCCAAAAGAAAAAAAAGATGGTACTCCTAGATATAATTATATAGTTCTTGGTACAAATTCCAAATACTTTGTACAAAATCAAATCGTCTTCCTAATTCATGCACACTTAAGATGTTTTTTAAAATGCTGGAATTTTTTATCGACATCATATTTGTCCAGTGTGGTGGACGCGTTTTTCAACAAACGGTCGGTATTCTAATGGGAACAAATAGTGCTCCTCTACTTGCTGACATATTCCTTCACTCTTATGAGGCTGACTTTATAGCTGATCTGATCAGAAAGAAAGAATATCGTTTGGCTAGATCCTTTAATCTCAGTTTCCGCTATATAGATGACATACTAACGTTAACAAAAATCATAATTTCGGGGACTCGATACATCGCATCCACCCAAAATAACTTGAGATAAAGGATTTTACAAACACCGTGAAGTCAGCCTCTTATCTTGACATACACTTAAAGATCGAGTGTAAAGGGAAAGTACTGACCAGACTTTAACACAAACGTGATTTGCCCTTTACTCTTTCTTCTGAACCCGACTTGACTTTGTATGAGGGACTCGGCGGCTGTTTCTAGAAAAGCAGAGGACGCCTGCTCGTTTGCTTTTCTTACTTTGTATATATACTATTACTTACTTAATTTTCTTTGTTGTGTATGTCTGTTTTCCATGTTTGATCTTTGGCCCTGTATTTTTTTCTTTTGATTTCCGCTAGAACCTTGGTTCCCTTGACTACTTTTTCAAATGTAAAAAAGGACTCTTTACCCGTGTGACATGTTTGTCGACATGCAAATATAGTCAGATTTCTACCTCTAATTATTAAGCAATCAAAATACCACTAACATTTATAAATTACTGTTCTGGAAAACTATTCAAAAATGATTTTATTTTGTTGTTGATATTATCATAACTTTACGGTCGACAGGGGCATCATTCTCGTTGTTGAGGTATTCCCTGATGCTATTTTGTTTAACTTTTTGACGATACTCTTAAATAACTTAAAATAAACGGAGGTATCATTATTGCTGTCTACCTTCGGCCTAAATGAACTTTTTTTCAAATCATCTGTTTGATTAAGTGTACTTTATAGAGTAATAAAGTGAACCAGGATTCCCCGTGAAGTTTTGAGCACGTGAGAGTAGATGTAAGGAGAGTAAGTTCTTTTTAAAGGTGAACTATATGTATGGAACACTTACTCGTACATATTGGTTCTTTCATTCCAAAGTCCTTTAATCGTTCTTTTTCAAACCACTGCACACTTTATAGATGTGGGACACTGAATTAAAGTCTCTTTCTTATATATACTACTGAATAATACTAATGCACACTCAGGATCAATGGTTCAAACAATAAATCGGAGAAAATCAAGTCAGGATATATGGAACCTTAAAAAACGTAAACATTTCAGTTCCAAGCTGACATGAATATGGCGTTTACATTATTGATAAGCCGCCAAAATTATTTCATGGACACTGTTACAGCTAAATGTAATAAATGTTGAAGATGTTTAAGTGTATTATAAAAAAATAAGTATAATCCAAAAAGATCAACACCCCAAAACACAAGGAATCTAGAGCAATTTTAAGTCCAAAAAATGTGGTTTGTCCTGTTTAACTAGTGACAGTTGTCCCACTGCAGGTGAGTAAAATTCAATAAGCCACACGTTCGGTGGGTATATAGTCAACCTGGTGAAACATAAAACCTAACTGAAGATAGTTTATGTTGTGATCATATCAACATTCTGATAATATTCCTGTTATAGAAGCTTATTTGACAGTATTGACTTTATATTAAAAAAAAAAAACAGTGTACAGAATCCATGCACATCAGTGCCATTATATCAGTGACAGGCTGACATTGTGATACATGGCAACTTAGTAAGGGGATGTGTTCAAAGGAAGAGTCAACATTACCACTTGTGTTATACAATTTCGATTTCAAACTTCCTTTGGGTGACATTTATTTATGGGTTAATATCTAGTTACAAAGCAAAAGAAAATAAGAAGTTTTAGCATTTTTGTTTCATTTCAATTTCATTTTGCTAGAACCGTTGAATTAATCCTTGAACTTATTATAATTCAGAAATGATTTATGTATAAAATGGTTACTGTAATTGACGGACATCAGTGTTATAGGTTTGTTTTTTAGTTTCCGTAGTTTCTTCAAACTAATATAGACACAGACCTGCTAAAATGCAAAATGTATTTTGAATATTTAAAAAAAACCTAAAAAAACAAAAAAAAAAAAACAAAACAAAACAAATCAAATCAAAACAAACAAACAAACAAAACAAACAAACAAACAAACAAACAACAAAAACAAACAAATGAACAGACAATAATATGCTAATTTTCTTTCAGCAAATGTATGCCACCTAAAATGACTGATATTTAATTGTCTAACATCAGCTTGAATAAATCTGTCATTGATACTGAGCAAATTTAAAGTAAAAAAGTGATCTATGAATGTTAAATGACAGACGACAAACTTAAACTTAAAAAAAAGGAAATCAAAACAAAGTAAAACACAGAAACGGACATATAGTGAAAATTCCGATTTTCGTGTATATTCAAGATTTCAATGTTTCTGATAATTGTTTATTTTACTCTTCTATTCTTCATACGAAACACGCTATAAAATTGTTCGACGTTCAAGCCTGCGCTTAGCGCTTAGTGTGCGTCTAGATATCGCGACTGCAAAAACTAAAACAAAACAAACAAAAATCTTAAAAAATGTTTAAATATACAAATTTCAATAAATGTGGTAATGTGAACCAAATTGCTAGTTCTAGATACCCGAAAAATGCAAATTGTCTATAATACCTATCAAATGCAAGGGTTCATTATATAACTCACCATCACATGTAGGTAACTGACTCCAGTTACAAGATTGTGTGCACTATATACTACCGTTTCCATTCAATACGCAAACCTATCACATTCTACTTGTATTGTTTCTGGGAACTTCTTTATATGGTGCAATACATTAGAATGGTTTAATGTAATGGTTGAACACTCAATACCAATTTAAGTGAAATAGGAATATTTCAGATCTCATACATATTGGAAATGCAGATAATAATGCTTTTGTGAAAAATAGGAACAACAATATTTTAACTGATATATGATATGAATAATCTCCTGTTATATTGTTTGAATGATATTTATAAAGAAAAATTCCTTTTTTGATGAATCTATATAAAGCCGTGAACTAAGAAAATGTTCACATTCTGTGTATAATTGAACGAAAAAACGAACCAACATGTTAGTGTTGTTTATACATTGTATTTAAACAGACTTCAGAATACCGCTCTATTTAAATACGGTTCATAATTCATTGATATCATGTTGACAGTTCATATTAGAATCCAAAAAAATTCTGTCTCAGATTTATATCACTCTTTTTTTAGTCATCATTTTTCGATCGAACTTGACCGTGTAGAAATTCAACATAACATGTGTTTGAAATAGGACCACATTATACATATCATATTTCACGTTGTATGGAATATTGTAAAAATGTAACGATGTAAAAAACATCATTTTACCAGCTCTAATTTAATGTTAGAATAAAGAAACCTCAACTTTACATTAATCAATTCAAACAACTGATACGTAATTGTCAACGATTTGATCTGACGAATAGACACATATGATAATAGGATGCAAAAGGTTTTGTGCGTGCAATCAATATTGATTTTAGAATCTCGCCGCCAAGTCCGAAATTTACCGAAATCACGCCATATTTGCATTGTTTACATGCATTATCGCCACTCCGAGCTGCATGAGAAATAATCAGCCAAATTATTCTTAAAACTGTAGATATATATATATATATATATATATATATATATATATATATAAATTGTGCATGAATTTCATTTCTATAATGATTCTAAAAATGGATATTCTTGTTTTATTTAAAATTTAAAATAGGGAAACACTTTTCCATATGTGTACAGTCCCAGTTTCACAAAATAACATATTTCGGTATAGGTGCAAACAAATTCAATTTCAATGATAGATTGATAGTAAATGTAAACAATTGCCAAAATCAGCATCATATGTGTGACTGCGACACATTATTTCAGTCCAATTTATCAAAAAATGACATATTTCTGCAGATTGTAAGGATGCGAACAATTTTGACTTCAATAATGGTTCAAAATTATTATTTGAAATTTTAGAAATGGCAATATTAGCATCCACTCATATATCACTCAAAAATCTTCAAAATGACATATTTTTTTAAGTGTATGTTTGCGAACACTTCTGATATACCTATTAGTCTAGAATTATTGTAAAAATGTTAAAATTGTCTATTTCAATATTATGTTGATGGTTGTAATACATATATTTCAAACTAAATTCTTGAAAATGAGATATTTTACAAAGTAAATGAATGCGAACACTTAAAATTACCTTTATGGTCTTGTATTATTGTTTGAAATATCAAAATTGTCAAATGTATGTATGGCTGTGACACATTTATTTCAGTCTAATTTCTCAAAAAATATTTTTTTGCAGATTGTAAGGGTGCGAACAATTTTAATTTCAATAATGATTCAAAATATATTCAGATATTAAAAATGGCAATATTAGTATCAGGAAGGTGGTTGTTACACTCAAATTTCAGTCAAAAATCTTTAAATGGCATATTTTTCAAAGGAGTATGTGTGCGAACAATTTTCATAAACCTATCAGTCAAAAATTATATTCAAAAATATTAATATTGTCTATATCTGTATTGTGTTGATGTGATGGCTGTGATAAATAGATTCCAGATCAAATTCTTTAAAATTAGATATTTGTTTGCAAATTGAATGAGTTCAAATGCTTGAAATTACCTTATATTCTTATATTTTTGTTAAAAATGTTAAAATTGTCAAAATAAGCATCATATGTGTGGCCGTGACACACTGTGTTTGTACACCTAGAAACAAATATATAGTTCTTGGTAGAGATTTCTCATACCAAGAAAGAAATAATTCCAAATCATCTTCCAAATATACAGAGGAAGATGTTTACAAAATGCTGAAATTTTTAATCGACAACATATTTGCCCAGTGTGGTGGACGTGTTTTTCAACAAACGGTCGGCATTCCAATGGGAACAAATTGTGCTCCTTTACTTGGTGACCTATTTCTTCACTCTTATGAGGCTGACTTTATAGCTGATCTGACCAGAAAGAAAGAATATCGTTTGGCTAGATCCTTTAATCTCAGTTTTCGCTATATAGATGACGTATTATCTTTAAACAATCCTAATGTCGGGGATTTGATACATCGCATCTACCCTACAGAACTTGAGATAAAGGATACTACAGACACTGTGAAGTCAGCCTCATATCTTGAGCTTCACTTAGAAATTGATGGTAAAGGAAAACTATTAACCAAACTTTACGACAAACGTGATGACCTTTCATTCAGAATTGTCAACTTTCCTTTCATCTGTGGCAACATTCCTTCGGCTCCTGCGTATGGAGTGTTTATATCACAACTCATACGTTATGCAACAGCTTGTCGAAACTACGCAGACTTTTTGTATCGCGCTAAAAGTCTAACAAAATGACTTCTGGAACAGGGTTATGTTGCTACAAGATTGAAGTCATCATTACAGAAGTTTTTATGGTCGTCATCATGATCTCGTGGATCGTTATGATGTTTCGATCAGCACCATGAAAACTGATTTATTCAACGGGTCATAGTTTGCCTTTCCTCGTTTGTCTACCCCGGACTTGACTCTTTATGAGCAACTCGGCGGGTGTTTCTAGAAAAGCAGAGGACAAAGTAAGAGTAGGAACAATTTCAATACCAATAATGGTCCAAAATTATTTAAAAAATAAAAAAATAAAAATGGCAATATCATTATACTTTTCGAGGTTGCGAAAATGACATATTAATTTTTAATTGTCTTCTTCTTATTGCTCAAAATGTTTAATTTGTCAATATTAAAATTATGCAAATGTCTCCGACATAAAATTATTTAAATCCGAATATGAAAAAAAAAATGTTTATAAATCGTATGAGCGCGTAAATTGTCAACCTCTTTTAATTGTTGTCATATAATTATGATTTGTACGTTGGTTGCGGAAAAAGGCAAAACAATTATTTTTGATTGATCAATCAGAAATATTTCCAACGCCCAATTCCCCATTGTCCCATCCAGCATTGCCCCATACATCATTCCCAATTACCCCATGTGCCCTCTAATGTATCAGATCAGCCATAATTTAAGCTTCATAAGAGTTAAGAAATAGGTCAGCAAGTACAGGAGCACAATTTGTTTTCAGTGGAAGGCCGACCGTTTGTTGAAAAATTTGTCCATCACACTAGACAATTAATTACGTTGTCGATTTCAATTTTTTTTTATATTGAAAACATCCTTTTCGGTATACATGAAATATAATTTAGAATTTGCTTTTCAAATCTCTACCAAGAACTACATAAATGTATCTATCTGTATCATCTTTTTAGAATAACAACGATGTATATTGTTTCTGAGTCGGGATTTTAACTGAGTATAAGGAATAGAAATATGAAGAGTTGAAAAATAATAGGTTTTAAGTTCATTGTATTCGGATAATAATCATGTCATAGATATCAAAAGGCTTTTATTTGGAACGATGTTGCAAGAATGTATCTTAGTTTTTGATAACATTTTGTATGCTGATCGTCTCTGTTTGCACAATGTTATTTTTGTGAATAATTCACTTCAATCATTTTAGGACGGACAAGAGAGTTTTGATCAATTGAGAATGACCTGCTAAGTATTTTCACGATAACGCGATTTGATTCTGCTAATTTTCAATATGTCAACAAGAAAACATTTTGCGCCACTCTAATTATTTTAACTCTGGACCAACTTTAACATCTTCTTATATAGTGTGTTTATAATTATTCACTCTACAGACTTTTGTCTGACTCGGCTTAGGATCGATCAAAACAATGACTTCAAACCCACGAGTCGAACATCTACCACGAAACCTGAGTCTTTAATCCTATCCAAGTTCCATGATTGAGAGAATATTTGTCAGGTTAATAAATGTAATAATGTCAGAAACGTAATTTAGTCTTAGTCTCCATTTTTATTAACATCGCCTCTGTTTCCAGGTTTTTTTTTTATTAAGTTTTGGACATTTTAATGTACTTTGATCTTGAAATTTCTGAATTGTTTTTTCCATTTTGATGTTTAAGATTGTACCAATATTAAACAAACTTTGACATGTAAAATGCTTGAATTCGATCAAAAGTAGACATTATGAATAAGAATGATACAGATATTATACAAATAACCATGTCATGGAATAGGTTTTATTATATATCATACCTTCACATGTAGGTAAAGAACTCCAGTTACCAGATTGTGTACACTGTATACTACTCGATCCATTCAACTGGTAACCACTATTACATTTTACTTGAATTGATTCTGGAAATCTAATACTTCGGCTCAGTACATTGGAATGTTTTAATGTGATGAGAGGACACTTAATGCCTATGGAAATAATTAAAAGTAGAAAATAATTCATCGTTTTACTTATATTGCACAATATTATCAAAAAGAGGGAGTCCAACTACCAACTCAACTACCCCTTTCTAAAGATCCCATACTGATGAACAATTCTATTCCATTAAGGTATACATACTGTGTTTTAGGAACCACACAAAGAAAAATCAACCTGCTAATTGTAGATGTATTTAATATAGTAGACTTTAAAATATTTAATGTTCTTCTTACGTAACAATGACACTGATACTGAATTATATTCTATCTGTATTCAAACTTTGTTTCCAATACAGCTTAAAAAGCAATTCAAAATTCTAACTTGATGACTACGCAATGCAATATTTTTTTGAAGTACTATTGGTGCATCTATTGCTCAAGGGTTTTTTTTTTATTTCTGAATAATTCAATTCAGGCATTATGGGACGGCAAAGCGAGTTTTGATCAATTGAGAATGACTTGCTAAGAATTTTTACGATAACGCGATTTGATTCTGCTAATTTTCAATATGTCGACAGTCAACAAGAAAACATTCTACGCCACTCTAATTATTTTAACTCTGGACCAACTTTATCTTAGCATCTTCTTATATGGTGTGTTTATAACTATTCACTCTACAGACTTTTGTTTGACTCGGCTTTGGGTCGATCAAAACAATGACCTCAAACACTCAAGTCGAACATCTACTACGAAACCTCAGTCTTTAATCTTATCCAAGTTCCATGATTGAGAGAATATTTGTCAGGTTAATAAATGTAATAATGTCAGAAACGTACTTTAGTCTTAGTCTCCATTTTTATGAAGATCGCCTCTGTTTCCAGGTTTTTGTACCAATATTAAACAAACTTTGATATGTAAAATGTTTGAATTCGATCAAAAGTAGACATTATGAATAAGAATGATACAGATATTATACGAATAAACATGTCATGGAATCGTTTTTATATATATATATATATCATACCATCACATGTAGGTAAAGGACTCCAGTTACCAGATTGTGTACACTGTATACTACTCGATCCATTCAACTGGTAACCACTATTACATTTTACTTGAATTGTTTCTGGAAATCTAATACTTCGGCTCAATACATTGGAATGTTCTAATGTGATGAGAGGACATTTAATGCCTATGGAAATAATTAAAAGGAAAAAATAATTCATCATTTAACTTATATTGCGCAAAATAATCAAAAAGAGGGAGTGCAAGTGTCAACTCAACTACCCCTTTCTTAAGACCCCAAACTGATGAACAATTCTAGTAATTTATGTATACTGTTTGTTTAGGAACCACACAAAGAAAAACTAAACCTTCTAATTGTACATGTAATTTCTACGGTAGACTTTCAAATATTTAGTGTTTTTCTTACGAAAAAATGACACCGACTCTGAATTATATTCTATTTGTATTCAAATTTTGTTTCAAATACAACTTTGAAAGCAATGCAAAATTCTACCATAATGATTAGGCAATGCAATATCTTTGGAAATACTATTGATGTATTCATTGCTCAACGGTATTTTTGTGCATAACGGTAGTAATGATGACATTGTTCAACAAAATAATCAAATGCTTTCTTGTAAAACTGTTTTTTTTTATTATTTATTATTATTATCCTGTCAAACATATGTTTTATCGTCATTATCATAACATGATTAATGTGCTTAAAAGAAAATATTTTAGAATAGGGCTATTTTATCAGTGACACTGCGAACAGTTTATTGCATATGTTTACTGACTATTCACCTGTATTTGGGCTACACATTTATAATATGGTTCAATTTTCTCTCCACAATGCATTTTGCTTTTTATTGCTGTGTTGTCATGTAATTAATTTATATGCAATATTCATATTCTTTTATTTGTGTAGTTAAAAATGATACAAATAAGCGTGGTTATAATATCCGTCTAATTTGGTTCCAAATGTGTTCTTAGACAATTAAAAATAAACATAATTAAAATATTTAATTATAAATTGAAAAAGTCGGTTACGTGAATTCAATTTTTCATTATACATACATGTATTATTGTTCATAATATTTGTCAAATAAAAGCATTTAGAATGTAATTTACCCTTGCATGAAGGCATATTACTCCAGTTACCAGATTTTGTACACTGTATACTACCGTTTCCATTCAATCGGTATCCAATATCACATTGCACGTGTATCATATCAGGATACCTTGTGATTATATTGCTTTTTGTTTTTTTAGGTATAGTGAAAGGAATAACATGATAAAATTAGTCACCTATGTGAATACGGTAGACAAGAAGAACAACACAGTGTGAGTTTATTTTTTAGAGAAGGTGCAGATGAAAATTAAAATGAAGTTGCATCATCAATGTAAACATTGATACAAAAAAAAACAAAAAAACAAAAACAAACAAAAACAAACAAACAAACAAAAACAATAACAAACAAAACAATAAACAAAGCAAAACAATACAGAAAAAAAAAACATATATTCACGTACGAAGAAACTGTTTGCATAGTGAACATGTGCCAAAATGTTAATTGATATGAACATTATTCTACTCTTAGATACCTAACTTTTATCGTTCCAAATTAAAAAAAAATAGCTACGACGATTTGTCATGGAAATGTATATTGCGTTCAAATGAAAATCGGAAAAAATTGTTAAATTAAAGTACCTGTTACTAGGTTACAGTTTAGAACACTTTCACAGCGGCATAATTTTTTTTTCGCGAGAATGTTAAGGAGTTTTCTTAAACATCTGGTTGATGTCTGATCACGCGCATAAAATATGACGTTTTAAGTTGGGAGAATTTTTTTCCCGAAGTAGCCAAAATCTTTGTAAATAACACAAAAGAATATTTTTAGTATTAAATGTAGTCCTTAGTTCTTTTAATCTATACATTAACGATTGAATAAACCCTCATCTTTATTAAGAAACACGACATAACAAAACTGACAGCCTTTTTTGTATTGATTTTGACGTCACAGAGCAGCTTGGAACGTCAGAGCACCTGTAGTAAACAAATAAGACGTCATGTTTGCATTGACCGAGACATTACACTTCGATCATCGACGAATTCTGAGGTCATACATGTTACCAGTACAACGTTTGGGTAAGTGGTATCTTAAAATCTTTTTATTTTGGTATAAGACGGTTGTAACTATGTGCAGGACCGCCTAGTGGGGTTCATTCATCACTGACCTACTAACATGCATTGAACAACTGTCATCAGTTTCAAATTCGAAAAAATCTTCATCTGCCGAAATGTGTATTGAAATGATAAATATATTAACATTATCGCAAATTGTAAATTGATATTAGTAACTGTCTGTTTATATTATCTTCTTTTAACAGTGTTAATCAAATTGTAAAGTATGTCTTTTAAATAAACACTAACTAAATGGGAATTCAAGTTATCGTTTTCTTTTCGATAATATATTCAATGACTTGTCAATTTTTTGTATTATGTGTGAAGAATTTTTTTTGATGCATTTCTACCCGTGTGGCCGGATGCGTGGCTCTTTAAATGACTGACCAGTGATTTAATTGCATGAAGGAAATGCTAATTTGAATTTTACTGTCTTTGTTTACAGAGATATTTTCCAACTCCAAGCTGTTTCAAAACCATGAACAGCAGGGTTAATTTTACTCATGGTTGATAGATCTAGAACTTTGATGATGGAATATCGAGTATAGAATATTATCGAACTTCAACAGTTTTCAACTGAGACTGACAGGAAACTTGACTTATTAATTGTGAAATTGTGAATAAATATTCCCTGGAACTTAGATGCAGGATTTAATTTTGATTTCAATAACTGTTTGCAAAGTTAACGGAAGGAAGCATTTACTTGCCATAATTTATGTGCACATTATACATGTACATTGAAATTGGATGTATTAGTGAAATACAAGTAGTTATGTGTTCAATGGAAAGTGCATTTGAAAAAGGTTCTGTGCCAAATTTTGTCTTAACTGCATTCCACTAGATGGAGGTGTTAATGGAATAATATGCTATAAGACAGGTACAGTGATCAATATGATCAACATAACTTTCTATTATGTGCTAACACTTACTATTGCTTTGTATGTACACATAATTATTTTGAAAATAAAATGTTAAAAAAAAACATTTCTTTTGCAATCTTAATCTGAACAAAAGTTGAAAACTCAGAAAATTTGAAGAAGCATGACCATTCCTGTTAAGCATACATGTATGTGTTAACTATGAACTATAAAAAGATAAAATGTTTGAATTATTGCATGAATATACATGTGGATGTAGCAACACTTATCCCTAGCATATTAAATCAAATATACAAGTAGTGATGTACAGACATCAATAAAGCTAAATAACGCTAATTATGTACATCCTTAAAATAACTGTTATAAACATGTATTCCTTGAATGATGATACTTCATTTGCTACTATGGTGAAGTGTGTTTGTGTATGTTTGTGCGTGTATGTGTGTGTGTGTGTGTGGGTGGGTGGGAGCTATGTCAAAATCACTATCATTGAATTATTTTATCTATGTATGAAGAAAAAGCACCACGATGGTGTCTTCTTATTTGGCAAATTATTCATCAACTTTAAGTTTCTATGATGATACCTCATATTCATTATAAAACAAATACTTTAGTGAGTTCAAATTGTACACCAAATACTAAGCCGCTACATACTATGTTATTTAAAAAAATGAACTTTCTGTATTCATTTATGTAGCTTTTGGGGGATTGAGAAGTCGTAACAAATTTCTAATGTAAGGAAATATTGCCACAAAATTGTTGGATATGGAATATTTTCTACGATACCATACAAAAAACGGGGTAACCATGTTTTGTTCAGCAGAAAAAAAGAGACATCTTTAACACAACTAGTAACTTTTCTGCAAGTT
Organism: Perna viridis; assembly: GCA_037379345.1. Classification (NCBI taxonomy): domain Eukaryota; kingdom Metazoa; phylum Mollusca; class Bivalvia; order Mytilida; family Mytilidae; genus Perna; species Perna viridis. Next base: position 28,049,718 of record CM074520.1, read on the forward strand.
ATATTATAAATAAGTACAATATTCAATGAAAAAAAAAGCGTAGTCTGCTATGGCAACTTAGACGGTTGCTCACACGTATCCGTCACATGCCAACGTATCTGAGGTCGCCAGTGCGTTTGTTTCTATGTCGCCACTATGTGTTAAAAGAATATGGTTAAGAAAATGCAAAAGTGCAGTGGCATGCGCTATTTCAATTTACCTGATTTATACTTCCTTTCAAAGAGCATATTTCATTTTACCAGAAAATTGTTCCGGGAAGTTATCTATCATTAACGTTTTGTTTTAATATTCGTCAAAATACAAGGAAACGCCATATATCTCATTTCATGCAAGTTACAAGTCATTGTTTAACTTCTATGTAGATATTTCAGACTTCCCGCAGCAATTTTTGAAAAATATGCATATTCATTGACCTACCATTAAAATTTGGATTTACAAATGTGTCATCTTCCCGCCGCACTTTTGACATTTATGTGGTCCAACCAAGGCTTGATTCACTGATCACGTGACTCATTTTTATTGCACATTTTGACATTTTGTTGATCGTATTATGTTTGGGAAGTTTAATTGTATCCCCTTGTATACTTAAAATATGAACATCGACGAAATTTTACGTATTAAGATGAGTTTGTAACAATTCATGACATTTCGTCTTAATACAACCGCGTTTTTTTTATTTGTTTGTATTACATAATACTTGACATTTGAGCAAATTAAGATCGTTGTACATAATCAATTTAATATACAAAACATGTTAAATCAAAACACTTACGCACACATACTGGCTGTGTTGCATTCCAATGACCTTTAAACGTTTGATGCGCATCTACCGTGCATCTTATTGCTGTGGGGCCATGAATCATGTATCCATTTTTACATTTAAATGTTACCACTGAGTTATACTGATATCCTGTGAGGATTGATGGTTCAATCAACAGATCAGAACCGCTCAAATCTGGACATATGGTAGCTGGAAGTTTAATTGTCAATGTTAAAAGATTTTAAATTCAATCTTATTTTTTTGCATATTTCATTGTTCTTTATTACTGAATTCCTCAGACAATTCGGTAAACACAAAAATGAAAACTCGTGACCGTCACTGTTAACTATTGATTAACCAATACTTATGATACGTTGGTTAAATATTTCTGAAAGAAACTAGATCGCTAGAATTATAAAACCAATATATCAGTATGTTTCTACAAAATGTGACGAAAAATGTTACAAGGCTTATTTCTGTCAAATGTATATTTTGATAACTTTACTAGATATATCAATCATAATCTCACAGGATGATTATTGCTCAAAGACAATATTGAAATGATCTGTACATTTGGACAAATTATTTATAATGAAATAGATATAACACATTTGACACACTGAAAATAACATATGGCTATCAAAAGAAATATTTTGACAAAATGTTCCATCATGTTTTAGTGCATATACACAATTGTTATCAACATATTAATGGAAGGCCTGATAAACCTTCATACCAACTGGCACAAAACATACGCAAAGACAGGCTGAACAGCTTTGACATATACAATTTTGTTGATAGCTCTTCTACGATAGTGTATTTGTCTAAGATGCGTTATTTGTTTTTTCTTTACAGATCGTCCATGTTTCCTGTTCTAATTTTTAGGCTTGAATTTTGACGTGTTGGAAATATCCCTTTTTTGAAGTTTGTGTATTTGTTGCCGATATTCTGCACAATTAACCGGAGTGAACTTCTAGTATGTCATACTTCAATTCCTCTAATTGTTTTCTCATAAATTGCACATGGGTATCCCTGCATGGGATAAACTTCCCACCTACCCCACACCCCTATGTCCAATCCCGCATTTCCCTTTGCTCCATACCCTATTCCCCATTACCCCATGCCCCATTCCGCATAGCCCCATCTCCCATTGCCCCATAGTATATTCCCTATAGCTCCATTCCCATTGCATGAACCTGTTTCCTGTTGTCCTATGCCTTGTTCCCATTCCGAAAAGAAAAAGTAAAGTAAATGTTTTATCCTACGCATATGATGCATGAGGATGTAGAAAGTTTTGTGCAATCAATATTTATTTCAGAATCTCGCCGGTGAGTTCGTAAATTACCGAAATCACGCGATATTTGCATTGTTTACATGTATTTTTGTCATTCCGAGCTGCATGAGAAAAATCATGCAAAATATTCTTAAAACTATAGATACATGTTTAAATTGTGAATAAATTTTATTTCTAAATTTATTCTTAAACATGAGGAAATTGTCCAGATAAGGTTTTTTGTTGATTGTTGTTATATATATATATTTCAGACCGAAGTCTTAAAAATGATATATTATTTTTGCAAATTGAATGATTGGAAACACCTGAAATATCCTTAATGGTCTTATATTATTGTTTAAAATGCTAAAAATGTCAAAAAGTATCATGTGTGTGGCTTTGACACATTTATTTCGATCAAATTTCTCCAAAAAAAAAAAATACATATTTTTGCCGATTGTAAGGGTGCGAACAGTCTTAATTTCAAAAATGGTGGAAAATTGTTGTTAAAAATATTAAGACTGGTAATATTTTTATACAGTTGCTAGTTGCGACACTCATATTTCAGTCAAAAATCTTCAAAATGATACATTTGGCACAGTGTATGTGTGCGAATACTTTAAATTGACATTTTAATGTATCTATTAGTCTAAAAGTATTGTAAAAATGTTAAAATTTACTATATCATCATTACGTTGATGGATGTGATTCTATATTTCAGACCAAATTCTTGAAAATGATATTACATTTTTTTTTAAATGGAATGATTGCAAATACCTGAAATTACCTTAATGTTGTTATATTATTGTTTAAAATGTTAAAATTGTCAAAAAAGTATCATGTGTGTGGCTTTGACACATTTATTTCGATCAAATTTCTCAAAAAATACATATTTTTGCCGATTGTAAGGGTGCGAGCAGTTTTAATTTCAAAAATGGTGCAAAATTATTGTTAAAAATATTAAGACTGGCAATATTTTTATCCGGCTGGTAGTTGCGACACTCATATTTCAGTCAAAAATCTTCAAAATGATACATTTGGCACAGTGTATGTGTGCGAACACTTTAAATATACATTTAAATGTATCTATTTGTCTAAAAGTATTGTAAAAATGTTAAAATTTACTATATCATCATTACGTTGATGGATGTGATTCTATATTTCAGACCAAATTCTTGAAAATGATATTACATTTTTTTTTTCTGAAAATGGAATGATTGCAAATACCTGAAATTACCTTAATGTTGTTATATTATTGTTTGAAATGTTAAAATTGTCAAAAAAAGTATCATTTGTGTGGCTTTGACACATCGATTTCAGTTCAATTTCTCAAAAAACTGACGTATTTCTGAAGACTGTACTGATGTGAACAATTTTAATTTCAATAGTGGTTTAAAATTCTTGTTTAAAAAATTAAAAAATGGCAATATTATTATGTTTTTTTTTAATATCTCATCTCATGAGTACTACAAACCTTTTTTAACTTCCATGTAGATATTTCAGACTTCACGCAGCACGTTTTGAAAAAAAACAGGAATTTTCATTGACCTACCATTTAAATTTGAATCTACAAATTTGTCATCTTCCTATTGCACTTTTGACCTTTATGTGGTCCGACCAAGGTTTGATTCATCGATCACGTGACTCATTTTTATTGCACATTTTGACATTTTGTTGATCATATTATGTTTGGGAATTTTAATTTTATCCCCTTGTATACTTAAAATATGATCATCGACGAAAGTTCACGTATTAAGATGAGTTTTGACAATTGATGACATTTCTTCTTATCACAACCGCGTTTTTCTTTTTTTTATATATATATAATACTTAATACTTGACTTTTGAGCAAATTAAGATCGTTGTATATAATCAATTTAATATACAAAACATGTTAAATCAAAATACTTACGCACACATACTGGCTGTGTTGCATTCCAATGACCTTTAAACGTTTGATGCGCATCTACCGTGCATCTTATTGCTGTGGGGCCATGAATCATGTATCCATTTTTACATTTAAATGTTACCACTGAGTTATACTGATATCCTGTGAGGATTGATTTCCTCGTTTGTCTACCCCGGACTTGACATTTTATGGGGAACTATGTTTCTAGAAAAGCAGAGGACGCTTACCCTACCGGTGCATCTGGTCCATGCTCTCAGTTTTTAGTTGAGTCCGAGTTGCTCATTTACTTTTGTTACTTTGTATGTATAATTTTAGTTACTTTATGTTCTTTGCTGTGTATGTCTGTTTTCCATGTCTGTTTTTTTTCCCTGTATTACATTCTTTTGATTACCGCTATAACCTTGGTTCCCTTGATTACTCTTTCAATGTCATTTGTCTAGAAGCAAATAAATGGAATTTGATTTGTTTAGATATTCACTATTTAGATATACAGATGAAACATTTGAAGACCCTTTTATTCCTGATGTAAACATAAGGATCGTATTTCCCTAAGTTGAATGAACTCAGCATGGAAGTTATTTTTTATTCTTAATAATGATGCTGCATACAATATTGTTATTATTTGATGAATATTGTATATTGCAATTCTACAAAAAGAGAAATTACGAATTAAAAATTGTTAAAAATCGTAGGCATAACACTTTTCTAAAACTCTTTTTAACGCCACATTTTATAATGTATTGGTTATATAGATCTTTTGGAATTATCACGCAGGACTTTTCGGTTTTAAGTGAAGTTCGTCCATATGTCTTTAAGTGTCACTTGACATGCTTACTGTCGATTCTTAATATAGACAAAAAATAAATGAAGTAATTTTGATCGCTTGTTTTCTTATATCATAACTTTTACTGAAACATATTTATGATGTGGTAGAAATAAGAGAGGTTTAAAGTGATCCGTAAATTCCATCATACTTTTCCCGGAAGTACTTTAACTAACCTGCGTAGTTATTGTATATTTGACTCGACTTTTTACTACCAAGTAAAACACCTTTCATTAGAAGACATTAAACATACAATTTAATTGTATAACGTATTACATTACACTATTTCCATTAATGACTGATCTGACTTTTTTATATTAAAATGTTTTTTATTTAGTAACGTTCGAAAATGCAAGAAGATTATAGGACTTACTATTATTTATATTTTTATTTATATTGATATGTCTGTACATGTGTCTTCTATCAACCTGCTAGTGATGCAATACAGTTAATGACAGTGTTGTATAAGCACTAGATGAAAGTACATTATCTGTTTCAAATTGTTCACTCATAATAAGCGTAATCGTTTCATACTATATTCAGATCTTACCTTCAGCTGCTGTGAGTAATCCAGCATTCAATATAAAAATCAAAAAATGTATTAGCATTGTTATTCCATCAAATCAGTTCGTGTAAGACCCCACATTTATCTAGAAAATTATACAAGGAAGTTTAGGCATTTGTTTTTGTAGATAACACCCAATTCGTCAGTAAATATTGAATTCAAGATAACACTGTTTAAATAAGGTACATGTACATACGACCAAATAGATTTCAGTACAAATTGGAAATGAAATGAAATTCATTTAAAGAAAGAAAGAAATACCTGAATAAAGAAAACAAAATAAAATAAAAAAAAAAACAAAACAAAAAAAAAACAGTAAGACAATATAACTCAAATACAATATATTTCACAAAGTCAGCGTGACCTATTATTTTGCCTTAAGTATTTTCCTGTTGGGTTTACTTGACAATAAGTGATCGATTTACCTTTTTTATTTAAGAGAATTTTTGCGATATTATAAACGTCGTAGTTGTCAAATTTAATGTATACACAAATCAGTTATGATCTATGGTGATTGTGGTTACATGTACAACCATAACACGAGAATTGTGTTACATAAAACGCATAAAGGAAGTGTCATCAACATGCTATACTCAACGGGAAGGATGTATGATACATGCACACAATACAAAGATTGATGTTAAATCCTCAGTTTAAAAAATCAGGAGGAATTATAGTCAGGATAATTTTAAGATAAGTACATGATTGAAATGTTACCAAGACAGACCTAAACAGAAAATTCTTCTCTCTCATCGGAAGGTGTAGACATGAGAGAGTTTTACTCAATTAAGATAGTCAAATAAACATACCTTCATATCTTAAGTATATTTGAGTGCCCTTTTAGTGCCTAAGAGACTTAACACGACAGTTAAATTTCAATGATACAAAATATGTCTAACTATTAAACAGATAGATTAAAGTATTTGTGTTCGGTTAATTTTTCATTTACATGTGTATATATATATAATTAGGAATGGGAATTGCATATCAATTGTAAAAGTAGACAATTATTCTCATGTGAAATGTTGTGCATGTAAACGTCAAATTTAGTAATTACAGTAAGTCACTTAACAATCTAAGATGCACCATCTGATGGAGGTATTCAGGAAAAAGACACGTTTCAGTTTTCAGGGAATTTACCTTAAGTGCTGAAAATATGTTGATGGGAGGGAAAAGAACAACTTGAATTTGGAAAGCAGGACCGATTAGAACAAAATTATTCCGTGTACAATCGATACAGACTACAAAACTTGTAATATATAGCTCGTATCGTGTCTTCCTTGTCTTGAACAAATACATTCATAGGTATTAGAAAAACGCAAACGAATGTCTATAAAGACTCTTGGTTGAGTAACTTTTTACTTATAAAAACTTCAATTTTTCGATATATTTTTTTTCGTCCCCTTAGCGGTTTAGAGTCGTAACACAACAGTTTTTATTTATTGATGCATTGTTTATATACCTATTCAACATACAGATTACTGTAGTTGTGTTGGGTAAATTTCTTATGTCATTGTGTATAAAGATAATGAGGAATGGGAATTGCATATCAATAGTGTAATTAGGTATATATTTCATGTGGACTTTGTGCAAGTAAACATCATATCATATTTATAATTAGTCACTTTACAATATGAGATGCATCCCAAAATGAAGAAATGCAGGAAAAAGACAAGTGATAAGGAAAATTATCTTAAGTGCTGTAATATGTTGGTAGGATGGTAAGCAAACGCTTTGATTAGGAATCAGGCCGGTTTAATAAACAAGTTGTTTCGTGTACAATCCATAACAGACTAAGAAAACCTGTAATAGATGGCTCGTAGCATTTCTTACTTGTCTTAAATAACTTAATTTCAAACTTATTAGAAAGAAAAGGCAAACGAGTGTTTATAAAGACGGCTGGTGGAACAACTTTATTGTGGCATGTGTCAATATATCAGTCTTAACCAGAAACACAGTAAATAGTCATTTGCATCACTTAAAAAATATTCATTTTTTTTTCATTCGATTTACACAAAATAAAAAAGTCACTAGCTTTTCTGCGAGAAAATTGTTCCCAGAATTTTGGAAATGATGAGAAATATTTTGTATTTACATTCACATTGCTAAATAAAAAAATACATCAAATAACTAGTTGAAAAAAAAGTTTATGCTACGACTTTGTAGTCCATTTTTTTCGTTCGCATTATTTCGGTTATTGTTTGCTTTGTGTTGCTTGGTATTAGTCCCTGGATTGTGTGCCTTCGATTTAAGTTCGAAACTTGGACCCTTGGTTACTCTTTTTGCACGCCTTAACAGTAATACTGATCGGCGTAGTCAGTGTGTAAATGTGATTAATGCATATTATTACATGTATATTAAATGCTGAATTGTGTTATTGACCACACAACAGTACTTATGTAGTAGACATTACGTATGTGTAACGGGACATCAAGACACAAAAATCAATCTGTTTTTGATATGTCTCAGGAAGTCAATACTTCTGACATATAACCCATTGAAGGAGTTATAAACTGTACTTGTGTCAGAAAATCTTCCCATTATATGGTACATGGGGAATGGGGGAATATTTTAATTAGCGATGGGATTTTGAAAGGGGATGATGGAAAAATATATTTTGAAGTATATATGGATATGAAAAATTTATTTTAATTAATCAAAGATAATAGTTAAAATGTTGAACATTTTTTTTTACTTCACAATACATTTTCATGCTCCAAAAAGAAAAACAAACAAACAACAAACAACAAAAAAGCAACATATTCTACAAATATTTAGATTGATTTCAACAATTAAAAATTTAATTTAATACCGACATGAACTCAAACACATTAACACACAATTGACTATATAAGTCATTCAAACTGTTTGCACGTCCAATGGTAAGGTTTCTTTTAACATTAAATCACATTCATATATCAAATGTAATGATAATCACCTCCTGTTTATTTTTTTTTAAAGTGCTGTTTAATTAAACAAAGTAATAGAAATATCCATTTGGTAGCCCCTGTCTAATGGTATACTTGGATTGTGAATGATAGAAGAGTGGTATGATATTTCGTTACGACCAACTTGTTGAATATAAACTGTATGTATATTTCACTAATAAATACATCCTTTTCCTTGTTATGGATGATGCATACAATTTAAGAAAATGGTTGCAAAATATGAAAATACACATAATGTTCTATGGCAACATTTAGTGTTGAATTTGCTTAAGTAACAAATATCATCATATAACATATTTTTGTTCATAACCAGTTCAACTTTGCTTTAGAGAAATATCAGTCTACTCTTCAATATCCATTTCATGTATTAAGTGAAGGGATAATGCATGTAACAAAAGCAATATAAAAAAGAGCGATTTATCAATCTAGTTTTACACTAATTAAAATATTTTGCCATTTTTTTTTAACAATCATAAATAGTTCGTTGTTGCATTGCGTGCTTTTCAGTGCTGATTCTTTATCCTTCTGCTACATTTGACTTTTCTCGGTGATCTTAACGAACACCTATCGTTTTTTCCCATAATTCATGCTCCCGGATATGTGCTTTCCTGCTCTTCTTAAATCATACCAAAACTTCATATGACAAACGCAACGCCAATTAGACTTAGACGTTACCCGATTGGCAGAAAAAAAAGAACCATTAAGGTTTGAACGTTTGGATGCATTTAATGTTAGTGAAGCTCATAAGAGGCCTGATAATATGTAATCTGTCATCCTGCCCTGGAATGCAGAGAATAAACAGATATGTAACGAAAATAATGCCTGTATTACATAATTGATTTGTGATATTTTAATGAAATATGTTATATACAGATAAAGCATTACTATTTTTATAATAAGCAATAGTGTATACATATTCAGGACGAAAAATTGATAAATGCTATGACGTAAAATTAACAGCTGTCAGTCCGGGAAACATGAGGGTAAGAACAGATATTAGATTTATTTGTCTTTGTTTTCCAAAAAATGTTCGTCATTTTCATATCAAAGATCAATACTTTCTTAAAGTTGAATGTTGGTTTTTGTTAACATGCAACAGTTATAGCGAAAAATACGTATAAAACATTGAAGTTCTTTGAAAAAGGGAGATAACTTTGTATGCACAATATGTTGCTTTTTTAAGAGAACATTCAAATCGTTTTCAGAGCCATCCACTGACGCTTTTACTATTTCCCATACATATAACAGAAACATTACTTTGAACAAATAAATCAGTTGGATGAAATTTACTATATCATAGGATTCATTTGATTTTCACATGGATAGCATCTTAAATTATTTGTCATTAGTTCTTTGTTTGCTGCAGTCCGTTGTCTATTATAACAGACGAACGAGGGATGTTGATTATAGTATACAATCATCTCTTTAACAACTTTTATGTGTTGCCAATTTCTGTACAGTATCATTTTAACTCAGTTAAGACGTCTTCAGTATTTAGGGATGACATAGAACTTATGAATAAAATGAAACAGTAAGTCATTTTGCAGTAAATAATGACGACCTTAAGGTTGTAGACCTTTGGTAAGGGAGGTAACCAACATAGAAATATTCGCAGTCAGTAGAATGTTTGAATGGCTCCTGATATTCAAGCTTCTTAGTGAAACTGATAATTTCAAGCAAATGTTCAACTTCTAGAACAAACATGTCAGCCTCCAGCTCATTTGGGAACTAAGAAATTGAAACATTGACTAAATGTTTCCAGTTTGTCAAACGATTCGGATTTATAAAAAAATGGATATTTTTAGTACTTTTAGTTTATAATCTGCACGGTGAAATTTCTTAAAAAACACGTCAGAAGATGTACTTCTTGTACAGTTAGTTTAATTCAATGTACCAATGTAAATGAAGATTGAAATATGGGAAAATATTGGGGTTATCCAAGGCCAACTACCTTACTGTGCCAAGTAAATTATTCGTGAAGGGGGATACAGCCAGACCCCATTATGTATGATTTTTATTGCGATCCAGGAAGCAAAAAGTACTCATCTCATAATTTGTTGTTTTTATTTTCGTGTGTACATGCATAACTGATAATTATACATGTTGGTTAATACTTGAAGATGTGTGTACACTATTATGATAAACTTGTCAATAAAAAGAAATGATACAGCATGTGCATTAATAACAATATTTAAACAGTTTCTCACAGTTTAGAACTGTTCTATGACAGCGAATCCTGACAGGATCGAAGAGAGGTTAGAAGTGATCACAACTGTATATGATTTTGAAATGCAATGCTTTTAATAAATAAGGTCATTTATATATGACGGTTCATTAGGTATACATTTACAACACTTAGTGAAAGGTCGATTAATATTTAACACAAAATATCCTTTGTAATAATGATGAAACATTTTTATTCCTTTAGTGGTTTACATGTTCTTATAGCACTCTTGAATTCAGATTATAGTACGTGAAAGATATAAATGTATAGAATAAACAAAACCGACGTAATTAAACGCAATGAATAAATTTATTTGGAAATTGAGAGTTTAATAAACATCTCGTCGCGATAAGGCTTGATTGCTGTGGTTGTAAGCGCGGCTGAATTATTTTTATCGTTGCAGGGTGTCGGCTAGCGACTTCCATAATCTGCAAACGTGTTTCGCAGATTGATATTTTTTGATGTCTTAAACAAAACTGCAAAACATTATACAATACGGATATGATTAATTGGTGTTTACGAGGGATTTTAATTCTACGATTTTTCTTTTCTTTTTTTTTTTTTTTTTTTTGAATTAGGTAAAAACTTTTATGGATATATTTCAGTCAGATATTTAGAATGCAAGTTAACTATAAACAGAATTTGGAGGTAGTTCAGCACACAGTGGCACCTGCAAGTTTTTTTTTTCTACAATTACCCGATAAATTGACCATATGTATTCAAAATCATCAGTATAAAAATTTTTAAAGTCGGAGGGATATTGAATACACTAAACATGGATAAAAATCTAACAACATTTATTTTTATAAGTAAATGTAAATAATAATTAGAATCAAAACGAAATAAATTATTTTGATATATCTTCTTTAAATACATATAATATTCAGAATCAAAATGAACTGTTACATTTATAAAAAAAATCTAAAAAAGGCATATAATTAAAGAATATTGTCAAAGGGGGACAATTCATGTTCACGATTTTAAGGCTTTACAAGTCTAGACGCGATCTTATAACATCTTAACACAGAATTTTCATACAATCTCAAATGATCCAACAAAGTCTGAACTAGTCTGAACAGACAACAAAACAGCTGGTCTTACATGTGTCGAACTGAAGACAATCTTGTAGTCTTAAACAGTCTTAACATTTCGAACTGAAATCGATCTTACTTTTTTACATAGTCTTGAAATTTTTTGTGTTTGTTAAGATTGTTCAGTATAATTTGAGACGATCTAAGATTGTGTTAAGATCGAAATTTTTGTTTTAGACCTAAACTCAGTACTAGTGTAATTCATTACAGTTAGAATAAATATTTAAATATAAATATTTTTTTTAATATTTTAGACAGTAGTAAAGATATCCTTTATTAAAATTATTTTTTTAAATAGTTTTTTACTTTGGATAAATTTTCTATGAATTTTAAATTGAATTTCAGTTGTTTGTTTATATTATTTACATACTATTGTTTATATTGTGTGATATTTTTTATGTATGCAAAACGCTTAGAGTAGTTATATTAATATATAATACGCTATACAAATATTATAAAAAATAGTAGTAATAATATTAATAATAATGTCCTCAAAACAATCTTTGTTAGGGTAGCTGGCATATCTAATTGTGTTATGTTGCTGCATGATAGTAACGTCTGATACATCTTTTACAGTTAAAAAAGATATATGTAGCAACATATATGTATGCACAAACAATCGATCCGACCTACAGAGAACAGTATATTGTGTCAGAGACGACGGAAGACAAGTCAAGTAAATCATAACAATGGTATAATACAGTGTTTAACAAATAACTGTTAATACAATAAAAGAGGATTTTTCTTATGATACTATGGTTAAGCAATGATGATGAACTAAAAATGCAAAAATATAACTCACCCACACACTTTGGTTGCGTCGCATTCCAGTGACCTGTGATAGTTTCCTCTGAATCCCGCATACAACTAATAACCGTTGGACCTTGAATCTTGTATCCAATCTTACATTTGAAAACCACCACTGAGCCATTTAGATATCCTGACAGTTGCGTTGGTGTGATCAACCGATCAGAAGAAACCAAATCTGGACAGAGGATGGCTAGAAAAAAATGAGGTGTGTAACAATTAAATACTTCAAACTTATTGATTGTTATTGTTTTCAATGCAGTATTCTGTCATCACTTCAATGGATATAATGACTAGAAAATACATAAATGTCAAAATAATATGGATTTTCGAATGATCATATGATAACGACAACTGCTGTACATATTTAATGCTACTTCTATCCTACCAGGAAATCTCGTGCTGCTCATGTTCGATATATTTGAATGGTTTATTGTAATGGGTGGACACTTAATACCTAGGTAAACAAACCAAACTAAAAACAAAGAAACGGAAAAAAAAACATAAAAAATAAAACAAAACAAACAAACAAACAAACAAAAAACAAACAAACAAAAAGGACTATAATTAAAAATAAATATAATAAGCTTTGTCTAAAGTATTTGTACCTGCATGATAGGTGTTTTTTTCTGCTTTTCTAAAAAGAATGGCATCCAATAAAACGGAAATATTTTTGTAGAAGAGATTTACACAACTATTTGCATACTTCATAATTGTTTTTAGAGAATTTCAATTTCATATGTAAGGATATAAGGTAAATAAAGCATTTGCTTAATGATGCTTTTGTGTAAGATGTTTGTCAGGAAGATTTTTAATTTCAGGAAGCCAAATTATTTTTGTTTTCATCTATAGAATTTAAGGAAGTTAATGTTCTGTGATTTATATAGCACTGATCGAATTTCATTTGTAATTAAGTGCAAAAAGATGAATTTTATAACACTTACCCACACATTCTGGTTGTGTTGCGTTCCAATGACCTATGATTGTACTTTGCGAATTCACAATACACTTTATAGCTGAAGGGCCATGAATCATGTATCCATTCTTACATCTAAAGTGTACCACTGAGTTATACTGATGTCCTGTAAGGATTGACGGTTCAATCAACATATTAGACCCAATTAAGTCTGGGCATATGGTAGCTTGGAAAAAAAATAAATGCGTCAATTAAGGTTTGAGGTTTGAATATGTCCTTTATGAAAGAAAAATGTCGGCTAAAAATGAATAGAATGTAAAGGACAAACAGTCCCACAATCGCTGGTTATGTTTTTAATACACAATGCATTGAACAAAGTATTTTTTACATTTTTTTTTCTTTTAATTAATGGGTTTTCATTTTTTTCTAATATAATTTTGTGTTGTTGTATAATAGTTTCAGGACGGCATAAAAACGGATAACATTATTCAACGATCATATTTTGATTATTAATATTATACGGTCTGAAATATAAGGATTAACATTGTGATAGACGTACGGACATGTTGAAGTTATTCACTCACTTCCTTCATGAATAATGATAAAAACATACCTGGATGTGTAAATTGATTTACAAACTAAAAAGAACCTTCTTAACTTCAAATAATATTTATGACCGACAAAAAGGTGAAATAATGTGAAAAGGTAACAAAGTGTATGTATTTATAAAAAAAAACTTACATCTGATATCACCTACAAAAGATACAAATACCTTCATAAAATACTGATTGATTTGACGCAAAAACTAATTAATGAATTATGGTGGCGACTTGAGTACTTACACATTTTTTTAACAGCATTAAACTGCTCTATAATTTTATATTTCGTGGAACTTTAGCATGACAAATATGGTTATACGAATATATGTTATCCTTACAGCTCTGGTGTAATGTATGAGATATCAATGACACTCTAAACACAAGAACAAGTCAAGAGGTGATGTGTGCATGGTTACATATTAAAGATAATTGACCGTGTTGCAAACCCTAGCACACGTTTCGTATTCAGGAAATGTTATGGGTGTAGTGGCCTTTCGAAATCGTTACAATGAGATTATCATCAATAAAAGATAGTTGTCAAGAAATAGAAAAAAAAAATACAGTGGGAAAATCGGACTGCATGCCTGAGAAGTTAATTAACATTGTACGTGCGAGCAAATTAAATGAATTCCTTAGTCACGTCTTCGTACAAATTGTCATTTATGTTCTTGATTGTCATTAGTTTTACATTAACATTAATATTCAAGAACTGATATGCAATAATAAAAACCTTACCGCATAAAGAAACATTACATATCTCCAGTCGTTTTTTTGCACTAATTGTGTAGCACCATGGTATAGTTTGTGTGTATCCATGTGGTGTTCTGCAGTAGTTTAATGTCTCCCCATGAAAACGCGGTGGAGTTCCGTCAATTGGAGGATCATATTTCCACGGCCGACAATGGTAACCAGATATTGTGACGTTCAATGTTCCGTTGTAGTTTTGGTCATTTCTGTTCCTTATACAATCTTTGTCTATCATTACGAGAGGAAAAGAGCTTAGATTAATTGATACCATATATCTATATTTTACGCCAAAGTACATTTTTAAAGAGGCAATCTGTTATTTTTTTTCCACGGCAGGTGTACCTAGTTTGCAAACGTTTTATTAGTACTAACGAATGCAGCTTAACACAGGGTTGAAATCATTGAACAAATATAGTTGTATTGCATGTTCAAAAAGCTTTATCTACTTGAGTTGATAAAACTACTAAGATATGCACCTTTATTGAAGTGCTTAAACAAAAAAAAATTGATATTGTATAGTTTAAAAACAGTTTCGTTGAATTGTTTACGCAAAAAAATTTCCCCGTGTTGCTCTCTGTTTACATTTTTATTTATATAACATTTTTCTTATCACTTGAAATAAGTTTTTTTTTTCATGTAATTAAAACGGATTTGAATTGTATTTGTCTATTACATTAGAGATTGTTGAAATGTCTTTAAATAATCTAAACTATATAATACGGTTTCGATGTTTCGATAACTCATGTCTTAAGCTTCTTTCAGTTGACCGTAAATGTAGCTTTCGATCCACTGTCTGTTTATTCTTGTTATAAATACAGGAGGAATTCACTCTGTTTTTTTCTGTGGTATTTTTGTTACGTCTACTAATCTTTGCTGAATTTATTTGAATTATGCAAACAATTATATCAATCAAATGCCATCAAATATTAGGAATTTGAGGATTTAAAAACACTTACATCATTTAAGTTTAGATAATTTGGTTTTATCTTTTTATTGAAAGGAAATTTAGTTTAATAAAATATAATAAGGGGATCTAATAAGATCTAGTCAATAAGTGCAATTAACACTGTTTCTCTTTCTACCTTGTCATTATCAATTGTGTTTTCTTTAATTTGAACTTTAATTTTGAAATGTCAATGCTTTCTAACGATCTTAAACACACGGATTTTTTTTAATACCTGTTCTCTGTTTGTATAATATTTTCATACGCAGACAAAATGACACAATCAATAACCCATCAATGCAAAAATATTTTTTTTAGAAAGAAAAAAAACTATTTTCACACACACACACACACACACACACACACACACACACACACACACACAGTAGGTGGAACACTAACATTATATACACATAATTTATGTGGGAGTGAATAATAGCATGTGTGTTCAAAATAAATAATATATACTCACTACAGATTGGAATAAAACAGTGTTCCCAATAAAGGATATCCGTCGACATAACACCAAGGTCCATGATAAGAATCTGCGTCAATCTTTGGTGCACGACAATAGTTGGTTAGCCCATAGTTAGAAAAAAAATGAGCCATTCCACATTTTACACGTTTTGCCAGTGACAGTTGTATGCACTGTTCCATTGTAGTTTCCTCTCCAGTCATTTGGATATGATTCAACACAGTCTTGGTTTTCTTTAACAGTTAGCAAATGCAGAATATTTTGTTTTTTTTTTCGATTTTTAATACATTCTGTCTCTATTTACATTTTTGTATACATATACCATGTAAATTGAAGGCCAACTACTGTCTTTTGCGAGATTTTTGTCTCGTTTCACTTTCCATTGTCTTTCTGTTTTCCATATCTACCAATTAAGGTATCTTTACTTATTGTAGTATCTAATTTTGATAAGTTTTAATATGCTTTGTATACAGTCTACTAAACAGTTCAATTTCATTTGTCTAGAAGCACATAAATGGAATTTGATTTGTTTAGATATTCACTATTCAGATATACAGATTAAATATTTATAAACCACTTAATTCCTGATGTAAACATAAAGACCGTATTTCCCTAAGTTGAATGAACTCGGCATGGAAGTTGTTTTTTATTCTTAATAATAATGCTGCAAACAATATCGTTATTATTTGAGGAATATTGTATATTACAATTCTACTAAATTAAGTTACGAATTCACCAATATTCAAGCTGACTAAATTTTCAGAGGCTGATATGAGGAACTTACATAAACGGCTTCACAAATCGAGCCTAGATTAATTAAAGTTCCTCATACAAAATACATGTACTGTATTCCCAGACATCAAATCACCCTATAAATATTGATTTATGTCCTTTTCAAATCATTGTTCACTACACTTTTTATTATTACTCACTAGTGCGTTGAGTATTATAACATTCTACCTACAAATGTTTGTAACAAAGTTTATGAATTTTTTTTTGATTAGTTAGCCTGAAGTGCTTGATAAATATATGCCAATGTGGGATCTTCCGGATCTGTTCAAAAGTTCAAAGTTTTGATTTTTCTACACTAAACACAGCACTTTCACAAAATCTCATATGCACGAATTATTGGATCAAATATGTCCTTTCATAAATCGAGATTTGAATACATTTGTTCAAATTCTTAAAGATCATTTTAAGTAACGAAAAACATAAACACTGCGTTAATTAGACATCGTTTCAGCAATCGAATTCTTGTTAAGCAACACTTTCGGTTGCTAATGCAATACCAGTTATCTTCCAGTAATTTGACCATGTATTGCGGACCTATTTCTCTATTGTTGCGGAGATAAATTTACAGCTTAAATAAATGAAGACCATTCCAAACAACATTTTGTAAAACTAATTGACAACGCCTTCAGATATTTAGACGATATTTTGGCTCCTACATGTATCCACGGCGACTTCATTTTTTATATTAAAGATCAGATTAGAGATCCATAGTTAAAGACAACTATTGAACAAACTTTATTATAAAGATGATGACCTTTCATTTAGAATTGTTAACTTCCCTTTTATCTTTGGTAATATCCCTTCAGCACCTACGTATGGATTTTACATATCACAACTCATACGTTAGACAAGAGCTTGCCGTAACAACACGGGCTTTTTGTATCGCGCTAGACATCTTACAGTTAGGCTTCTTAAACAGGATTATGTTACTACAAGATTGAAGTCATTACTACAGAGGTTTCATGGTCATCACTATGATAAATCAGATTGTTACGGTGTATCCATCCGCTCCATGGAATTTGATTTGTTCAACGTGTCGTGGTTTTCTTTCCCTCTTAAGTCAACCCTGGGCCTGAATCTTTATGAGCAACTCAAAAGGGGTTTCTAGGAAAGCAGAGGACGCCTACCCTACCGGTTCACCTGGTTCATACTCCCAGTTGTTAGTGGAGTCCGAGTTGCTCATTCACTTTTGTTACTTGTATTCATTATTTTGTTGTGTTTACCTATTTCCGTGTCTGGTCTTTGTCCTTGGATTATTATTTTTTTTTTATTTTCGATAGAATCTCGGTTCCCTTGATTACCCTTTTAACATATCTAAGCAGTTTGTTTTCTAATTTATGACACATATAGGTGATTACTGATAAACAACCATTCGATCGTGATCATATCAAAACCATTGAAGCAACGGAATATAGAGTTGTAACAATTTAATAATTATCATCCATAAGGAGATGAAACTACTTCTGTTGCAATTTGAATTTATTTTCTGAATCAAAGTTAATGAGTTATTTGAGTATACAAAAACTAGAGTTCACCCCGTTTTACTAATGAAATAAACGGAATTATGTCTTAACCCTTGATGTTTTACGGGGGATAAGAAGAAATCAAAAGCTGGCATGGATAAAAATATGCATAAAGGAATGGTCAATTTGTAACATGTTATTATATAATTCATCATCACCTGAAAGATTACGCATAAAATCCCTAAAACAGCTAACACTTTTTCTTTTTACAATGAAGTTTTGAATCTGAATATTTGTCAAAACAAGACACTTCAATTTTTCTTCATATCAACGTAAGTAAATAAATGAACACTTGTTAACCAAGGCAATACTAAGGCAAAACGAGGTGTGGTATACTTGTAAATGTAAAAAAACATGGTGTAAACTTTCATGTATTGCATATGATTATAAATAACATGAATAAATCTATATAAACAAGTGATTTTTTTTTTAATTACAATACTTATATCGGGTAAACTTCCTAGTCTCTGTTATATAAAAAATAGAAATATGGAGATGGGGAATGTTGATGGGGATATGTCAATTGTCTACAAAAGATTGGGACCATGAATTGGGATGATGTTGAAATTAGCTTTAAAGGTACTGAGTTATATGAAATATACATTGTTTCCATCATATCTAATTAAAAATAATGCTGAAGAATTCAAAATTGTAAAACCCAATTATTAACGTAAATATTTCATAAAAATGCTGTCGGGATTCTATTGGAGAAGGGACTCTTGTTGGGGTCGGGGTGAAGACTTCCCTTCTGGTTATGACCAGGGGAGAATCGGAATTCTAAAATAGGCAGTGTTAAATTGTTTACATGGAAAATTCATACCAATCAAGAGTTGAAATGAACTGGTGTCTTTGTCATATACCATAAATTTCCCCATTCCTCATTATAAATTCAAAATAATGTTAAAGGGTGTGTCAATGTAAAAACCAGCCATTCGGTGGCACACTACAAGTTTTGTTTTCAAAACATTTTTACCTATATCATATCACAGATGCACCCTTTCTCAGAATCACTTTTGAATAACATATTGTAAATCGAAATATTTACGTATAAATGGCTATGTAATTTTGTGGGAAAAAAACAAGTCAAAGGATTATATAATGCAGGAATGATTAATCGAAAGTTTTCATGTAGATCAAACCAGGTTTGCCCGATAAAATTTGCCTGTGCTAATTGTTTGATCATTATGGATTAAGTACTCGTTTAGTTATCGTTTGAATAAGTATATGAGTTCATCTTTTTCAATTTCGTCAATAGTCTGTATCACTGAATACCACTTGTTGCATGTTGCTGTTATTAACTGGAACGATTAAAGAGACAAAAATAAATAAAAAAAAGCACCAACATTCATTTAAAAGAGGGATATAACGAGTTGATGTACTATGTTGTTTTTTTAAATCGTTTTCTCAGCAATCAATTGTCCACGTAAAACAGATTGTACACATTATATGATGTAAACAATTCATTGGAACGAAAAATAAAGTACAAGAAAGTTTACCACTTGCTTCCCATATCATAGGATCTGTCTGAATTTTACAATGGTGAGACTCCAAATTTCGCAAGAAAAAATATGATATGCTTTTATCAAATGTTTCCCTTATCAAGTGGTAATAAAAAGTTGAATCTGTATATTCCCTCTTGTCGTGAAAGAAAGGGCACGTAACATCTTACGCTATACAGTGAAACCAGTCTAAACTGAAACCTGAAGTCTGAATACATGTCTATACTAGTTTTAGTATCTTTATATCGATTTCAATGTATTTTGGAACCATGCGAACTGAACACGTGTCTCATTCGAATCTTTTTTTATAGTCAGGCAGGTTTCACTTTAAATTACCTTGCCTATCGACATTTTCATAAATATTTGCAATATTGGTATTTAAAATAAATATCGATTTCCTACCAAGGAACATCTATGAAAGATTAAGAGACATTTTTTAGTGACTTCAATGTAAAAAAAGTATGAACATTTAAAAAGGTAGATGCATTTGATATATTTATCAATTTGTGATGATAATGTAAGTATGCAGGGTAGTTAAGGTACTTTCGTTGAGTTTCAATGAAATTTCATGTACATCTTAAAGTACAAAAAAGGTTTGTTATACATGTATGTGTTGCATGAGCATGTACTAGCAAACTAATTTGCTGTTTGCAGTATATGATCATGTACAGTATATAGGTAGCTCTTAATAGAAATATTTTAACAAATACGTACATATGAATATGAATACATTTGCATTTTTTGGTAGATTGAAATTCAGCTATGTAAAAAAAAAAAAAACATCCAACCCATGAATTATATTTCTTATAGTTACTTTTTTCATGAATTCAGGTAGCGGTGAGTAGCTGTCAGATCTAGTACCAAACCTTTATCATAATGTTGGATCATAAAAAAAATTATGTCGTTTTACGACGAAGCTTATCAATAACCATACAGGGTATCTAAGTTTATTGAGAGAGAACACAATAATCAATACACCAGTTTAATGATTATCATTTATTCACAGTTAGATTTTCCTACATGTGTCATATAATTCGAGGCATGTTTAGGTGACACAAGCTCTATCATTTTATCAATTTAGATTGAAAATCAGAAATAATAAAGCAATCACCAGAACCTGAAGATATGTAAAGCATGTTAGCACATGAAATTATCTCATACACCCCTGCAAGAAAATAGATCCCTATATTAAAAAAAAATCAAACAAGATTCCGCATTTTTTACCCGAATAAAAAAAAAATAACATAACAGAAAACCTGTTAATCTGAATAACAGGGGGCGGATTCAGGCGGGGCGTGCCGGGCATGCGCCTCTCCCATAAAATTTGCAAAGCATGGGTTGTCAAGGGTAGATTTTGGCTGCTTTAGATTAAAACTTAATATTTCGATAATTTTACCACAACAGATATCCACACTGGACCCACTCTATCCGCCAATGAAATAGAATATTATTTGGTTTGAATTAATAAGAGTTTAATAAAAAGCACTTGATGTATAACCTCTTATCAGTACCAGTTGCTCATTTCTAATTAAATGTATTTGAGTTGATCTTACCAATTTCGTCAAAAGTTTTGTATTATTGATTGCCACTTGTTACATTTTACACTCTTTGAGTAAAATAAAATCCTGAATCTCAAAGTTGAATGTTGCTTTTATTAACTGGAACGATTTAAGAGACAAAATGAATAAGAAAAGCATCAACAGTCATTTAAAAGAGGGAAAAAAACTCTTTTTTTAACAATAGTTGATTTGTGTTGGTTTTTTTTAATCGTTTTCTTAGCAATCAATTGTCCACTTAAAACAGACTGTACACAACATAAGCTATATATGACGTAAACAATTCATTGGAACGAAAAATGAAGTCCAAGAAAGTTTACCCCTTGCTTCCCATATCATATGATCTGCCTGAATTTTACTAAAGAGAGAGACTCCAATTTTCGCAGAAAATATATGATATACTTTTATCAAATGTCTCCTTTACAAGTGTTAATATAAAATTGAATCTGTATATCCCCTCTCGTCGTGAAAGGAATGGCACATAACATCATATATTATACAGTTACGCCAGTCTAAACTGAAACCCGAATAGTCTGAATACATGTCTATACTAGACAGTTGTTAGTTTCTTTATATCGATTGCAATGTATTTCGGAACCATGCGAACTGAACACGTATCTCATTCGAATCATTTTTTAAATGCCAAAAGGGGATCTGTGTAGACAGGCAGGTTTCCCTCTATATTACCTTATCGTGGGTCATCGATTATCTATCTATATTTTCATAAATGTTTGCAATACTCGTTTTTCAAGTAAATATCGACTTTCTAAAAAGGACAATTGATGAAAGTTGAAGACTTGTTGAAAAAGTCAAATCGCAATTTTGTGACTACAATGTACAAAAGTACATTGATCAAATTTGTGGTGTTAATGTAAGTAGTTGTTGTATATTTGCGATATGTACAATATAGTCTGTACTAATACAAGATAAAACTCGACTTTATACAACCAGGAAAAACACCTTTCATAAAAAGACATAAACATACAATTTAATCTTATAACTTATTACATTACACTATTTCCATGAATGACTGACCTCACTTTTTTATATCAGGATGTATTTTTTTAAAAACGTTCGAAAATGTAAGAAGATGATGGTTATATGAGTTTAGAATTATTAGTTATATTTTGTGTTTGTCTTGATACGCCTTTATATGTATCTTCCATCGTCCCGCTTGTGATGACATGCATTACAATTAATGACACTATTGTATAAGCACATGTGGAAGTATATCATCTATTAAATTGTTTACGCATAATAAACGCAATAAGTTTCATACTGTATTCAAATCTTACCTTGAGCTGCTATGAGTATTCCAGTATTAAATATCAAAATCACAAAATTTGTTAGCATTGTTATTTCATGAAGTCATTTCGTTTAAGACCCTAGGTTTATCTAAAAAGGCTAAACAAGGAAGTGGACGCATTTCAGATATTTGTTTTTGTAGATAACACCCAACTCTTCAGTAAAGATTTCAAGTTTACACTGTTTAAGATATCTGATACATACACATAAGACCAAAGGGATTTCGGAGGGTGTGAATTGAGACAATATACCTCAGTTACCTCAAACACAATATGTTTCACAAAGTCAACGTGGTTGATCATGTTTGCGTTGTTAAGTATTTCTCCTGTTTGGTCTACTTGATACTAATTGATTTATTTATTTTTGCTATTAAAGAAAATTTGTACGATATTGATACAGGGAAGATATGTAAACGTATAACAATGACAAATTCCCAATGATGTTAGAACTGTCAAATTTTTTGTCGTTCCCTCCGCGGGACTCGAACTCGTACCGCTGTGATATCTATGGCAACACCGGCTGCACAAAGTCCAGCGCCCTAGACAACTCGGGCAGCTAGGCTATATAAAAATAGAGCTTTTGCTGGCCGGGTCATTCCATCTGGTAGAATTAATCTAGGGCTCTAACTTAGTCCACGATGTATGGTAGTACGGGACAGTTCATCTATGTGTTATTATGTAGGATAGAGGATCAAATTAATGATGCATGTCACAACAAATCAATATTCTTCAAACGTCTAAGAATGTGACGACTCTATTCGCTACACTGCTCCATCGGATCAAATTGATACAGGGAAGGTAACGTAAAATTATAGAAGGGTCTGCAAAATTCCCAACGATGTTAGAACTGTGAAATCTGTGATTGTCATTGGCAGCGAAATTCGTATATTGATCTGATTGAAATAACTTTTTTTCAAACAATTAAAAGCAATAATGATTATTTACATTTTATATCGCTTTTATTGAACTACTCTTTTGTCATATATAAATACAGTAGAGGTCTTAGTAGTTTGTAATAACAGTCTTTCTAAATATTTCAGGAATGGATGTGACAATACTGGTCTGTACTGTGTAATGTCAGGTGTTATAGAGAAAATGAGGATAGATCAGGATGTTGACATACAACACACCATCAAACAGATGAGAAATAGAAGACCTCAAATTATATCTAACTATGTAAGTGCATAGACAATTTATACAAACCTATACATGTGGCAATATTCAACTCAGTTAAATTCCCGACTTAAGAATATTATACATCGTTCTTGTTTTCTCAAAAAAGATGGTATACAACGATACAAATATATAGTTCCTGGCAGAGATTCCTCATACTTTGAAAGAAATAATTCCAAATCATCTTCCAAATATACAGAAGAAGATGTTTACAAAATGCAGGAACTTTTAATCGACAACATATTTGCCCAATGTGCTGGACGCATTTTTCAACTAACCGTCGGAATTCCAATGGGAATAAATTGTGCTCCCTTGTTGACCTATTCCTTCACTCTTATGAGGCTGATCTGATTCGGAAGACAAATATCGTTTAGCTAGATCCTTTAATCTCAGTTTCAGCTATAAAGATGACGTATTATCTTTCAACAATCCTTACTTTGGGGATTTGATATGTCACATCTACCCCAAAGAACTTGAGATAAAGGATACTATATCAGCCTCACATCTTGACCTACACTTAGAAATCGACGGAAGAGGAAAACTGATGATTCACTTTACGACAAACGTGATGATTTTTCATTCAGCTTTCCTTTCATCTGTGGCAACATCCCTTTAGCACATGCGTATGGTGTGTTCATTACACAACCCATACGTTATGCCAGAACTTGCCGACTCTACGCAGACCATTTGTATCGCGCTGGAAGTCTAACGAATAGGCTTGTGGAACAGGGTTATATTGCTTTTGTTTGTTTGTTTGTTTGTTGGGGTTTAACGCCCGAGCAGCAATATTTCAGCTATATTCAAGCGATGAACATGCAGTGGATAATAAAATGAACATGAAATGATGATGAATTGAAAAATGGGACGGGACACATAGACAATGGGGTCGAGAAATTTTGATTGCCGCTGGAAATAAGGAGAGGTGGGTAGGGTCGGGCAATTAAGCATCCTGTGGCGAAGCCCTATGGTTCCTATTCCGGACGAATACCACAGTAGGGTTTTTAACGAGCGAGGAACGTTGCATCTTTCCCAACACGGTGCACCACTCTGGTTTGCGGTCAGGTTTTCCGTATTTTAGCCTGACAACCCCAGCATGTAACACGCCAGGGGTACCCCATTCCACCACCTGGGGCACACAACCCAGTAATTCTATGGGCAGAACACCCTAGCCCTGGCTAGGGTTCTGAACACTATTTAGTCGCCTTTTACGACAAGCTTAGCGCTGCTGTGTTTATTTTTTAGTTTTTGGTTCCTCTTTCGACTATCCCAACTTGACTTTTTATGAGCAACTCGGCGGGTGTTTCTAGAAAAGCAGAGGACGTTTATCCTACTGGTGCACCTGGTTCAGTTTTTAATGGAGTCCCAGTTGTGTTCTTTGTTATGTATGTCTGTTTTCCATGTCTGGTCTTTGTCCCTGGATTACATCCTTTTTGATAACCGCTAAAACCTTGGTTTCCTTGATTATTCTTTCCTATAATTGAGATGAATTGTGGACTGATATGGAGACGGACGAAAGGACATAGAAACAAATAACATTATACTGCTGACTTGAAGCAACTATTTTAGATGCTGCGCCGCTTTACTATGTGATCGTACGTGTAAAAAGTATGTCCTCTATTTTAATCATATCCTGCACATACTTTTAAAGTCCTTTTCTACATTTCTATTGGCAACAATATCATAGCGACAAAAAATGGGATAGGCATTTCAAAAACATCAAAATCTAAGTATGTGCCACAAACGTGAAAACAGGTTATAATGACATTTGTTGCCATAAACAAGTAAGTCTTTTGGTTAATATACATGTTAATTGTTAAACGTCAAATGTTTATAATAATAAGCTTATATTATTTTTGTTAACTACAATGTCTTATTTTTCATTATTTTTTATTAGAAAACTGCTAACTGAACTTGGCGAAGGTCTCGAACTGTTTCAGAAAATCAATGACGGCTTCAGACAGGAAACAGTATTGTTACTACAAAGGAATGAATATATTAGCAGAACATGTTTCTGTATAAAGGAATAGTTTTAAGTTTAACTCTATCTAAATTAGCATAATATTTCGTTTTAATTTGTGAAGAACAATAAAGTCATAAGAAACGAAACCCAGCACATTTTTATGTGAATGCAATTATGTAAAAAAAAAAGCCAAATACGATATGAACAGTTCATTTATTCTTTGGCAACAAAATGGGTCATGTCAGGAATTGGGTACCTTGAAATAATGAAGAGGTTGATAAATATAAAAGAAACCAATCATATATATTGCTAATTATATCGATTCACTGTCCGTGCCTTAAAGGAGAAACCTTTCGTCAGCATAATTAAAATCAAATATATAGGAATATCTTAATCCAACACTTGATTGTAAACAAGAAGTATTCAAAACCTAAACTATCGAAATAGGAAGCTAAATCAATCACCCAGGGGTTCTATGTTGTTCAAAGGAAGGAATGAAGCCACGGTGTTTTAGGTATTTTTTTAATGTGTTATACTACAAACTTGGCTATCAAGAAATAAGGATAGTAAATTAGAAACAGTGAATAATCAAAGTATAATCACTCGCACAAAGAGCGCATTAAGATTTAACTTGTCGCTCGTTGAATCTAAGCCTTCGTTTGCAGTCCTGATAATACTGTGGTTATTCACTGTTTCCAATTTACTATCGTATTTCTGATGTTGCTGATTTAATATAATTTGTTTTTTTTTATATTTTCATCTACACTATGCAAAACAGAAAATAAAATATACGTTTGTCTTTTTAAATTTCGTAAGTGTGCTTTAAAATTGAAGTTCAGTCCCAAACACACATTGAATTCCTGTTAACTTACATACAATGTACAAGTAGGAGCTCTTCTTTACTTTACCTTCCATGTGCCTCTTCTTTGACAGTTATAAAGGAGAACAGATCTCTGATGTTGTCCGGTACGGTTCTTTTGTTATTCCAAAACATTTGCTGGAAAAGGGTCACATTGTTCTGTTCCTTAAACAGTATCAAAGTCTGGATTTAAAGGTAAATTTTTATTGTTCAGTTTTCTTTAAAACAGAGCAAATATGTACACGTGCCTTCATTTCTGGTGCAAATAATATGTGAAGAGGCCAACAAACTTGTATGTTGAACCTTATCATACTGGGAAAACAAGCATTACCGAAATTGTTTACCTTCACTGTTTTAACATTATCCCCGAGCACCTTGTAAACATTTCATTCTTAAAAATTGGTATGGAAGTATCTTAATGTGACTCTGTTTTTTTTCGGACAAAAGGGTCATATACTTTCATTACAATGCATGAATATTTGTCATTTTCAGAACATTGAATTCAGTATTAAAAGACAACAACTTTTGGTGTTAAAACCAAAACTATTTATTACCTCCTGAAACAAGTGGTTCGAAAAATCAAAAGCAGAAAAGAGAAAACTTTGCATTCTAAAACAATGTTTGGAGATTCACGAAGTAAAACACTAAAATGCTGCCTCGGATTTTGATACGTTCTACATTGGAAATTGCCGTAAGAAAAACGATTACTAGAACGAGACTCATATACCCTATTCAGTCGACACTACATAGGAAAATGCAGCCTCATTGTCGAGCATCATTCATTTGTATTGCAGGCAAAGTTTCATTGCTATTCTAGTACAAATAATGAAATTGCTCACATCCGATTCATTAGAAGACGAGCAGATTCATACTGTTTGAAATTTATTCTATATATTAACTAATATGTTACATATACAGCACTTGTAGCTTAAATTAAAAACCTCACCTGTTGGAAGAAACAATAACAAACTTAAATATTATGATTCACTGCATTTCTAAATATATTCGTTATTGAAAAAAAGAATGATATCATTTCAATTATAAATCAAATACCTTAATATCATCAGAAAATTAAAAAAAGGTGTTATTATCACTG
Source organism: Perna viridis (assembly GCA_037379345.1). Taxonomy (NCBI): domain Eukaryota; kingdom Metazoa; phylum Mollusca; class Bivalvia; order Mytilida; family Mytilidae; genus Perna; species Perna viridis. The sequence continues at coordinate 28,077,560 of CM074520.1, forward strand.
AAATTATAGGTTATATTATATTGCTATTACAGATAAGCTACAAATTACAAGCCAATCGCACTGTATATGCAAAGTGTTAACAAGCATCACGAGAGTAGATAACTCCATACATTTAATTTGTAATATCAAAAATTAAAACCGAATTAAATGTATGAAGAATATGACCACAAAAAAAAAACAAAAAAAAAAAAAAAAACAAAACAAAAAACAAAACAAAACAAAACAAAACAAAAACAAACAAAAACAAAAACAAAAACAAAACAAAACAGAGCATAGAAATTGGTAGTTTATTTCTTATAAAAAGTCTTTATGACTTGTCACAAAATACCAAACATAACATTTCATGAAAAATATAAATGGGGCGTTGCAGGGGACACATTGACATAAAATAAAATATAATGTACATACAATTGTTTAATATACCACGTAGAATCGACTATGTAATATATTATCTAACATTATGAATTGTTTATTTTATTAACAGTATAAACTCAATTCAAAGATAGAACAGTGTGCTAAATATTCACATTCTGTAATTTACTCCTCTCGTACAATATTAAAGTTGTCTTCAAATATTGTAACTGTAAATAAATTTCATTTTTCATGTCCACTTTCTTGTACCCTGAGATGAAGGGTTTTCCTGTTAAAGGGACCCAGATTCGTTTTCACTCTGGTTGTATAAGTAAATAGCTGCACTAAGTGCAAAATTACCCTCACATTCTGGTTGTGTTACATTCCAATGACCTTTAATCGAGTGATGTGCATCCACCGTACACATTATAGCTGAAGGACCTTTGATTTTGTATCCTTTCGTACATCTAAATGTCACCACTGAGCCGTACTGACACCCTGTCAGAATTGATGGTTCAGTCAATAGATAAGATCCGACCAAGACTGGATATAGGGTAGCTTGAAAAGTTGAAAAGATGTGCTATACTATTAAATTCTACCTCTATCGGAATTTTACAGTGTGATTTTCTCTGTTTATATCCGTTCTCCATAAACATTTAATTAAAATTATAAAAGGGAAAATTAGCTTTCTGATAAGCATCTAATATACTTGATTTATAGTGGTCAAAACTAAACTGTTTTTACAGCAGCATTTGTATCAATATTCCTAAAATTGTTTTGTCTTATCATTATTTATCAATTCATCAGATATATATAGTTCATATCGTCGTAAACTTACTTCTGATGTCACCTACAAAAGAAACGTTAACTCAGTTAAAACTTCCCTTAATGCAATTTTACTAAAAAAAGTTTTAGTTTTAGTATGCCGAATTTGATGATAATTCTTTCATATTACTTTACGAATTGCGTCATATGTTATTTATCGAATTCAGTGATACATGCATACAGCATACTTAATGCATAGTAATTTTAAAAATGCATATAAATTATGTTAAAACAATTTTTTTTTCATTCATAATAAAATGCACATTAAAATCGAATGCTTCTGTTGAAAACAAAAATAAGTTGAAACAGGACATTGAAATGTTAAAAATCGACAAATCAACAAACATCATTACAATATCGAGAATACTCTAATATGGATATTTTGAGTAGGACAAGATAAAGAGATGTGGTATTGGTGACATTGGTAGATAAAAATTTCACAACGACAATAATGGAGGGAAAAAAATATAATTATATTTCAACATTACAATACCTATGATTAATACATCGTAGGTCCATTCGTAAATTTATCGGAATTACTTACTACATAATGAAACATTACAACTCTCAAATCGTTTTTCTTTACTGTTTATGTAGCACCATGGTGTAGTTTCCGTGTCACCAGGTGGTGTCCTGCAGTAGTTTAATGTCTCGTTATGATAACTTTGTTGGGGTCCGCCAGCTGGAAGTTTGGAGGCCATGTTCCACTTCCGACAATGGTTTCGGGAAATAGTTACATTTAGAGTTACATTGTAATTTGTGTCATTTATGTTTTTTTTGCAATCTTGATTTATGAATATAACAATCGTAAAATAGTTAATAATGAAACATTCAGAAAATTGTACCTGATTAAATTAACAAATGCCATTTGGAAAATAATATATATGTACTTGAAGGTGCTCTTAATCAAAATAAATTGAGGTTGAATAATATAATATACATACTACAAATTGGAACAAAACACCGTTCCCACCTACGAGGATGATAAACATAGCACCAGGGTCCTTCGGGGGAGTCGACGTCATCCCTTGGTGCACGACAATAGTTCATTATTCCATATTGAGCATAGTTGGTATTTTTTCCACATCTTACATGTTTTACCAGTGACAGTAGTATTTCTTGTTCCATTGTACGTTCATTTCCAGTTATTTGGATATGATTATACACAATCATCCCTTCCTGTAACAAATAAAAGCCTAGACAATAAACAAACGCAAAGTATCCACTGCATTTTTTATTTCATATTTATAAGCCTTCAGAAATAAGATATTTTCTGACGATCAAAGAGGTGTGCCCTTATAAATCAAAATCTGTAATATTCGTAAACATGTTAGTTCACAATGCAATTATCAAGTGAAGTTAAAAAATGAATTTATACATCTTAACAAATATATAGGGACTTTTGAACATTGACAATTTACCGAAATGAATACTCAATCAATAATAAGTACTATATATTTAATACGATTTAATTGTTTAATTTAATGAAAAAAATGTGTAGGTATAAGAACACGTCATATTTCTGTTCTAGAAATTAGGAAACATCACCTATGCGTATTAAATTTAATGAAAACCAGTTTTGTCACTTATGTTAGTAAGTGCTTAAATGCTGGCCGGTATTTGATGAATGACAATGTTCTTTGTCCGTCAGTTATTAACAAAAAATCAAACAAACACGATGTCTATATATTCGAGAGCTAACGAATCGTGACATTTTCTATTACATGTCATTGAAACTGTTTGTTGGTAAAAGTATTAGCCTTAACATTTATGGCTGAGAACCAACCACGCTAACCCTTACGGTGCACCTGGTTCATGCACCCAGTTTTTATTGGAGTCCGAGTTGCTCATTTATTATTATTACTGTGTATGTACTGTTTTAGTTACTTTATTTCTTTTGTTGTGTATGTCTGTTTTTCCTGTCTGGT